>OU892281.1:5319016-6557717 GCA_917834065.1 Ceutorhynchus assimilis
CTTTTTGGAATGTTCGTTCAGGAATGTTTAATGAATATTCTAGGATTGTTTCGATTGAAATATTCATTTTTGGACGTTCTATTTATGTACTAAGAATGTTGGTTCTATGCATCTACCTGAAAGATTGTGCTAAGAACCTACTTTATATAACATTACCTGAATATTGTCATACGAACATTATTATAATGTACCCTAAAAAATGTTCTTTCGGCTAATATCTCTATTAAGTATCAAGAATATAGGTACCTACTAAGTTGTGCTGAGAAGTTTATGTAGGTAGGTACCCATGATAAGAATATTTCCATATTGTTCACCTCATTATGTAAAGTACCTACTCAAAAATCTTAATTGAACAATTAAACAATAATGCTCTATCTAGAACCAAAGAATATTATAGTTAACACTTATAGAAAACCTATTCCATGTATATTTTTTGACCCCTGAATGGAGCCAGACTTTTCGAGCCGGGCTCCAGCGGAGAGGTAGGCTCGCCGTAATCAACGGGGCTCCAGTTGATGGCTAGTCGGCGTTGCCATATGTCCATATAAATATGTATAATAACTTTAAAACGGTGACCGCGCTGATGTGAAAAAGCACGATATGCGGGAAAAAAATGGAAGATTTTGTTTTGAAAATATCGCTGAAAAATTGCTAGACGATAATCGCAGTTCGAACTCGAGTTTCTTACAGAAATATCATAGTTTTTCAATTTTTTTCTGGAAAACTGGCCAAGTAAAAATTGTGCAATTTTTCCAGGAAAAAGACTAAAGTGAGGAGCTTATTATGGGAAAATTTCAAAATTTTCCAATGGAAAATCATTCCAGGAAAAATTCTGGAAAATAGATTTTTTTAAGCAAAATTAATTTTCTTACATTTTATTTTTTTCCTAGAAAACTGGCAAAAGGAAAATTGTGAAATTTTTTCAGAAAAAAGAGGAAAGTGAGGATTTCATTATAGCAAAATTTCAAAATTTTCCAGTGAAAAATCACTCCAGGAAAAATTTAGGAAAACTGACTTTTTTGAGCAAAATTCATTCTTTTACATTACAATTATTTTCTGGAAAATTGGCAGAGTAAAAATTGTGATACTTTTCCAGGAGAAAGACGAAAATGAGGAGCTTATTATAGGAAAATTTCAAAATTTTCTAGTGGAAAATCATTCCAGGAAAAATTCTGGAAAATTGACTTTCTTAAGTAAAATTCATTTTCATTCTTTTTAGTTTTTTCCTAGGAAACTGGCAAAAGGAAAATTGTGAAAATTTTTAAGAAAAAAGAGGAAAGCGAGGAGTTCATTATAGCGAATTTTTGAAATTTTCTAGTGAAAAATCAATCGAGGAAAAATTCTTGAAAATTGACTTATTTAAGGAAAATTAAGAAAAATTTACCTTCTTAATTTTATTTTTTTTTTTCTGGAAAACTGGCAAAGGGAAAATTTTGAAAATTTTCCAGGAAAAAGAGAAAAGTGAGGAGCTTATTAGAGGGAACTTTCAAAATTTTCCAGTGAAAAATCATTCCAGGAAAAATTCAAAGACAATTGACTCATTAAGGCAAAATTGAGGAAAATTCACCCTCTTACATTTTAATTTGTTTCTGGAAAACTAGCAACGGAAAAATTGTGCAATTTTTCCAGGAGAAAGACGAAAGTGAGGAGCCTATTATAGGATAATTTCAAAATTTTCCAATGGAAAATCATTCCAGGAAAAATTCTGGAAAATAGATTTTTTTAGGCAAAATTCATTTTCTTGGATTTTATTTTTTTCTTAGAAAACTGGCAAAAGGAAAATTGTGAAATTTTTTCAGAAAAAAAAGGAAAGTAAGGATTTCATTATAGCAAAATTTCAAAATTTTCCAGTGAAAATTCACTCCAGGAAAAATTCAGGAAAACTGACTTTTTTAAGCAAAATTCATTCTTTTACATTACAATTATTTTCTGGAAAATTGGCAGAGAAAAAATTGTGATATTTTTCCAGGAGAAAGACGAAAATGAGGAGCTTATTATAGGCAAATTTCAAAATTTTCCAGTGGAAAATCATTCCAGGAAAAATTCTGGAAAATTGACTATCTTAAGTAAAATTCATTTCCATTCTTTTTAGTTTTTTTCTAGAAAACTGGCAAAAAAAAAATTGTGAAAATTTTCCAGAAAAAAGAGGAAAGCGAGGAGTTCATTATAGCAAATTTTTAAAATTTTCTAGTGAAAAATCACTCGAGAAATAATTCTGGAAAATTGATTTATTTAAGCAAAATTAAGGAAAATTTACCTTCTTACATTTTAATTTTTTTCTGGAAAACTGGCAAAGGGAAAATTTTGAAAATTTTCCAGGAAAAAGAGAAAAGTGAGGAGCTTATTAGAGGGAACTTTCAAAATTTTCCAGTGAAAAATCATTCCAGGAAAAATTCAAAGACAATTGACTCATTAAGGCAAAATTGAGGAAAATTCACCCTCTTACATTTTAATTTGTTTCTGGAAAACTGGCAACGGAAAAATTGTGCAATTTTTCCAGGAGAAAGACGAAAGTGAGGAGCCTATTATAGGATAATTTCAAAGAGAAATAATTGAGAAATAATCGAGAAATAATTCTGGAAAATTGACTTTCAAAATTTTCCAGTGAAAAATCATTCCAGGAAAAATTCAAAGACAATTGACTTATTAAGGCAAAATTGCCAAAATTGAGAAAAATTCACCCTCTTACATTTTAATTTTTTTCTGGAAAACTGCCAACGGGAAAATTTTGAAATTTCTACAGGAGAAAGAGGAAAGTGAGGAGCTCATTAGAGGAAAATTTCAAAATTTTCCAGTGAAAAATCACTCCAGGAGAAATTTATTTATATATTTTCGGATAACTGAATAAAACACTACAACTGAATAAACTCTATTCTAAGTTAAAATAGTATATTTCCTAACTACTGCGGAAAGTACCGCTTTTCCCCACGCGACTGCGCGTCGGTCGGCAAGCGATCAAGTGCGAAAAAGAGACTTTCCGCACGAATTAGGAACACTATTTTTTCTACGAGATGAAAGATAATATTTTTATCTACATATTTATCAATTTAAGATATTTTTTTGTAGTATACCGGTTTACCTGTAAGTACCTGTATACCTAAAAATAAGTACACTTTTCCGCACGCTCATAGAAAATAGTTATTTACCTAACAAGTGCAGAAAGTTTTACTTTTCGCACGCAACGGCGTTTGCACGAACGACGGTGACCGCGCTGATGATGGATGGTTTCAATATCTCCCTCCTGTTCGGAAATTCAAAAAATCAATTTTCGTTTACATGAAACTTTTTGTTTTTTGATAATCTTGAATTGTCTGGCATTTGAATAGAAGATTGACATTGGGAAATAATTCAACAATGAAAAATGCCAGACGGTTTTCAATGTTCGAATAGATGGGGGATGAAGGTCAACTTGCAAGAAAAAAGTGAAACATTCCATATTTTTTTTGTTTTTTCGAGCAATCGAGAAAATGGAAGGTTTTGTCTTGAAAATATCGCTGAAAAATTGCTAGTCGATAATCGCAGTTCGAACTTCAGTTTCTTACAGAAATATCAAAATTTTTCGAATGTTCCAAACAATTTTCCGCGGGAAACTCGATTTCGAACTGGAATTAGTGTCTGGCAGTTTTTCAGCGTTATTTTCATGATAAAATATTTCATTCTCTCGATTGCCAGACTGAAAGAAAATGTGGAACTTTTGCTTTTTTCTTGCAATTTGACCCCTATGCCTCACTTTTTCGAACATTGAAAACCGTCAGGCATTTTTTATTTGTGATTTATTTTTCAATGTCAATCTTCTATTGAAACGCCAGACAATTTAAGATCTTAAAAGAATTTGATTTTCATGTAAATTCGAAAAATTTTCGAACAGGAGGCTGGCATTATAACTACCTACCCATATTCTCATCTATTAACGAGCCACATCCTGAAAATGCCAGACAAAAAAAATGACTCCACTCAACATTCCCTATCTTTATAACAAAATTTTTATTTGTAAAACTTTGAGATGTTGTGTTTAATTTAGAAAATAACTTTGTTTGTTATTTGCCCATTTGTTATTAATAAATAGTGTTAAGAAGATTACAGCATAATTTTGTTTTAGTTTATATATTTTCTGTTTTATGTATATTTAAGTACCTACCTACCTAATATTAATCAAAATAGATGTTTTTTTTTTATATATTAAATTACATTACCTATTTAGAAGACCGATTTTATTTCCTAAATACAGCAAATTAGACGTAGCAACTAGGTATTTAGTATAGCAACTGTATTATTTTGTGAATGTCTATTATATGATTTATTGTAACTTTTGCTTTTTTTTCACATATTATCGAGCATATCATCTAATGATGTAAAAAATAATATTCTAAAACCGCCGCGCCAGTTAGTCTATCATCTTACAAGGTAAAATCACAGAAAATAATAAATGCCGAGATGAAAAGCGCGCAACGCTGTTAAAATTTATTTGCCGGAAAGCTAGCGCGATTATAAATTATTTCAATTTTTAACTCCGGAGCAGCGCCTCTAGCGGCCTGCCGTCGCCCATAAGAGTGGGTTTTCTATAATAAGTGTTAACTATAATATTCTTTGCTAGAACCTACTAAGAATATCATAGGTATATTCTTTTTCTTGTGCTTTGTAGGACTTCCAAGAGAGGGAGCCACGCGCTATTACAGATCTACATCTTGCCTCGCGTTTGAATCACCTTGGAAACTGTTTCTCTCAGTTGACGTGCTTACCGCGACGAAACCGGAGCTTTAGTTTAACACTTGTGTTTTCCAGAGAAATTTTCCAACAACTCTTTCACTGCCTTTAAAATAAAAGGACTGAAATGTTATGTCTAGGATGCATATTGAGAATGATATGTAGATCTATTCTAAGAATATTTCAAGCATATTTGTATAATATTCTACTGAGAACATAACTATAATATCATAGAAACATTCTTTGAATGTGAGAATATACACTTATTCAAGCATATTTTTAGAATCAAACAGGAATATTCTTTTCAGGATGTATTAAGAATCTCATGGGTATATTCTACGAATATCCTAATGGATTTCCCAGGAAGTTCTTGGGTATTGCAAACAGTATTTCGACAATCTTTTCTCAGAACATTCTCAGGACATTCGCAATGGTTTTGGCGAACATTCTAGGCACATACCTCCTAAAAAAAGAACATTCTCAGTACATTCTAAGAATGCAATTTTGTTATGTGGGTTGTAACTCTATTTATTGCTTTAGAGTTTTACGTACAGGCGCTTCTTTCTAGCTCTAATATTTTTTGAGCTTAAGGACTTCCAAGCATCAAGAAAGATAGGAATGTCTTCCAAAGGTACTTTTCAGTTTGTCAGCTCTATTAATGGTTAATACTCTACAATTTCACATACTGAGCTCGTTTCCAGCTCTAATATTTAATGCTCTACAATTTTACATAGGTATTGAGCTCGTTTCCAGCTCTACCTAATATTTTTTTGAGTTAGAGACGTCCAAGTATTGAGCGCATATAGATGTTTTCCGAAAGCATTTCAGCCCTTCTATGATCATAATTTTTGTTGCTTTTCAGTTTTATATGAGCAGCTCTTTTTTGGTTACCAAAAATTGAGAAATAGAGAAAAGAAATTCAACAGGTATTGAGAAAAAATTCATAGAAATAAAGGGTTTTGTTTCTTTCATGCCCTCGAATTTTCTCTATTTAGAAAAATTTAGAGGAAAACGAAAATTCAAGAGCCGTGAATAGATAAAAATTGAAAATTGAGATGGAAAAATTGAGAAATTTTCGTTATTATTTCAAGAGCTACCTAATTATTATTTTTGAATTATTATTCCAAAATACAAGTCTACTAGAAATTATTCAAATCTTGCATTTATGATTTGACTTGGCAACACTGCAAAATGACAATTTTCATGGATGTTCTCTTCCTTTACTATTCATTGATTAAAGTTGAAAAGAGACAGCCGAATAAACGATTGAGTGTGTAAGACAAAGAAAGAACCTCAATGAAGCAAAATCATTAAATTTTACAAAGAAAATCAACGATTTTCCTCAATTTAGATGTTTTGGCCTATTAATTTTTCCATCAAGAACCATTTATTATTTAGCTATTCTTGTGAAACTGAATATTAATTATTATTTTACTAAAACTTAAAGGGAGATGCCAAATAGTATTTAGAATAAGTGCAACAAAGACAAAAAAATAACATAACCTCAAATTTGTTTGTAATTTTGTCAACCCAAAACACAAAGGTGTGAGGTGTGTACAGTGTCTACAAAAACACCCAAATAATGTAATAAATAAGAATTACTCACCTTCAATAACGGTAAGCAATATTCCAGTTAAATTTTAAACCATATTTTGCTTTGTAATTTACAAAAAAAAAAACCACTGCTCACTAGACTAGATTCTCACCCAAGGTCCGGATAACCTAGAAATTTTCCTGGATAAAGCCAGGTGGCAGAGAGCAAATTTTTCTGGAAATAGTTTGAAAATGGGCAGTGCAGATATCGATATGAATGGGGCGGAATATTGCAAGGAATTTAGACGGTTGAAAGTGTTGCCGGCTAATGACCAAATCAAGGAGCTGCAAACTATTTTGAGAGACAAGTAAGAATTTTGTTTTGTATTTGATCGGCTTCCGGCTCTAGTTTAATAAATACATTAAACTTCGTTTTCTAATACCTACACCTTGCAGCTTTAATAATTGTATAATGCTCTCTTTGTTAGTGATGAGCGATATCTCACGAACTGTGATTTAATCACTGATATCTAAAAATCACAGATCACGACCGCTACCAAAGTTCTACAAAAAGCGTGACGTGATCACGACAACGTAGCTCACTAATTTCTTGCCTTTAAAGAATAATTTCTTCTTTTTTTAATTACAATTTCCTCAACAACAAATTCCACCGGAAATTCCATAGTCGTCATTTGCCGCCGCGATATTTGGTAGATTTCAGCTGCCAAATATCTTGACGAAGACCGCTAGTAGAAAATAGCATATTCCTGCATCAGTTTCAGTTGTTCAAAAATATATTGAAAGTCAAGATTTAGTCATGCTTCAAAATCACTGTTATTCTAAAATCACAGTAAGTATCAGTTAACAGTGTGATTTGAAAATCACGGTATCGCTCATCACTACTCTTTGTAACAATAAACTAAACTTTTAACCTAGGAAAGTTCCATTTAGGGGATGGTCCACTCTGATTCTCAACGTCTCAATTTTAAATCTCAAATAATTTAAAAACTAGGTATAATAGTAAAAAACTTCGTAGGTATCGTTTTATATATGTTTAAGCAGAAACCTATGTATTTACCTATACATACATACTTAGATACGTACAGGGTTTCTGTCGAGGTTTCTGTACTGTGAACGAAGGGTTGCTTATTTATATTCTCGTTTACATTGTTCTGTAAATTTTAAACCAACCAAATTTTCTGAATTTCAGTTGAGATTTTATGAATTACTGAGTGAAATGATTCATTTGAAAAATCTAAATTACCTACAAGGGAGATTTTCTGAATTACATTTGAAACCCAAGGATTAAAAGTGAGATTTTCTGAATTAAATGTATTTGAAAAATCTGAATTACAACTGATACATTCTGAATTACAATTGAAAAAGGTTTCAGTGTCAAGTGCCATCATCTCTGTTTAATCAAAAGATACTTTCCCACCAAAATGTTGATTACTTTTGTAGTTTGAGGCTTAAGTACCTATTTGAAGTTTTTTTTTTTCTTATCTAAAATTTGAAGCCATTTGAGTGCTGGTCGAATATTGCTACACATACCCATATGGATATTTGGTTCTCAAAGTTCACTGGGGCTGATTTTGGAATTCTAGAAATGTTTCTCGAAAATTTAAAATGCTATTGAATTCAAATTTTGAATATTCCCAGCTGCTGATTGGGTTGTTTTGGCACTAAAAATCAAATTATGAATATTCCCTCATAGATAGAAAGCTGACTCTTTCAGCGATTCTTATCCTAGTGGAGTATTGCAATCCCTGAAAATTTCAGAATCCTATAGGATTCTATGAAAAAAGGCACTCACAAAAATTGATGTCACCCCAAATTGCTTAAGATGATTTTATTTCTGGAACTATAAGTCCAAATGAGCTGAAATTTTCAGGAGTTGTAGTCCTCTACTGGGATAAGAATCGGTGAAAATTTTAGCATTCTATCTTGATTAGAAAAAAAGTTATGACCTTGGTTATGACTTTTCAAAGTTTCCAAAATCTAAATCATAAGATAGCTAATACTAAAACGATGAAATTAAAAAAAAAAATGTGTTGAGATTTTGTGTTCTAATGGTCTTTTGGGATCCCCCAAACCTCATACTAAAGGGAGTGGAACTTATAATTGCGATTCATCGAAAAAAGGGTTTTTGTGAAAATATGGACATTTTCACCCTAGTCTCAGGCACCAACAGTACTGGAAAGTATAGGCAGTACCAAAATACATCGTTTGGGAAACCTCACTTGACTTGCAAATTACTTTGAGGGTGGTTTAAGGAAGTGAAACTAATAATTGCGATTCATCAAAATAGTTATTTTCCTAACAAGTGCGCAAAGTGTTACTTTTCCGCACGCAAACACAGTTATACGAACGACGCGAAGCGGAGTTCGGATACGTGTTTGCGTGCGGAAAAGACACTTTGCGCACGTGTTAGGAACAACATTTTTCCTACGAGCTTCATATCAGGTAGGTAATAACAAAAATTAAAAAAAAAAAAAACGATAATTTGTTTAATTATTTTTAATTAACTTGAAAGGAACCTATGCATTTATCAAAAAATTACATAACAGAAACAAATAACAGAAAATCCTCGTCAGAGCTGTTCATCTTAAAGCGTTTAAATTTGATGAGAAAGTTTATAGATTTTTGCATATAAATAGAGAACAAATCTGATGGGTCAAAGTTAATTTATAATTGGTGTTTGTATAGATGTTGGCTGATATAGAAATAGAGGAAAAATTTGTCATCATGTGTCAAAGTCGACAGGTGCACTTATTGTTGCTTGACAATTATAATTACTTTTCGGCACTCAGTGCGGATAAGGCCTGTATCCGCACTGAGTGCGGAAAAGTGTAACTTTGAGCCCGGAAATGCGTGCGGAAAAGTACTACTTTGCGCACGCTCGTAGGAAATAGCTATTTATACAATAAGTTACGAAATGAGCGTCTTTTAGGCACGCGACGTGAAAATTGTCCAACGAGGCAAAGCCGAGTTGGACAACACGTCGAGTGACTAAAAGACATCGTTTCGTAACGTATTGTATACAAGATTTTTTCTACTGGCATTTTATAATAAAAAAACACAATTTTATTTCATGTGAATAAGTCGATTACACCCAAAATCTTTGTTACCTGTTTTTACTTGACACCTGACACTTTTCATGCGATTTTCTTTTCAAAATTTGACATCAATAATTAAAATCCTAGAAAGTAGGTAATAACACAAAGTTCTGTTTTGAGTAACCCAAACATTCGATTCAGTAATTCCATTTTCAATATTCATAATAAATACAAAACAAAATTCAAATATGTGTTTAGTGTGTTTTTTATTTCTGAATAATGAATGACACTTTTAGGCACTAGTGCTTAAAAATTACTTTTACGCACTCATAAGTCACTTTTACGCATTCAAAAGTCACTTTTACGCACTGAGTGCTTAAAAGTAACTTTCACGCACTCAGTGCCTAAAAGAATGTCGTTTCAAAACTGAAATGACAATCGAAAAGTTGCTATTATGAAACGTCAGTAGAAAAAATAATTATTTATGATATAAGTGCTAAAAGTGACATTTTATATTAAGAAAAGGGAAGTTTGGGAAACGACGCCGAAGGCGGAGTGTTCCATCCCTTTGAACAAAATAAAATCACTTTTAGCACGAATATCATACACTATTTTTTCTACAAACGCACTAACAGTGATTACTTTTAGCACTCAGTGCTAAAAGTAATCACTTTTAACACCAGTGTCATAAAATGGCATTTTAGACACTGACAGCATCAGTTAAAAATGACACTCTTAGTGACATTTGTAGAAAAAGGGTTTTTCTGCGACTGACAAAAAATGTCAGCATTTTTGACCGGTTGACAGGTCGCAAAACTCAATATTCTGGTATTTCAATTATGTTTCAATAGTTGCTAAGGAATCAACGAATAACAATACAGAAAACACTTTTCCGGCCTACGCCGGGAAAGTGATTCTCGTACTGCTGAATAATTGGAACATAAAGACGAACATTTCACAGATATTTAACCGATCGCAGAAAAAAATAGTAAGGTACCTGACCCAAATAAGGCCATGTACCTAATAAGGCCAGTGCCCCTTATTGCTTAATATTGAATCCCATCTTCAAAAATTACAATATTATTGAAAAAGATATCTATAATGCAAATCAAAAATTATTGCGAGGATTCCTAGCAACTCGTTATATGTCGAAAAATGACTAACCACAGATTTCATATGTCACGTTATAACTTTGAGGCTGGAACTTAATTAGTTTATATACAAGATTATGAAGTGAATGGAGCGAATGTAATTTTTACACGGACATTTATGTATTGAGAAACCTACAGAGAAAGTATAGAATAATATCTTTGCTAGATTTATAGTAACAGACTTTTTTTTATCAATGTTACACGTTCCTAATAAGGCCACATGAAAAATTTTTAATTGGCCTCACATCACAGTGCTTTTTAGAAGAATGTGTTATATTATTACTTAAGTGATGTGTTTTAGAGTGCCTGGAGTCTAACCAAGCAAAAAAAGCTGCGGTTCATTTGTCCTAATTGTATGTAGACCTATTTGGATCACCATCCCAGGACTTAAAATTATTGTTTTTTTAAGAATGCAGCAAACGTTAAAGTTCTATTCTGAGTACTTTTTGTCAAAAAAAAAAAAAAATTATAACTGATTCATTTTACTTTAAACATATTTTATTGGTGGCCCTATTAGGAGCATAGTGATCCAAATAAGTCCAATGGTAAGGGTCTTTGTTTTACGCAAAGACCACACCTTATATGTAAAAATAAATAAATTGGGGTTAATATTCAATCGATAGAAACGATACACTTCACATATAAGCTCGTGATTTTTGTTGGGTTTGGTGGATAGTGTTCGGAAGAAATAAAAATTCTTAACATGGCCTTATTTGGGACAGGTGCCTTATATGTATTTTGGTGGGAAAGCACATTCTCCACCTAAATACACAATATACTATTTTGTGAAAACATGAACATTTCCACTCTAGTCTCGGACACAGACCATACTGGAAATTATAGGCAGTACCAAAATACATCGTTTGGGGAACCTCACTTGACTTGCAAATACTTAAATTACTTTGAGGGTAGTTCACTTACACTAAATTATTCTGAGATTTAGAACCGGATTCTATGAAAAAAGGCACTTAGAAAAATTAAAAAATTGACAAATCACCCCAAATTGCTCAACACGATTTTATTTCTGGAACTATGAGTCCAAATGAGCAGAAATTTTCAGGGATTGTAGTCCTCTACTGGGATAAGAATCGCTGAAAATTTTTGCTTTCTATCTTTAATAGAAAAAAAAGTTCTGACCTTTCAAAGTTTCTCATAAGGTAGTTACCTTCCTCGGTTTTATCATACTAAGGGCCAGTCAGTGAAGTGTGCAATTAGTGACCAAAAGTTAAGTATCAATTTTTAGGAACACAACAAGAAGTGACTTCAAATTTTACGCAGATCGTCTAATCCGTCTCGTTATCGAAGAGAGCCTAAATCAGTTACCTTTCACTGAATGCAACGTTATCACACCTACTGGAGCAACTTATAATGGTAAATACTCAGTCAAAACACAACATTACTTACAATTTTTGCCATTTAGGTTTAAAATACAAATCTGGAAACTGTGGAGTCTCAATAGTAAGATCTGGTGAGTCAATGGAGCAAGGCTTAAGAGATTGTTGCAGAAGCATTAGGATAGGGAAGATTCTTGTTGAATCTGATGCAGATACTCATGAGGCTAGAGTTGTTTATGCTCGATTTCCTGAAGATATTGATAGGAGACATGTATGTTTTTTAATTTAGAAGCTTTACAGGTCCTTAAAAATATTCTTTTAAGGTGCTACTAATGTATCCAATCATGTCAACAGGCAATACAGTGAGTAAAGCAGTCAATGTATTAAAGGAACATGGTGTTAAAGAAGACTGCATTATTTTGAGTAATTTATTTTGCACCCCACAAGCCGTCCAAACAATTTTGGAGTCGTACCCAAAAGTGAGTACAATTTTTTATTGTTTTCAGTTTAAAAACTGTTGCATATTTCAGATGAAAATATTGACTTCAGAGGTGCACCCTGTAGCTCCAAATCATTTTGGACAAAAATATTTTGGTACTGATTAAGTAATAATTTTAAGACTGATACATTCATTATTGGTGCACAATTTATTTTACTCTAGATTTAGATTAAACTTATATGCATTTTTAGAAATGTCTACTTCTAGTCTCAATGTACCCAATTCAATTTTGCTCGAACGATGTAAGTAGATAATTTTGATTTTAAACAGTTGTAGAGAAGCTCTAAAAACTTAACTTTTTTCCATTGTCTCGAATTGGTTAACTGATTTTTTTCTAAAAGAAACTAGATTTTTCATTAAAGTGTTCCAACTAATAATATTTTATTACTTTTATAATAATTCAAAACCAGTGCTTCATAATTAAAAGCTGTGATTGGTTACTTTGATGTTAATAAAAATTGTGATTTTTATTTCAAAAATATACCTACTTTTTCCGTTTTTTATCAAATTCACATTTACCTGCATTGGTTCAAGGATAAACTTTTTCAGGTGAAGGTAAACATTCATTTTGCCACATTCCATATTGATTTTCACATAATAAAGACGCATATTTAAATAAAACAATATTTATTTGAATTTCGCAGCAACAAATATTTACAATAAAATACCTCTTGTATGTAAAAGTGCATTTTCTAATAATGTTTAAAAATATGTAAAATTTTCTCAGATAAGGTACTCTCTGCTAAAGGACTTGTAAATTCTGAAAAAAAAAACAAGTATGTATTTTTCTTTAGAAAACAACACCTGTGCAACCGCATCAAATCGCCCACCCCCTTTAAAACTGTACACCCGTCCAATGTGCACAAGTGCGGCCACAATAATATCATTTGCACACCCCACAAATCAGATCATACACCCTCAAGGGTCGTCACTTCTTTTAATTTTGTTTTGGTTTATTAATACAGAGATATAGGGAGGCTGATATCATTTAAATTTAAAAAAAGCGAGGGTTCAATATTGTAATGTAAATTGAAGGGGGTTGAGGCAATTATTATTTTTTCACCTTTCTTCATCAATCTGCTATTGATTCTCATCAGGCTGAACCTCAGCTTCTTGAGTCTTGGTAATTTCTTCGCGCAATCTCAAATGATCTTGCAATATCATGTCTTCAACTGAAGGACCTTCTTCTTCGGTATCTTCAGCTGATGGTTCTTTATTGAGGGCCTTATAGATTTCTGCTCTGTTTTCAAGGATTTCTTTCACAAGATCAGTCAAGATGTCTCTGCTGCTGACCATATCCTGGATTTCGTGCGTCACTTCCTTAATCAGCCACGGCATAAAGGATTCGTCAATATCTAGAATGGATTTGTTAATATTTGCCTTATTAAGTTTTTGGTTATTACCTTCTTTAATATTATCCATCATGAATCCTTCTTCTTCTAATCCTTCAATTACTGAAGGTAATAAATCAGCCATGTACCCTTGCATTAGAACAGCTCCAGCTATTCTTTCTTCCATTTCTTTTTGCACTTTAACACCTTCTTCGTGCTCTGCCATTCTGCGTTCTTTTTCTTTCACCAGTCTTTTTTCTCTTTCTTCTAATCTAAAATCAATTTATTTGTAAAACAAATAAAAACTATAGCTACAAATTAGTTACCTGTAAGCTTCTGCTTGTTCAGTAGCTCTCAGTTCCAAAAATCGTCGTTGTTGCTCCCTCAATGAAGCCAATTCTTCCTCTTCCAACACCTCAATTAGAGCTTGCTCAACTGTTTTGCCCACAAGCACTTCCAGGATTGGTTGGACTTCCATATCAAAATCAAACAGCTGAAATATTTTTTTTAGATTATGTGTATAGGACTTTAAAATGAAAAATTCTTACATCTCCAGGATATATTTGAGTTTCAACATCGGCACCGGTTTTAGCAGGCACATAAAACGGCGATATCGGTCTTTCGACGAACAAGTCGGTTTGGGTGCAAACATCTTCGACTGGAGGATTGACGAAGAGTTCTTCCAAATAGACTTCAGTTTGGATAGTTTCGTGACGCCTTCCTAAAATTTCGATTTTGGTATTTTAGAAGTTAAAAATTGATATTTTTACCAGCCACTGGGGGAGGCGATCCGAGTCGCAGCTGGTTGGGTTTGTAATGCTGGTTTTTGGCTTTTCTACGAGCCAGGGCTCTTCGTCTCGCTTCAGCTACCCTGGAAGCTCCAGAATCGCCATCACCCTATAAAGAGAATTAGATAGGTAATGAGGAAATTTTGAACAAATCAAATTGGGAGATGATTTCCAGAATCTGTTTCCTGAAATGATGGGAAAGTTAAAGTCCAACCTATTGTTTTTGTTGAAGATGCAGTTTCTCAGCTCAGGAAACCTTTTGATGAAGAAAAATCCTTCAAGTATTGAAATTATCATTGGGACTTGCTTGGTTGATGATATGAAAAAAAGAGGACTTCAATGCTGATTCGAAAGAGATAAGGAGATGACAAAATTATCATTTATTTTCTTCTGAATCAACTTGTGATAACAGGGGAAGAAGTAAATACAGATTTGAAAATGAGATTGTGAGAAAAATCCTGTGCTGAAATTGAACAGAGGAGTTGAATTCAAGTATTAGAATCAATCAAAAGAACATCATAAGAGGTATGGAAAAGGCAACAACGAAGGGCTCCTGTATTATTTGATAAATATTTCATGTACAGGGTGGTCGAATTTGGATAGCTTTAATAGGAAACGTCAACTTAACGAAAAACACAAAAATGAACCCCCTATTCCGAGGCTCAAATTTATTAAAAATCTTATCTATTGAATTAGGCAATTTTCGACAGCTGTCAAAGTTGAATTTGATAGTTGCAGGTCTAGTGGGCTTGTAAAAAAATTGACATCTGTCAAACGTAATCAATTTGACAGCAAGCCACGATTTAATGTCCATTGAGATTAAAATTTGGGTCATTCTTGTAGAATGAAAATCATAATTCTTGAATCAAGAAATTTTTGATCAATGTCAAAGTTAAGTTTGACAGTTGGATGTCTGATGAACTTGTAAAAAAATTGACAACAGTCGAACGTAACTATTTTGACAGTAAGCCTAATAAGCCACGATTTAATGTGCATTAATATTGAAATTTGTGTCATTTTTGTAGAATAAAAATCATATTCTCGAATCAAGAAATTTTTAATTAATGTCAAAGTTAAATTTGACAGTTGGATGTCTGATGAACTTGTGAAAAAATTGACAACAGACAAATATAATTATTTTGACAGTAAGGCACAATTGATTGTTTCTCGATTTTAGAGTTTGTGTCATTTTTGTAGAATAAAAATCATAACTCTTGAATCAAGAAATGTTTGATTAATGTCAAAGTTAAATTTGACAGTTGGATGTCTGATGAACTTGTAAAAATATTGACACCAGTCAAACATAAGTAATTTGACAGTAAGCCACGATTTAATGTCCGTTGAGATTAAAATTTGTGTCATTCTCGTAAAATAAAAATCGTTACTCTTGATAGATTAGGCAATTTGTGAATAATGTCAAAGTTGAATTTGACAGTTGGATATCTGATGAACTTGTGAAAAAACTGACAACAGTCAAATGTAATTATTTTGACAGTAAGCCACGATTTAATGTCCATTAATTGAGATTAAAATTTGTGTTATTTTTGTAGAATAAAAATCATAATTCTTGAATCAAACAATTTTAGATTAATGTCAAAGGTAAATTTGACAGTTGGATGTCTGATGAACTTGTGAAAAAATTGACAACAGTCAAATGTAATTACTTTGACAGTAAGTCACGATTTAATGTCCATTGATATTAAAATTTGTGACATTTTTGTAGAATAAAAAACATACTCTTGAATGAAGAAATTTTTGATTAATGTCAAAGTTAAATTTGACAGTTGGATATCTGACAACAGTCAAATGTAATTACTTTGACAGTAAGTCACGATTTAATGTCCATTGATATTAAAAGTTGTGTCATTTTCGTAAAATAAAAATCATAACTCTTGAATCAAGAAATTTTTGATTAATGTCAAAGTTAAATTTGACAGTTGGATGTTTGATGAACTTGCGAAAAAATTGAGATCAGTCAAATATAATTATTTTGACAGTAAGGCACGATTTAATGTCCGTTGAAATTAAAATTTGTGTCATTCTTGTAGAATAAAAAGCGTTACTCTTGGATTAGGCAATTTTTGACTAATGTCAAAGTTAAATTTGACAGTTGGATATCTGATGAACTTGTGAAAAAACTGACAACAGTCAAATGTAATTATTTTGACAGTAAGCCATGCTTTAATGTCCATTAATTGAGATTAAAATTTGTGTTATTTCAGTAGAATAAAAATCATAACTCTTGAATCTAAAAATTTTAGATTAATGTCAAAGGTAAATTTGACAGTTGGATGTCTGATGAACTTGTGAAAAAATTGACAACAGTCAAATGTAATTACTTTGACAGTAAGCCACGATTTAATATCCAATAATATTAAAATTTTTGTAGAATAAAAAACATACTCTTGAATGAAGACATTTTTGATTAATGTCAAAGTTAAATTTGACATTTGGATGTGAAAAAATTGAAACCAGTCAAATGTAATTATTTTGACAGTAAGGCTGTCAAATATTGGAATTTAATATTCAAAAGCAGGGTAATTATCGCAGATTTCGATGAAGCAAGTATCGATTCCTACTAAGTCGACCATGTTAAATCGAAAAATAAAATGTCAAACATTTTGACATCTGTCAAAATCCTGCCAAACGGCAGCACTCATATTTTTCAACTTTCAATATTTCTTGATGTGTCATTTGAAATTTCAACCTATGTAAGTTCAAAAATTGAAAAAAAAATTACAGAACTGTCAAAACCTGTCATTTTTTTTAGTGAAAAAAAGATTCCAATTTGGCTCTTTTTCGTTTAAAGGTAGTTTATTGGTGATAAAACATTAAATAAAGCTCAGACATCAAATTTTAACAGCTGTCAGAATCTGACATTGGCTTTAATTGAAAAAAAAAAAAAACTGAACTCTAGATCTGTTATCCAATTATTTAAGTTATGCTTATTTATTATGAAGCATAAAAAGAATTTATACACAGGTTTCAGATTTTGACAGCTGTCAAAATTTGACGTCGATGAGCTTTGCTGGATGTTTTATCACCAAGAAACTACCTTAAAACAAGAAAGAACCAGAGATGAATATTTTTTCCTACTAAAATAAATGACAGGTTTTGACAGTTCTGTAATTTTTTTTTCCAATTTTTAACTCAGAACTTACATAAGCTAAAACTGTCAAATGACACATCATGATATATTGAAAACTGAAAAATATGAGTGCTGCCGTTTGGCAGGGTTTTGACAGGTTTCAAAATGGTTGACATTTTTCGATTTACCTGCGATAATTACCCTGCTTTTGAATATTAAATTCCAATATTTGACAGCCGATAACGCCTCACCTGTCATATATACATACAATACGCCATCACCAATAACATATTTAAATTTCATCCAAATATCACGGGTAACCAATTTACGTTTAAATATTACGGACTCCTTTGACCGTTGAATGTCTGATGAACTTGAAAAGAAATTGACATCAGTCAAATGTAATTATTTTGACAGTAAGCCACTATATTTAATGTCCATTGAAGTTAAAATTTCTGTCTTTTTCTTTAAAGGCGATTTTCAGCCTGAAATGATTATTTATCGGTAAATACCATGGTTATTCTGTTGGTTGACAACTTTGACAACCAAGTGTGACGTCATAGCTCTTCACCACTCAAGAATCATAACCCAACTCCCAAGGATCTCCAAAATAATAACAATAACATCAAAACGCTGCAACCAAAAGATTAACCCAAGTCCAAAGCTGGGTTATAATCGGTAAATACAAATCAGCTGATCAGTGACGTCACAACTTCCCCTACTTTGGTAAAAACGAGGCGGTAAAAACTGCGACAGCGGAAATGCATGCTGAAAATCACCTTGAATAAAATTTGTAACTCTTGGATTAGGCAATTTTTGACAGCTGTCATAAAATCTTCATTGGTGCAAACCGCATTTTGATATCTGCAACTGTTTTGCCGCTGGAGGGTCTTTCTCGATTTAAAGCAATACGGTGAATTGTACACCCTATATATTAATACCTACCTCATTGGAAAGCACTAATTTTGCTGATTTTGCAAATTGGACCACTCTGTACATCACCGATTTTTCAGATTTATTCTAACTTCCTTATGATATTATACCCGGGTTGAAAGTAGGAATTATCTCTGTTATCATATGAATCTGTTTTGGGGTGAAAATGAACATCTTTCAGAAATGAAGTCAATTAGTGAGAAGTTGAGATGATACACTGATTCCATTAGCAGTATGTCCAAAGGAAAATTGTGTGAATTTCCGAGAAGAAACGTTCCAAAATGGGTCAGCAATTTATAATTCAAAGCCTCAACCTGAATTCTCATAATAATTTCAATAAACAAAACCCTCAATAAAATATCATTGTGGGGCGACACAGACAGAAAGGGTGGCATTAGCCTCAATTCCTGTATCGAAAGGGGTCATCACAGCCCAGATAGAGTTCAATCGATTGTTCTCATTCAGAATCGGCTCATTTCCAATAATCAAAAAAAGAAAAATGACGAAATACTTACTTCATCTCTGGATAGTAGTTTGGCATAAGCAAAATGAGGATTCCACTTGGGCTGCGTTAATAAACGGACAGTAATGGTTAATTTTTTGTTTGTTTTGGTTCAACCAATTGAAGCAAATTTGGAAATAATAAAAAAAATGGGCCGATTTTTTTGCATCCTAATTTTTTATACACGTACCACATGTTGTAGAGCAAAATTGCTACCTCGGAACACTCGTTTGTCGTGCATAATATTGCCATATTGCGATTCTCTGGAAATAAGAAAATATTTTAGTTATTATTTGTTGAACTACTTATGCTAAGATAATTATTGTTTTGCCCCATTGGAATCACTGCTTTTTTGGTTAACTTACTCATTTCCTGCATCAGCTAAATCATCAAAATACCTGAAACCAGCAACACCTCCAGCAATTTTAGCTGCCGCGAAAGCCGCAGTGCATTTTTGCACGTGCACAAATTTCCCCGGTGATCTGTTCAACACCCTAGGTTGACTAGCGTAAGTAAAAAGCTTTTTGCATTCTTCCTTTTTATGTAAATGAGCTACAGGAGGTTCTAGGAAGGTACCTTTCGGTACGGTGGTTACAAACGGTTTCCGGTGCTTGTCCAGGTAATTGTTGGTTATTTTTTTGTTTGCCTGATGGTGCTTTTCTTCGCGTTGTAAACGACGTAGTTTGGCGTCTAGGGTTTTGGTGAATTTCGAATCCACCTGTATGGAGAGGAGGAAGAAATAGATGACAAAAAAAATAAGTCAATAAAGTCATCCCTAATAACACAGAGAGGTTTTATAAACATCTATTGATGTTTGTAAGAAGATTGAATTTGTTCATGAGTGAGGTTCTGTCAAAGGCTGTTTGTTTCTAAAGTATTTGGCTACTTACTCCAAAAGGGATGGGAAGAAACTTTTCTGTATGAGGGTCGCAGTAAAAAAAGATTTCCTTTCGGAGATCAAATAGAACAGTATATAAAACTGTAGTAAATGAATCTCACTCTATAGGTAATTAATTTAGTAGCAAATAGGCTCATAACTTTTTTACCAAATTCTTTTGAAGTTTCTGGCAATTATTCTGTTATATATCTTCTTCTCCAGTTGATTTTCCAAAAGTAGTTGACGCCTGTTTGTTCAGTAGATTATTCTCAAGCTCCTGATGTTTATGTTTCTATGAAGCTTCTTTTCTTTAATTGATTCTTTAACTGAGCTACATACTCTAAAGCTTCTGGCCTTCGCTTTTTAAGCTCTTCTCTTTAATTAAATTGGTTTTTAGAACAAGATTGACCTGTTTTATCAGTCGTGGTACTGGTTTTTGTTTTCTCCTAATTTGATTCTTCAAGAGTAGCTTCAACATCTTCTGAGATTTCTTATATTGGTTCCTCTTTCTGTTAAATCGATTAAATAGGAGCCACTGACGGTTTGGTTGCTTCTTCATAGTCTCTGGTATGAGCTTTTTGAGGCTATTTTTCTCAAATCGATTCCTCAGACGAGATTTTTGCACCTTCTTTGTCGTAATAATCCATGTGAGTATGTCATTCCAGCAATATCTTCTGCACTAAGCTTCTTATACATTATATGAACAATGATGATGATGGGGATCAGGCTTTAATCAAAGACAAATAAATCCAGTACAAATCATTATTTCAATACAACTTCATCAGTGTCGCAGCTACCAAACTTCAAAGTTGATCCGAACAGTAAGAAAGATTTTTCCTAAAACGACATTGACTCACATTTTGCCTAACAACTCCGGTAATTTTGATCAGATCTCAACATAATTAGGTTTCAATTGAAGGCAAATAAATCCTCTACAAAACGTTAATTATTATTTCAATACAGCTTCGTCAGTGTCGCAGCTACCAAGCTTCAAATTTGATCCCAGCAAAAAATAAAATAAACGATTTTACAAAATTCCGGTTTTTTCCGAATGTTTCCGGAATCTCACTAATATCAAAACGGCATTCTATTGGATATAAAATTGTGCAACTTTACCATAATTTAACCGTATCTCTTACGGTTTCCGAGATCTCAATGATGAGGCTCGAATTTGGGCCACCTTGTACTGGTATCCACATTTATAGGCTCAAATTTTATTGATAAATAGGAAGTTTTTTAGGAGAAATCTTATAGCAAATTCTTGTTTCAAATGGTCTAAAACCCAAATGTACTAATTTATATTTTAATAATACTGGGTGATCACAACAAAATATTTTCAAAATTTAATGGATCAATGCGGTGTTTTTCATTTTGGACATTAGCAATGCCTTTTTCACTAGGTACAGTATTTGGATCGGGTAAGAATTATTTCTACTATTTTTCCCTAATTTGAAATAATTCCAGAGGCCATCGGTAAGATGATCGGCTTGAGGTAGGTACCACTACTTTACGGTACCATGGAACGTGTTTGACTTCCTTCTGATGGTGTTGGCTTGAATTTTGGGTATTTTAATGGAGGACATCATGACATCATTTTGCGTTTAATTGATTAGGAAATTGGGCTTTAGTTCCAATCTAATTACGTTAGAATCGGATTGGAGAAAATCAAGAAACTTATTTATTATAAGTAGTTAGGTACCTAGGTACTCGAAATACTTCAAGCAAAATACTTGACATAATCAATTAGGCAATTCAATCCATCTGTCAGATAGGAAAATTCAATATGACGTGGCGGCCAAGCAAGTTTGTTTTGAATGTGTTTTTATGCGTATTTCAAATTATTTTGCTTATAGTTTTGCTTGCAACTTTGATTTGGATTATTTAATAAAATATTTGTTGACTAGGTACCTAAACTAATAAATCGGGCAGAATCTAGATATTTTTTTGTGCTTTTTGGCCCATGTGTGGCCGCCACGCCATCTTGAAAGTCACGTGGTTTGAATTGCCTAATTCAAAATTCAAGTATTTTAGAATAGATATCGGAAGTACAAGTACCTACATAACAAAAGAAGTCATTCAAGGTACTTTAATTACTTATTGAAGTAGAATTTCAAGTAATTTACTTCTAATATTGACAGCTCTGATTTCTCATCCATTCTGATACTTGATTGTCTTAGCTTTGAAAATATGTACTCTCATTCCACTGGTTATACAACTCACTGTACATTATTCCCATATTACACGCAGTGGCGGCTCGTAAAAGGAGGCAGGGGAGGCTAAACCTCCCCCAAAAAATTGAAAATTCAATCTCAATTTTTTATTCCTGATTTCTAATTAAAATAATAATTAACAAATTACACTTTCCAATTTTCGATATTTCAATGTAATTTAGAAAAATCTGACAACATTATTTCAATCAATTCCGCGCCTCCACGACAAATATCTGTGAATCTGGGATACTCAGTTATACCGGCCCGAAGGGCCGGAGTTATATGTGAGCCCGAAGGGCCGGAGTTATATGCGAGCCCGAAGGGCCGGAGTTATATGCGAGCCCGAAGGGCCGGAGTAATACGAGCCCGAAGGGCTAGAGTTATTTTAATAACGGGGCCTAGTTTATAATTCTATTGGTGAGCGGATAATTTAGAGCTAATTGAAAACCGGGAGTATTTAAAATGCGATTTCTAACGTCCGATCAAAGACTCAGGAATATTCAAAAACTTTAGTTTTATCAAATTGGCTTTGGAATGTCGGTTTTCTCAAGATTTTTATTTTTTTCAGAAAACGGTGGTTTTTGCAAACATATACTACTTTATCATTGTCTTTGTCTTACTCACTATAATCAATAAGTAAACCTTTAAATTCATTTTCATTGAAATTAAACTAAAAACAAGTTTCCTATAATTTATTTGGGGAATTTTAATTACTATAATCATTATTAATTAATTATTAAATTGAATTTTAAACAAAAAACCCTTTTAAAATGTTATTTTTTTTTTCCGAAATGAGATGTGGCAACGTTGCTTTTAGTTGGCCATTTTGAAGTGACGCCTTGTAATTTTTTGCCAGTTTTTCATCGAGTTTTTCACTTTTCCGGGGCTTTTCAATGGAAAAAGGCAATTTAACATACGAGGTTTTGAGTTGTCTTCATTTTCTAGCAAAAATGTCCAGTTTTAAAATGACATAAATAACAAAGTCCCATTTAAAATTTCTTTTTTGGAAGTTTCGATGTGGCAACAGCGTTTGTATTAACTTCAAATAGGTTTTGTAATAAATGTCATTTGCCAGTTTTGACAGTCGGCAATTTTTAATTGACGTGTTTACATTTCTATTCAGTTTTTCCTCGAATTTTCCACTTTTCCAAGCCGTTTTCAGTCAAGAAACCCGATTTGAAATACGAGGCTTTGAATTTCCTACATTTTGTGCTAAAAATTCCCAGTTTTCCAATGGGGTAAGTGACAAAAACTCAAATTTCATTAAGTAGGCTTTGGAATGTCATTTTTAGAGGTTTTTCTTTGAATTTGTCCGCTTTTCCAGGGCTTTTCTGGTCGGAAAAACCGATTTAAAGTACGAGGCTTTGAGTTTTCTTCATTTTCCACCAAAAATTTCCAGTGTTTCAACGGGGTAAATGAGAAAAACTTTAGTTTTATCAAGTAGGTTTTGGAATGTCATTTTCGTTGGTTTTTTTTTTTGAAATTTTTATTTAAGGTTTTTGGGGTCCGGGGATCGTTTTATATCACTTTTGTTCTCGAAACTCGCAAAAAAAAAAACTTTTTTGACGTTGACAGCTGTCAATTTTTTTTTAACACAAATCGATAGTTGGCGTCGCGAAACTGCCTTGATTTTCGTAGCTTTCATAGCAGAGCGGGAAAAAAGTCGAACATGTGTCAAATTTGACAGGTGACATTAGTCGATATTGCCAAAGTGTCGTGCCACAAAAGTTTTATCCGAACGAACCCGTTCATTGTTAATCTTTGAAACAAAAAGACGTCATTTTGTATCGATTGTCAAAAAAACCCAAGGTTTGAAATTTCAATTTATTGACGTTTGTTGTATCATGAGCAGCGTTGCCATGTTTTTATCCAATCTCGATTTATAGGTTATTTTAAACCCAATCATTGACATTTCTGAAAAATATTTCCTTTAAAATTCCCAAATATCCTTTGGAATCCCCAAAAATCTATTAAAATCTCAGAATTCCATAATTTAGTGGAATTTCGGTAGAATAATTATGTTATTCTGAAAAAGGAATTAGATGTAAAATTTTTGCGGAGTTTCCATAGAATTTACATTAAATTTTAATTCCTCTCGAATTACTTGAAATTTCAGTGAAATTCCGATCAAATTACACGAAATCCTAAATGAATTACATGGAGGAATTTTAAACAATTACATGAAATTACACCGAAATTCCCAACATGAAATTTCAGTTTTTACTGAATTTTATTAATGCCGAGCAATTTCCAGCTAAAAACATGGAAATTCGGTGATATTCCGAAAAATTACCATGTAATAACATGAAATTTCAATATATTTCGATGAATTTTTAAGAAATTACTTGAAACTTCATTGATATTCTCAGAAATTCCTGGGTATTAAAAGAGAATTTCAGTGAAATTCCGAAAAATTCTTATGAAAACAAATTAAATTTTTGAAAATTCCTTGAAGTTTCATTGGACTTTCGAGAAATTTTTGGTTATGAACGTGGATATTCTCATAAAATTTTAGTGAATTCCGAGAAATTTTTAAGAAATTACATGAAATTCCAAAAAAATCTATGAAAATTTTGTGGAATTCCAGGATATTTCAGTGGTAAAATTTTGAGGAATTTTAGTAAAGTTAAAAAAAAATATGGAATTTTGAAATTGAAATCTTAGTGGAATTCCGAGGAATTTCATGAAATCCTATACTGTAATTAGCCTCCTCACTTGAAATAGTCACGAGCCGCCACTGATGACACGAGAGGCTTAAGAAGTGATAAGCCTTTTGGGATTATCGCGCTTGGTGGCAACATAGATAGTAAATTCTATTATTAATATAATTTGGTTCGTTGTATAATCGAATGTAATACCACAAGAGGTTTCAGGATTACCGGATAATACTTTTAGCTGTCACGAAACGCGTTACGCAGCAACACCACGACTCCGAAGGAGGAGTGGTGTTGCTGCTAACGCGTTGAGTGTTAGGTAAAAGTATTAGGTAATCCTGAAACATCGAGTGGTATTCAGAAGTTTATACAACGAACGAAACTCTAATACTTTATTAATTTTTATTATGATTAATAACATATTGCTACCAAGCGCGATAATCCCAAAAGGCTTATCACTTGTTAAGCCTCTCGTGTCACATGGGAATAATGTACAGTGAGTTTTATAACCTTTTGAATACCACTCGAGGTTTCAGGATAACCTAATACTTTTACCTGACACTCAACGCGTTAGCAGCAAACCACTCCTCCTTCGGAGTCGTGGTGTTGCTGCGTAACGCGTTTCGTGACAGCTAAAAGTATTATCCGGTAATCCTGAAACTTCTTGTGGTATTACATTCTAAAATTTTACTGTTGCTCACCTCAAACCAGGGTTGCCAGATCCATGAAATGAAAAAGCGGGACTGTTCTCATCCAGAGGGAAAGCTCGAATTTTTTTCGGGTACCACGTCTAAAACTCGGCCCAAAAGCATAAGGGAGAGAGGGGCAAGTGTCCGTGCCCAATATGTTCCCCCCGCCCCTATGGACCCTCCTTGAGCAAAAGCGCAACAAATTTTATGGAGCCACGCCGAAATTTTGTTAAGAATTCACCGAAACATCGACCAAAAAAAAAATTCTCCTTTATTAGATCACAACTTCACGCTTCACGTCGACACAACAGAAAATATCATTATCTATACACTATACAGAGTGGCAAAAAAGTAGCGCATAATACCTGTTACTTTTTGTATGAAAAAAGGTCCTAAAAAGCTAAAGGCTGTATGCACTGCTATTTTGCCACTCCGTATGTATAAACAATAACTAAAAAATAACAACTTAAGTTTAAATTGTCATATTTTTGACATGATGACACTTTTCTTAAGATATCATCTGCGTCCCCACTTTTCAAAAATAATATAAAATCTTTACAACTCATTTCAAAATTAGTTTCAGGCCGGGGTTATCCAATTCCTTAATTCCTAATTTCTGTTCTTCAATAGATATTTTATCACTAGTGACGAAAGTGACGTTTTCGGCTAAGGTGAAATCGAAAGTTGATTATTTTTTAATGGTCACAGAAAAAATGATTTTTGACGAAAGTTGTTTATTTTTCAATAAGGGCCAGAAAAAAAGTGCATTGAAAGATTTGGATTTTGTTTGATTTTTTGACATTTTTATACCTACAAAATACAACATTTATTATTAAAACCCAAGAATCGTAAACTAACAGGATTGCTCATCCTGAAAAGGCGTACGTTCGCCGGTTCTCGAGTTCACAAGGTCTGCGAATGACGTCACTATGTCAGCAGCTAATAGTGGTGACGTCACCCGCAGACCTCGGTGAAATGCTTGCGATTCAGGCTCGTTATTTGATTTTTGCGTCGATTTTAAATGTGGAAATAGCTATTTGTTGTAAAATGAGCGTTTTTCTTGCACTAAATGTGAAGATTGGGTGGAAAAAGCGGGAAAACCGGGACAATTCACGTGAAAAGCGGGACTTGAAATTAATAGAAAAAAGGCGGGACCGGTTAAAAAAATGCGGACTCCTAAGGTGGGACGTCTGGCAACCCTGCCTCAAACCCTCTACCAAACATCCTGAAAATTTCCAAAAGATACTCTGACCTACTTTTTGAGTAAATTGGAGCAGAGGCAGTAGAGATTTGCAACAACTTTGAAAATGCTATCTCAATTAAAACATCCAATTAGGACGTTAAAACCCGGAAAAAATTCGAAAAAAAAACTGAGAGAAAACCCTAGGAAAACATTTACGTGGAAAATTGAGAGAAACAGTTAAAAAAAAAAACGGGGCAAAAGCTGGAATCAGCCGGAAAGAGGAGCAAAAGAAAAATTGGAAAGGAAATATTGGAAAATGATCGAGGTGAAATTGGAAGAAAACAATCAGTTAAGAAGTTTGAAAAAGTGCTGAGAAAAAGTAACGGTACAAAGTCGTGGCAAAAACCTGGAAAAAAAAAACAAACAAGAAAAAGCGAGGGTATAAAATTGTGAAAAACTTTGCACATAGGCATAGAAATTACCATAAATGAAGTAGGAGAGCTTAACAAAGTTCCAGGAAAAAGCGGAAGTAGAAAAATTGAAAAGGAAATGGAGAAAATCTGACTAAATATTTCAGAGAAAAATTTAAAGGAAAAAACATTAGTTTATTATAATCTGGTTGAAAATCTTGAAATTTCGTTGACTATTTCAACCACTGGGTATACTTTTAAAGTGTCTAGAATTTTGCTAGTTACACTTTTGTTTTTTTTGAGCCCTCAGAAAATACAAGAACCTCTTTTTGTGCTATTAGGGACACTCTACGAACCAAAAATTCTTCCTCCAAAGCCACCTCACCAACAACTCTCACCTGATTCTTCAACTCCTCAATCTTCGCACCCACGTTGCTGTTGTTATGGTTCAATTGCCCGTGCGAGTGGCTCAACTTTTTCTTCAACCTTTTACCGACGTTTTTATCGGGAATACTCCCGTGCGATTTCGCAAAGCCCTTTTGCTTGTTCTCTTCCAAATTCGTAACCACCCTTCGCGTCGGATGCACTATCAAATTGGGTTTGATTTTCGGATCGTTACCGAACGGTTTGTAGATGGTTTCGCCCATTACTGCCATGGGTAGGTTGTCTTGGTTGAGCACTTTAAAGGCCACGTCTTCGTCTGAAGACATTTTGGTGCAGGCTTCTTCGGTCATGTTTGCATTTTATTGAGCTTTTGTGTATAAGGTATAGATTTAATGGAAAAATTATTGCAAAATCGAATGTCCAATTTAGACTTTTATGAGTTTTTGAAACATTGAATTTGATAATGTAACATTTTCCTCAAAAACATCAAACCTTATACAAAAAAACAAACAGTCCAGTTATTAACCTCTCTCTCCCCGGTGTAAAAAATTCACTCAGTGGTTAATAATATAGACACGCCAAGAAATAGCGTCGATAAGCTATGCAGCTAGCTACGCGTTATTTTAGAAACTGACCGGCGGTCAGTCTGTACAAATTTTACTGCTGACCCGTCGCGGTTTTGGCGCATGACGATTATTTTGTGATTAATAAAGTAGATATGTATTTGAATAAATTGGGTGGTTGGGATTTTTTTTTTCTTGATGAGAAATTTGAATTAATGATTTGTCTGCCAGGGAAAACTAGAAATTCAATCCTATAAGTTTAAGGGCCGGTTTCTCAATAGCAGGTCAGCCCCCGGGTTAACTTGACTCCCTAGAGTTAAAACCAACCCGGAGGTGATCCGCTATTGAGAACCGGCCCCTTAGAAGGTTAGCTATTAAATCAATTTTTAAGGATTTTAAAATAATTTATCAAAGGAAAAATTCTTGAGGCTAAGGGTCGTTTTCTCAATAGCGAGTCCGCTCTGGGTTGGTTTTGACTCCAGGGTAAACGTGTCTAGTTGCAATGTTTATCCCGGAGTTATGCTTAACCTGGGGCTGTTGAAAAACCGGCTCTAAGAATTTAAAACTTTGAATCAATAAATCTAGAAATAATAAGGCCAGGAAATCCGGAAACTACATTGTGTGAAAATTCCACTTTTATTTTCTCTTCTAGTTTCCAAGAACTTTTAAGCTATTATACAGGAAGATCAATACTTATTCCTACCCAAATAAGGGTGAACGTACGTTGTGGATTTGCTGAATATCCGAAGGTCAGCATAATTACCTTATATAGCTGAACTGGACTTTACATCATTGGAAACACGCCATTCTTAAATGTTAGAGGGAAAAAAGAAATGGACAGAATACACGAATGGTTTTTCTAATAAGTAAACCATCTACAAGTATATGAGTATCATCTGATGAAAAAGTTCCTTAGGACAAATTTGTTCTATCAAGTTTACAGGCGTTGGTCAACACGCAACCCTTCAAAAATTACTATTTATTTTTAGGGCATAGGAAAAGCACTGGCGTGACCCCTACTTGAAACATTGACGTCCGTCCTTTCAGTATTTCTAATAGCTTTTTCCTTAATAATTCATAACCAACATCAGTAAGGAGGGTTTCAATTACCTACGCATTGTCGATTTTATTAAAAGCTCAGTTATGTCTTATGTCTACTTAATTTTTTTTGAATCTAATGATTGAGAGAATCTGCAGTTATAGTTAAAGTCGGCAGATTTTAGAATCAAAATGCAGGCAAACTCCCTTTTGTATGAGGGTAAGATTAAAATTGTATATTTAATACGTTGCCAAAGCCTGATAATTGTTGGAGAAATATAATATGATAATATATCGATTTATGGTTATGCTATCCATTATCATAATTCACTATCAGCATAAAATTGCAACAGTCACGGTCAAGAATAACCTCAACCCTATCTCAAAGGTCATCACGGTATACTCAATGCCACTTTCAAAAAAAAAAAGTCTATATTTTATTCAAATGTGATTTTTTTGCATGTTGTAACACTTACCCCACAACCATTTTCTTATTGTTGTACAAGGCCCTGGGCGAACTGGAAAACATGTATTCGGTTTTTGTTCGCGACTTGCTTCCAGTTTCCGATTCGTCGTCCAGGTTCATTTTTTGTACGTTCGATGATTGGATCGTTTTGGCACTTATTGGGTTTTTGCACGACGCTCTCTCTCCCATTGTCATCTTTGTCGATTTAAATTATTCTGTGAATATAATGGGAATTATATCGCAAAAATAAACCAACGTTTTCAGTGGGTGTGGTGTTGAATTGACCAGTAATGGAGATATTTTGAAATTGGTTCAATAATCGGGTATATCAATAATTGAGACGAAATAATGGTATTGTCTCAGTTCGGAGAAACGAGAAACTGACTATTTGTTTAGGTTACTGCTACTTGGATTTGAAGATAGTATAGTTTAGAATGTTGTTACACTAAATTCGCCATTTTCTTCTCGACGTTTGATTCTTTAATGTGAATGGATAGCTTCAGAATTGAATCGCTTTGCTGATCTTATTTAATGTTCAATTTTTGATTCGAATTAAGAGCCGGAAATAATAACTGAATTGATAAGGTGTTTTCATTCGGGCTTAATGGCCGTCGTAAATAAAAGTTTCTTCCTTCAAATTAAGAGGTGCTTCCATGTCCGATTCTGGTAGCAGACTGACGCGTTCTCGACCTTAACTTATATTTATGTGTAAGTGGTTATGGTGGGGGAGGGGCGGAGCTTCGTGGCACATGGCTAATCTCAACTTTCTCTATATTCAATGGGATCTTTTTTGTGTCTTTGAGGATCGGGATCCAGATTTGGTTAAGTTTTAGTATTTCTTCTTTCCTGTTGAAGTTCTCCGTATGCTTGTGGATTTCTATAGCATCACGTACAAGCCGATTGTGATATGCGGGAATCGGTGCTAGAAGCTTGACCTCACCAAAGAGTATTTCATGATGCCTGCCTTCACTAAGCGCGCATGTTCCGCAACTGCCGATTTTTCCGATTGTCCTAGTCTGCAGTTTCTTTTGTGCTCGTTCATTCTGGTTCCCATGGATCCTATATTTATTTCAAATCAAATCAAATCGAATTTATTTGCTTAGTATAGTACAATATGAAGACTTAAACTTAATGTTTCGGTCACTTCAAGCAAACTTAAACTATTTTACTTATACTAGTTGAACATCTTACTATTTATACTACTAAGCTTTTAACCAGCACAATGGATTTCGAAAATCTGTGCATGCTGGTCATTAACTCAGAATCATTTATACATTCATATTTAGGCTATGCTACAAATAAAAATGTATATAGAAAAAAATACTTTTATTGTTATTACAGTAGTAAATTTTATTCTAATGCTTCAATAAAGTTACAATAAGGTTATTATCCAGAATCCACTCTTGAATTTTATTTTTTATTCTATAATGGCTTATTTTTAAGTGAGACAGGTAAAGTGTTATAGACTCTGGGGCCAGTATAGCTGATATGTCGCTGAGTTGCTGTGTGCCTGACAAAGGCCATTGATAGGTTGTGGTTTGCTGCATGTCTTGTGTTTAAGTTATGCAGCAGTTAATTTCTTTAGCACTGATTGTTGATCAGAGCTGGGCAAGCTACTTGGAAAAAGTAGCTAGCTACAAGCTACAAGCTACTTTATATTGTAGTAGCTAAGTTACTCAGTAGCTCAACTACCTCTTTGAAAAAGTAGCTAAGCTATTAGTAACTTAACTACATTTTGAATTAGTGAAAGCTACTATTTAAGCTACTTTTATCAATGTACATGGCTTACCTAATTTAATTTCATAATATCATTATACGAAAATAACATATTAACTTTAACACATAAAACATAGGTACCTACAGAGATAACTAGAAACTAGTCTAAGCAAGGCAGGATAAGAATTTTCCGGAAAATGATAATTGTAGCTTGAGCAATTAAAGTATAAAGTTACTTTTATCGAGCGGTAAATTTAAACGCGGGCGATAGGTTGGTGGAAACGTGCCTTTATAAGGGGAAAACTGTTTATTTTTGAAAACAATGTCGAATGGATGCCATTATACAGGGTGTCCTTAAATAAACTGACATATTTTGCAGGTAAATATTTCGATAACGGGAAAAGATAACGAGGTGCGGTTTGTTTTGGGAGAATAAGCATTTTTATTATTTTTTTTCCACAATATTGCCGAATCCTAAAATTTGCTGAAATTTGGTTTCACGCAGATATGCGATTTTTTGAAATAAAGTGACTGCCTTATTTTTAATGAAACACCTTGTATATTTTCTTATCGCCAGAAAGCCTGATTTTTCTACTTTACAAAAATGTACAATTTTTTTTCAATTATCTTGAAGTTGCATCGTGAAAATTGAACTTTGTCGAAGAGAATACCATCGACTAACCAAAAAAAAATTGAAAACCAATTTGTGTTTAATACTTTCATTAACTAATTAGCGCATAGTTAACTAATAATACAAGTATTAAACACAAATAAGTGCATATAAAACACAAATAGATTTTTATCATTTTTTTTTTTGGCCAGTCGATGGTACACTTTTTAACAAAGTGCAATTTCACGATTCAATTTCATGATAATTGAAAAAAATTATACATTTTCGTGAAGTAGAAAAGTCACGCTTTCTGACGATGACAAAATATACCGGGTGTTTCATCAAGAATAAGGCAGTAATAATTATTTCAAAAAATCGAATGTCTGTAAAACCAAATTTCAGGATTCGTCAATACCACGAAAAAAAACTTTAAAAAATCCTTATTCTTCCAAAACAAATCCCATCCCGTTATCTTTTCTGGTTTTCGAGATATTCACCTGTAAAATGTGTCAGTTTATCTAAAGACACCCTGTATTATAGGTATAGTTATTTTATTTTTGAACTAGAAGAGTCCGCTGTGCATAAAACGTAATAAATATTTTGGGCGTTGAGTATCGTTAACCACACCCTCGGGCGGTAAATGACACTTTCCGCCATTACTACCTAAATAACTATTAACTATCTACCAAAAGTAGCTTAAGTAGCTTGTTTTAGTAGCTAGCTACTTTTCACAGTAGCTTATGAATACTTTAAACACATTACCAAAAGCTACAGCTACAAAGCTACTTTTTTTTCAAAGTAGCTTGAATAAGCTATTAGCTACCAAAAAAGTAGCTAAGCTAGTAGCTTAACTACTTGGTAGCTAGCTACTGCCCAGCTCTGTTGTTGATCCTGAATATTAATGCAGATTTTATATATAATTGTTCTAGGTTCAAGAGTTTACTTCCCTGAAACAGCAGTTCTGTAGAAAATCTTTTATTTTTAAAAATTTGTTGGCTTGAAGATTGTTTTTATGTTGTGATTTTTAAAGACTTTCCCTATTCTGTCTGCAACTCGAGAAATGAAAGGCAGATATGCTAATGAAACTAAGTGTCTGCGTCGTGAGGTTTTTGAATTGAAAAATTCTCCACATCCTATAGCCCATATTAAATCGACTCCTCCTAGAAATAACATAGTAGGTGATAATTTGGCAAAGGGACTTAGGGATATTATGGATCATTGTGTGAATCGTGAGTTTTCTGTATCAGCTTTAATTGAAGAGAATGCCTTTCTTGATGAGTCGGTGAGAGATATTCTTAATTATTCGAGTAATTTCTTATGTGATTGTTATGGCTGGTGTGACAAATTTATTGAAGGGACGTCCAGTTAGAGGAGAAGCTATACAGACTCTTAAATCAGTGGGTGAATATACTAATCTTATGGTTTGCTCCGTGCCACTTTGGAACAATAATAGATTGTTTAATAATTCCATTAACGAACATAATAAAATGATGTTTGACAGGTTATGCAGTGAAAGCAAGTTCAGATTTTATTTTCATTTGAGCGCTATTATAGAAAGTAAGGACTTTTATTTTGATAACTTGTACATTAAACATAGAGGTAAGGTGAAAGTAGCACGGGCACTTAGTGGTAGGCTCTCAGATTTTATTAATGGAAGTGTGTCTGTGAGGGATTTTATAGCACTGGATACAGATAGTAGTGTTTTTACAAAGATTATGCACACTCTGTCTGATGAAAAATTAGTTGATATTGAGGGACCTTTTTTAGTAACAGCTCCCGTCAGAATCACTTTACCCTAGCATTGTTAAAAATTCAGTCTGTGCGTTCAAAGGTTGATGAATTGGAGTTGTTTTTGGAATCAGTAAATTATCCTAGTATATTGATTTTGGTTGAGCACTGGTTGCTGTTTGATGAGCCCATTGACGTGTCTGGTTATGTGTTGATGTCTAAATTTTCACGCAAGCAATTTGCACATGGTGGTACACTAATCATGATGGAGAGAGAGTTTTTGTCTAGGTTTATGTTCATTACTGTTGATAGATTTCATCATATGTTGGTTGAAAAAGATTTCGAGTTTTCTATAGTGTTCTGCAAGAAACACAATATGTATGTTTTTGGTTTTTATAGGTCTCCATCTGGTAATTTGGCGTTGTTTTTGGAGAGGTTGGAGATTTTGATGAGCGACATTTCGGTTAATTTCTTGTTGATTTTGACTGGCGATCTCAATGTGAATTTCTTGGAAAAGAGTAATAGATCCAATCAGTTACTGTGTCATTTTTGAACTCGTTCAACTTAGAGATGCACGTGGATCGGCCAACCCGCGTTTCCGCATTCTCTGCCTCAATACTGGACTATTTTTGCACCAATTACAATCAGATTGAAATTCAGTGTGGTAACTATCAATGCCGGTTTGTCTGACCACGAGGCAGTAATGGGACTGGTGCTGTTCGCACTCTATATAAGTTTATCTGGTGAAAAAAGCGTCTTAAGTATTTGTGCGTCGTAGGAACCAGGGCGCGGTTCTGTTCGGAGTGAATCTAGCGCCAAACCGCAGCGTTACAGCTAAAAATAAATCTGGCAACGCTGGTCATCCTTGTCATTTTGTCATTACTGTCGCTGTGAAGCGATCAATAAGCATCGAACAACAAACCGAAAAACACGTTACTCTGTTTTGTAACCCAAAATTATTGTTTTCCCTCAGTATTTTGTAATTTCGTTCAATAAATTATTGTTCAGGAAAGTGAACGTGACTAATCGATTATTTTAATCAGCGATTTTGCATCCGCAATAAGGTAAAGTGGGCAAAATCCAACAAGTGCCATTTGGCGTTGAAGCTGATCAGGGTAGGTTTAGACGCGGGAGACTTTATACTAGGGCAAACTTTTCTAAATTTTCTTCGATTTGCCACGGAATGGAATGACGTTCTCGCTACTGTCAGCCCATTGCAGCAGTTTCATCAAATGTTGCTGAGTAATTTTGAAATTGCCTTCCCTATTGTCAGTATAAAGAAGCGAAGGAGAAAACCCTGGTTTACAAAGGGCCTGCGAACTTCTGGAAAAAAATATGCGCCCCCTTCATTACATCAGAAAATTCTATATGAACAATCCAGTATTTTTAAACTATTTTGATAGGTACAGGTAGATTTACAGAGGATCGATCAGGCTTGCCAAGTGGACTTACTTTCAGAATAGGATAAATAAGTCTTGTATGGTTTCAGAGGAACTGCCCTAGAGTGGTTTCGTTCTTACCTGTCAGATCGCGTTCAGACTGTCAAGTTTAATGGTCGTACCTCTAAGGAACTTGATATTAGTGTGTGGGCGTCCCACAGGGCTCGGTACTTGGTCCCCTGCTTTTCCTCATTTATGTAAATGATCTTCCACATCTCCAGATAACGGGTAGATTCACAATCTTTGCAGACGATACCACTATCCTCTGGCATGATTCTGATGTTGGTATAATGGAGGCCAATATGAGGACGGACTTGATTGAAATAAAGTGCTGGTGTGACGTCAATTCTCTGACATTCAATACATCTAAGACCAAAATCCTCAAGTTTACATGGAAAATGTACCCATCACTACGCCAACGTTTAATAAATTCCTAGGTTTGTCAATAGACAGGTCCCTTAAGTTTAAAGACCACATTGCAAAAGTATGCAAGAAAATTTCGTCTGGTTGCTATGCTCTCAGAGTTATTGCTAATAACCTTAATTTCTCCATTGCCAAATGTGCGTATTTCGCGTTAATTGAGTCCCATCTTCGATACGGAATCTGCTTCTGGGGCTCTTGTTCTGACTATCTTTTTAATTCAGTGTTCTTACTTCAGAAAAGGGCCATCAGATACTTGTGTGGAGCTAAACCTCGGGATTCGTGTCGCCCTCTGTTTCTGAGCCACGGTATTCTAACTCTCTGTTGTCTGTTTATTCTGGAAACGGCCTGTTTAGTCTTCAGGAAGTATAAGTGCGAATTGGAGCTAAGAGGCCAATACAATACGCGCCAGGATTACGTGATGAGATTGCCTATCCCCCACTCAGAACTCATCCGTAGCTCTATCATATATGAAGGCAGAAAATTATTTAACTTCCTTTAAAGATCAGAAAGTTGAGCTTTCTGAAAAAGAGGCTTCGTATAGAAGTAAACAAATTTCTGATGGGTAAAGCATACTACAATTTGAACGAGTTCTTTAATGATGTGACTTAAGGTGTTACGTGTTTTGATTGTTCTTTCACCTCGCTTAGTCTTGGCTATTTATTGTAATGTTTTTATTTTTAAATTTTTATTGTATCTAATGATTTAATTTATGCATCTTTTATACATTGAGTTATATTTTAATTGTATTTTTGTTTTTACTTTTATTTGTATTTTTATGTCTGTTTGTTATTTTAATGGTACATGTATTTCAATTTTTGGCATTTACTCTCACATTTATTTTGTTTTTTATTTTAATACGTGTTATATTTTATTTTATTTTTATTTTTTATATATTTTTATTCTGATTACTTTACATTGCCTGCGTGGCTGCTTTGTACATAAAATGTTTTTCTTTTTACAATAAAGCATATTTTGATTTGATTTGATTTGATTAGCCACCACTGGTTGTTCATTCACGTTTTGTCGTGTAGCATCCTGTCCATTCCAGATGCATTGGAACCCTTTGATAGAAAGACCGACTTGAGGTGAAGGAAATCATGAAATACTCTTTGGTGAGGTCAAGCTTTTTGCACTGACTTTCGGATACCGCAATCATCTTGTACGTGAAGCTATAGAAATTCACAAATATACGGAGAGCTTCAACAGAAAAGAAGAAACACTAAAACTTAACCAAATCTGGAACCCGATTCTCAAAAACGCAATAAAGTACAGAGAAAGTTGAGTTTAGTCACGTGCCGGGAAGCCCCGCCCCTCCCCCACCACAGCCACTAACACATAAACACAACTTACGGTCGAGAACGCCTCAGTCTGCTACCAGAATCGGACATGGAAGCACCTCTGAAGATGCTAGTGAAACGTCAGGAAGAAATTCCAATTTTCGATTGCCATTAAGCCCGAATGAAAACACCGTATCAATAAACCTGAGCCTCACAAACTTTATAATAACTGAATTATACAATTTTTCACAATAGCAACTGTGTATATACTATATTCAAATCCGAGCCGCAGTAAATGACTAGTTAACAACCTTTCCTATTGGTTAATACTCTTACAAGGACCAGTGCGCAAGCGCGGAGGACAGGATTGGATTCAGTTGAAGCTTCTGTTCATTTGTTCACGTTACTACCGTTTGGATTTGAAAATAGTATGGAAGCAGAGTCAAAATATCTAGAAAGCAAGCAGTGTTTGAGCGGCAAAATTCTACATAAAATCAACAACAAATCTGATAATAATTAATCGTGCAAATATCCCTACATAAAAATCGATAAATTCCTTACCAAAAAAACGTCACTAGTATAAATCAAATAATGGTACACTGAAAAACGTCACATTGTGACAACGTTTCACCTGGTCACTAGTTCCCTAAATGGGCCACTGGTACCGTTAATAATAATCACAATCAACCAAACAAAATTCATTGTTTATTATTTGAAATAAAAACGAATTAAAACAATAAGCAAATTAGGGTGAGAGAGTTTCACTTTCTTTATTCCCGTATACAAAATAAGTTTGTTGACGTTGCTATGGGGGATGATCAATGGTTGATTGGATTGGGGGTGGTTTATTTTGTGATGACGTAGAAGGAAAGTTTTCAAGGTGAAACTGCGAAAAGTTCCATATGGATGGAAATTATTGTTTGACCAGTGAGTGGAAAATTTACTCTTCCTCACTAGTTCTGGAAAATGCCTTTCTGCATCAAAAACCTCGAAGTAGAGTGGCACTTTCTTCGAACAACTGCGACTATGTTGGAAAACTTTGATAGACTTTTCATTCGCATGAAAAATCGAATCAAATCAAATTTTTCTTGGACGATGCATAAGAAAAATACGTATTGTGATTATCGAAATATATTAAGTTTGTAATAAGTAAATAATGAATATTTTCTGATAATTACCTACTAATTGTCGGCTAATTACTATATGGCGAGACAAAGCTTATGAGTTAAACGTGGTCATATTCGTATACATTTAATCAAAACTTGTAGTACGAGCGATATGCAGTTAATTATTCAAGCTGACTTATTTTTCCATTAGTATAAGCAGTTCGTATTTTATTACTCAAATAAAGGTAAGCATTGTCCTAAGTCACATTGACCTTTGCCATTAGGGAACTATAATATTACACAACAATTTCTAGGAAGCCACAATAAGTTATTTTTTTCAATGGTGTCGAGCGCACATATTTTATTATTTGCTTAATCAATCTGTGAGAGGATAAGTTCAATGTATCATTCCATTAATAATTAACGATCTCAAAATCTGTATCTATAAAGCTTTTAATTGTTGTTTGCCAAAGTGAGGGATTGGGAAAAAACGTATGTTCAGATAGTGTGTGGTAATGTGCGAGTGAACATGTGGTCATAATAGGAAAAAATTCGTTTTTGTGTATATCAATAACCGGAAAAAGTGGCGTGAGTGTTAACCTTGTTCAAACGCTTAAAATTAATAATCTACTTCAAACAACTAGTAACTTTATGCATTTGAAAACTCTTTTTAAAAGGGCTTAACCTTAGTTAACAAAATATTTGGTAGGTAGGTACCTTACTTCAAACGTCAACCCAGTTTTGAAGCGTTAACTGGTTAGTTTAGGTCCAATAAAAGAGTTGTTTAGTGCGTACCCGAATATTGTTGACCTTCCTCGAAAAAAAATAAATATGTAATTAGGCATTATAATTTTCCGTTATCATTTGAATTGTCCCAAGCTCTCAAAATTAGCTGATAATTCTAGATAAAACTTAAACTTGGCTAATTTTATCAAGGACTCGGAGTTTTTGATTTTTTGGAGATTTACTGTAGATTTCAAAGGTCTTGAGGAAAATGACTTGCACAATATGAAAGACTGAAAGACATCAAATACTTTCCAAGACTGGTTAATTTGAAGCCTGTTCTTAAAAGTTCAAAGAAACTTGAATCTCATAATTTAGGACAAAGGTCTGAAAGTCTTCAAGAGTTGAGACTCAGTCAAGAGTTATTTTCTAAGATGTTAGACTGAAGCTGCAGCTGATTCAAGTCTCAAAATTCAATCAACAGGTATATTTTCTAAGAATTTAAAGTGAAGTTGCTGATTCAAAGTCTCAAAACTATAAAGTTTTTGATGAAGTGAACAAATTTAAAGACTCTAGAAACTCCTTTAGAGATTTTAAAAGTTTCTTTAGATCGTTGATTTAAAGACTCCAAAAGTTTCAAATTTATAGACATTGATGATTGTAAAAGCTCTGAACATTGATTTGGAATCTGTTGTGGATTTTGAAACTCTTGATTTAAAGTCTTTGGAGTCCTCTGAAGATTTTCAAACAAAATTTATCTTATTTTGAGGTTAAACAATTCTGGGTGATTTATCAATTTTGCTGAGTGAGTTTTTTTCATAGATTAGATTCCGGCTCCAAATCTCAGGATAATTTAGTGTATGGAGTTTGGAGGATCCCAAAGGAAAGGACCATTAGGACATAAAATCTTAAAATAAAAAAATTTGAAATTTCATTATTTTAATAAAAAGGTAGCTTATGATTTAGATTTTGGAAAACTTTGAAAGGTCATATTTTTTTTTTATTAAAGATAGAAAGATTCTTATCCCAGTAGGGTACTATATTCTTTGAAAATTTTAGCTCATTTGGACTTATAGTTCTAGAAATAAAATCGTGTTAAGCAATTTGGGGTGATTTATCAATTTTTTAATTTTTCTGAGTGCCTTTTTTCATAGAATCCGGTTCCAAATCTCAGAATAATTTAGTGTATGAAGTTTGGGGGATGCCAAAGGACCATTAAGATATAAAATCTCAACAAAAAAAAATTGAAATTTCATCGTTTTAGTACCTACTGAGGTAGCTACCTTAAGTTTGCAGTGGCGTATCCAGCCTGAGGTTCTGGCGGCGGCAAACCTGGTATGTCCGCCATAGGCGGAAATTTTTTTTGAGGTGCCACGCCCAAAAGTCTTCAAAACCACACAATCGAGTATTCGCTCGCTTCTCTCAATACTTTTGTAGGACAAAACATATAATATTTTCACAGAAAAATAAGGTAGTGCTATGGTTCCGTAATATTAGCCTGCCAGCCGCCACTGAAAAAATCTTTGGGCTGCTCATTATACAGGGTGTCCGGTAAGTATATGGCATACTCTCGGGAGCGTATAGTAGGGGTCAAAATAACCCTACTTCGTTCTAAAAAAAAAATCCTAAAGTACCCCTTAACGGAGATACAGAGCCCCAAAAGAGTACTTGGCGATACACATTTTTGGCTCTAACTTTTGAACCGACTTGTATAATTTAATGAAGTTTTGATATTTTATGTTGGCTATAAAGACTCATAAAATCATCCTACTGTAGATGTTTCATATACTCTGGGAAGTCAGGAACGGACTTGCCACCATATTCATTTTGCCAAATTTTTGACAGGAGTCATTTTACACAGCTGAAAACTGATTTTTTAAATACTTTGGTTATTTTTCTTCAAAAAAGGTACTCTACATTTACACCTACAATCATTTATCTTCGAAATTTATTTAATAATCAAGTCGATCCTAGATTTAAAAAAAAACAGGTAGAAGTTGACTTACAAAAAGTACCTGAAAACGACCCTTTTTGCTATAAAAAGGTACTTTTTATAAGTCAACTTCTACCTGTTTTTCTTAATCTAAAATCAACTTAATTATTAAATAACTTTCTAAGGGAAATGATTGAAGGTGCGTATACAAAAACCTAATTTTTTCGGAAACGGCTCATTTAATCGAAACAAATATAGAGCACCTTTTTTGAAGAGAAATGACCAAAGTATTTAAAAAATCAGTATTCAGGTGTGTAAAATAACACCTGTCAAAAATTAGGCACAATGAATATGGTGGCAAGTCCGTTCCTGACTTCCCAGACTCTGTGAAACATCTGCTGTAGGACGATTTTATTAGTCTTTATGCAGTGCCGGCCCGAGCCTACTTTTAGCATGGAGCGAGATCCGACTTTAGCGCGCCTAATTCAAATGTGAATCGTACTCGCATGAATTTTGCCCAAAACCTATAGGACCCTATTTATCTTATCAATATATCAATTGAAATTTGAAAACATCCATGTTCATTGGTACCGTTGGTATCTACTCTTTTCCTTTTGATACTGGATTCAAAGTAGAATGACAAGCAAATAATGAAAGTTGTATGAAAATAAGTGAATATACTTAATATTTACTTTTTAAAGAGTTAAGTAATCACCACTTTAACTAACACTTTTAAAACTAAAAATCGAACAAACAAAATACAAAATTTTAGGTAAATCGCTGTTTGCGCACTTTTGTATTTGCCAATTTGTATGATCTCCTCATATGACAATGTCTGAGCTATATCATATTATCCAATGGACAGCAAGGCCAGATCAGAAAGGTTGTCTTCTGCTAGAGTTAACCCTTAAGGTTTCACGTTGCGTTCGGAATTTTGCTTAAAGAGCAGAGCGTGCTGAAGCGGAGCAGTAGCGCACAGACCGCGAATGAGCCTACACCGAGCCAACTTTTTAAATAAACGAACAGTAAATTCAAGCTACTCGGAACTCAGATCATGATACTAAACGCCACGGTTAATTAACCTAAGCTTGCTAAAGCTCCGTCCATTTTCGCCGCCAACAGGAATGGTAACAACAAAAAAGAAGTGCTGTCCAGATATTAGGGAACTTATCTTGCCAATTATTTAATGCTAAGGTCTGAAGGACTGCCTTTGAGCGTTGATTTGAGTGACCTCTATCACTATCTTAAAACTTCTCCAAACACATTATTTTCTCTTTTAGGGCCGGTTTATTCACCTTTTGATAAACTGTCGAACAATGCAATCTGACGGATAGCAAGCCAATCGGCAATCCCTTTGGTCGGCCAGTTATCCGTCGACCAATAGGATTATAGATTCGTAAATTTGTCTTGCAGACAGTCATCAGAAAATGTATCTGGAAATGAAGAAACCGGGCCTAAACGTTTTATGGGATTCACATACTAACCACGCGCTTGCTTGCAAGCAGAATAGCAGGATATGGGAAAGCGAAGACAGGATTCAAAGCAAAAATATATTTTTCTTTTTTTTATATTTATCATCAACGATTCGGAGGCGCCCCCCGAAGTCTGGCGCCTGGAGCGCTCGCTCCATTCGCCTTATGGTAGGGCCGGCCCTGTCTTTATGGCCAACATAAAATATCAAAACTTCATTAAATTATACAAGTCGGTTCAAAAGTTAGAGCCAAAAATGTGTATCGCCAAGTACTCTTTTGGGGCTCTGTATCTCCGTTAAGGGGCACTTTGGGATTTTTTTTTTAGAACAAAGTAGGGTTACTTTGACCCCTGCTATATGCTCCCGAGAGTATGCCATATACTTACCGGACACCCTGTATAACGATAAGAGGTTGATAACTGGAATTATTTGGTTTTCTGAGAAATCGACTTTCAAGAAACAAGTAACATGTGGAACATAAAACGCTGTGTCTAGAATCCCGGTACCGGTAACACATTTTTTACCGGTAGTTTTGATGGCGTCATCCATATGAGGCAATTGTACCGGGATTTAAGTGAATCCCGGTGTTTTGATTCTGTTTTTATGGATATTTATCAGCTGATTGGTATTTTAGGTTAGTTTAATGCAATGGTTCAATGATGTTTTCGTCACTTTTTCGAAACAATATCATACAAATGATTTGCGTTCGGAATGTCGAACAGATTATCCCAGATTAGGCCGGGGTTATCCAATTCCTTAATTCTTAATTTTTGTTCTTAATGCTTAATCTTTAAAAACCCCAATGTTAAATAAATTGAACTTTTTAAGAATTAAGAATTAAGGTCAAATATTAAGAATTAAGGAATTGGGTAACTCCGGCCTTTAGAAGTAATCTGCGATCAGATGATAGTAAACTATCTAGGGTTGTTGTTCCCAAAAACCTCTGAGAATTTAAATAAATTTAAAATGATGTCACTTTATCTAGCAAGCAGTTTATTATCGAATTTCTTAATGAACTTTAAGCCAATATGTAACTATAGTGTTTAGAATGTAAATTTTTCCAGTACTTGGCAAATGTCTTTTTCCCATGCACTCTTCAACTTCTTTATGACTTTTAAATGTTTGTCCTACATTAAAAACTATTTTAAAAGTAATTTCACGTTGAAAAACTCAGGAAAACATTCCACTTTACGTTCACATATCAACAAGACAGCTTAAAAACATAAAAAGTTAAGTTAAGTTGGACTTTGATAAAACAGAAACCGCCAACGCCAACGACTACATATTTCACCGGGATTTGGTTAAATCCCGGGTACCAAGTGCGTCATATGGGTGACGTCATCAAAACTACCGGTAAAAAATGTGTTACCGGTACCGGGATTTTAGACACAGCGAACATAAAATCAAACTAAAATTTAATTCAATAGTCAAAGATATACAGGGTGCGGCACGAAAAACTTCCCACCCAGGTTTTCTCAGGTGTCAGGTGATAAATCAAAAATCGCTCGGATACATCACTTTTTGTTTTTGAGGGACTTTATTTATTGATATTTTACCCCTTACGTGTGAACTCCTAAGCGGGGGTGACAGGTACTTTGTCATTTGTTAGCTATTTTTATTAAGATTATATCCCCAAAGTTTCAAATTGCTACTATCAACCCTGTCGAAATAGCTTGTCAAAGCTGTGTGTTTTTTACCTTATATTAACAAATTAACATATTTTTCAAGTGAATAAACATGAACCATTTTGAACTGAACTGTTGAATGACGATACTTAGATTAAATGCCAATGTTATTTTATTACTAAGGATAGGTACCCTTCAAAAATCTGTTGTTTTGTTATGTGGTAAAAATCACACAGTTCAGATACTCGGAAAAAAGCATTTTTCCTAACTTTGACACACTGCCATTTCGGTAGAGAAAATAGTAGCAACTTAAAACTTTGAGGATATATAATTCTTACATAAATAGCTACCAAATAAAAACTTTTTATTTACGACTAATGTATAATGTGCGTATTATATTTGTGATTTTGGCAGTATAATGACATATGTTATTCCTCCAGGGATTAATGACGAGTAGCGGGATTAATGGTCATTATTCCACAAAAGTGTCAGTGTCAAACGTGCAGTGCTTGTGGATTTGTATTGAAAATTATGAGACGGATGAAATTTGTTCATAGAAAATCTCAAATAAATTAATTTGTCGTAAATAAAGTAGAGTATACTACTCGCAATAATGGCTATTATTCCCTCGGAATGTTACTCCCTCGCCGCTAACGCGGCTCAGTTCGTAATAATCCTTGGGAATAATAGCTATCATTATTGACTCGTGCTATAATCTACTATTATTAAATAATGGATAGATATAGGTTTTTTCTTATAAGATTCCCTAAAGTGAACATTCAATTCCTGACTTATGTTGAAATAAAAATTATATTATGCGAATGATGATAAGTAGGTTCTTATAATAATAATGTCGTAAATAAGATAACTAAATCTATGTGCCTCTTAGATAAGAGATCTTTTTCTCTACTTATTATGCAATAATTTGCAATTTATCTTAGTCCTTTTTTCATAGATTTCGGCTTTAAATCTCACAATAATCTACTTTATGGAGTTTAGGGGGTCCCATTTAAAGACAAAATGTCAAATCCCCAAGGATCTTGATTGGACTTAGGATTCTTATCCTAGTGGAGAACTATAATCCCTGAAAATTTCAACTCATTTGGACTTATATTTCTAGAGATCAAATAGCATTAAACAATGTGGAGTGGTAAATTTTTCAATTTTTCATTTTTCCTGACGTCCTTTTAGAGGGTCCCAAATGATCATTTCAAGATAAAATCTCACACGTCAGGATGTCAAATATTGCTTCCAAATCTCTACAAATATTTAATTTGCATTTTAGATTATAAGCTCCTGCAGAATAACAAATTTCTTATGTACCTACCTATACTTAAAATACAAATAAAAAATATCATTGTCTTCAAGTATTTGCTTTTTGTACGTTAACATCTAATCTCCCAACTTCGCACCTCACAAATCTGTAAATTTCATGTCAAACTATAATAATCTATTATCTATGCGGTATACCATTGATAAATGAGTATAGGTACCTACCTACTACATACAAAAATCTGAAAAACCTCTTCACAAATTCTTACGTTGTTCGTTGCATTGTCTTTTATCATCAAAAACAAACATTATCTTTATTTGCAAAATAATTAATTTAGTAGGACAATTCATTATCTGTTTCAGTACCCTTCCAATGAAAGCAATGAAAACGTGGCACTAACATGGAAGATCACAGAGATGCAGAAACAAGGAAAAGCACTAAAAAGGTCCATCCTTTTGTGAAGGCAAATATTTTTTCAAAACTGTTCTTCACGTAAGTATTTTTGTTTCGCTATATTATTTTTCTTTACCTACCTAAAACTTTTAGATGGACATTTCCACTATTCGTCAAAGGATTTAAACGTGACTTGGTCGAAGACGATCTTTTTACCCATTTGGAGTCTCACGAGTCCACTTACCTGGGCAACAAACTAGAAAGAGAATGGGAAAAAGAAATTGCGAAAAATCCAAAATCTCCTTCGTTGTGGAAATGTTTAAACAGAGTTTTCGGCAAACAATTGTTAACTTTGGGACTGTTCTATTTAGTAATAGAATTATGTGTGAGACTTGGCCAACCTTTGTTCTTAGCCCAATTCCTACAATATTACGAACCAGACTCCACAATGACCAAAACCGAAGCCTACTATTACGCCCTGGCTATAGTAATGTGTTCATTACTATCACAAACCTTCAATCATACTTTTATGTTACATAATTTCCATTTAGGAATGAAAATCCGAGTTGCCACGTCGGCTTTAGTCTATCGAAAAGCCTTGAAATTAAGTAACGGGGCCCTAGCAGAAACTACTGTGGGTCAAATGGTGAATTTAATTTCAAATGATGTTGGACGATTTGAATCAGCCCCCACGCATTGTCATAGTTTATGGATGGCCCCATTGGAAACTATAATTGTTTTGGTTTTGATTTATTTTTACGTTGGGGTCAGTGGAGTTGTTGGAGTTATTGTAATGTTCCTATTTGTGCCTTTACAAAGTAAGTTTTTTTTAAGTTTAAGTAAAGTAAAATTATCGCTTTTTTTTTAAGTGTGGCTGGGTAAAAAAACTTCAGAATTCCGTTTGGCCACTGCGTTAAAAACTGACGAAAGAATTCGATTGATGAATGAAATCATTTCGGGAATTCAAGTAATTAAAATGTATACGTGGGAAAAACCTTTTGCCAAACTTGTAGAATTCACTAGAAGGTAACCAAAATTAAAAATATATACAAAAAAAAAAAAACTTAAAACTTATTTATTATAGACGTGAAATTACTCAAATTCGTAAGATCTCAGTAATCAGAGGCATTATGATGTCTTTCAATATGTTCCTTAACAGAGCTGCCATCTACATATGCGTCTTAACGTATGTCCTAATGGGAAACACACTAACCGCTCAATACGTTTACGTATTACAATCCCTATATGGAGTTCTAAGAATGTCTGTTACAATGTTTTTCCCTCAAGGCTTGACACAAATAGCAGAAGCTAATATTTCAGTGAGGCGTATCAAAAAATTCCTCCTCTACGATGAAGTTGACTTTGATTCAAGTGCAACATTTTACAATGCCTTACAATCAAAAAACGATCTTAAAGGGACTCAAAATGGGTTTTCAAAACTCGATGGACCAGTTAAGATTAGTATTGAAAATGCCTCATTTAAATGGATCAAATCAAGACCTGAAAACAATTTGGAAAATATTAATTTTGAAGTTGGTGCCGGACAATTGGCAGCTGTAATTGGTCCTGTTGGTAGTGGAAAAACTTCACTTTTACATGCTATATTAAGTGAATTAGCTCCTCAATCAGGCTCGGTTAAAATAACTGGAAAATTGTCGTATGCTTCCCAAGAACCATGGCTTTTCGTTGGGAGTGTAAGACAAAACATCACTTTTGGTCAAAAATTCGATGCCAGAAAGTACCATGAAGTTGTAAGAGTTTGTCAGCTGCAAAGAGATTTCACCTTATTTCCTCATGGAGATAAAACAATTGTGGGAGAAAGAGGAGTGTCTTTGAGCGGCGGTCAAAGAGCTAGAATCAATTTGGCAAGAGCTGTTTACAAGGAAGCAGATATTTACTTATTAGACGATCCATTGTCAGCTGTAGATGCTCATGTAGGCAAACAAATGTTCGAAGAATGCATCACGGGCTACTTAAAAAACAAATGCGTTGTATTAGTAACCCATCAACTTCAGTATTTGAAAAATGTAGAAAGAATTTACTTGTTTGGACATGGAAAAATTGATCATACAGGAAGTTATGAGGAAATTCAAAATGCTGGAACTGAATTCACTGATTTGTTGAATGATCTCAAAGATATTTTAGATGAAGGAGATGATGATGAGGAAGATGATGAAACTATTATTGGAGATGTTTTGCCTGTCAAAAGGATTAGAAGGATTTCTACTAAAGAAGTGATACCAAAGGAGGAAAAAGATCCTAAATTGGAAAAAGAAGGTAGAAGTGGAGGAAAAGTTGGATGGCCAATTTACAAATCCTACTTCCTCTCTGGAGGTCATTGGTGCAAAATACTGACACTTTTTGTTATTTTTGTTTTGTCACAAGTTTTTGGCAGTGTTGTAGACTATTTCTTAAACATTTGGGTCAATATGAATCAAATTAGAAAAGCTGAAGCTGCAAGTGCAATAAGATTGAACAATACTATTACCAATGATACTTTTCCTCTGGAAAATGATACCACCACAATAGAATTCAATCACACTCCGTTCCAAGAATTCTGGATGACTTACATGGACAATCGCGTGTCGCTAATCTTCTACAGTGCTTTAATATTTGCAGTGATCACAATGACCTTAGGCAGATCATTGGCGTTTTACAGATTCTGCAATAAGGCCTCAATAAGATTGCACAACAACATGTTTTATAAAATCGTCTATGCAACCATGAGGTTCTTTAATACGAATCCATCTGGGAGAATTTTGAATCGGTTTTCAAAAGATATGAATCAGGTCGATGAAGTTTTGCCTGCAACTTTGCTCGACACTCTACAAGTAAGTGATTCTACATATTTGATTTCGAAAAATTTAGTTTTCAATTTCCAGATTGCTTTAACAGTGATAGCAATCACTGTTGTGGTTGCTTCAGTGAATCCATGGATGCTACTACCTACTCTCATAATTTTAACCATTTTCTACTTTTTGAGAGTGATATTTTTAGCTACAAGCAGGGACATTAAAAGACTAGAAGGAATAAGTAAGTTTATAAGATGCAACCGCAATTAATGTGGCTGAAGTTAGCTTCATATTCATATTCAGATTCGTGTATATTACAGTCGACCAGGTGATTATATTGAAAAGAAAAATTATTTCAAATAAAATTATTATATTATGAAGGGGATTTGTGGGATTCGGAAAAGGTAGAAATAACCCTTAGGCACATTCCAGGATATTTTCTCCAGTCAAGTTAGGTCTGGCAGAGTCACTACGGGGGAAAAACGATGATTTATTTGAAAATTGGTGGAAAATAATGATGCTTTGTAGGGATTTTTTAAAATTTGAGGCAAATAGACTTGACCCTTAAGCACATTTAAGAATAGTTATTGTAATCAAGTTAGGTCTGGGAGAATCATTACGGGGGCAAGTCGATAATTCGTTGGAAAAATCGTGAAAAATTAATGATGCTTTGTAAGGATTTTCTGAAGTTTCAGGATGATAGAGTTGACTCTTGCACAGTCCAGAAGATTTTTACAGTCCAGTTAGGTCTGGGAGAGTCATTACGGGGGTAAGTCGAAAGGATAACGCATACCTAACATGGGATTTTTAGGCTCTATGGATTTTGCTCATTTTTTGATATGTTGTAGAGGATTTAATTCTGAACAACCTTTAAATGGGACGAAATCTTGTAGATAATACGGTTTTTGAGATATGAGCGTTGAAAGATTGCAACTTTTCGTGTGGAGAGTAGGTATACGAAAAACTGGTGTTTATCAGTCAAAGTTTTGACAGGTCGACATATTTCACGTCACTAACAAATGTCAACATAGGCTAAGGCCGGGACCGCACTGGCGCCATCATTGACTCCAGTACGGTCCCGGCCTTAATCTAAGTTGACATTAATTTTTAAGTGACGTTTAATATGTGAACCTGTCAATATTTTGACTGATAAACATCAGTAGCACCCAATGAACTATAACCAAAAACTGGAATGCGAACACATATTGACGAACGTGAAGCCTAAGTGCCGCTGCTGCGGAGGGGATACCTGTTTTTGTCGCACTCATTATGTTAAATGGCGGAAATTGCTTCCAACACGTATTCCAATTGATGAAACCTGTGAAGGTAAATATGACAAAACTTTCCAAAACGTCATATGTCAGCGAGCAACAGAAAAAAACAACATTCCCCTTTGTGGCATCTGTCTTTCATGGCCTCATTTTTTTGGCAGATACCGCAATGTGTGCGCATTCCAGTTTTTGGCTATAGTTCATTGGTAGCACCCAATGAACTATAACCAAAAACTGGAATGCGTACACATATTGACGAACCTGAAGCCTAGTGCCGCTGCTGCGGAGGGGATACCTGTTTTTGTCGCACTCATTATGTTAAATGGCGAAAATTGCTTCCAACACGTATTCCAATTGATGAAACCTGTGAAGGTAAATATGACAAAACTTTCCAAAACGTCATATGTCAGCGAGCAACAGAAAAAAACAACATTCCCCTTTGTGGCATCAAGTGGCATCTATCTTTCATGGCTACATTTTTTTGGCAGATATGGCAATGTGTGCGCATTCCAGTTTTTGGCTATAGTTCATTGGCAGCACCAGTATCTCGTATACTCTTCACACAAAAAGTCGCAAAAAAATTCATCTTTCAACGCTCATATCTCAAAGACCGTGATACCTACAAGATTTCGTCCCATTTCAAGGTTGTTCAGAATTAAATCCTCTACAACATATCAAAAAATGGGCAAATCCATAGAGCCCAAAAATCCCATGTTAGGTGTGCGTTATCCTTGTTGAAAAATTCGTGAAAAATTAATAATTTTGTAGAGATTTTTTGAAACGAGAGAAAGTCGATAATTTGTTGGAAAATTCGTGAAAAATTAATGATGCTTTGTAGAAATTTTTTGAAATTTGAGGATGATATAGTTGACCCCTAAGCACATTCGAGAATAGTTTTCGCAGTCAAGTTAGGTCTGGAAAAGTCACTACGGGGGGAAGTCAAAGCATTATTAATTTTTCATGAATTTCTCAACAAATTATCGACGTTCCCCAGACCTAACTTGACTGCAAAACCTATTCTCGAATGTGCCTAATGGTCAACTCTATTATCCTTAAACTTCAAAAAATCCCTACAAAGCATCATTCATTTTTCACGAATTTCCCAACAAATTATCGACTTTTCCCCGTAGTGACTCTCCCAGACTTAACTTGACTGCAAAAACTATTCTAGAATGTGCTTAGGGATCAACTCTATCATCCTCAAACTTCAAAAAATATCTTCAAAGCATCATCAATTTTTCACAAATTTTCCAACAAATTATTGATTCCCCTCGTAGCGAGTCTCCCAATTCTAACTTCACTGCAAAAACTATTCTCGAATGTGCTTAGGGGTCAACTCTATCATCCTCAAACTTCAAAAAATCCTTACAAAGCACCATTAATTTTTCATGAATTTCCCAACAAAATATCGACTTTCCCCCATAGTGACTCTCCCAGACCTAACTTGACTGGAGAAAATATCCTCGAATGTGCCTAAGGGTTATTTCTACCTTTTCCGAATCCCAGAAATTCCCTACATATTTGATTGAGTTTCGTGGTTTTTTAATTTCTCTTTTCAATAATAATTATCTGGTCGACTATAATAGGTATACACGAATCTGAATATGAATATAAAGCTAACTTCAACCATGTCCGCAATTACTGACTTAATAATTTGCAGCAAGAAGTCCAGTATACTCTCACCTAACAGCCTCCCTACAAGGCTTGACGACAATCAGAGCATTTGGAGCTCAACAAATCCTCAAAGCCGAATTCGACAACTACCAAAACGCTTACAGCTCTGCCTACTTTATGTTTCTAGCAGCCAATAGGACTTTTGGTTTCTGGCTGGACATGCACTGTGTATTTTTCATTACTTTAGTCACTTTTAGTTTCGTTTTTATGGATACTGAAACCATGGGGGGAAACGTAGGCCTGGCCATAACTCAATCAATTAATTTAACAGGAATGTTCCAATGGGGCATGCGTCAATGGAGTGAACTGGAAAACACTATGACTTGTGTGGAAAGGATTAAAGAGTATGCGGATGTTGTGTCAGAGCAGGACAAGGATACTCACGAGCCTCCTAAGACTTGGCCTGAAGAAGGAAACATTGAGTTTGATAGGTTGAGCCTTAGGTACGCCATAGGAGAACCCGCAGTACTTAAAGACCTTACGTTTACTGTCAAGAGCAAAGAAAAAGTTGGCATTGTTGGTAGAACTGGAGCTGGAAAATCTTCAATTATAATAGCCTTGTTCAAATTAGCCATAAACGAAGGCAGAATATTTATAGACAACGTAGATACAAGCAAAATCACTCTTACAAAACTACGCTCTACTATATCAATTATTCCACAAGAACCCGTACTGTTTTCTGGTACATTACGCAAGAATTTAGATCCTTTCGATGAATACACTGATGATGTCTTATGGAACGCCTTGGAAGAAGTAGAACTTAAATCAGCTGTATCAGAATTGCCTCACGGCTTGGAAAGTATCATGACCGAAGGCGGCTCAAATTTCAGTGTAGGCCAGCGGCAATTGGTATGCCTGGCCCGAGCGATTGTGAGACGAAACAAAATTCTGGTTTTGGACGAGGCTACAGCCAATGTAGATCCGCACACCGACACTTTGATCCAGAGAACTATAAGACAAAAATTCTCGGATTGTTCTGTGTTGACCATAGCTCATAGGTTGCATACTATAATGGATTCGGATAAGGTTTTGGTGATGGATGCTGGTAGAGTAGTAGAGTTTGGACATCCTCATGAGTTGTTGGAAAATAAGGAAGATGGTGTGTTTTATGAGCTGGTACAACAAACTGGCAAAACTATGGCGGAGAATTTGATTGCGATTGCAGAAGAGGTAAGAATTTTCATTGGAATTGAAATTAATATGTGATGATATGTTTTTTTAGAGCTACAAGAAGAATAAGGGGCATAATTGATAAACAAGCCGTGCAAGATTGGTGCCAAATAATTATACGAAATTGGAGCGTTTGTTTTGGAGTTTTGGTTTTAATGAATAAAAGTCGATCTGTGATGCAAACAATACCTTTTTTGTCTTTGTACTTAATATTAATATGTAATTTATATATAAATAATTATTGTTAATTGTTTTTTACAAAAAATTTAGGTAGTTTTATTTTTATTGCAAGATCTCAAAAAGGCAAAACAAAATCAGGATAAAAATTTGATATTTTGAATTGTATTTTTGAGTCTTGAAATCCTGATTCAATTTGCTGCCTACTAGGAAAACGTATTTTGTATGTAAGCTTCACAGAAAATGAATCCTAATAGTATCATGATTTAAAGTACTCAGGAAAACCACAGTAAAGTGACCGTCAACCTCTAGGAAAAACTTGTTGACTGGTCGGAGAACAATAGAGTTTTCAATTTAATCAACATTTGTCTCACGTAATTGTTTAATCATCGACCTCAACTATAACAAACTCATCAGTCTTTCTAATTATTGGGTATTCTCTGATTGTACTAATGGGTGCGTGACTTAAAGCTTTCCGCAATAAATTATGGTCAATAATAAAAAAAGGTTAATCTGAGGCCATCAGTTAAGAGCCTAAAAATGCATACAAAATCAATTCATGCAACTTAAAAACTCTACCTGGCCCCAAACTATCTTTATAGTCATTGGATGGTACCTATACATTATTTTTAAAAGCCCTTATTTGCATACAATAACAGGGTTTGCCAGTGTGATATATGTTGCCAAATTTACTTTTGCCACATGAAACTTACTATATCCAGATCGATAAAAAGACGTAAACGTTGAAATGATAAAACGACCACTGAACTCAATATTCAAGAAGATTAACTGTATTTTTATGTATATCATCTCCCAAAAGCTGGGCTATAAACATTCAGTTTGACAACCCCGCCAAAATAATATAATTAAAAAAAAAAGTATCAAAACTGGGCGCGTACAATATACGCCCGATATGGCTTATATGGAACCTGAATTTTAAGCAGTACCTTGACCTGATCACCTTCTTTAATCATCACCTGTTATAATAATATGCAAATATTTTTTATTTCTTTTGCATAAGAATTATTTGATACCTACTTATAAGAAAACACAAAGAAAGATGTTTATAATAATGTATTACCTCCACAAAATGATAAGAATAAATTATGTAGCATTATTTGATTCTGGCTCCATATCCTGCATTATTGGCTCATTGGGTGCTTCAGAAACAACCATACTTGTTTTATCAATAATATCATCATCAATTTTTTCTTGCTTTATCTTCTTCTTTTGCCTTTTCCTAACCATTTGAAGCTCCCCAATGGTAAAAGCTCCATTGTACTTCTTTAAAATCCCTAACTCGAGGCCTCGGTTCAAGTAACCGGGAAGTTGTTCCATATTCTTGGGACTCTTGCACCGTTCCAAAATGTATTTTTTGATGATTTTCGGGGTGGCGTGAAGGCTCGCCTTTTGGAGAAACGCTATAGCTCCGATTAGAGCGTTCGCCAGTCGGATGTCGGGTTTGAAGGGCGGTAATGAAGTCGCGCGAGGTTTTTTCTCTTCGGATTTGGGCAGTTTAGTCATTTTCGTAACTTGAAATTTTTATTGCGCTTGACAGAAATGTTTGACAAAAGCTATTATTGTTACTATGGGTATTCAACAAAAGTCCTGTCTGGGCTTTGTGATTCAAAAAAGGATGGAAAAAGCTCAAAGGATTTCGTTGTGATTTGTGATACAATTTTGATTCTTTCAAATGGTAAAAAATCGCCTTAAAACTCGAATAAAGTGATGGTTTTTGCCAAAAGAGTGAGGCTCATTGAAATTTCAAAATGCCAACAATTGTTGAAGTTACCGGAATGAACACGTCATTGTCCAAAGCCAATTTCATCTTGTACCTAAAAGATAGAGCTGAATAAATTATTTATTAGGCTCTTGCTTCCAGGCCCTAAACTAGGATATTTCTGTATAAATCTTCCTACACAGCCAATGAGCCTTAGAAGTTTGTGAAGTTTACAAAGGATCCCAACATCAACTATAACTTGGTTAATTTTGGAACTAAAACCTTTTCTTCTACAGTTGATGAAAGAGTAATATCAGGATCCTCAGCTAAGCTATTTTCAGATTCATCATAGTGCAATCCGTACAAGGCCAAAGTCCTATACCAATCCATGTTTTCTATTTCATTAGTTTCATTCAATAGATTCAAAAAAGTTAATTTTAATCTGCTTTTGGTAGGCAGAGTGAAGCGTAAGCCTCATTATAAGCCAAAGGATCCCTACTTCTGCAATTTTCAAATCTAATAAGGATGCTTATTATTGGAGAGTAATCTTCAACAACATCTCCGGAAATTTCTTGTACAATTTCTTGCTATTCTTTATCAAAAAATTACAAGTCTTGCTTTGCTGGAACATTTCTTCATCGCTCGACATGCCTTCTACGTGTTTAGCTATATTGCAGGAGGAGTAAATGCTTCTCTAGCTCTTTCACGCCTGGTTCGTTTGCCTTCTCTTTTTGCAGCTCTACGAATTTTCTCTTCATCTTTTACTATTCCTTTGTTGGTAGCTTCATCAGCTTGCCTTCGGCGCTCAATAAGCAACTTTGGCATGTCTCCCATTACATCTAAATCTCTTTGCTCTAAGGTGATTTTTTCATCTAAGCATTCCACTCTTCTTCTTCTTCGTCAGCCTGTACTCGTCCACTGCTGGATGAAAGTCTCTTCCAGATTTTTCCATGTCCGTCGGTCCTCAGCAATTTTCCTCCATTGGATCCCAACGATTTGCCTGATGTCATCTCTCCATCGTCTCTGAGGGCGTCCGTCGTTTCGCTTACTTATTCGGGGTCGCCAGAATGTAATTTTAGATGTCCATTTATCTGGGTCCACTCGTGCTATGTGGCCTACCCATTGCCATTTTAATTTCGCTGTACGAGTTAGTATCTCGGTGACCTTTGTTCTGTTTCGAATGTCAGTACTGCGTTCTCGGTCTCTTAGAGTGATTCCCAACATAGCTCTTTCCATAGCACTTTGACATACGCACAGTTTTTCCTTAGATTTCTCTGTAAGGGTCATGGTTTCCAGTCCATACGTAGCAACAGGGAGTACACACGTGTCATATGTTTTTCTTTTGAGTGAAAGCGGAATGTTTTTATTTTTAAAGATGAAATCCAACTTTCCGAATGCAGCCCTGGCCACACCTATCCTCCTCTTTAGCTCGCCAGTCTGATTTTCTTTACCGAGCTTTATGACATGCCCTAGGTATATATATTGATCCACTTTCTCTACAGTGATGTTATCTATATGTTTTTTAGGAGATTTTCATTGCTAAGAATTTTCATGTTACTAAGATTCATATTTAGTCCTATCTTCTTTGACTGTGTGTTTAGTTCATTTAGCATTGTACTTAGCTATGTCGGAGCTTATCAATACAATATCGTCCGCAAATCTCAAGTTAGTGAGATGACTTCCATCTATGTTTATTCCCTTGTCTGCCCAATGTATTGTTTTAAAAACGTTTTCCAATGCTAAAGTGAAAAGTTTTGGCGATATAGTATCACCTTGTCTCACTCATTATCTTAGGGGGATTTTGTTCGTCTTCATGTCATCATCGATCTTTATATGAAACGCGTTGCTTGTTGGTATATGTTCTTTAGGAGGAGGGAATAGCGTGAATCGCTTCTGGCGTTGTCCATTGCCTCAAGAAACGACCATGTCTCGATGCTAACAAAAGCTTTATGATAATCTACAAATGCCATGTGTAGAGGGATATTATATTCTGAAGTTTTTTCTATGAGTTGTCTTATGGTCCGTAGGTAATCGGTGGTGGAAAATCCCTTGCGGAATCCTGCCTGTTCGACTGGTTGATAGGAATCGAGTTTTGTTGTTAAACGGTTCGTCATGATTTTCGTGAGTAGCTTATATAAATGAGAAAGCAGTTCTGAGCCCATGTTGAGAATTTTCCTCGGTTCTATATGTGGTTTTGTTACCTTTAGACGTAAAGAGGTTTTTATAAAAGTGCTAAATTTCGTCCACAATGGATTTCTTGTCGCTCAAATATACTCCTTGTTGATTTTTGATGTTTATAATCCTTTGTTTTCCGTTGGATGACTTGGTTTTCAGTACTTTCATATTCTTGTTGGCTTCGATTGTTTCTAAGAATTGTTGTATAAGTTCTCCAGGTCTGTCCTGTTATTTTTTCAGCTAACATGTTAAGTTCTGTTGGGTTTTCAATTAATTTCCACTCTTAGTTCTTGATAAAATCCTAATCTAGTTGCTCCTTCTGGTGTTCTGATTTTCAATTCTCCAAGTTCTTCTGTGGATAATTGTTCAAGGTTTTTCAATTTTAATTTATATCATCTCTGGAGTTGCACCTACCCAATGAGTTTCACACATCTCTCTCATTTCTGGTGTTCTAAGTATATCAGGATCTACAGATTAAGCTTTTACCTTAATAAATGTCTGTATGTTTGAGGTGGATTTATAATATTACCTTGCATTTTTGCATATTACCAGAAGTTTCTTGATCTTGAAAAGAATTACTACAAGCTCTCTGGGTCCTTATTTTTGAAACAGAAGAGCAGCGTTCTCAGGAGAACGACTGTTCCGTCTTTGGTACTTACATTTTCAACTGCATATTATTGAGAAAGACAGAACACTCGTTTTCTTGGGAACGTTGCTCTCTTTGTTTCAAGAATGAGGACCCTGATTAGAGACTATTTTACCTATCAAATTATTTTAGGAAATTTACGAAAAATACAAACAATTTTCTGCCTTTTTTATTTTCTAGGTGTTCCATCCTCTATGGTTCGACAACGAAGCTTTATTGTGGTTCGAAATTTGGAACGGTTCTGGGATTGCGCATAGAACTGCCCGCACAAAAAAAATAATAGAGGTCTGTTCTAATCAAAGGTTCTAATACAAATTCTGAATCGATTCGGAACCAAAAAAATCAAAACAAGCCGGTTATCACAAAATTCCAAAACAGTTCCTGCTTCAGAGCAAGAACTGAAAGAACCGTTCTAGAACAATCCCTGAATTGTTCTTATAGTTCCAAATAAATCAAAACGCTGCCAACACAGTTCGATTACGATTCTGAAAAAACGAAAATGCGTTTTATAAAGTGCGCATGTGCAGAATGAAGGGCGAATCCTCACGGGCGTAATTGACGTAAGCGTAATTAATCACGTGATTTAATTTGTACGATTTCATTGGCGGCATTGCAGCCATCTTGAATTTTTGACATCACGCTGCTGTTACGGCAAAAAGTTGGGATTTGTTGAACTTTTTGGCGTTATCGTGGCGGAGTTGTGACGTTTGTTTTTGTAACCAAGTTATCACTAGCATCCCGCAAGAATCTCTTGATTTTCCGAAGACATATTCGTACTCAAAATCTTCGTTGCATTATAGTTGCATTTTTTCTTCATATTTTTGCATTTCCACGTATATTTTGTAAAGTTCTTTGAGGCGCCTCAGTAAGTTGCTTTTAAAACTCAAAGGACAGCTTTTATGTTCAACAACTAATGCTCCTATTATGATAGGTACTTAACAAACTTCTACTCCTCATCACTCTTTATTTTATTTTGGCACTATATTATACTGTCCTAAGAATAATCACAACATAAAACCTAAGGAAAAACTACAACAATAAATTAATAAATTTGAATTACAATCATAGACTAATATAGGGGGTAAATAGACTGGACTCTCTAATGTTGACATATCATGTCGTATTTAAGCGCCCTCTGTTGACTGAGAGTGAACTTGAAACACATTTGAAATGTCGAATGAACGACAAAACCAAATGACAATGACATTTCCGATGAAGGATTCGGTATTAGGCAATTCAATCCATCTGTCAAACAGGAAAATTCAATGTGGCGTGGCGGCCAAGCAAGTTTGTTTTGGATATGTTTTTATGCGTATTTTAATAGCTATTTATACAATAAGTTGCGAAATGAGTGTCTTTTAGGCACGCGACGTGAAAATTGTCCAACGAGGCAAAGCCGAGTTGGACAACACGTCGAGTGACTAAAAGATTTCGTTTCGTAACCTATTGTATACAAGATTTTTTCTACTGACGTTTCATAATAAAAAAACACAATTTTATTTCAATGTTTGTCGCCTGCTTTTGCTTGACACCTTTCATGTTGGTGACTAATATTCATAATAAATACAAAACAAAATTCAAATTTGCATTTAGTGTGTTTTTTATTTCTGAACAATGAATAACACTTTTAGGCACTAGTGCTTAAAAGTTACTTTTACGCACTTGAAAGTCGCTTTTACGCATTTGAAAGTCACTTTTACGCACTGGAAAGTCACTTTTACGCACTGAGTGCCTAAAAGTCACTTTTACGCACTGAGTGCTCAAAAGAATGTCATTTCAAAACTAAAATGACAATCGAAAAGTTGCTATTATGAAACGTCAGTAGAAAATAGTTATTTACCTAACAAATGCGGAAAGTTGTCGTTTTCATAACCTCTGTTTTATGAGACCAGCAGAGCCATCAGCGGTCACGAGTGAACTAAAAAAGCTGGCTCAAAGCGGTAATATGAGTGCGCGGAGCATGATTACAATCCTATCAAAAAATAAACAAGACATTTAGGAGCAGGTTAGAAAATTATTTGCTGTTTGGTTTTGATGCACTCCATGCGGCCCATGCAGGTTGTGTAACGCCAAAATTGGCGTAGAATTGACGTTCATGCCGATTGCGCTAATTACGCCCACTGTTGCCAGATGAAATTAAAAAAATTCGTGAGAAAAATGATGAGAGAAAAATCGTGAGACCTAAAATTGCTAGTAAGAAAATAATGCACAAATTTCCTTCTATGAATTTTTGATAAAGTAGACATGATTTTACATCCAAGAAATAGAAATTTCAATATTAAATCTTGTATTCTTGTTTTTTCCGTTTTTTAGCAGGTGTTTCTGAGAGGTGAACCTCGTTTTCATTATCCGCAGGATTGCTTATCCTAAAAAGGCGTACGTTCGCCAATTCGCGAGTCGGCAGCTAGTCTGCGCGTGACGTCACCACTATCAGCAACCGATAGTGGTAACGTCACCCACAGACCTCGATGGATTGCTTGCGATTCAGGCTGTGCTTGTGGGTTAATTTTTTTGGGAATTCTAAATTAAGAAAAGGCGATTTCAACGTTTATGAATTCGTTTTTTGGACTCGGATAATGCATTTTCTTCCAAGAGTTGAGGTCTGCAGCTGACGTCACAAATAGTGGATTTTCATGGACTTCGCAAACACTTTCAGCTCTATAAGCAGTCCCATTAGAAAAACAAGCAGCAGGTCAAATCTCACGCGCATTTCTTCTGCGCACGCCGCCATTCGAGGTTACAGCCTATCTTTAAATGGCAGAACAATGAGATTTAACGCCCATCTCATCTACGCACGCCGCCATTTTGGGATACAAAGCTCGAGTTAGCCTGCTGATTAGCCAATTCTAAGCGATTGACAGGTCGGTCATCTTGACAGATGAGCAATGCATTTAACGTCAGTTAAGACCAATTGGTTGATAAATGACGCTTAATTAATGGTTTATCTGTCAAAATTGTGTGGTAGATTTTTATTTCGATTATTTCCGATTACATTATATTTTAATTTGATTACTGATTAGTATTACTACAGAGAGAATTCGTGAGAATTGCTACCTCATTCGTGAGATCGTGAAATTCTGACTATAATCGTGTAATCTTACGAATAATCGTGAGATCTGGCAACACTGATTACGCCCGTGGGGATTCGCCCTAATTCAGAACTGGTTCTGAGTGAAACCAAAACAAAGCTGGGCCGGTATTCTCGTTTTCAAAAACGCTCACCGCTTTTTAGTCGCTCGGCACTTTTAATGTAATAATTCACATTAGAAGTGCCAAGAGACTAAAAAGCGGTGAGCGTTTTTGAGAACGAGAATACCGGCCCTGGGCTGAGATCACTACGAGTAGAATTCTACTTTTATGACGTCACCCGCGACCTATTTATCGCGTACAATACAGGCGATGATCATTGTTGCTAGGCAATCTGACGTCATGGAAGTAAAATTCTAGTGGAATTCTACTTACCGTGATCTTAGTTCTGGTAGCAGATTTGGTACCGAAAAGTCAGCCAAAAGTCCAGAAGTCATCCGAGCCTAATCAAGTATTACTACCAGAGCCTTCTTACTCTTTTCCAGCTGAATTTATATTCATATTGAATCTCTCTTTGTCACTTTCTTCATTATCATCATCTACCACTAGACGATCTGTATCCTCTGACTTTTCATCTTCAACAGGGATAAAGTCTTCTATTCCTCTAACCCTTTGATGTTTTTTTAGCTGCATGAATCATTGCATCATCTGGATTTGCATCAGATTCTAGAACCTTCTTGACGGGTTCTGGTTTGGCAAAGTTGTGTCTGGCTGGTGCAAATTCTTCTTCGTCAGAAGACCATCTTTGCCTGAAATAACACATTTTTTCAGAATTTCCCACATGCGATTTCAGGGAGTTTGTTAAGCACAACATAGAAACATAGGAAATAATCTCAACTTCATTTCCAAGCTTTAAATTCACTTCCAGTACATTTTGTCATAAGATATAGAGACTCTAATTTATAAATCCTTCAAGTTGAAGTCTCTAAGATGCTTGGAACTTTCTCAAATGCGATTTCAGGGAATTTTTTAAGCATGAACATAATAAATAATAATAAATTTCTGAATTTTATTTCCAAGATCTAGATTTGGTTCAGATATATTTTATCTTATGAAAGAAGCTCTGATCCATGAATCATAGTTTAAAGTCTTTGTGATGCCTAGAAGGTTTCTCCGAGTCTCCCAAATTCCCAAAAAAAATTTTTCAACAATGAGCGTGGAAACAAAATATGAACTTTATATCCAAGCTCCTAATTCACTTTCAGTACATTTTGTCATATAAGTGAGACTCTAATCTATAAATCCTGAAAGTTTGAAGTTTCTGTGAGGCCTGGAAGTTTTTTTTACAGTCTCTCAAATGCGATTTTAGGGGACTTTTTGAGTTTCCTATATAAGTATCTTTAAATCTATTAGTTTAGAGACTCTATGAACGTTTTTCCAAAAATATTGATATATTCTTTGAGAAAATGATATTGTGACTTATTTTTTTTTCAAATAGTTAGGTAAGTATATAGAGGCCACTAATCGATTTCTTTTTAGTCTCAATTTAGCCAATCTGTTTCCTAAAAGTTCTCCTAATTTTTGTGGAAAAGCAGAGGAAAATTTTGGCGAAAATAGTGAAGAGAGAACGAGGGAAAAATATGGAAAAAAGCAGCTTGAATTCTTGTTTATTTAAATTTTTTCTGTTATGAAAAGGCAGGGTAGAAGAGCCAGGAAATTTCAATCCATGCCAGGTTTTCGGTTTTCATTCAAACTTCCTTTAAATGTTTCCATAAGAGTCCTTCTGATAATAAACTCTGTACAAAAAAATCCTTGATGATGCAATAGATGAGAAGATACAACAATAAAAGTAATGACTCCTCCAAAATAAAACGTTGTCATTTAAATTAAATAATTATTGTGCTATTTTACTGAATAATTGAACGCTTTAAAGCCTTAACAAACACACAATTTCCTTAAATTGTTAGAAAAAAACTAATCGGCGCCAAGGCAAACTGTGTGAAATTCGCTTTTTCCGTTTAACACTCATTACATTATTTAGTGCCAGTCAAAATTAAATTACATATCGAAATTCTTAGCAATTTCTCACCAATAGGACCTTTATGGTATTAATTGGTATTTGATGGTAATAAGAAAGAAGGCATTGAACCTCATATAGTATGTTATGATAGTGGCTTTATTGAATACCGGTTGGTACCGTTAGCCGAAGACCTACTAAGGACAGTGAACGATAGAAATTGATTGAATTTCCTATTATGAGGTCAGAAAATATGCACCGATCTGACCAAACAAACCATTAACAAGTCAAAATAACTGGTGCAACGTGAATTATATTAATTTAAAGCTCGGAGGACACTCTTAACAGCCTGCAACCTATTTAGAATCGGATAATTAGCCAAAATAATGAGGCGATTCTTATGAAAATACTCGTTGCACTGTCTACAAAATTAAAATTATGTATGTATGTGTTTTTTAATTATTTTATTACAAAATAGGCAAAGTTACCACAAAATGACCTCCTGGCAAAAAAAAACAATCAATTTTAAAATTACCGTAAAATATTAAATAAAACTGCCAATGTAACATATGGTAATTGTTCTGGGTAAGTGGGCATAAAGCACTGTTTGACAATAAAACTTTCTCGTATTTTTTCTACCGAAATTGTTTATTAGGTATTACTGTTAATTGTTTTTAACAAAAGCAGAAAGTGATATTTTTCTGCACGCGACAGCTGTTAATAATAAAGACTAATCTATTTGGACAAACCATATTTTATCATGATCCATAGACTTTAAAATCAAAATTATGACCATTCATAAATCAAAGAGAGTTAGTTGGTTTGAGCTAGTAGATTAATATTTTTTGGATGAGTTCCCAATTTTGGTTTAAAATAAAAAATAGTCCCCGCGATAAATCTTCATTTGTGATATAGGTCGCATATTAGGGTAATGCGCGTCCTTTTAAAACGGCCCGGACACCGGCGTAAGTATACATATTTTTAGATTTTGCCAAAAGCATAAATTAGTGTCTACTTAGTTAAAATCGGCCGTTCGTCTGCCAAAACATTATATGCATCTTGAAGTTTGTTTATTTTTAGTGAAAATCGATATTATACCTTCTTACTTTCTACTATAATGCTGTAATGTGTGGTATACTTAAATTTCACTTTGCAGCATTATTGTTTGTTTATCATAAATTTTCTACTCGATTTAGTTTTGTCCTTTCGTATTAATTAACCTTATAGTTAAATAGTTTTTGACTTGAATGAACAATGAATATGATGAATAGGAAAACATTATTATAAATCAATAGTTGTTGGTTACTTCTTTATATATTTCGGTCATACATTGTTTGATTACAATAATTTTATATGCATAATGGTTATGTATATGAGCGTTGTTTAAGCCTCAAGTGAAGAATGTTACTATCACAAGAGTTTAGTTAACATCTTAACCTACTACTACCCACATAGCATTAAAAGAACATTCAGATGCTAACAGTGGCGCACCCAGGTTTTTTATTTGGGGGGGGGTTTTCATAATGATAAAGTCTCGCCGCAGGCAGCCTTCAAAAAATAACTTTTTGTAAGTGATTTTCATTTTCATCAAAAAACAATTAGAACGAAAGCTCGCAACAAAATAGCTGCGCGAAAAAAGCTATTGTCGCCGCTACTGTTTTTATAATCATGTGCAGTGTTGCCAACTCTGAACCACTGAAAAGAGATTTAAATCCACTAAAATCCACTAGGAGGAAAAAAATTGCGCCGCAAGCGAAAAATTTTTGAACTAGTGGAAAATCTATTAAATTTTTCCCACCCTTTTTTGAAATTTTTAGCACTCCTATCTTTTTTATTGTTTAATAATTCTAAAAAATATGGATAGGTACTCAACGCCATCTAAGTATCATCTACCATGTTGTGTTGTGTTTCTTTTCTTTATTTCTTAGATTATGTTACAGCAGCATGTTTATAAAAGCATGAAAGCCAGGTTTGCGGTTTGCTTGACTGGAAGTTTGAAAGTGACAATGTTGTAATGTTGACAGTTGACATGAAAGCATCATTGACAATATTGCCATACCTACGATATGAGAAAACCAAGGATGATACACACTACTAAAGATGATGGCCTATCCTTATGAGGCCTGTGTGTAACAAATCCCCCTTTCCCCTCACACCAAAATACCAGTTGTGACGTAGGCAGCATGTTATTTCTCGCCTTGATGTAGGCTGTTTAAATAGCTGACGACTTAGTTATGACGTCGGAAATGGTATCACACCAATATGGCGGCGATTACCAAAAACGAGGCCGATAAGCAATCCTGTAGGTGTGTATCATTATCATCCTTGAATAGGTATATGCTGCCTTCTGTAAATTAACGGGAATCCTATACAAATACGTTATTTCGAAATTTAAAAAGAAAAGTATCGAGAACTAATGGAAGCGAAGTATCACTAAAAATCATTGAGCTAAAAATTCACTAGAAACCGTGGATCCCATTCCCATTCCCATTGAAATTACCACTATAGTAGAATTTGCTAAAAACCATTCCACTAGACCACTTTTAAATCTACTAGAGCTAGTAAAAATTCTAACGAGTTGGCAACACTGATCATGTGTATTTAAAAGAAAGATAGTTTCCCACATGGTTGCAAATATTCTAAATTCCGTCTCCACCAATCAAATAATGAATTTGTTCACAAAAATTGCTGATCATTCGCAAAACAATCGTTTTGCGCGCTTGGTGGGAATGCACCTTTACATGACCGCGAATTGCGATGTACGATGCCGGGCCGGGTTGCCAAATTTCCATATTATTGGTTTCGATTCCAGATTTCGGTAATTTTGCGTAACGTAAATAGGATAATTTTTTTATGTAAAATGGAAAGTTTGTAGGTAGTACCTATTAACCAAAATCGGGGGGGGGGGGGGGGTTTAACCACCAAAATTCCCCCCTTGGGTGCGCCACTGGATGCTAAGTATATGCGCTCAGTGTTTGTTAATGGACCATCTTCAAGGTATATGCATGGCATGTGCATACGTAAATATATTTTTCAGGAATGTTCTTTTTAGTTCATGTAGGTATAGCATATACAGTGAGGGGCAGGCTACTAGGTATATAGGATATAACTTGACGAATTTGCAGGCATCCGCATGTGGCAAAATGACAAATATATTTAGTGCTAAAGGGTCATTTACATCCACTTAACTTGACGTACGGAAAATTAATAATAAAAAAAAGTTGAAGATCACATAGTTGTTACATCTACTTAAAAATTAAGAGAATTAACGTGACACACGGAAAAGTTGAAACAACTTAAGAAAATCCGTACAATAAATAATAATTTCCATTTCTGTGCATATAGTTTGACTTGACAGTTCAGGTTATAAGTGCGCATACGTCATGTAAGATAATTTACCTACGAGCGTGCGGTAAAGTGCACTTTACCGCACTTATTTGCAAATGGAAAGTGGCACTTTACCGCACACTATGCGGTAAAGTTAACCTTACAGCATAGTATGTGGTATAGTGGACTGCAAAGTGTGCGGTAAAGTTAACTTTACAGCATAGTATGCGGTAAAGTAGACTTTGGTATTTATGATTAAAAATCCTTTCTTTTTCAGAAAATGGATTTTTGATCATTTCTAAAATCCAATCTAATTTCATTACTTAATCTGATTTATTAATTAATTTTATTAATGCCTTTTTTTGGAGATGTAGATGCTCATAGGTAAAATTTTGTACCTAACACATGCGAAAAGTGCCTTCACCGCACTTAACGGCTTGACCGAACTCCGCTTCGCGTCGTTCGGTCAACTGCCGTTGCGTGCGGTAAAGTTTCACTTTCCACATTTGTTAGGTAAATAACTATTACTTCATTGTCAACAGACACCTTCTCAGTTTCGTACGTTAGTTATAATTTTCCGTACCTTAAGTTAAGTGGATGTGAATGACCCTTAACTCATGACAACTAGATAAAAACAAAACGTGAAAAGAGCTGTCACTCAAAAAACTAAGGCTGAAGACACAATGGCTGAGATACGTTTTCGGATACGAGACTAGGCCCGTAACTATGCGGACTACGAAACCACAGTATCTATTCTGCGCGTGCGCAGATCGATGCGGAGACGGATACATATAAAAATTCAGGATAAGCAAGTAGACACTTTAAGCAGGTCCTGAATTTCAAACGTATCTAACGCAGGATAGATAGTAAATACGGTGGTCTCGTTGCGTTGCGTTGTCCGTATCGTTACGGGCCTAGCCTCGTATCTGTGTCCGAAAACGTATCTCAATCATTTGACACTATCGAGGGATCTACCTGTCAGTTATTACTAAAATAACTTCAACAACATAAACACAGATAAAAATAAAACCTACAAACACAGCTACAAAATCAAAACAAATATTTTTGTGGTTAGAAAACGTGTCATCCAAGGAAACAATCGTTTACGTAATGTATGACCAAGAAAGGACTTTTAGGCGGTCAACGTAAGTCGATGCGTTTACAGAAGCGGATACGGATACGTAGGAAAATTTAGGGTTTGCTTAAAGTGTCTAGTGTCTACATTGATAACCAACGCTTAGCTATCTACACGCGTAAACTTAATTATAAATAAATAAAGCTTGACGAAATATCTGAACGCATGGCGCAGACGCTACGTTTTGCACAACGTTTTGTCTGCATACAGTTAAACACGTTGCAGACAAAACGTTATGATCAGTAAGCTGAACCGTAACGTCTGGACCGTCCTTAAGTCTGTATCATCGTATTGAAGTAAACAAACGTCAAAGTGGTTGAACGAACGACAGTGACACGGGTTCAAACGGCTGCGGACCAGTAAGGGGCAGGCGCAGCGAGTTTCGCACCCATTTACTCACCAATATATTAGGCAATTCAAACCACGTGACATTCAAGATGGCGTGGCGGCCACACATGGACCAAAAAACACAAAAAATATCTAGTTTCTGCCCGACTTAATAGTTTACGTACCTAGTAAACATATATTGTATTGAATAATCAAAATCAGAGCTGCAAGCACAACTCGAAGCAAAAAAAATTGAAATATGCATGAAAATACGTGTTCGAAACAAACTTGCTGGCCGCCACGCCATATTGAATTTTTCGTTTTGACAGATGGATTGAATTGCCTAATTGTTGAACTATTCAAATAAGACACTTACCTGAAACGTGTAGTTTATGAACTAATGAGAATAACTGATATTTGAGTGAGTCAGGTTAGTATCGTACTTAAACAACGTATTAATGAATAGATGACTGCGGAACTCGCTGCGCTCGTCCCGCAGAGGTCCACCCATAAGTTTCGCAACAATCCACTCGTTTGTACTTGAATAATTTGTCACATTACACTACTAGTTTGGTAAAGTAACATTACTAATTCCTCTGTTGAAAAGCAAATTGACAAAAAGTGGATAATCTTACAAATTCTGACTTTATATAATAAGTTATTGTTTAAGTACAGGGTGTTTTTTTATATATTGATACCCCATCTACAGCCTTCACGTTTACAAGTAGATGAAAGTTGTAGATACAAAAGGTGTACAGTATTGGCTAAATTTTTAGAATCCAAGAAACAAAAATTGAATGTCAGAAATGTGAAATGTTGCATTCTTTCAGCTTTTTTCAAATGGAATGGTTCTATATTCTTGAAGAGCACAATTTCCCGATTACAAAACTATATAGTTTGTCTGTCTATTTGGTTGAGCCGTCTCCAACATGTTTGGTTCTTAAAATGTTAAAAACACTATCAGAGAAACTAAGTACCTCAAATTTTATCTGCAGCTTCCACCTGTACAGGTAGAATGGTTCACAAAATCAGTAGTAGGATAGTATTTTTACAATTTTTGGAGCCGAATATATGAGAGACTGTTGAATCAAATATAGGCAAGCTTTATATTTTTGGAATCGGGGTATTGTGCTCTTCAAGAATATAGAATGAAATATAGGGCATCCCATTTGACAAAAGCTGGAAGCATGCAAAATTTCACATTTCTGACATTCAAATTTGGTTTCTGACCATGGTTTCTAAAAATTTAGCCAAAACTGTACAATTTTTGTGTTTACACCTTTCTTCTACCTGTAAAGGTAAAGGTTGTAGGTGGGGTGTCAATATATAAAAAACACCCTGTACATCCGAAAAAGGAAAAAGCATAAAATAATACAGAAATTAGATACCTATCATCCCATCAAAAAACTGAAATCAGTAAGTAGGTAATTATTATTATCATATTAATGTGAATTTTAAAAGTTATCTCTTTTTTTTTCAGTGATTTCTTTATTTCCATTTTCTTTCACAGAAAAATCTGGAAAATAAGGTAGGTAAATAGTTGATAATAGGTCTGTTTCTGCAGAAATCACGAACCAGTCAGAGTGAATTTTATTAGTTGAAACTAATTTTCTGATTGTTTCTGACTGTTTTCAATCAATGAAATTCGCTCTGACTGGTTTGAGATTTCTGAAGAAACAGACCTAATATTTTATTTATAAACTTGGTTTATAAGTATACTAATTAAAAATAATTCAGGAAAATATTAGGGTTACGAGACTTATAACTGTTTATTCCAGAAGTGAGAGAACTTCTTCCACTAGTAATGTTATCGGCAGCCAGAAATCTCAGCCCAAATTGTGGTTTTCCCAAACATTGACACTCCTCTCCCAGTTTTGTTTTCTGTTGAACCTCTTGGGGTGTGTAAGAAAGAATTTCACATTCTACTGAAACTTTTGCAAATTTTATTTATTCTATGGCATAAATTATTTACACACTGTATATTTCTTGTAATATTTAAAACTTGAAATTAAAATTTTATTTATTTTTTTCGTCAAATTTTCAATTATAATTTGATCTTGAGTGTGGAAAGACAGTTTTTCCGCTGAGACAAAAGGCAGAAAACGGGAAGTGTCTCAACAAAAGCAGAAGGATTGGTAGGTAAGCTTAACGTGATGTCTGTCCCATCAGTGGAAAATGGCTGTGGTGGTTATGATCCCCAAACCTGGAAAAAACCTTACACTCCCATCCTCTTACCGCCCAATATCCCTTCTAAACTCCTTTGCCAAGCTCGTGGAGAAGTTAATCCTGGCCAGGGTCAACAGGATCGTCGAAAACTTCTCCATTCTCCCAAACGAGCAGTTCGGATTCCGCCCCCGTCACAACACAACTCTCCTTGCAGCCAAAATCTGCTGCGACGTCTTTCAAGGGTTCAACAGGCGCATGAACACGATTTTTTTACTCCTGGACATGGAGCGCGCCTTCGATAGGGTCTGGCACTCAGGCCTTATCTATAAACTTCTCGCTACTTTCAACTTCCCATTACACATCATCTCCCTGATACAGTCATTTATCAGCGGCCGCACTTTCTGCGTCAAACAAGACGACGCCCTCTCAAATTCCAAACCAATTCAGGCCGGAGTGCCGCAGGGGTCGGCACTCAGTCCGCTGCTGGACTCTCTGTACACAGCGGATATTCCAAAATTCCAGAATACAAAACTGGCTCTGTACGCGGATGACACCGCTGTTTACGCTCAATCCTTTTACACCCAAGCAACAAAATTTCAACTTACCCATCACCTTGCAATCCTTCAACCTTATTACGATAAGTGGAAGCTTGGTGTAAATGGTCAAAAGACGGAGCTCATATGCTTCCATAAGAAGCATACCAATAGCACCATGCCCACCCCACTTATCGTCAATAACATCCCTGTCACTCTGTCTCCGAAAGCCAAATACCTTGGAATCCTTTCCGATCAGAGAATGAAGTTCCACCATCATGCTTCCCACGCCTTGGCTCGCACCTTCAGTGCGCAGCAAAAACTCTATCCTCTCATCGGTCCCAACTCATCCCTATCTCCAGAAAACAAACTCCTTATTCACAAGCAGGTCCTCAGACCTATGATAACCTATGGGGCCCCTGTCTGGAACATAATCTCAAGAACACAAAGAAACCGCCTTCAGCGGTTTCAGAATCGCATTCTGAGGGGAGTCCTGTCGGAGTCCAGGTACGCCAGAATTAGGGACATGCATGCGCAAGCATACATTCCCTATATCTCTGACTACCTGGACGAAATCAGCGACAAATTCTACAGGAATCAGACCAGCGGTTCTCCCCTCACGCGAAATCTCACCGCAACGAGATATGATACAGACAACCCCATAGTCCACGGCCCCCCATACAAAAATCTACCGATATATTTCGAACCCCCTTAAACCCAGGTAATTTTTGTAATCCCTCCAATCCTCATTCTCTGACACCCCACACAAACTCCTTCACTTGCACCAAACCGCTACCTATGACCCTTCAGGGCATCGGATTGGACTTGGTGCAGGGTTGGCGACCCCCTTCAATCCAAACCCGCGCTCACGCGCACATACCCTAGAGCTCACTCATTTGGTGTCGAGACTGCGTCCATTAGACCCCACTGCCACACGAGGCACGACTTTTTTGTTTTTGTTTATTTTAAAAAATAAGTTAATTAAAAACGGGTTTTTTCTATGTTTTTCCCGTAGAACGGGCGCTGTGCGCTTAGCAACCCCTACTCAGAGCACCACCCAAACCTTCGAGCAGGCCGATGTATTGGCCCAATGTTTACCATTCGTGGTATAGGCTAGTGACGAGAGTCATACAAGTGACGTGTGAGGGCAACCTGGAAACGTCGAGTGCGAGGTAAAAAGAATAGATGGGAATAGGGCTGCGTTGCCAGACCACCGGCAAACTACGCAATGCCATAAAGCGCGCCAGTCGCGCATGTGGCAACAACATGCTGCGCCATGTTGAGTGTTAGTTAAGTAGTCCTGTCCTACCTGAATTTATGTTACATATGTAATTTTTGAAATAAAGATTTTGAGTTGAGTTGAGTTGATGTCTGTCCCAAAATTAAATGAAACTTTTCACCTGTTCTATTTAATTTTGAGACAGAATTTAACTATTATGGCACATTTCCGGAATGTTCATTGTTCATGTCACATACTATTATACAATATAAATGTACCAAGGCATATGTCATGAATATACATATGACCTGATATGTTACATGATAAAGTCTGTTTTTTTTTTTAAAGATAATTTCCCAAGTCAAAATTTTAGTAACTAGGTTGGCAACACAAGCCTTTTCTACATAAAAAATTTGAAAGCATTGACAATTTTACATTGTGTTGCCAACATATTGTCATTTTGACTTTTATCTTTTAAAAAAAAAACAGATTATGTACATTTCTAATGGCCGTTTGCACCGACAATTTTAAGGAAGCCTTAGCGAAAAGTAGTCCTTAAATAATAAAAGATATTTATAACCTTAATATTACCCTTATTAAATCTATGAAGGATGTGCTGATCTCTCCTCTTACAAGGTTGTTTGGAGCATATTCTGTGGATATGTGTTCATAACTTCAAATATTCATAAAAAATTAACAGCTGATTTTTAATGCTCGATATTTGGTGTGACTAAGTTTTTAGTGTAGTAGAACACATTTTTAAAATAAAAAAAAATTATGCAAGTTTCCTATTATTATTTCCCAAGAAATTCAGTATAAATAGTAGTACATATATATAACTTCTTATCAGGGAGAATTCGTATTTTACGTACGTGACTAGAATAGAAAACATTATGTTTTTTTTACAATCAAATAATTGTAATTTCGTGCTAGTTTCACAACATTTTCAACAAAAATTAATTAATGAAGCAAACATTGTACACAAATCTGGCTAAGAGATATGTACCATCGTCACCAAAAGTAACTGGGACAGCATCACATTAGCTCTTGTCCTATTATATGAATTTTATTGTCAAATATTTGTCAAACTATGAATTAAATGCATTGAAATGAATGACAGTAGAATTAGTCCAGGAGATAATTATGCATTATTTGTGTCCCAGATACTTTTGGTGACGATGGTACCTATGTACCTACTACAGAAACTATCAGAGTCTATCTATGTAGAATTGTGGCGAATGCCAAAATAATTTTTGAAATGTTTCAAAAAAGTTTGAAGTAAGTGCATTCAGAAGTAATTTTCCAACAACAACCAAAAAAGTTTCTACTTACTTGATCACAGTTTGTTTGACTCCAGAAGTCATCTCGAACAACTAAAAATCAAAACACTAAAAGAATAACTTTGAATTTTTTTTCTATCGAAACACTTTGAAAAACTCTTAGAAAGTTTTCGTTTCCTTCCCTGGATTATTCTGTACATGTGCTAAGCATGTACAATTGCTATGTGGGTATAGTGAAAATTATCACTGTCCTCTGTCTTTGTAACTTGCATTTTATGCACAAACGTGTGTAATGGATGGAACAGTAAAATGCACAGACTAATGGAAAATCACCTTTATTTTTCAGAGCTGTTCAAAAGACTTGAAAATTTGCTTAGTTTTCACACTTTTGTTCAATTTTCTTGGATCTCTAGAAGTCTTTTCATAGAGCTTAAACGTTTGAAAATATTTAACTCAACTTGGAGAGAATCAGAGTGTCCAAAGAAAAAAACTCATTGACAAAGCTTAAAATATATACCTACATTGAAACCTAGATTCAATACAATTCAAAATCACTTTCAAAGTCATCAATGCCTGTAAGACCAAAAACGAAAAGAGAATAAGGAAATTTACAACTAAATAGATAGTTAACTAAAGATTTTGATTTGAAATTTCCAGTGAATCTTTTCCTAGTGCAAGACTACAATCCCTGAAAATATTCCTGACGTCCTTTTTTCAAATATTTCGGCTTCAAATCTTACAATAATTTAGTATATGAAATTTGAAGGGTCCCAAATGATTGCATTTAAAAACAAAATTTGAAATTTCAACATTTTTGTACTAGGTACCTTATCCATTGGTGGGGGCGCCGCACTGAAAAATGTTATAAAAGTGTCCGCGACGCTTTTACCAACTTTTAAACCGGACGAATTTCAGAATTTTCATTTCCGACCAACGAAGCGCTCGCACAACACACACAATCATGACCGGCTGAATTTTTGCAGAACGCGCGGTGTTTTTTTATTTGCTTCTTCGTAAGAAAACTTTCTAAGAGTTTTTCAAAGTGTTTCGATAAAAAAAAAATTCAAATTTATTCTTTTAGTGATTTTTAGTTGTTCGAGATGACTTCTGGAGTCAAACAAACTGTGATCAAGTAAGTAGAAATTTTTTTGGTTGTTGTTGGAAAATTACTTCTGAATGCAAAGTCTTAGAAGTTTCACTTAAAACTTTTTTTGAAACATTTCAAAAAAGATTCTACAATAATATTAGGCGGGAAAAATCATTGTTGGTTTCTGTAGTAGGTACAGGTACATATCTCTCTTAGTCAGATTTGTGTACAATGTTTGCTTTATTACTTAATTTTTGTTAAAAATGTTGTGAAACTTGCACGAAATTACAATTATTTGATTGCAAAAAAACATAATGTTTTCTATTCTAGTCACGTAGGTGAAACACGAATTCTTCCTGATAAGTTACTACTATCTATACTGAATTTCTTGGGAAATAATAATTCCCAAACCCAATAAAAAATTTGTCCTAAAATTAATGGATTATGAATATGAGCATTGCAAAATTTTAATTTATTTGCCAATAAAATTTTGAAAGCATTGTTTATGAAATATTATCGGCTCGAATTATTTTCAATTTTCCGCTATACTCATGTTATTATCTTTGTTAATAATATCTTCTAATTAGATATAATTATGAAGGTATTTTTACTAATGAAAAATTCATTCGTGGAACAACTTATTAACTCGATACAATTTTACACTTATTATACTGATAGAGTAAATAATAAATTTTATGGAGGTGTTTATTGTTTGTGTCAAGAATTGGCGGTTTTACAACATATAAACAATAATTTCTGGCACCAAAAATTCAAACACCATAAATATTCTTTTGGTATATGATTCTAAAATAAGCAAAGTTCTTGATATTTATGAGTGAAAAAAGAGCTTATCATGATCTTTCTTTGATTTTTGTGCCCTAAAACAATTTCCTTTTTGTAGCCATTCTCTTTTTAACCAATAAAGACCCAACAGACGAAACACCTGAACTCTACAAATTTTGATTACACAAGATTTTTTTCCTTTGAAGAATCCAGTGAATGGAAGCTCAGAATAGAAGCGAATAATCAGTCATCATTTATTGTTTCAAGGACAAAGACTCTGGCAAAAATGATATACTATGTCACCGATCAGGAAAGTACATTCCAAATTTGAAAAAGGAACAAATAAGGTAGCGGCAACCAAAAGTATATATAATTATCGGTTTATAACGTTCTACGTCTTCCGATTCCCGATCTCCAACCATCTCTGTCAATCCAGGCATCCTCCTCTAAGCCTCTGTCTCTCATTTCTTCATCTATTCCACTTCTTCAGCTTCTTCTTGGTCTGCCGCGTCTTCTCCTTCCCCCTGGCTTCCACCCAATAATTTGCTTGGGTATTCTTGTATCTGCCATTCTTTGTACATGTCCGAACCAAATCAGCTGTGTGTCCTTTATATCATCTACTATTGTGTGTTTTACGTCCATAATCTCCCTTATTCTCAGATTTGTTATCCTTTCCATTTTTGACCTGCCTGCCGATCTCCTCCAAAAGTCCATTTCAGTTGCTTCCAGCATTTTTGCGGTTCTGTTCTTTAATGGCCAGACTTCTGACGTATATGTGACTATGTTTTTGACTATGGTGTTGTATATTCTAGTTTTGTTGATATTTTGGTCCCACAGTACACCATTTAGTACGGATATTGCCTTACGTCCTTGTATATTCCAATCTTTAATTGCTTCGTCTAGGGTTCCCTCATGTGAGATTTTCATGCCGAAATATTTGTATTCAGTACATTGTTTTATTTCTTGTCCGTTTTTCAATTTCAGAGTTCGTTGTTCACCTCCTATAGTCATATATTCTCTCTTAGTTAGATTTACTTCCAAGCCCCATTTCTCGTATTCCTCTATCAGTTTTCGCGTCACTCTAGGTCCTGTGCGATTACTACTTGATCATCTGCAAAGCTTAAAGTATATAGATTGTATTCATTGAGCGGTATTCCCATGTTTCTGTATTTGTTTTTCCACCCTTTAAGCGCTTGTTATATAACCAAAAGTAAAAGGTTCGATTAAAATTCAGGGTAATTGCCCTTCAAGGATTACTTCAAACATCCTCTACAAACGTGACATTAAGGTCAGTTATACCTCTACCCATATAGGACATAAGCTAGAAGTGGGAAAGTTGAGAATGACTTCATTTAAACGAGAAGAAATAACAGGAAAAATGTTGCAGGATATTCCGAATCATAAAATTCTAAAGGATATGGGTGAAAATTTTAATCCTTTGCGTAGAATTAGCTATACAACCAATGTTGATCTATACAATATAAAGAAAGCATTGAAAAATAGATTAAGAGGTGATTTTTGATCAAGACGACACCAAAAGTGTATCTATTCTTGTTGAAAAATTGAAACAAAATACTAGTTCGAATAATCCAATTTTGTTATATAAACGTACCCTATGAAGAAGAAAACAATACTATAGGAGAAGATAATTTTCTTCTCATTTTCATTGCCAAATATGGAAATAATATAATTATGATTTATTCAACCCACGGAACCAATCCATACAAAATACAACTTTCAACACTCATGGTAGTTGATGAAGACTACGAAGGTTTTCCAGTAGCTTTTTTGTATGGTCAATTACCCAAACAGAAACTAAGAAGAGAAGTTACCAGAATTGAAACCCAGAATTTTCATGTCATATGATTGCAATGCATTTTATAATGCATTTATTAAACTCTACGAATATTTACCAAACAAGATTTTATGTGACTGGCACGTGAAAAGAAATCTATTTGATAATCTGACTAAAATAAGCTGTGTTGAAAAACGCAGGAACGTTAGGAATAAAACCAATGGTTAATGAGGTTGATGAACAAATTTTCCAGAAAATGATGACAAATTTAATTATCAATCTAATCAGCGATGAAGATACAAGAAAGTATGGATAGTACTTTACCTTATACTATGCAAAAAGACCTGAACAATGGGCACATTGTTTTAAGAAAGAGTTTCACAAAAACACTAATAGAGGTATGCGTCTAGAAAAATGGCATCAGGAATTGAAACATAATACTTAATTGGGTTGAAAATCTCAAAGAAGACTGGATGTTAGTATATCAACAATGTCCTAGAGTGTCTTTATATAAAATTTTTAAGAAGTTTAGTGAGAGGAGAGTTCCTTATAAACTTGCTGAATTGAGAAAACGTCACAAAGTTGCCGAACAGTTTGCTCACATAGTTGAAATTTTTGAAAAAACTCCTGAAAAGAAAAGAAAAGCATTCTAGAAAATCTGAAAGTTCTTGCAGGTTACCTAACAGCAATGACAAATTTCCTACACGTCCAAAAATGTTAAAACTATAATTTCCGGCTTAAAAGCAATAGAAACAACGAGTACCATGAGTCCTTTAATTTCTACTACTAACTAGTAGATTAGCCCCATGATAAAAAGTCAGCATTACAGAATCGTAGACTGTCAACGCCGGTAATGAAGTCTTTAAATTCTGTTAAATAATAATAATAATAATAATAATAATAATAATAATAATAATAATAACAGAACTTTATTTATACTGCACAAATAACAGATTTTTACATCTTTAAAAAAAGTATACAGTTTAGTCAATCTATCAGTTCAGCACCACGTTCAATAGTTATGAGGTTTGTACTTTCATGTAGTTTTACCGTCATTTTTGTAGATATTGTGGATGAGTTTGGTATATTTGTAGTCGATTCTACATTCCTGAAGTGCATTCCACACTGCATTTAGCTCTATTGTGTCGAAGGCTTTGTGGAAGTCCACAAATGTCATTACCAAAGCTCTGTTGTATTCCATTGTCTTTTCTATGAGTGTTTTGACGCTTTGAAGGTGGTAATTCATTCCAAATCCACGACGAAAATCTGCCTGTTCCACAGGTTGGTAGAAATCCAATTTATTTTCCAGTCGGGTAGTTATAATTCGAGTAAACAGTTTGTAAAGGTGAGTTAAGAGGCTTATTGGTCGGTAGTTCCCTAGCTCTGCTATATCTCCTTTTTTGTGAAGTAGGATTACAATGGAATTATGCTAATTTTTGGGGATTTTATTATTGAATAGACAGAGGTTAAAAAGCTCTTTTATTTTTGGCAGTAGATGTTCGCTTCCTATTTTTATTACCTACGTTTGTAACTATGTTGTTTTCCCCTGGCGCTTTATTATTTTTTGTGTTTTTTAATGCTAATTCTATTTCCTCTATGGTAATATCAGGAAGCTCTTCTGATCCTTGGTTGACAATGCCCCCTCTCGATGTCAGGATTTCGGGTTCAGGATTTTCTTCTTCATATTGACTTTTGTAAAGGAGTTTATAGAATTCCTCCACTAATATTTCCTTTCTATTGGTCGTAAGTTCTCCATCTTTGTTTCTCATTTTGCATATTTCTTTCCTTCCATTTGTGAGTTTTCTTTGGAGTACCTTCATGCTTTTGTTATACTCTATGGTTCATTCAATTTCTCTCACTTTGTATCTCTAACCTATAGTAGCACACAGATATATACTACAAACAATGATTTAGGCACTATAATAAAATATTACAAAAAATCATTATAAAAAATTCACCAAACAAATTAAAAAAAAAAAAATAATAATAAAAAGTATCACAAAAAATTATTATAAAATTCCCTATAAAGTTGAGTCTTTGTACTAAAAAATATTTCAATATTATTATTATCTAATACAAATTGATTGATACTCTTTAGACATCTATTTAAAGGAGTAGACAAATTAGGTACATTGAAAGTAATTTTTCACATTGAAGTTTATATATGGTAACAACTCAAGTACATCTATATTGTTATTTAGAATATTATAGATAAAATTGATATCACAAAATTCTCTACGTACTTTCAACTCCACTACATCAAATTCCTCTACTTGCGTCTGACATGATATAAGGTGTGGAAAGTTTGGATAAAAACCATATTTTTTTAGGAAGAGATACCTCAAAAACTTTTTCTGAACTTTTTCAATTAGGTCTGTATGGACATAAGTTACAGGATTCCAGATTACTGTGGCATATTCTAGCTTGGATCGAACTAATGAACTATATAACAAGCAGAAAATGTTTGAATCTTTTAAGTTATTACAGGTTCTCATTACAAATCCCAGCTTCCTCATAGCATCAGCATGAAGTTTCCCGATATGATGAGCAAAAGATAGATTTTTTGAGAATAATATACCTAGATCCAGAATTTCTTTAACTCGATCTAGTTTGACATCACAAATTTTATAATCATTTAAAATGGGATTTTGACTAGGTACGACAGAAGCTAATACATTTACATTTACCAATATTTATTGACAGCCTATTATCTTGTATCAGAAAGATGGGATTTTATCTACACCCCTCTGTAGAAGTATTGCATCATTTTCGTTTTCAATAATTTTCATTCAAGATCTTTAGATTATCTGCATATAGTAAGAACTCTGAACTACCCACATAATTAGATATGGTATTATACTCTATTTTTTTGAAAGCTAGTATAATCAATCATACTCAACCAATTTTAATCCCCTAAATCCTTTAGGTCCAGTTGTACAAACCAGGTTCAAACAGAGACTCAGTTGAACTCTACTGGTACTTGAACCTTCCCATTTGAAATGCATTGCTGTCAGAAATATGCCAAAATATATATATTTCTTGACAGAAATGCAATTCAAATGGTAAAGTTCAAATACCAGTAGAGTTCAACTAAACCTCTGTTTGAACCTGGACTGTACAAATGGACCTTAAAGAGTGAATGAACCACCTGCATTAAACGATGAGGTGACAGTTTGATTATACCAGTTTTCAAAAAAATAGACTATAACAAACAACACAAAAAGCAGCGGTCCAAGAACAGATCCCTGAGGTACCCTAGACATGGCCACGTAGCTCTGAGAGATAGCTTCTTCAAATTTGACACTTTGAGGCCTATTGCCAATGTATGAGACCAAATAACTAACTAATCAGATTATTACTAAATGAGAATTGCTTCAGTTTCCTTATAAGGACATCATGGCACACCTTGTCAAATGCCTTCGCTAGGTCCGTGCACACAACATCAATTTGTAGGCCACTGCTTACATGTTTAGCCAAAAACTCCGTAAACACACTAAGATTGGATGTTGTTGATTTGCTTTTTAGAAACCCATGTTGTTGAGGCAGAATAACATGTTTGACATGATTAAAAATTCGTTTATGTAATATTTTTTCAATTATTTTTCAGAGCGCTAGTAAAACGGTAACTGGCCTGTAATTACTTATCAGACTAGTTTCTCCTGATTTATGAATAGGAGTAACTCTACCATTTTTTAACTGGTCTGGAAAACATCTTTGATCTCAGATCTCAGATCTGAGTACCTATTTAAAGATAGATTCTCTGATTTACCTAAATATATTGCTTTATTACACACTGAAATATTTTGTTACCAGTGTGGAATAGCCTTATGTAATAGATTCATTAAGTATACTCTGGCTAGCCAATGTTGAGCGCTGCGTTTATTTGTTGAAATTTAAAAATCACAACTATCAAGGTGTTGATAGATACTTATAGAAGAATGAATCGTTCTTGAGATAGAGTGGTGAGCCCTATGCTCCAGATTTTGACCACTAAATAAAAGGGACCTAACGGTGAATTTTTGCATACACGTTGTTGTTATGGGTTCCTATCGATTCAGTGATTATTTGGGTCAAAGGTCAGGAATGAATTTATCAATATCTCGAAAACGGTCAACTTTTTTAAAAATTTCTTCCTAAAGAAGTTATAGATCATTAAATTTGCTCCAAATTTGGTCTTAGGTATATTGCTCTACAATTAGCCCTTATTGAGATACAGCGCAAAATTTAAACAAAGATGAGGGGGCCATTCTCGAAATGGGGGGAAACAAGCTGTAGACTCGTTGGCCACATTTATTTTGACTTTTGAGACAACTAGTAGAACGTCAAAATGAAGGTGTATACCAATTTTCAGCTTCTTACCTCAAACTTGTGACTGGACTAGACATTCTGATTTAGAATCATTATTTAGGAAAAAGTGGTTCTTATGAAAGCTGTCCTACACTGCATTACAATTATTCAAATTCCAACATAAATCAAAGTTTAATTGCATATTCTGTATAATCGTGTGAATTCTTGGTCACGTTTGAATTAATCCATAAATAATTACTCAACAGGAAAATCCTGACCAAATAATTTTGTTGATGTTATATTTTAATCAGTTTTAATTTTTCTTTCTGAATATTTTCCCTTGAACCATACATTTATATTCTGTCATTAAAATCAGTCTTGTTCTTTAACTTAACGAAAATCTTTCAAGATTAACATACTTAGCTTTATTTGGAAAAAATTAGACTCATATACCCGGAAATCTTGCTACTTATTATTATTGTCAATATTATTGGTGCGGACTTTATAAATAATATGATATTTTTTTTCAATACCATGATGTCTTTTAATTTATGGCCTGGCTGAACATCATCTCTATGCAATTACGTATTACGTAACACGATTTTCACCTTGGTACATCTACGAATTATTTTTTTTTTCAACAATATTCTTCAAAATATTAACATTGCAAAAATCATTCAATTGAGAATTAATTTCAAAATGTAGAGAAAGCTAACTGGTTATTGAAATCTTGATTTTACCTTTTAATGTGAAATTTGCAGTTTTCTTTTTTGCCTCAGAATCCAAGCAAATTTGATTTAATTTAATCGTATTATTGAATAAATTAATTCCAGTTTTTTTTTTTTCCAAACCGTAATAACAATGAACTCTTACTGAGAACATTGGCTGGTAATTAGAAAAACAACGAGGATGGAATTAAAAAAAAAAGCAATTAGGATGAGCTTTTTCAGTTTTTTCCTGCCTCCGAGAGGCGGTCGACCTCGAACTGATCGACAGCGATTTTTTTCTATTTTTCATTAAAATTTGTTTTCTAATGCTTCATTAGGATGCATTTAACGCCTTATGGTATTACAATCTTCCATTTAAAATTAAATAAACACATGGCAGACTAACAATAAAAAATAACGAATTTGGAGCTAATTGTTATGCAAACACCCTCTAATGACTTGTATACCAAAGAAAGTTATTCTTTTTGAGTTTTGATGTTTCATAACAATCATATATAAAAACAATGAAAGTAAGTAAACTGATAATCAGAATGAAAGTAAGGAAATAAAAACAAGATGAACACACGCATGATTAAAAGTGAAAGACTTGGTTGGTTTTTATTTATAAAGGAAGTTAATAAAACAAGAAAAATTCAACCAAAAGGTCACGTTTGCCTAATACACACGATATCTTGAATAGTTTTCCCTTCAAACCCTCTTTTAAATTTAAAAACTTTGGCCTTTGATATTTGAACTTGCCTCCACGCATTAGTGTCGCCTTAAGTTGTAGTAAGGGCATAAAATTTAATCTTTAACCCTGACTAAAACTTATAAAATTTACACTAGGAACGTTTATAGTTCAATGGTGGTATCTTATTGATTGGGTAGGTGGATTTTAGACAAAGCTTCAAATTTGAGGCTCAATATCTTGAAAACTATTCGAGATAAATAATTCGATTATGTTTTATTTTAAAGAGCATTTAATCCTGATCAAGAATATATAAATATGCATTACACTTTGTGAAATGTTATTTGAGTTATGGGCTATTTTGTGAGGCAATGTTGCATGATCAAAATTTTTCAAGCCAAAATGGCAAAAATCCTTTTCAATTTTTTACAGGCTCTAAAACCTCAAAAATAAAAATCACGAAAATGCTCTTCTACTAAATTTGACCCCATCTATCGATTGGTAAAGTCAAAATTTGAAAAATTTGAAAAAAAATCAAAATTGAAGTTAGGTAGTATGCAAGGGAATTTAATTTTCAAATATATCAAAGGCCCATATTTGGGAAACCAAATAAGCTATCGGCACGAAATTTTGTGTTATTGTAGATCTCGATTGGGGCTTCAAAAAAGGTTATTTGGGGCACCGACTCCTAGGGCTTCGTTTACAAGATAATCGGCTTTGAAGGTTTTCCAAAATTTGAAACAAAATTTCAACTTTCGAGGCTCAACATCTCGAAAACTGTTCGAGATAAATTATTCAATTCAATTTTATCTTAAAAAGCGTTTAATTCTGATTGAGAATACATAATTATGCATTAGAATTTGTAAAATAATAATTGAGTTATGGGCGATTTTGTGAGACAATGTCAGATAATCAAAAATATATCAATGTGATATAAATTTTACATCTACTTGAGCATGACATTATGCGTTACTTAAAAAAAACTTAGAAATTATATAAGTTCATGTTGTTGAATCTTATTTCTGTACCTCAGAGGTAAATTGTATTAAGTCATAATACAGGGTGTCCAATAGAAAAAGACCGATTTTAAGTGCTTATAACTTTTAAACCAGGTGTGCTAGCTATACCTGCGATTTGCGCCATTCGACTTTTCTTGGCCTAAAGTTTTTTTTTCAGTTAGTTGCGAATTGTTTTCACACCTATACAGGGCGAGTAAAAAAAATGCCGTTTTTCAACATCGAAATTCTCCACTATTTTTAATGGAATACCCTGTATGTTGCAACGCCAAAATTAAGAGTCGTGACCAAGTTATTCATTTGCCAATAAACATCGGCCTTTTTTGAACCTAAAAAAATGCATTTATTTTTGGGCCAGATTTCTATTTCAATTTTTCAGGGCTAAAACTTCAAGTTCCATGCCCGATGTTTATTGGTACATCAATACCTTGTACACGACTTTTAATTTTGGCGTTGCGACATACATGGTGTTTCAATAAAAATAGTGGAGACTTTCGATGTTGAAAAACGGCATTTTTCTTTCTACTCGTCCTGTATAAGTGTGAAAAAAAATTGCAACTAACCGAGAAAAACTTTAGGCCAAGAGAAGTCGAATGGTGCAAATCGCAGGTAGCTAGCACACCTGGTTTAGAAGTTATAACCATTTAGAATCGGTCACTTTCTATTGGGACACCCTGTATTATAATTTAATATACTAAGACAAAGTGATTCTAGTACAATTTACCTTTAAGCTTGGTGAGTCACTTGATACAGGTTCCAACTGGATATTTCGATTGTTTTAAAAGTTAGGTGTATGAAATTTTTTTCCGGAGGTCAAGTAAGTTATTAGAAGAAGTATTCAGCTAAAAACCCATTTTCGAAAAAAAAGTGACTTAACCCTTTAACGGGCAAAATTATCCTGAAACTATTTTATACAGAAAATGCTAATTATGCAGTCTTCTGGAAACAAGAAAAGATGATATGTCACTAGCAATCGAGTTTCCTATTTTTTTCCTCTCTATACTAGGCGGTAAACCATTTTACCAGAGACCATTTAGGACTAAACATGTAGGTAGTGTTCTCTAGTACAAACCCTATACCACACCTTTATAAATAATGCAATAATAAGCTTTGTTCCAACACACCAAAAAAACCGTACAATGTACCGTCAGGATTCTGCGCAAAGCCAAAAATGTGTGCGCAGAACCCTAAATTCGTATACAGAGTGGTTTCGAAACCGTTCATGGTTTTTAACGTGTTGGAACAAACCTATAATATGGAACTTCTGGGGATCAGAATAAAAAACACAATAGCTTTCAAACAGATTTATATACAATAACTGAAGAAAAATCACATCAAACTCTATAACAAATCCATAGGATCCTAAATATGGTCCCACATTTTTCCTAATCATCGGATATTGTGAAAACTGAATTGACAAAATCAAAAACTAATCAGAAAAATATTGTAATAAAAATTAGTGCGAATTAAAATTTTTCATTATCATTATCACACCACAAAATATTATTTTCATTGGTAAAATTGACAAATTGTATACATTTGAAAGAAAATTTGGGAAAATTTTCCTAGCGCAAAAAGAACGGGATGAAAACTTGATTGATATTTTATGTAGATATGTATAGGAAGCATGTATCAAAATATGAATCTTGAACTAGGAGTAGAACTTATAGAAAAAATAATTCAAAATGTGTACAAAATTCACAAAATTAGTTCTAACTTGTAAATATGTAAAGTTTTTTACTAACAATCTGCATTAGAAATTTGAATTTATATTTATTTAGTATACATATATAGACAATAGTTACCTATTTTATTCGTCAAAATCCCTTCCGGATTATAAATATTGATAAAAAAATGAATTGAACCCCATAAAACAACATAATTGATGTTTTTCGAGTCTCACTGTTATATGGTGTACCACTTTTATAAATACAACCGCATCCAGAAAAATCTTGTGATAAACTGACGTCGGAGATCAACGTATATTGAATAACGATGTTTTTAGGATGATTACAACATGATTTTTAGGGTTAAAATAAGAAATAAACAAGGTGGTACTGGTTTACACCAGAGAACGTTAAAGGGTACAGATTTATTAAATCAAAACCTCTAGATATAATCCAATTCCAAATTAAAAAAAAAATCCTAGCTGGTTAATTCTAACCAGCAAGTAAAACACCGTAATAATTTTGTTTGCCTTGTAAATTTGCGGTTAACACGTATTTTGTGCTAACCTGTTTCATTCTATTTTGATCAATTATTGCGCTTCCCAATGTATCTAGAATCATCATCTTCAGTTGTAACGTGGTTTGATTTTCATACAAAAATCATTAGAATGGGAAACTGGTTTTACTAATGAAGTTTTTCCAATTAAGATGATGTGAAAGCGCATTTTTTTATTTAAAACGTATGCATAAAATGACACTGGTATGTTGAAGGTAAAGGCTGAGCAATTAATTATTAACAATACGCGAAAACAATTATTGACAATCGGAACAAAACCCCCATGAATCAATATAGAACCGAAATTATATATTATATGGGATTTCACCATTGTCGACGATTTTTGTTTGTTTTGTTTATTAGTTTTACTTTTTAGACTGGCAAAGTAAATTAATAAGGAAAAATCTTCCATGAGGTAAATGATAATTTTAGAAAAAGAAACAAATGGATTTAAAATATGTAAGTATCTCGAGGATATTTCAATTATTTGGGTTAGTGTGATTTTCAAATTGTATTCTTGAGGAGTTTAGAGATTTCTTGTTTATCTCGAAAACGGTAAAAAATAGGATGGATTTTGGATCTATTTGTCGATTTGTTTTAGAATTTAACGTAAAATGTAAAAATCAGTGTGTCCCGTGTAGAAATCTGGTTTCTGGGGATATTGTGCATTGGAACAACTTCAATTTTTGGTTTACTACATTTTTCTTCATATGACTAATGCTATTAGATAAAATTCCAAAGTCACATAACTTTTTAAAATTCAGGTTGTATGGAATTTTAAATGTTTTTCATGCAATTTTTTAATGGATGGTTATGGAATTCATGTATAATACACACTGATTATATCATTCCTCCATTTTATTTCAAAGTTGCAAATTCACATTGTTTTTGGGAAAATAATTTAGATGTTTCTTGAATAATGTTAGGTACTTGGAAGTACAACGTTTTAAACATCAACGTGATTCTAGAGTTTTATCGAATAAATTATTTTTTTATATAAATCATTCAGTCAGCCTAGGATTCAAGTAAAATTAAAAATTTCAAAATGATTTTATATATACCTACATATTTTGATCCCACAGTACACCATTTAGTAGGGCTATTGCCTTGCGTGCGTCCTTGTATATTCCGATTTTTAATTGTTTCGCCTAGGGTTCTCTCATGTGAGATTTTCATGCCCAAATATTTGTATTCAGTACATTGTTTTATTTCTTGTCCGTTATTCAATTTCAGAGTTCGTTGTTCACCTCCTATAGTCATATATTCTGTTTTAGTTAGATTTACTTCCAAACCCCATTTCTCGTATTCCTCTAACAATTTTCGTGTCAAGTACTCTAGGTCATCATAGTCCTGTGCAATTAATACTTGATCATCTGCAAAGCTTACAGTATATAGATTGTATTCATTGAGCGGTATTCTCATGTATCTGCATTTGTTTTTCCACCCCTCAAGCGCTTATTCTAAGTATATTTTAAAAAGTGTTGGTGATATCCAGCATCCCTGTTTAAGTCCTTTACTTGCTATAAAGCTTTTACTGATTATGTTTCTCTGTTTAATCTTGGTCTTTGCATTACTATAGAGCGTTTACTGCCTTTATTAGTTCTGAGTTGATATTGGTATTTTCCAGTGCTTCCCAAAGCTTTTTCAGCGGAACATTGTCATATACTTTTTTTAGATCTACAAAGAGTAATTGGAGTTCTTGGCTGTAGTTTCTTTTCCATTACCTGGGTCAAACTAAATAAATGGGCTACAGTTGATCTTCCTGCTCTAAAACCAGCCTGTTCTTCTGCCTCACTATCTTTGTACTCGTTCTCTAATTTCTCTATTCTGGCTTCTATAAGTTTTCCATACACTCTGCTCAGCGTATTTGTTACTGCAATTCCTCGGTGGTTCTCGCATTTGTTTCTATATCCTTTCTTATATATCGTTGTTAAATAGCTTATTTTCCACTCTTCCGGAACTCCATGTTTGAAATAGTTTTATTAAATGTTTGTAGAGTTTATTGGTCTCATACTTTATCAGTTCTCCATATATTTCTCCTGGGCCTGGTGCCCTACCATTTTTCAAGAAGTCACAGTGTTTTTTTAACTGCCTCTCGCATAACTCTTATTGGTGATCCTGCTAGTGATGCCGCGAGACGAGATTAGCAGTTGATCTCGTCTCGTCTCGCCTGAGCATCAATCTCGTCTCGTCTCGACCTCGAGATTAACTCGAGACGAGACGAGAGTCTCGTCTCGTCTCGTCTGATCTCGTCTCGCGAAAAAATCGCTTGTATTGTACAACATAACCTATGGATTTTTCTTGCTGGTTTGGTTCGTATTTCGTATTAAAGAAAATCCAATGTCCAGCTGGTTCAGAGCTAAAAGAAACGCAATAGCTGCAGGGACGTAGCGAAGGCCTCTGGTTTGGGGGGGGGGGGGGGGGTGACATTCCTAATTTTCCCAACTTTATTAAAACATTAAAAAAATCACATGTAGCGAATGAGTCGGAGTATAAAAAGGCTACACAAAAGATAAACGCACATCTGTATTGACGTCACAAGGGTATCGGCGCTTGACAAGAGTAACCGCGCAAATACAATGACAGTTTTCACTTTGCAGGCAGACCCATAGTGCAGATAAAATGGCAACTGCTGCTTTTCAGTTTTTAGTTTTGTTCGCAAAACTTGTCGAATCCGCACGGCCTCAATTAATTTTCGAAACATTCAGAACACGCACTGTGACTCTACGAGAAAAACTGCAAATACACTGCGTTTCGCAGGACCAAAACTGCGTCACGTCACGCTGCGAAGTAATACGCGCATTACCTATTCTTACTTGGGTTCACAAAAACTCGCCGTGAGTCACGCTCTCTCACTTGGTTTGTGTCAATCGTTCGTCGGCTGTCATTATCATTCGCTGTCTTTCTCCGCCTCTCTACGTTATATCTTTCTTCTCTCTCGTCTCTCGTGTGCCGAAATTTGCCAAAACGTGTTATTCCATTCTCGTCCAAATCAGACCGCCGCGTAAGAAGTTTCACTTCAGAAAAATCATGTGTAGTATCGTACACGTGTTAAGAAGTGAAACTTTTTAAAAACTATTTCTTTAACTCAAGAGCACCAGGATTCAGAGTTATGCTGAAATCTGAATAGCGAGCGAAGAATGCGCAGAACGCAGAAGGCAACATAATATAAGAAGTTTGGATTACCTAATAATATATGCGTTTTTATTCTCATCGGTGAATTCACCGATGAGTTAGCTATCTTTGTTTAGTGAATGGAAAATGACAATGACCGACATAGAATGGTGGATCCATCGGTGAAATTTGATGAGAATAAAAACGCAGGGATACTATATAGCGCTAGTGGTGCTAATGCTACTACTGCCACAAGTGTCACGTGCCACTGCCACAGGCTAGTGGCGTTAGTGCAGTGCAAAGTGCAACGCAAGAAATTCTCTGCGACCATTGGGATTTCGTCATTCTGTTGTCCGGTGATTTTGCAATTCATTACGACAGGTGACACGATCCTTATGTTAATTTTAATTAGTCCTCGCGAATAAGGTGCGCAAATTTTTGTCTACGAATTTTTCCCAACTCTAAATTTTTTATCCTAGTTTTCCCAACTTTCGATATATTTTAGAAACTTTGGGGGGGGCGCCACCCCCCCCAGCCCCCCCCCATGGCTCCGTCCCTGAATAGCTGTATTTCTTTCGAGAGCTTGAAACATTAGCGCAAGCTGTGGCCCCTCCTTGTGTGGAAGGAATACAGCTATTGGTAACAGCATGTTTTATTTCAAACTTCCTACGACAGTACAATTGGCTCTGAAAACAGTACAATTTGCTCTGAAAACAGTACAATCGCATGACCCGTTTCAGCAAGGATAAAACACTACTACAGGATACAGGATTGCTCATCGGCCTTGATTTGTCGCATCAGCATCCTATGGTGTAGCACCTTTGCAACGTCATCAACGGTGCCAACGACTATTTGCGCCCGCGGTCGTAGTTAAGAATTCAAAGGACCATGCATACTTTAGATGGGATTCTAAAAAATCCACGATTTCCATGAAATTTTGGTATGTTGTAGATCTCGATCTACTGATCAAAAGTTCTCACGGGCCCAAGATGATCCTATGTCTGGTTTCCGAAATACAGTGGCGGGTATGGGGCTACCCAAAAATCCGAATAAATAGAATTTTTTTCACAAAAGGTAAACTATAATATCTTTATAGATAACGTCCTTAGTGTTTGAGATAGAGTAGAGATAATGGGTTCAGGACTTTGGAAATAAAACTCCTTTTTTTCAAAAAATTATGCCGACGTTTCGACCATATATTTGGTCTTCTTCACAGGCTATTTTTTACCAGCAAGGGCGTTTGACGTCAAATACCAATGTAGGAAACATTCCAAAACACAAAGGGACACACATTAGTCTAAATTATTTTTTAATTTTTGCTCTGTATATCGATAAACACGTATAGGTTACAGTAAGTTGGCAACAGCCGCGACTGTATATGGTCGAAACGTCGGCATAATTTTTTGAAAAAAGGGAGTTTTATTTCCAAAGTCCTGAACCCATTATCTCTACTCTATCGTAAACTATAATACAAAAAGTGATACTAAGTGAATTGGATTAGGATGGAAATATCTATATTTACATAAAAACCCTTTTTTTCATGGATCGCAATAATTAGTTTTACCCCTTTAAACCACCTTGAATGTAATTTGCAAATTAAGTGAGGTTCCCTGAAGGGTGTATATTGGAACTCTCTATAACTTCCAGTACCATTTGTACCCGAGACTAGGGTGGAAATGTCCATATTTTCACAAAAACCTCTTTTTTCGATGAATCGCAATCATTAGTTTTACCTTCTTATACCACCCTGAAAGTTATTTTCAAGTCGTTTTAGGCACCCTAAACGGCGTATATTGGTACTGCCTACAACTTCCACTAGAGATTTGTGCCCGAGACTAGGGTTGAAATGTTCATATTTTCATAAAAACCCTTTTTTTCATGGATAGCAATAACTAGTTTTACCCATTTAAACCACCTCGAAAGTTATTTGCAAGTCAAGTGAGGTTCCCTAAACGGTGTATATTGGAACTGTCTATAACTGCCAGTACCATTCGTACCCGAGACTAGGGTGGAAACGTCCATATTTTCACAAAAACCCTTTTTTCGGTGAATCGCAATTATTAGCTTTAACCCCTTGAACCACCCTCAAAGTAATTTGCAAGTCCAATAAGGTTCCCTAAACGGTGTATATTGGTATTGCCTATAACTTCCAGTACCATTTGTGCCCGAGACTTGGGTGGAAATATTCATATCATATTTTCATATCATATTATTTTATTTTAGTTTAACTTGAACGTCCCATTTTTGTATAAAAAGTATGAATTAAACAGAAGGATTATATTTTTTGAGTACCCCTGTAGATAAAAATTGTCTCCTGATATCTACCATGGCCAATAAAAAGAGGATTCAATTAATTTTAACACTTTTTGTATTAAAGTTTACCTTTTGTGAAAAAAATTCTATTTACTCGAATTTTTGGGTAGCCCCATGCCCGCCACTGTATTTCGGAAACCAGTCATAGGATCATCTTGGGCCCATGAGAACTTTTGATCAGAAGATCAAGATCTACAACATACCAAAATTTCATCAAAATCGTGGATTTTTTGAATTCCATTTAAAGTGTGCATCATCCTTTATGATTGATGACTTAATATGTAGAGATGAAGATGAAGGAAAGATTTTAACGAAAGGTTTGTTTTTGAATGCTAGTTAATGTACTGAAACCAAGTTCATAAAGCCAGAGTCAACGGAATCATAGCCTGTGGTGCAAACACCCTACGTCAAAGTGACATTAAAGCGAAGAACGATACGCTGACTACGTCATCAGTGGTACTTTTGCGTAGTGGGGAGCTTGAGATTTGAACTACACAGAACTTATGGGCAATCCTGTAGTGTTTATTATCCTTGCGGTTTCAGTTCATTTGAAATTTCTCCAGGAATAACACTGCATATACCATATACCTATCATTTATGAAGGATTTATTCCGTTTCCATCCTTGGTTAAGGTTATACATTCAGTAGATGTCAGTTTATGTTCAGTAGATGTTCAATAAAATTCATGTAACAGGAATAAATACAAAAATATGGTGTTTTATTTTTCATAACCTTGAGTAAGTAGTTAATGAATTCGTCAATCTTGAAGAGAATTTCATTCATCTGTCAAAACTGGTATTCCAACCATAAACTGGCATGTTTTAATTCTTGATTGCAACCAATCAGATTGAGATTACGTGATAATTTGCACTAGTGCAGGATTATCGGATATTTGCACCCTAACGGGTGGCATTTGAAATTTTTTGTGACCAGTGACATTTTTATACTTACAGTGTGTCCCGCTTAAGGACTGACCACCCTTCTAAAATTTTTATTTTTCAACCGATTCAATTCATTTTTTTTTGTCTTGTAGCTACTCGAATTTGGCACTTATTAGGCTCATAATTTTATTTCTACGGCTGCACTGGTTTACAGGGTGTCCACATTTATAGACTCAAATTTCAATATGTACCAATAGGGATTTTTACAGAAAAAATCTCATAGCAGATTCTTGTTTAGAATGGTCTAAAACCCTCTCTCACCCTAGACATTAGATTTTTGAAGTGAATGTGGCATAAACAAAAAAACACACTTTTAAAAGTTGAAAACAAATTTACACTTATATGGTACCGAAAATTTCGATTTGTTTTGATTGTTTATAATATTTTTCAATTATTATTCTATTAGCAAGTTGACCCTAATTTTAGTATTTACCCCAATTATCAGGCAAAACAAACCTTCTTTGTTCGTTATTACTCGACACAAAAACTTGCAGTTTTCTCATGCCAAGAATAAAATAAAATCGCATTGAAATGCAAGTCAAGAAATCCCCCAAGAAGTAAAGCAGTATTTCATGTAGACCAAAATCCGATTAAGGGGGCACTCGGATTTAAAGTGAAGTTGCGTGTAAATGGAAATTGGCCCATACTTTACCTACGATAATGTTTTAATATGCATTTCTTTCCTTTATATAGGAAATAAGAACGTTTCACATTTTTTTTTTAAAATACACATAAAATGAATAATCGAAAAGATACAAAATCCAATAAAAAATAGGTACTACGATTAAATTAATTACTAATTTATCAGCGAAAACTGGTACCGAATTGGGTACTGAATCTCAGTCGGTGGTGAAATAATGAGGTCGAGAACAAGTTGCCATCAATGTCTTGGTGTTACCAGACCTTAATCAACGGTTTTCTTTTTTGAGTGTGACTTATGGTTTTTAAGCAAGTGTAAAAAATGTCACCAGCAACTTTTGCAAATGTTATCTACGTCAATATGCCTAGTAAAACTGAAGTTGCTATATCAGAAAAGTAAGTGAATCTGATCTATTTATAACCCATATCACCATAGCCTTAACTCTTCTTTTCTTGTGTCAAGTTCTCCTAACCCCATCTCTATTAGGAATGCACTGGCTTTATCAATTTTTTTCTATAATTACAACGTTAACAAACTAAACTCATTTATTATCAAACAATAGACAACAAAAAATTGTGAATCTTTATCAACCGAAAAGGTATAATTTATGTTCAAATACAAAAACCATAGACCTTGGACGTTAAAATATAATATTATGGTTTAGTGCACAGGATAAGTTTGTTGGAAAAACATTTGTTGGTAAAAATGGGTACGGTTTTGATCAATTTAAGTTATACTAGTGTGGATGACAAGTAAGATGTTAAAATTCATTTACAAAGTATTTAAAAAAAAACATTATTCTATAAATAATGCAGACTAATAGATGGACCAGTTGACATTGGGACACAATAATTAATAGATGTTCTTTTTTGATTTTTATTTTTAAAATCATGTGTAGGAAGTAAGTGTTTATACATATTTTTTTTGCGCCTAAAATAAACTAAATTGCCAATCTATAATTTATCAATGTTATTAAGTATAATATTTGAACCTTTAAATGGAAGTCTAATTATATTGTCGATAACACAATTTACAATTGACAAAGACGGGTAAATATAGTAAATTTGTTTTAATAATTCCTTTGATAGATTTGAATTTGATCTTTGACATGGTATTTTGTAAAAAATTACTTCTTTGATCTGTGACATCGTATTTTGTAAGCAACTTATAAAAAATTTCTTATTTGAAATTGCAAAATTTATTGACGTTCTGTATATAGTAAATAAACTAATAAATACATATTTTGACAGGTTCGATAACATATTAAATTTGAAATAATCTTTATTTTGTTTTGTAATATGTATTTTCAATTTAGTTTTCATTTTAGTAGCTATTACTGATACAAAACGTTTCTCCAATTAAGCTAGGATGAGTAAGCTATTTTTTTAACAGCTTCTTTTTAAACTTCTCCCAACTCTTGGTAGTTGAGATTCTCTCAAATTTGCTTCTCAGCAGAGTACAACTACTGAGTTAGTTTGGGTTAAAGGCAGAATACCCAACATACATTTCATTTTACTAGAATTGAGATTAATTAAATTTCAATCTGATCTTCTGCAAGCTCAAATTCCTAATAATTCCTGATGTTATGTTTATCTATAAAGGACCCCGCACACTTATGGAATTTCTGACCGCGGTCAAATTTAACCAAATCTTCTGATCAATAACTACCATGGACACAACTCAATCCTATGACTAGTTTTTGAGATACAGGGTGTTCAATGTGTGAATGTCCGATATGCATTATGACATCCTACTCAATCAACCAAATAAAATCATATTCGTGTGAGAATTCGGTCAAGGCACAGAAATGAAGTAAAATACTAATATGTAGTTATTTGTGCTCGAACCTTCTTACTTAATCACTGTTTATAATAAAGACAAAAACATAGCTTAAACAAAAAATTTAATAATTTTGTGGTAGGAATTATTTAAATAAATAAATTCCCATATAAGATTATCGTATCCTTGTATCTATCCTGATTGAGATAAAGAGACAAAAACTATTAAAAAGTATTGTGATACTTGTTTGTAGACATTATTGGGAAATGGACTAAGAAATAAAAGAACTTGTTAATTAATTATCGATATTCAATATATTTATTATATCGAACACAGCGGAAAGCAGAGCGTGTGAACTCATAGAAATAACTATACGAACTGACTCAACATCAAGACAAAGAATTAAAAACCCTTTCTCAAGTAAACGATTCCTCATCTGTTTATCTTACATATAAAAACTATTATAAACACATTCAGTCATCCATAGCTGCGATATAAATTAACAAAATATAGGCTAATAATCAAAGTTTAATTTATTAATTTTTGTTTCACTGATATGAATATCAGTTTATCCAACACGCCACCTCAAAAATTTGATCAATTATACTAAAAGTGTAATACAACTTAAACCTAGTATAACATGAATAGGCCTGCTTTCCTTATGTGTGTCTTTTCTGGGGAAAATTACAATAACGGTCCAGAATTTGCTGCTCGGGATTAGGGAAAACCCAGAAAAACCTAATAAAACCATTTAACTTATTTACTAAGCCTAATTCCATTTTAATTTCTCAAATTTCACTCACATCAATGGTTTGGTAAACATGTCTGCTAGTGGTTTCTCTGTGGACAAATTAATATTTTATATGAATTACGATCAATTCAATATGATTTGATCTTTTGTGATTTGTTGGATTATTTGTAATACTTATTGAGGTCCATTGTTGTCCTCCTAGGTCATAATTGACTCTGATATTAATCTTTATGCATATTTTCTGCTAATGATTTTAACCAAAGAGCCTCTTCAAAAAGAAAAACCATATATTCGGCTTCAGTAGACGATGCCGTTACTGACAACTGCTTTTTTGTATTCCAACATATCACACAAATTTCAAACAGTTTAAATAAATATCCTGTTGTGCTTTTTATATTGTTTATATTATCAACTCCACCTTCCTAGTCAGGATTAATAGAATCTCTTAATAAATTGATATATTCACAAGTAAAATATTGTGTCAACTTCACATTGATTTTACCCTTAAGATATCTAAGGACCCTTTTCAAATATTGCTAAAGCTCTTTATTATTTTTGCTTTAATACCTGCTCAAAATATTAACAGCGGTACTCAAATCAGGCTTGACATAACATAATATACATTAAACAGACGATTAGATTACGGCAAGGGCTATCATGTTTTTCTTCTGAATTCAAACCAATCAAATTCAGTTTACTAGGAAGTGGAGTGCTGACATAGCTGATGGCACAACAGTCATTCATATTAAATTTATGTAAAATGGTTTTTATGTACATGTGAAATGTACTTATATGAAAATTGATTAAGGGTAATTTTATTTTTGATTACCTTTTAATTTTATTATTCAAAAATAGTTTACTGTCTTTCAAATAAAACATAGAACAGTTATTTGCCAAATACCTTTTGGAACTATTCAATGTATTATTATCTGCAGTGGCAAATACCATCTACAGAACTACATAAATAATTTTACATATTGCACCTTTGTCTGAGATATAAATACAGTGGTTTACTGATGAATTTTCAAACCCATTTTCTTTATGAACTTTTACTATTATTTCAAACCAACATCTAGTGGTTTGTTTTAGTCCATAGATACAAAGCCTCACAAACTTGGTTAGGTTTACTTGTAACACCTTAAGCCAGCCACCCTTCAGCCTTCAGGAACCTTAATAAAAATGGCTTCCTTCATTGTCCCATTTGGGAAAGCTGCTTTTTTTTACATCCATATAATGTAGGTACTAAAAGGGTAAACTGATTAAAAAGGTAATTATAAACTTACGATTCTCGCCACCTGAGCAAAGGTTTCATTATAATCTACCAAGTATTGTTGACTAAAAGCACAAGCAACTAAGCGAGCTTTGTATCTAGATGGTTTTTCAGTTTCATCATTTTCAATGGAAAATATCCATTAACAATCCACTATATTTTAATATTCGGGTCTTGATAATAACGACCACGTTTTATTTACCAATAATAAGTGAACATCATTTGGCAGATCTGTTTTAATCACAGATTTACTATACTCATTATTTAGTTCGATGAGTTTGTTAGGGCTAACCAGTTACCAACTTTCCTGGATTGTTGCTCATCTGATTTAGCTATATCAGATTTATTAGGATTTATCAACCACCGATCTCGACTGCAAACTGTCACTGTCAGGGGAAAGGTTTTATCACCAAAGTACTACATTAATTTTTAGCACTTTTTCAAGTTTATTATTAACTACTGATCTTGACAAACAGTCAGAGGAAACAGCTTTATCATCAAAGTGTTTTACATTCACTTTTTCATACTCACTATTACCTACTGATATTGACTCGCTTGAAACCTGATTGAAAATCACTCAATAGTTTATTTCGATCTATATACTCAACAAGTTTTGATTCAACAACTTTGGGAATCGGGATTATAGTGGAACCTGAATGAATATCATTTGGCAGATCTGTTTTAACCACAGATTTACTATACTCATTTATTATATAGTTTGTTACAGTTAACAGTTACCTTCTTTCTTGGACTGTTGCTCATCTGATTCTACTTTATCAGATTTATTAACCAGCGATCTTAGCAAACTGTCAGAGGAATCAGTTTCATTACCAAAGTGTTATGCATTCACTTTTTCAAGTTTATTATCACCTACTGATCTTGACAAACAGTCAGAGGAAACTGCTTTATCATCAAAGTGTTTCAAATTCACTTTTTCAAACTTATTATTAACTAACCACTGATATTGACAAACAGTCAGAGAAATTAGCTTTATGACCATAGAAGTTCTTCATTCACTCTTCAAGCTAATTAGTGACTACTGATCTTGACATACAGTCAGAGGAATCAGCTTTTACCATCAAAGTGTTATACATTCACTTTATCAAGCTTAGTATTAACTGCTGATCTTGAAAAACAGTCAGAGGAATCAGCTTTATGAACATAACATAATTTTTACAGCTGATATTCAAGCTCGCATCAAAAATAGTTTTTATCATCTATATGCCGATGATCTACAGGTTTATCTTCCTGAAACCTTGGACAGAATTAATAGTGACTTGGATGCAATTTCAAGTTGGGCACAGTGTAATTCTCTTTTTGTAAATCCTGTCAAGACAAAAGCCATTCTTTTTTCCAAATTAAAAATTGACAAGGATCATTTAAATATTAGAGTTGATAATGTGATCATTAACTGGAGTGATGAAGTGAGGAATCTTGGTTTATATATGAATGAATGTATGAGTTTCGATAATCATGTAAATAACATCTGTCGACGAGCATTTTATAGGCTTAAAATGATGTATGAATATAGGAATCTTTTGCCCACACAAACAAAAAAGATTCTCACTGACTCTATGGTTCTGTCAATACCAAATTATCTCAATTGTGTATATGGACCTTATTTAACAGCATATAATAGATACAGAATACAAAAAATACAGAACTGTTGTGTCAGATATGTTAAATGCCTGCCTCGCAGGGAGCATGTTAGCCAGCATATTGTTGAAGTATATAAAACAAAAATGGATCAGAGATGTCTTATGCACATGTGTAACTTAGTGCATAAGATTTTAGGTACTGGAATACCGCAGCATATTTATTTAATATGATTGAGCATCGTAGTGATATTCATGAGCTAAATACACGAAATCGAAATCTCATAAATATTCCAAAGCATAATACAGAGTTTTTCAAAGCAGCTTTTCCATACTGGGCCGCAAAAGTGTATAACATGCTACCTGTTGAGATTTCCCAAGTTCAAAGCAATTTGAGCTTTGGGATAAAACTCAAAGAATATGTCTGTAATAATAATTTGTCGCTATAGAATAGCTTTACTGCTATGGCTGTGTGTAGGTTCTAGGTTGTAAGGTTCTACACCATTTCAACCACTATCTATACCTTTTAAGTAATATTTGCGTTGATCATCAAAAATACCTCCACAAAATTAATTTCTATCTGCTATTTATTAAGGATTTTGTTTCAGAAATCCGACATGGTGGAAAAGGAGGACGAGCATGGAAAGATGTTTGACGTTAACGACGGCCGTCGTGTTTATTATAGGAATCTCATTAATTATAGCTTTAGCCACAGTTTTATATAATAGAAATAAAGCGGTAACAAGTAAGTAATAATTTCCAATATCGATGTATATTTATATTTAACATTGAATAGGTCAATTAAAAAAGACACCGAATCATCGAATAATTACATAAAACTAAATCCTTACTTGAAGTACAAGTATGAAGTGAATATATTTAATAGATTTACTTAAAGTACAGATACAAGTTTATTAAAATTATACTTTGATTACCAAGTAAACTTGAAACTTACTTGAATTTCATCAAGTAATTTACTTCAAGTAAAATATTTGAAGTACTTTCATGTATTTGAAGTAGAATTTCAAGTAATTTACTTCAAATATTGACAGCTCTGACTCACAGAGTCTTCCTATCAATTTGCGATCTATTTAACTCATCCGCCTTTAATTCTCAACTAACTGATACACTGGTGTTTAATCACTGACTTAAGAGGTCGTCTCCGTTTTATAGCGAGTCGTTGCTTCTAGAACTGTCTAGATAATTTGCTTCCGTTTCGAATTCAACTTCCTCAAAAACTAATAAAATTTTCGAAGGCATGATTGACTGGCTCGAAAGAATGAAACATCACAGTAACCTGACCTATCAAAAACTATTTCAAACTATGTCATATCCTGACAAAAATGAATAATGAACAATTCGACTCCTAACACGAACCTAATAGTAAAAATAATTAATTCCCAAACAACAAATTTACATCACACATAAATTACTTCATAAGTAACTTACCTATTTTACAAACTAACTATGTAATAATATGTCCTGACATCGAAGAGAGAAAATAATGAAATCAGTGCAATAACCTCACGATAGACACTTGTTAGGCAATCTAGAGACAGTTATTATAATTATTCCAGATACACAATTATTCACCGCCGAAGCTTTGCAAGGACAAAGAACGTTTGTTATAAATGCACCAGATGACGCAAAATCGCAACAGAATATTTGTTTGACTCCAGGATGTATCCATACTGCTTCAAGGTACACATATCTAGTTTGTTTATATATTTTTATATTTTACATTAATTTGTTTTATGCATGTTAGAGTGTTGGAATATATGGACCAATCAGTTGACCCTTGCGACGACTTTTACGAATTCACTTGCGGCAATTTCATTAAAAAAACAAACATTCCAGATGATAAATCTTCAGTAACTTCTTTCAGGTATATAGGTATTATTCTAATGAATACAAACTAATTATAATAATTATTTTTGTAGTATTATCAGTGATATGTTACAAGAACAGCTAAGATCCATGATTGAAGAGCCGATCCAACCGAATGAACCTAAACCGTTCCAGCTTACAAAAAAATTGTACAGGGCTTGCATGAATAAAACTTTAATTGAAGCCGATGGTACGCAACCTTTACTTGTTACACCCTGTACAATCAATGATTATTAAAACAAAAATATTAAAAGCTTTTATTAGCAACATTGTTTTTGTTTTAGTTACTAATTATATTGAAATCAATTCTAGGATTGACTTCAATGCACAAAATCCTCAAAGAACTCGGAGGCTGGCCAGTATTGGAAGCAGAAAACTGGAACGAAGGAGAATTCGATTGGAGAAATTCGGTTTACAAATTCAGAAAAGTTGGTTACAGCGTCGATTATTTTATAGATTTTTCCGTTGGAATTGACGTGAAAAACTCAACCAAAAGAATCATAGACGTAAATATTTTGTCACAAATATCACACACAATTATAATAAAACTAACTTTTTTTCTAGCTTGATCAAGGCTCCTTAGGTTTGAGAAGAGAATTTTTAATCAAAGGCCTAGAAGACAAACTAGTAAAGGCTTACTACGATTACATGGTAGACATTGCAGTCCTTTTCGGAGCAGAAAAAAGCAGAGCTGCCAAGGAATTGAAAGAATCTCTCGAATTCGAAATGAAATTGGCCAACGTAAGAATTTAATTTAGTACACAAGGTCAATATAAATCGAAATTTCTTCTTCTCCGAGAGCATCAGGGTTACAAATTAACCGATTTCCATATTGTTTTCAGTGGATAGCTGACCTTGACCTAGTATTCAGATTCTTTGCAAATATTTTGCAATGCAAATTTGGTGGGTGGGTTTACGATAATTAGTGGCCGGTTTTTTTTAAATTGTTTGACCTAAAATAATAGAAGTGTCATTAGCATTATGAACTTATAGTTCAGAATTAGTCCGTTGATAAGACATTTTAACAATTATACTCATAGATATACAAGGTGTATGATAATGGTATGATAATAATGTGACCCATTATTGAAGCTAAAACTGTCCTATTAACCATAGGTGAATTCTTTAGTTATTTCGAAGTTATGTGTGTGTGTGTGTGTGTGCGAGTGCTTTTTGCACTATCTTGTTATGGGATGATTTTTCCTGGACCAAAGTAAAAGGAAATAAGCGTATTCGCCTCATAGAATAGCATACCTTCCTCAAGCCACTGTTTTCTATCCAATAGTTGTGGCCACACTTTTCATCAAACTTTTCATTCTTCCCAGAATCATTAAGTTAGAGGTTTATTAATGGAATTGATTTCCTGTTAGTAGGGTTAAAATAAATAGACAATTAATGTATTAACAAATAAAATCACAATATTTACATTAGAACAGCTGATTGTCTGATCCGATTAGATTGATTAGATTGACAGCGCTCCCAAATATGGTCAATGACCGGTACTAACTTAATTTAAATAAGTCCCATGCCCCAAGTACCATCAAAATCCTCCAGAACCTTTCACCTTGGAGTTTTGACAGAACCTTTTTAAAGGACATTGCAGGGACAAGCAGAGGTCATTCAGGTCGAGGACTTTCCACGATTAAGTGTTCAGAAAAATTCCTCAGGCACATTTTGCCGATTTCTGAGTTGCCAAGTTTTCGCTCATACATCTAGGGTGGCTAATCCGTTATTTTGGCACCAAGGCGCCTTGCGCGGTTTTATTTATGAGCCGAAAAAGAGCAACGTGATCAAGTGTTTGTTTCTAAAGGCCAAAGTATTTTGGTAAGTGGTTTTTCTTATTCGTCTTCCCTGTGTTTTTCTATTGCCTATGTAAAAGCATAGTTTTCTGTTAATTATATGATTAAATTCCGAATATTGAACATACCTACCTATTGCTCCACGCCCAGTCTCATGAAGTTCATTTGTTTCAGGCCTTTATCCATCACCTTTATTCATCACGCTTTAAGCCCGGGACACATCTATCATGCATTCTTCCGATCCGACTCCGATCATACAATCAGGGTTATTTTTGGAACAGGGAGCAGCGTTCCCAGGAGAACGAGTGTTCCGCTGCTCCCCTGTTCCAAGAATAAGGACCTTGATTGTATGATCGGAGTCGGATCGGAAGAATGCATGATAGATGTATCCCGGTCTTTTAGACGTTACCTTTTATTCGTCACGCTTTAGGGCCAAATTTATAGTCGCTCCTTGAGGTTTCCTCAGACCTTAAGGAAGCCTTGAACGTTTAGAATTGCCATGACTAACTTGTCAAATAATAGCAAGTGTCCATTCTAATCTCACGACCGTCAAGGAAGACCCAAGGAACGACTATAAATTCGGCCCTTAAGTCCTTAACTTGAGTAGAGAATTAACCGTTAAGCTTACTGTATATTTCAAGTCGTACCTCCTATCTTCAGCCTCCTCTAGACAATTGGAAGCTTTAGTGACTCCTAGTTACTGAACTTCAGTGCCCAGGGTTAGTTGCTTTTTGTTGCAACCCTGATCCACTCTCAGGCCATCGGAAACACTGGAAGATATCAATCCAATCCGTCAGGTTCCCCTCAATGGATTAGGGACTATTCAGGTTTGATAAGTGTGTTGTATTGTATTAATATCTGGAGCCTATCAAACCTTACCAACCCCTTGTTGAAGTAAATCACCACAAAGACGCAGCTCTACTACAATATTAAATGGGGCCGTCCCGCTAAATTGAAATTAATGTTTCTACGGTAAGACAAGTACTTGTACTGCACCAAAATACCGTTTAATATTATTATTAAAAGTGTGCATTGAAACATAACAATTTTATTCAAGATTGAATTTTTGTCATTATTTGAAATTGATGTTTTCGCGCCTTTATGACGTATTATGACTCCAGCCAATAGGAGACGAACGAAAATAATCCATGTGACGTAAACCCTGAAAAATAGGCAACCAGATAAACACGTTTCATTTTGATCAAAAAATGAACACAGAACTGACAGATTTCAATGTCATAACTGTCCCCTTAATTGGTTGGTTTCTAGTTCTGACGACAGATTGAAAGACTACAATACCATTGGTCAGAGTCATGTGACGTCACGTTAGGCGCGCGTTTTCAATAATTTTTTTTTTTCGACAAATTCAATATTTTTTTTTTCTAACTGAATAACGAGTGGTGGATCAAATTATTTTTACATACAATTTATATTGTACTAGCTAATGACTCGCTGCGTTGCCAGCATGAAAATACATTTCGAAATAATCCTTTTTTTTTTAAATTTTTTGTTGATTTTCTAAAAGTTTTTTTTTTATTCGATACCAGAGTCGCTTGCCAGTGAGTTCAGTGACGCAGTTTAAGCACTCCAGAGCTGCTGTAGAGCGCCTCGGGCTGTTTATAGGCGTTCCAGTGTATCAGAGTTTCGTGCAACTGAACTTTTTTTTTTCGGGATAAAAAATAGCCTATATCACTCCCCTCTATTATAGCCGAATTTGATTGACCGGATTAGATCGATCTGGTTCAATTCAAATGAAACACACTGTGTTCGATTGAAGTTGGATCAGTGCACCCTCATCTACAAAAAAATGATCTAGATCAGAAGAAGTTCACTTAAATTGAACCCAAATCGAACTCTAGGTCAATCGAATTTGGCTTATATACAGATATGTGGTATTAAATTCAAGACCGGTCCAGCCGTTTTCGAATTCAAAAAATAATAAAGTTACGTCGGTTGAATGCGCAAGCCTAAATAAATGAAATGTGGCAACGTTGTTTCATGTCAAAAAAAAGTTTGGTTATGTTTTTATGTAATGTGAATGAGTTTGTTTATAATTAAATTATTAATTAATTCAAAATTAATTTCTTTTTCCGAGATACGTGACCTATCCACAAACCTTCCTTGGGATAGCCATAACAACCTACCAAAGTTTCATCGTAATCGGATAAGTGGTTTTTAAGCGCATATCCGGATACCCCGAGAACATTGATTTTTATATATATATAGATTCAGACAAATCAAAAAGCCAGTAAAAATAAGAGGCGGGTCGGTCCCATTACCCTTCAGATTATGTGTTGTTATTTCAATTTTAACTAATTAAATTATTTATATTACCTGTATTATATGAAACTTGCCATTCAGGTTATGTATTGTTAGGTAGGTACTTCAATTTTAATTATTTATCTATACTACCGATTTTATCGCTGAATATTAAATTTGCCCCTCAGGCTATGTATTGTTACTTCAACTTTAATTAATGATCTATATCTCTCTAATCTATATATATAAAACACAGTTGTGTTGGTATTTGAGCACTTATAACTCGAGAACGGCTAGACTGATTTTTATGATTTTTGCTTTATTGGATTTGTCTTCGTCCATCCTAGGATAATAAATCGAAAAAATCCAAAAAAAAAACAAAACAAAAATTTATCTATTTTACTTATTTATGAAAAAAACTCACTAAGCCCGCATACGGCGCCATCTCTTAAAACCGATACCAAGTTTACCGTCACATTTTCATTGCAAACCATGTGGATTTTATTGTCACACACTTTGCACAAAAACAATTTGAGGAAAGCACTTTATTTTTAATTGTTCTTCACAGTAAAAATGTCCAAAAATAAATAGAATGACAATGTTTTAATTGTGTATTTTATTTTGTTGTTGGTTCGTTCATTCCGAAAGAGCGCGAATTGGTCTACCTGTCATTTCTTGACGCTTGACCATTGACGTTCTGTGGCTAAGTTCCGTTTCTCCTCTTAGGCATCCCTTGACAGCCGTGTTCCGTGCCGACTGTTCGGAGTGCTCCGTCCAGCTGGTGTCGAGTGGCAGAGAGCCAGGTTATGAGTCCGCCACAACCATTTTGTATACGGCGCCATATATGATAGGTACCTAGAACGAAGCTCGCCGTTGCGCGGTAATTTCATTGCAGATACAGTAGAACAGAATACTGCTAAGGAACTGAAGCTATTCTGAACAGAACTATTCCACTATTCCGATCAGATAAAGTGGTGCAGAAAGAGTAGATCAGATAGAATAGTGCGGATACAGTAGAACAGATGGAGTATTGCAGTGCATGCAGTGCAGATAAAATGAAACAGGGCTGCGCTGGAGATTTTTTTTGTTTTCTTTACATTTTTTGAACATTCCTGTGCCTGAGTTTATTTATTTGGTGGTACACTTTATAAGAATAATGCCCACAAGATGCCGAAAAAGGGATGATGTAAAATTTTAATTTCAGGTGACTTCTGATCCAGAAAGTAAAAATTAATTTTCTTCGACCAAAGCCAAATTCACCATCGAAAAAAACTGAATTTAATTCAGTTAATAGATACGTTAACACAACATTTAATAGGTATTTAATAATTCAGAGGAGGTACGAAGTTCGCCGGGTCAGCTAGTATCCCATAAAACATGCTGCACTGAATACAGGAAAATACTTGACAGATTTTAATTATTGTAAATACTATTTTAAAAACATACATAAGATTAGGTACCTACTCCTGTTTTAGACGATTTCTTTTCTTGTTCTGGTTCCGGTGTAAATAATTTTCAGTGTTCCAGGGCGTTCGGAAAACCCACTCCGATCCTGCTCTAAAGTCAACCTGTTCTGGTTCACATTACTGGTTCTAATTAAAACCCGTACCTGATTGTAGCAAAGCGCTTCACTTATGTCCTTCCTTCTTGTTTACATTTATATTTCAGGTTGTGCTGCTATAGGTCCGTAGAAGTTTCCTGCTTTCGTTATATCGATTGACTTCGTGTACTGCAGGGAAAAGCAGGTGGCGCTCTATATTTATTTATTTATTTAATTGATCCACACCCCTCTCCGCATTGGAAGCTAGTCGGCAACCCTTCACACGAAGTCAAGTTTCTAGATTTCAGCCACCAACCAACCCTCTCTTTTTATTTTTTTTGTTTTAGTTACCAATATTCTCTCACTTCCTCAAATTTAATTATATACTTTTCCATCGTGTTTTGCGGGTAACAATCTGTTCTTATTCGTTGCAAAACCGACACAATGTTATTTCATTAGGTGCTGTCCTATTAGGAAATCCTGTACATAGTTTAATAAGCAAATATTCATCGAGGTTCCTGTTTTCATATTATATTTATATAAGTATATATAGGATTTTGTTCCATTTTAATCATTTTCAGATCTCTCTCCCAAGCGAAAAACGCAGAAACGCCTCAACCCTCTACAACCCAATGACCATAAGCGAGCTACAAGACAAATTCCCGAGCATTCCATGGCTCCAATACATCAACAACTTACTAGCACCAGATACTCAAGTTAGAATTGATGAGGTGAAAACTTATATCCTCCCCAAAAAAAATAAAATAAATTCAACTATTTTCCCTTAGATGGTTGTCGTCAGTGTTCCAAAATACATGTCGGACTTTGAAGCCCTGATTGCAAGAACCCCCAAAAGAGTACAAGCCAATTACGTGATGTGGCGAGCTGCTGCTTCTTCGGTTTCGTATCTTAACGAGGATTTGAGAAAGAGACAGTTGGATTACACTACAATTGTTACGGGAAGAACGGAGAGAGAAGCCAGATGGAAGGAATGTATTGATGTATCTGCTGGAAGGTGAAACATTTTTACTTTATATGTAACTTCTTTTGTATTTTTGTTTAATATCTGTTTTTCTTCTTCTGTTATTAATTTTTTTTCTCTACATATTTTTTTGTTTCTGTTTTGTTTTTTCCTATATAACTTGAAGTATAGTTTTCGGTTTTCAATGTTATCAATTTTCATTTTTTTACGTAAATTGTTCATTAATACTTCTCTTAAAACATAGTATGTCCATTGCTGCTGGTGCCCTCTACGTCCGCAAGTACTTCAACGAAGAAGCGAGACAAAACGCAAAAGAAATGGTGGCCGACATCCGATTCGAATTCGAAGACATTTTGAAAAAAGTCGACTGGATGGACGAGAAAACCCGACAAAACGCTTTGGATAAAGCCAAATCCATGTCCACCCATATCGCTTATCCGGACGAGATGCTGGACGACAATAAACTCATTGAGTTTTACGGAGACGTAAGAATAAAATAATTTAAACTTAGTTTTACGAGGGTTCATAAATTTGACATAATTTGCCTTCCTTTTTTAACAAATAGAAATTGACTGAAACAAATCAATGTAGCTTAGAATACAGCATAGTTATTTGAGGATTTGTTGCAGCTTGAGCTTGATGAAAATAAATATTTGCCATCAATTTTGAATTTAACCCTGTTTGGAACAAGATTCTCATTCAAAAGACTTCGATCTCCTGTTAACAAAACAGACTGGATAACGCATGGAAGGCCTGCAGTTGTCAATGCTTTCTATTCTTCAATTGAAAACAGTATTCGTAAGTCATTTTATATAGATTAATATATATATTTTTTCTAAACAAACTCCTATGTTAGAATTTCCTGCTGGTATTCTCCAAGGAGTTTTCTTCAGTGCCGATCGTCCCAGATACATGAATTACGGAGCAATCGGTTTCGTAATCGGACACGAAATCACTCACGGATTCGACGATCAAGGCAGACAGTTCGACAAAGACGGCAATTTGGTCGATTGGTGGCAACCGGAAACCAAAAGTGCTTTTGTAGAAAAAGCTCAATGCATTATCGACCAATACGGAAACTATAGCGTGCCCGAATTGAATTTGAACGTAAGTTTTGCAAGTAGTTTTGTTTTGTGTACTTTAGGGGGGCTTTGTGTAGATTATGCTGGCTATATTGCATTGGGATTGGATACTGATATTGATGCGAATTGTATATAATTTGATGAAGGGATTAAAAGCATGTATCTATTCGATATCTGTTAAGCCAGGTTGACACAGTCCAAGTGCACTTGGATTAGAGCTTGGACCAAGTAAATTGGCATCTAGCCTAATGTAAAACCTATCCAACTGGACTTGGATATAGCCTTGTTGACACAGTCCAAGTGAACTTGGATGGTAAGTTGGACAAAGTAAGTTAGCAGCCAGCCTACTTGGATGTTAGAACCTATTCAACTGGTGGTGGGTCCAAATGAAACGCGCGCTACGTCCAAACTTGATCCAAGTACCCTTGGACAGTGTAACAAATTGGCTCAAGCAGCTTGGATCAAGTGCCCTCACTTGGACTGTATCATTTGTTTATCCAAGTCCAGTTGGATAGGCTCTACCAATCAAGTAAGCCAACTTAGTTGTTCCAAGTTCTCATCCAAGTGCACTTGGACCGCATCAAACTTTAGCTTTAGTTTTGTCTATTGGGGAAAATGTTGAAATTTTGATGTGGGTTGTATTATGAATTTAAAGTAACATTGAATATATTGCAAGTTTAAATTGAATGAAATTTAACAACCTTTGGCAAATGAAGGTATGTATTATATTACACACACCTTGTATAAATTTACACAACAAACTCAATAGCAATATCCATTCGTCCGTCCAATTTTAGTACAAAGAATTGTGTATATTACAACCGCATACTGCATGGTATAAACTAACACCAACTAAAACTTCCTCTTGCAGCTAAATGGTATAAACACTCAAGGTGAGAACATAGCTGATATTGGAGGTATCAAAGAGTCTTACCTAGCTTACCGTAAATGGATCGAACGTAATGGCGAAGAAAGTTACTTGCCGGGTTTGAATTACAACGGACGGCAAATGTTCTGGCTATCGGCCGCTAGTATTTGGTGTTCGGTAACCAGGGAAGAAGAATTGAGGCAATTGGTGATTACCGACGAACATGCGCCAGATAGATACAGAGTGATTGTACCTTTGAGCGACATGCCTTATTTTGCTAACGATTTTCATTGTCCTAAAGGTTCGAATATGAATCCTGTTAAAAAGTGCAAAGTGTGGTAGACGAATGAATTTCTAGTTTTCAAATTATAATTTACTTGTAGGTCGAAATTTTAAATTGATGTGATTAGGAAAGGCCCTGTTTTTACTTTATGTCTTGTGTGATTTTAATTTGTTACGATTTTGATAAGACTATTTTTTAGTTACTCTTTGCCTGTATAGATTTTATAACTTTTTTTAAATTATGGGTCAATTCTGTGCACATCTGTAAGCAATTCTATAAATTTCTATAAGCTCAAACCTGCCTAAAGACAATTTTTAATTCTGCACTTCGTGTAGATTACAGGATATATTATAGGATCGTAAATATTTCCTATGGAGTGTTTGGCAATCGATGCGTTTTGGAGTGTCTATAGGCTTATAGAAATTTATAGATTTATTTACAGATGTGCACAGAATTGACCCGTTAGATTAAGAAACTTTGCATAGTTTTTATGGAAATTTTAATCCTTTCATGTGTCTTCACTTGAGTCATCAAGTACTCAGTTTATGTGCTGGAAAAATCTTGAGATACAAATCAGCTAGAATAGCCAACGCAGCGCTCAAAGGAGTACCAAAAACATAAATGTTATTTGATTTCTTATCAAGCTCAACCTGGTAGAAACCCTTTTTAAAAACCCAAAATTAATTTAGCATTTGTATCAGCTAATACTGAGATCTCATTCTCTTTGTTATGTTAAATTCAGAATCTAGACGACAAAGGTGGACGAGGTACCCTCCTAGGTGGTATAGCAGGTTATGCTCAGTCTGAGCTAATTTTAGCTTATTTTTTTTTAAAAGAATTTGCCAAATCCATCTTTATTATTTTTTATGAACTTTTCTTTACTCTGATCCAAGTTACCCATATTGGCTTTTGTCAAAATTCCGAAATTTAAACTGATACAACCCAAGATTCTAGATCTTCTGTCAACACATTCTTGGTTCATAATATGTTCATGATTTAAACTTATTCATATTCAGTTTTTTCTTGAACACTCATGAACCTCTGATGCAGGACGAGCGCAGCGAGTTCCGCAGCAATTTACTGTAGTATAACATACCCGGGTTTGCTCAGTAAGATTGAACGATGAGAATTTTTATTACCTTTTAAACAACAAATCTTCTGAAAAATAAAATGAAAAACAAATAGGACCTACGTTGTGAAAACTTACTCAATTTTACTTACTGGACTTGCGCCCGACATAGCAAATATTAGGGAAATTTGAGGGAATTTGTGATATGTAAAAGAAACGAAAAATTTGTGAAACGTCTACTTTATTATTAAAGTAAATCGTACCATTCTCGACCTAGAATTCTCGAGGGGAAAGAGAACGGCAGAGAAACCCTCGATCTAACATTCCTCAAAAATCGAAACATACTGTGTCATTTTAAATAATAATTATGAATCATTAATTCAATAAAAGTTGAAACTAGGTAACGCCCCTATTCTTGTGCTAAAATTTTAATTACACACTCAACATTCAATCAACACTACCTATACTGAAGAGTTTTTGGTTAGTTAGCCAGTTTCCCAGCAGGTACTGAGGTCCCATACGGGAAGCTACTCAGCTATAGTTGTTTTTGAGCCAATATCTCTAGATTGATTATTTCAATTTGTTAGGATATTCTCTCGTCAGGGTAGGAAAATGTTAGTAAATTCAAAAAGGCCCTAATACACGCTCTAAATCCAAAAATCAAAATCCTAGCATAAAAAGACAGCACATAATTTCTTAGGTTTTAATTTACTCTTTATCTGCGTTTTTTACAGCATGAAACGATTTTGGTTAAATACATAAACAATGCACATGTTTGTTATAAACAAACAAAAAAACATAAAAATGAAAAGAAATAATACTTGTATAAATAATTGAAGTCTCAAAAACAAAATAACAACTATTCAACTGACCTGGTGATCGCTCCTTGACACACACACTAATAACAAATTGGATTAAACAATCCAATTTAATGCAAAATGAAAATAAAAATTGAATAATGAATAATTACAGATACGCGTTTATAAGGGACCAGTCCCTGCTTGTTCTGTAGTCTAGTTGCGTATTTTCTATCTACCCTTCGTACTGGTACTTTTCTGATGCGGCGCACTCTTCTTCTCATGAATTCCACTTGGCAATACATGGTTGCAACATCTACTTTTATTCAGTAAACATTTTTTTAAAAAGTTAAGATTTGAAGAAATGATATTTTAAATACGTGGTTTTCCTCATTACCTATGAAATCTACTCATTAGTTCAATAAGTCACTAATTTTCAAGTCAAATTTGCTCATTTTCAAATCAGATTCACACAACAACTAAGCATTTTTTAAGTTTTTCTTTATCTTTTGAAGAGTTCATCTTATCTTTAACATGTAAAGTAATGTTTTGACAATGACTGAAAAATATTTCCAGATTTAGAAAATTCAGAAAGTTATAAGCGGAAGAGGTGATTCATTATATTCCTACTGGCTTTGTACTTGAAATTTACAATTTCATTCGAAATTTCCATAACAATTATGCTCTAGCTTAGTCTAGAAATAAGGAGGAAACCCTAAATTTGTTTTTAATTGGAAATTTCTCTGTATCAGAGTTTAATTTTGAGTTTATTATAAATAAGTATTTTATTCTATGAAAGTAATAATAAAGTGGGAGTGATTGGAAAGTGCATGAATTTGTAGACGAAATTTAGAAAAATAATTTGTAAATTTTGTGTGTGTATTTTTTTTTAGGGTTTTCTTATTAGTACTTAATAGGAATTATTAGTTTTTTTCGATGTATAATTCTAGTAATAAGTAATTAATAATTTATTTCTAAATATTATTATTGTCTAAAGTTTTTATTAATAAAAAATAATTTAATTTATCATGTTTTTTTTATAAATTGTGAGCTTTGTGTGCTAGGTGAAGGGGTATATGTGTAGCTTAATGTGTATAATAAAGCTAGAAGGCATGTAGAAATACTCATACTGTATGTAAAAGATACACAAAAATGCGATGATAATTGCACTTTTCTAACGCTGTTTCTATTGGTTAAGTAGTACTGCAGAAACTTTAGGTAAGTTGTGAAAATAATTTGATAGTTTGGTGAAAAGCCTTTGAATGTATTAACCTTATAATGTCTTATATTAATAGTTTTGTTTTTTGAACTTGGGTCTGGATAATTTGCATAGTGCATATTTGAGGTATGCACCAGAATTTTCTCCAGCTACAAACATTCCTAATATAATTTTTAACAATAATACTAACCAATCAGCATCAATACTGCCTGTAAATCTCATTTGAAATTATTGTAGCTCAACGGAGTAAACACCCAAGGTGAAAACATAGCCGACAACGGAGGATTAAAAGAAGCCTACCTTGCCTACCAAAAATGGTCGCACAAAAACGGGTACGAAGCCATGCTTCCAGGCCTGATGTACAACCCCAACCAAATGTTCTGGATATCGGCAGCGAACACTTGGTGCTCAAAATACAGACCGGAATCTTTGAGGCTCAGAATTTTGACCGGCTACCATTCGCCTGGACACTTTAGAGTACTTGGACCGATGAGCAATTCTGACTATTTCTGGAAGGATTTCAATTGTCCAGTCGGTAGCAAGATGAATCCGGAAAAGAAATGTAATGCCTGGTAAATTTCATTCGATATAAAACGAATAATGCTTTTTATCGGTTATAAATAATTTTTATTACAAAAATTGTGTTTTATTTATATAGGCCTCCTTTGCAATACTACTCAAATTCTCTGCCATAGATTTGCCAGTTTGCTGCACCAACTCGTAAAAATTTGCTTTATTTTGCAACAACTCGTGCGGATGTCCAAACTCTACCACTCTACCGGCATCCATTACCAAAACCTTATCGGAATCCATTATGGTATGCAGTCTATGGGCTATCGTCAGGACTGTGAAATTTGAAAACTTACTTCTAATGGTTTTTTGAATTAAAACATCAGTTTGTGGATCTACATTAGCTGTGGCCTCATCCAGGACTAAAATTTTGCTTTTTCTTATGATAGCACGCGCCAAACAAATCAATTGCCTTTGGCCTACGCTGAAATTCGAGCCGCCTTCCGATATGCGGCTTTCTAAGTTTGAAATTGCTGATTTTAATTCAACTTCTTCGAGTGCACTCCATATTGCCTGAAATTCATTAAAAATTACAGCAATCTTTTTGGAGAAACATCAACATTTACCTTATCAGTATACTCATCAAATGGATCCAAATTCTTCCTTAAAGTTCCACTAAACAATACCGGCTCTTGCGGTATAATAGATATGCTAGATCTTAACTTGGTAAAGCTCACTTTACTAATATCAACATTATCGATAATGATTCTACCTTCATTAATCGCCAATCGAAACAAAGCCATGATAATGGAAGACTTGCCAGCTCCAGTCCTACCAACTATACCAACTTTTTCCGTACTTTTAACTTCAAACGAGAGATTTTTCAAGACATAATCTTCACCATTGGCATAGGCAAGGCTCAAATTGTCGAATCTAACGTTGCCTTCTTGGGGCCAAGATTTCGGTGGGTTTTTAGTGACGGTGTCTCGTTCGGGTACCACGTCTGCGTACTCTTTGATTCGTTCTACGCAAGTCATGGTGTTTTCTAATTCGCACCATTGACGCATACCCCATTGGAACATTCCGCTCAGGTTCACCGCTTGGGTTATTGCCAAGCCGACGCTACCACCGAAAATTTCTGAAACAAAACTGAAACTGTATTTGAGGCTTGTGACAAAGTTCACTGTATTTGAATTTTAAAAAATTATAGATCAGGAATTTCGTGCTAAGATTTCCTGGACGAATGTAGTCGTAATTTGAAGTGAAAAACCACCAAGAAAACCACAAATCTAGAGAATTTTGCCTGATATGGATGAGAGCTGATTTTTCATTAAACAAAAAACTTTCAAAATCAAATTCATAAGACTTCTTGGAACAGAAAAGACCAATCGTAGCCAATTAAGTTGTGACAAAACAACTGGGAAATGTTATTGGAAACCTTAAAATATGGATTAGACAAACTATGAGAAGATACCAAAGTTAATTTTTGCATCTTCAAACAAGCTAGTTTCTCCTATCACCAGTCGATTGCAGATAATCATATCAGCTATGAAATATAAGATTTTCCAAACATTTTCTTAATAGACGAACGATCGTTTGCTCTTTACCGCCTGGATAACTGAATTCAACTCCCACGACTTCTTACTTCAAATTCATCAGAAATTCATTGATAAAATGTCAAAATTAATGACTGCGTTTGATTGTAGATTTATATTGGCATGAAAAGGCAAATTAATTACGATTCCATTATCCATTCTCACCTGTATCAAAAAATAAGAAGCTCAAAGTGACCACAGCAATAAAAACCATACAGTGCATGTCCAACCAAAATCCGAAAGTCCTGTTTGCTGCTAAGAACATGAAAAATGCTGAACTGTAAGTGTCTTGGTAAACATCGAACTCGGTTTTTAGAATTCCTTGCGCTCCGAATGCCCTTATTGTAGTCAAACCTTGCAGAGAGGCTGTTAGATGCGAATATACTGGGCTTCTAGCTGAAAAAAAAAATCGCCATAATCTATAGCTAATTCTGATATTTACTTACTTATTCCCTCGAGTCTCTTTAAGTCTCTGCTTGTAGCCAAAAAAAAAATCCTTAAAAAATAGAATATAATCAAAATAACAACTGTTGGAATAAGCATCCAGGAATTAACTGAGGCTACCACTAGGGATATGGCAACTACGTTTAAAGCAATCTAAAATCAAATTCTATTATTAATATCCTCATGGATTATCTCAAAATCAACCTGTAAACTATCCAAAAGACACAAAGGCAAAACCTCATCCACCTGATTCATGTCCTTCGAAAACCGATTCAGAATCCTTCCAGATGGATTCGTATTAAAAAACCTCATGGTCGCGTAAACGATTTTATAAAACATGTTGTTGTGAAGCCTTATTGAAGCTTTATTGCAAAATCTATAAAAAGTCAAGGATCTGCCAATAGTGAGGATTATCACCAAACCTATTAGAACTGAATAGGTGATCACGACAATATTGTCTTGCATTTTGCTTAGCCAAAAATCTTCAAAGATCGTATGATTGTTGATGGAGGTGTCGTTAAATTTAAATTTTAGGATGGCGTCTAGTTCCATTCGTTTTATTTGATTCATGTTGACCCTGTAAATAAATTGATACAGGCAAAAATATCGCAGCAAAAAAAAAGTTACCATATTTTTAAATAATAATCCAATCCACTAGATATTGCTTGTGTTATAACAAACGTAATGAAAAGCGTCAAAACTTTGCACCAATGCCCTCCTGCTTTAAAATACGACTTGTACACGTTCCATGATATTTTGCCCCCTTCTCTGCTTTCTTTTTCAATTTCTGGTGTCTTGAAATCAGTAAAATCAATACTAAATAATCATGAATAATAGTTACATACCTTATCATCATTTTCAGGAATTAGTTCTTTGGTTGACAGCCTCCTAATCAACTTAATAGGAATTTTTTCATCATCATCAATAGTTTGTTCTATTTCATTTTCCTCATCAATGATTTCCTTTAAATCATCAAGCAGCTTTGTAAAATTTTTACCAGAGCCTTGAATTTCTTCATAATTTCCAGAATGTTCGATTTTCTTATTGCCCAAAAGATAGATTTTTGGCACGTGCTTCAAATATTGCAATTGATGTGTCACTAGTACAACACATTTGTCTTTCAAGTAACCGGTGATGCATTCTTCAAACATTTGTTTGCCTACATGAGCATCTACAGCTGACAATGGATCGTCAAGTAAATAAATATCAGCTTCTTTGTATACAGCTCTAGCTAAATTAATTCTAGCTCTTTGTCCACCACTCAAAGACACTCCTCTTTCACCTACAATTGTTTTATCTCCACAAGAAAATAAATTAAAGTCTCTTTGTAATTGACACACTCTGATTACTTCATGGTATTTTCTGGCATCAAATTTTTGCCCAAAAGTTATGTTTTGCCTTACACTCCCAACAAAAAGCCATGGTTCTTGGGAAGCATACGAAATGCTTCCTTTAACATTTATTGTACCAGATATTGGCCTTAATTCACCTAAAATACCATGCAAAAGAGTGGTTTTACCACTTCCAACAGGCCCTATAATACAAGCTAATTCTTGACTTCCAACATCCATATTTAAGTCATTTAGGATATTCGTTTTTGACCATTTTATTGAAGCGTTTTTCATTCGAATTGAACCATTAGTAATATTGTCATTGGAATTGAAAAAGTTCGAGCTGGAATCGAAATCGACTTCTTCGTACAATAAAAAGCTTCTGATGCGTTTAACTGAAACGCTAGCTTCGGCAACTTGAGCGATGCCTTGAGGCAAGAACATGGTTAAGGAAAATCTTAAAATTCCATAGAAAGATTGTAGTAGGTAGACGTAGTGAGCATCTAAAGTGTTGCCCATTAAAACGTAGGTTAAAATACATACGTAAATGGCTGCGCTGTTGAGGAACATGTTGAAGGACATCATTATTGCTCTAATTATTGAGATTTTTTTGATTTGGTCTATTTCTTTTCTGGAAATGAAGAAATTTTGGATTCAAAACTATGTATGCAAACAATATCTTGTAATCGGTGAGAGATATTGAATTAAAATTTTCAGGAATTGTAACTCCCATTTGAGCTCTAAAAAAACTGTATTAGAAAATATTTTCAGGTTTTGAGAAAATTGAGCATGAAGTTTTTTACGCTGTTAATTGATCATTTGGGAATGATGTTAGTATACCTAAAAGTATACAAGTTACCTTCTACTAAGTTCTACAAGTTTAGCAAACGGTTTTTCCCACGTATACATCTTAATTACTTGAATTCCAGAAATAATTTCGTTCATGAGCCTTATCCTCTCGTCAGTCCTAATTGCAGTGGCCAATCTATAAACCGAAGTCTTTTTGCCCATCCACACTAGAAAAATCGATGTATTAACTTCAAATTACTACAATCAAAGTTACTTACTTTGAAACGGTACAAACATCACCATAAGCCCAACGCCAATTAACCCAGTGGGTCCAACAAAGTAATACAACAAACCCAAAGCCACAAGAGTCTCTAACGGAGCAAGCCACAAATTGTGAATATGGTTTGTAGCCATTTCAAATCTACCAACGTCGTTGGATATTAAATTCACCATTTGACCTACAGTGGTTTCCGCCAAGGCACTTTTGCTTAGCTTAAGAGCTTTTCTGTAGATCAATGTAGATGTTGCTACACGAATTTTCATACCTACAATCTAATTGATTATATAAATTGATTCTTATTATTATTGTTTACCTAAATGGAAATTGTTAAGCATGTAAGTATGCTGGAAAGTTGCTGAAACAAATGCGCAGCCAGCAAGTCCAAAAGCGTAATAGTAAGCTTCAGTTTTGGTCATGGTTGTGTCAGGATCATAGTAGTTTAATAGTTGGTTTAGTAATAATGGGGCTGAAAGCCTACATTTCTTGAATATCACTTAAAACCACTCGAAATTATTAGTGAATGCCTCACCTAACAAAAATCTCAATAAACATAAAAACCAAACCCAAGATGATTAGTTGATGGCCAAAGACCTTCCACAATGCTACAGTCAATGAAGGATTTTTTGGGTTTTTCTTTAGTTGCTTCTCCCATTCTTCAGTTAATCTGTCACCTAGATAGCCTGATTCGTGCTCTTTTAAGGCACTACAAAGGTCTTCTTCACTTAGGTTTTGTTTGTAACCTTTTTTGAATAGCGGAAATAGAAATCTACGAAAAATTTTTGGCAATGTTAATGATGATGATGATTCATTATAATATGGACTTTCATTATCAATTTTAAAAATAGAATTACTTACGTAAAGAATAGTTTAGACAAAATATTGGCCCTAACATAAGGATGCACTTTTCTATTTTCAACAGTTTTCAACTCTTCCATTTTGAGTTTAGTTAAATTATACAGAGGCAAACCTCATTGAATCTTTTTTTTTTTAAATTAAAATGAGCAATTATACCTACTTACGTATGTATATCAACAATATTATTTATTATTTATTCTTGGCTAAATATTGCGATACTTGGCAAATACGCGATTAGTGAGAATTTTCATTGTTAAGTTTTTAGTTGTTTGAATAGGTTCTCGACAATAATATCAAAACATACATAATTATTTGGGTGAAGGGAAAACCAGACGTTTATATAATAAATTTCTAATGCTAGTAGTGTTAAATTTATTCCCACTCTTGAACAGCCAGAATAAATTTGTGCCATGGAAATATTTCATTTTCCAAAGACGGGTTCCTGCTGCCGAAACCTACTTACCAAGGTTCATAACTGGACAAAGGCTAGTCTTTTGATGTATTCTATCTAGATTTTGGAAAGGCTTCTAACAATTAAGGTACCATTTAGGCGGCTTTTTCATAAATTCTATAACTATAGTATGAGAGAACTTCTACTCAACCTAATACCAGATTTTCTGCAGGATCGACAGTTTTGTGTCAGGAAGTTAAATTCCTGTGAAGTTTTTAGTTATGACCCCCAAGGCTCAGCCCTTGGCCCTCTACTCTTCCTTGTATATATCTATTAATGACCTTCCAAATGGATTGAGGAGTCAGATGTCGTCATTTGCAGATAATTCTAGTTATTATAGTAATCCTGTAACGTAAAACGGAAGCCTGAGGATATAAATGCCTTCAAACAGTGGACAACCACTTGGCAAATGTCACTGAATAACTCCAAGTGTCCATTTCTTCACCTGAGCAAAAACAATCCCAGGATTCATTGGGTCTACCCAAAAAATCTGTGTTGCTTGACAAAATGATTTGGGAATTGCTGTCATTAAAGACATGAAGTAGAAAAATGATATAAATGTCATCATGAAGAAGTCAAAGCTATAGAAGACTTAGGTACATAAGACCCAGGTTGGTATCTGACTCCAAAGGCAGAAATATCATTCAGTGTGTTTAATCGGTTTGTAAAAATCATAGCTCCGTTATCCTGGGCTATTTTTTTCACAAAATTTTGGTATGTCGCAGCTGAAAGCTTCCCTAATAAATGAAAAAATATTTAGTTACTCTAGGTTTCCCAGATTACCAGAAAAAAAATCAAAAATTAGACCATTGACTCCAAGGCAAAAATATCAGTAGTTATCGGAGTGTGAAAATCATAGCTCTATTTTTCCATAAAATTTTAGTATTGTGAAGCTGAAAGCTTCTTTATTAAATAAAAAAATATTTGGTTCCTCAAGGTTCCCCAGATTTCCAGAGAAGAAATAAAAAACTAGACCATTGACTCTAAGGCAGAACACTCAGTGTACCTATTTTATCGGATTTCAAAAATCATATAGCTCCGTTATCCTGGGCTAATTTTCCATAAAATTTTAGTATGTTGAAGCTTACTCAGCTAGCAACAAATTCTTTTAACAACAATAAGCTAGACTGCAGAAACTGGTGGTTTTATCACAATATTATATGGAACAAAAAAGTTTTGTATTTATGTGATCTATCATCTATAATTTACAAATTCCTTCTAGTTTATTCATAAAAATTGTTATAGCAACAAATTCTTGCCCAGATATTTATTTAGTTGAAAAAGTGCTTCGTGAACGTAAAACAAAAACAATTATATGTTAAATGGTTGGGTTTTCCAAATCAGTTCAACTCGTGGATAGATAAGTCTGATATTGTTTAAAGATATATCAGTTTTTAAGTATTCGTAAAATATATGGCAATTCTTCACTTGAGTACCAACGTTGTCCTTCTTGGTTAAATGACTCTTGGGAAAAAGATTGTGGAGAATTCTGCAAAAATATTTCTGAAGGTGATCGTGGGATTTACCATTCTTCTTCACCCAAATCCCAACGCTGTCTTTCTTGGCTAAGCATCGAGGATGAATTTTGTAGTTGAAGGTGTAGACAAACTAATGAGTTTTTTGAATTTAGATATGTGGGTATAAATATTGTGAACTTCGGAAGAGAAAGTAGGGGTCAATGGTGAATACACGTGAAAATTACTGGAAATCCATTTTCTCGAGGTTGCTTTTGTCATATTCTTATTTTGCTAGCTGCAATCAGATTATTGGCCTTCTTCTCAACAACCAACAAGTTTTTCATGCCCCCCTCATTGTCTTTTCCAAATCAGCTATTTTCTCCACAATAGGGGAGAGCGCCCAACAGTGGTCACCCTTTTTTTATTTCTCAGATATTTTCTATCTGGTAAGGAAAATTAGATTTTTTTTCAGTCTACATATTTGGTTACATCCTAAAATAAAATAATAGTTCAATTAGTGAAAAAACTTCCTGTTTTTTTTTTGCATTACTTTTTTGAAAATTTGTTAAAGTGGCCACTGTACGAACCTGGATTGGTTCCACGGTATTCTTACAGTGGCCACAGCTTTCAACATTACAATCTGTTATAATTATCGTCATAAATAATCACAAATATCATTTAAAACAAATTTATTTCGAAAATACAAAATTAACAAGATGATGTTAATCAAATTTTAAGTGGATATAGATAGATTGAGCTAATCTAGGTATAAACTGAATGAAGATAAATCGACTGAAAAATAATGGAGGCAGTGCCGGCCCGAGCCTACTTTTAGCATGGAGCGAGATCCGACTTTGGCGCCCCTAATTCAAATGTGAATCGTACTCGCATGAATTTTGCCCAAAACCTATAGGACCCTATTTATCTTATCAATATATCAATTGAAATTTGAAAACATCCATGTTCATTGGTACCGTTGGTATCTACTCTTTTCCTTTTGATACTGGATTCAAAGTAGAATGACAAGCAAATAATGAAAGTTGTGTGAAAATAAGTGAATATACTTAATATTTACTTTTTAAAGAGTTAAGTAATCACCACTTTAACTAACACTTTTAAAACTAAAAATCGAACAAACAAAATACAAAATTTTAGGTAAATCGCTGTTTGCGCACTTTTGTATTTGCCAATTTGTATGATCTCCTCATATGACAATGTCTGAGCAATATCATATTATCCAATGGACAGCAGGGCCAGATCAGAAAGGTTGTCTTCTGCTAGAGTTGACCCCTAAGCCTAAGGTTTCACGTTGCGTTCGGAATTTTGCTCAAAGAGCAAAGCGTGCTGAAGCGGAGCAGTAGCTACGTGACCATTAGCGCACAGACCGCGAATGAGCCTACACCGAGCCAACTTTTTAAATAAACGAACAGTAAATTCAAGCTACTCGGAACTCTGATCATGATACTAAACGCCACGGTTAATTAACCTAAGCTTGCTAAAGCTCCGTCCATTTTCGCCGCCAACAGGAATGGTAACAACAAAAAAGAAGTGCTGTCCAGATATTAGGGAACTTATCTTGCCAATTATTTAATGCTAAGGTCTAAAGGACTGCCTTTGAGCGTTGATTTGAGTGACCTCTATCACTATCTTAAAACTTCTCCAAACACATTATTTTCTCTTTTAGGGCCGGTTTATTCACCTTTTGATAAACTGTCGAACAATGCAATCTGACGGATAGCAAGCCAATCGGCAATCCCTTTGGTCGGCCAGCTATCCGTCGACCAATAGGATTATAGATTCGTAAATTTGTCTTGCAGACAGTCATCAGAAAATGTATCTGGAAATGAAGAAACCGGGCCTAAACGTTCTATGGGATTCACATACTAACCACGCGCTTGCTTGCAAGCAGAATAGCAGGATATGGGAAAGCGAAGGCAGGATTCAAAACAAAAATATATTTTTCTCTTTTTTATATTTATCATCAACGATTCGGAGGCGCCCCCCGAAGTCTGGCGCCTGGAGCGCTCGCTCCGTTCGCCTTATGGTAGGGCCGGCCCTGAATGGAGGCTTTGAGCTCTTGCAATTCCTCCTGAAGTTATAGGTGTGGGAAGATGCATTACCATATCGCTAAAGACGGTAAGAGATACAATAGATCGTCTTGGACATCTCAGCTCAACAGTGGCTACCGCTATCTATTCCAATAAGTAGTGGCCACTGTTGGTTTCTCGAGATATGGCCACTGTTGGAAATTTACCACTAGAAAATCAAACTTAACCCATAAAAAACCGTGCATACATTTCATGTTCTAAATCTTTGAATCTCGTCACAAATAGAATATTTAAAAGTAGGCAACGGAAAATGACTTAGAAAACTTACCAAAATACTAATTTTCAATGGCCGAATATTCACACAAAAAAAAGAATTATCAATAAAAAACATATAAGGTAAATTTTCCATCCAGGATGGCGCTAGGCGTTTCATTTTGTTACTTTTGGGCCAGATGGCGCACCTGTTCAAGCGCTGTAAATACCAAATATTACCTGTGGCCACTGTACCGACCCTGGCCACTGGTGGGCGCTCTCCCCTACTTTATTTCTTTACATCATATCTTTCTATTTTGTTTTTCAAAGTAATCATTCGGTCATCAACACTTATCAAACTGTCATAAGTAGCTTGATATATTTTGTTTGTGCTAACTCTTTGCATAATTTATGAATCTCCTCCAACACATATTGTTTGGTAGTAGCATCATCACTAGATTCCGATATTGCAACATTCAGTGAACGCTTTCCCACACTAATAAATTGAACATCCGATGTTTGCATAAATCCCACTCCCGACAAACCACGTAAAATTTGAACTCCGTCATCATGGATTGTCTTCTGACGACCAAACTTATCTATTGTGTTGTTAACACTCCCCATTTCGATGAAGAAATGAAGTTATTAACTCTTGTGTCGAGATTTACCAGTTTTTTTTTCATTATTTTCCATCCGTTGTTCTAAATTGCGTATTTTTTTATGATTCCCTAGATCTTTGCTTATATTGCTGTTTCCAATATCATCCATTTTTTTTTTATCTGTGTTCTTAAATCTTTCCTTAATACGATTTTTCAATTCATCTAATGCATATTTCGTTTGTTGATGAAATGTCCGAATTTTGTCAAGAACAAATTCTTGGGTGCTAACATCATTAGGTACCTATCTGCTATCGGTTTTGCAACATTTGATAAACGCTTTCCTTCAATATCATAGTGACCATCGAAAGTTAACTTGAATTCGTTTTCCTGTGCACCACGTAAGAACTGGTGTTTATTATATATTCTCTGACGACCAAATTTATCTGTGTTGTTAATACGCCCCATTTTTAACTAGAACTAACCATGTAATTATCAATCATCTGGCTTATAATGTGGAAGTAACCAAGAGTATAGGGTGAAAACAAAAAGTGGAACAATTTTCATAAAAATTTATTATTACAATTACCTAATTTATTATCTAGATACAATATTTTCTTCTTGAGTAAGTTCGCCTTCCCGTCTCAACCCATATTTCGTTACTAATTCACTAGGCATATATGTACATGTGGCATTTCGATCAGAAGTGATTTCAGGTCTTCCTTGGTCAAGACCAATGATATCTTCGAGACAAGTTTGCTTTTGCATTAAAGTTGACGGCATCTAGAACATATTTTAAATAATTTGTATCGTTTGCTGGAACATCCGAAATGATATTTCTTCGGCCATGTGCCCTAATTTGCGCGTCAGCCAGATCACATAGAAATTCAAGTCTTCGTTAACACTTGGTGTGTTATTGCTGATGTCACTCATCTTTAGAAATGTGGAAAATATGGATTAATACTAATACTTATGTGGAAATTACAATATATCTTAAAACTCATCCCATTTTTCGAAAATTATCAATTAATAATATGCTGTACACCGCACATAATATTATAAAATTTATTCCAAGCACCCGAAATTTAAAATGGTCGTAGAGTTACCCCCATATGTATGTGAACTTTGCCCTAAATATGATAATGTGTATTTATCATATGAAGAATTCATAATAATTTCAATGGTGTTCTCCGATAGCATTTCCGCTACATGTTTTGGTAAAAATGTTGCAAACGTCACATCTTCATTGTGGTAAGAATAGTTTTACCAAATCGTTTTACCATCAACACCAGTTTCCTAATTATGTAGATGTAGATGTAGATTTCGGGGGAGTCGTTTCGGCTTTTCAGCCGTTCAGCACTGCTACCTTTGCAGATATTTTGTGCGTGACTCTACATCTTAATTTGTCTCCAGGAACCGTAGACTTCTGCCGAAGGAAGCTATTTTCCTGGGTGTCAGTTGGCCCACTTCTTCTGGTGATTGCGTCTGAGCAGAATCTGCAGAGATCGTCTTCCGCTCTGCCCATTAACCTCTAATGGTATTTTACTGGGCAGTGACCTGTGAGCAGTCCCACCACCAATCTGATGTCTGGTCTGCTCATGCTTAGGAGCTGTTCAGCTCTTTTTGCTGAAAGGGTAATAAACCTTTTTGACTGTCTGAGTCCCGGTGTGTGCCTCCAATATGATGACAGTTGGTCTTTCTCCCATTTGTTGAGTTCTTCCATGATGTGGCTTTTCATTAAGCCACAGTAGGGCTCTGGTCCATGGTATGGTGTTGAGGCCCCTTCCTTTGCGAGACCATCTGCCTCTTCGTTTCCTTCTATGCCTCGATGACCAGGCAGCCACATCAGCGTTACCTGGTTATGTGTCGCTAGTGTTTTTAGGGTCTGTTTACACTCCCAGACTAGTTTTGACGTGCATTTGAAAGCCCTTAAGGCTTTTAAGGCAACTTAGCTGTCGGATAGTATGAAGATGTGTTTTCTTTTGAGGCTTTGGTTAAGACACTCTTGTGCACATATATCTATGGCAAGCAGTTCGGCTTGAAATATTGTAAGATGTTTACCCAATGCCCTGGAGAGCTTGAAGTTTGGGCCGGAAATGCCCAGTCCAGCTCCTTCCATTAGCTTGGATCCATCTGTGTACCACAGAGATGCATTGTCTGCTTGTGGTAGTTCTTTATTCTCCTATGATTGGCGGTCGTTTATTACCACTGCGAAGGGGATCTCTAAGTCCAATCTGACCATCATGTGGTCACTTGGTTTGCTGGCATTCTCCAGTTTTATTAGATCAAGGATTTTCAGATGTCCCCTCAGATCGCCAGGCTTGAACTTGTCTATTTGGAATAGCCTGTGAGCGCTGGTTATTGCCTCCTTTTTCACACATAGGTGAAGTGGGGGCATGTTGAGTAGCGTCTCTAGGGCTGCGGTGGGGCAAGTTGACATTGCTCCCGTTATTCCTAGACATATCAGCATTTGCACCTTTCTTAGCTTAATCTGAGCGGTGACTTGTTGGGTTTTGGGCTACCACACCAATGAGGCGTATGTGACCATAGGCTTTATTATGAATTGGTAGATCCAGAATACCATCTTTGGCTTTAGCCCCCATGTCCTAATTATGTAAACTTCATCCAGTTTTAATGAGAAAATTTTTCTTCTTTCGAGAAAATAAAATTTTTTGTTATGCATAAATTATTAATTTCAATCAAGGTATCTTTTGAAAGACTCATAATGTAAGAAAAATGTAACAAATTTTACGGTACCTACCTTAAACACACACGTTCAGAATAATTTACAAACACAATATTCCTGAATAGTTAACTTTCAAGGTGATAGATCAAACTTCAAACGATGCCTACTGTGTGACTATGATACCTTTTTCTCGATCTGAAGGAGAATTTATAGGAATTTCAGCACGATCAGAGGAAGTACCTACTGCGCATGCGGTGCAATCTCAGCGGAAGTACCTTCTGCGGATGCGGTGCAATATCAGCGGAAGTACCTACTGCGCATGCTGTGGTGAAACAGACTCCTCAGACAAAAAAAAAACAAAATAAAAAACAAAATTTTAATTTAATCAATTTATTTTTGGGTAATAGATGAAATATATAGGTAGTACACACTGTATTATATAACAAATAAATAATATTTTCCAAAAACAACCTTTGGTCCCTAAACAAGTCAAGTATATTTTTCAATTATTGGACTCTCGATAAGTCGGTTAATATTGGTATAAATAATTATTAAAAATAATATACAAAGTTATTAATAAAAATTGAGCTTTAAATTTAAGCAAAAATGACTACAACAGACACTATTTACAAGAATAACAAAATAAAATATATCAGGCACTAACATTTTTGAGGCCCCTTTTGCCGCCGAAATTTCTGATAGATTCTAGAAGCATATCTCTTGGATCCACATTATTGTTAATCATATTACTTTGGCTTGTTTTAATGATGATTTTGGGCATTTGAGGTGGCGGTGGAGGAGGTGGAGAAGCTACTTTAATTTTTGAGGCATAATTTGGTGGTAGAGAATTATACGAATCGTTATTTTCTATAATATTATGATTATTGCTAGCATAAATTTTACTAGAATCAGTTCGTCTTAATGTTAATTGTGAAAATGGTACATGCTGATTTGGCCCAACTGTTTTAGGCTTGCTTGGTAAAGTATTGTACGTTGTAGAAGGATTCCATGATAATCTATTATTAGTCTTAATATCATTATTGTTTTTAAACCCTCTTACAACAGGTTGTTGTTGATTATCTGCAGGCTTAAAGCTTCCAACTCTAAAAACTCTTTTATTCGGCTCACTATCCTGCTTCTCTATGCTTCTTAAGTTTTCAGTGCTTTTGAATGAATTAGAAAAGTAATGCAAGGAACGAAAATCGTCATTGCCTTGGTTCAAATGAGTTATCGATGTGTTTAGATCTTTGAAAGGCTTTTTGTATTCAACGGATCTTACAACTGGTACTCTGGAAATATCGAAATCTGTCGGTAAAGCTATCGAATGCGGTCTTGGATTGTTTTGGTTAACATTACCGAAAGGCTTCCTATAACCAATCGGTCCCAAATTTTTACTATAATTATTACTACTACCAATTTTAATGACAACATTGCCAGAATTCTGCGTTATCTGCTCCTGTTTCACCTCAACAGAATTATTACTAGTCACATTATTATTAGTAGTATTAACAATTAATTTAGACGAAACCTTGCCAAGCTTATAATCCTCATCCTCTTTCACAGCCACAGGGACTTTGGGCCTTTCAGACCACGTAGACATGTTGACAGCGGGAGGTCCTCTGTAGTAGTACTTTTTGATTGGTTCTGGTGACGGAATTTTTGAAGGTGGTTCTTGTGGCACTTGAGATTGAGCATCGGTTTTGGCGGTGTTAATGTCTTCTGCCGAGCCTGGCGGTGTATTTAATTTGTTTTGGATCAGTTTCATCACCTAGAAGTTGAGACATTTTAATTTTCAAATGGGTATGATCAAAGTAGGTAACTATTTTATGGAAACTATGGTTTCAATGAAGAAGCCTTGGAGATTACACTTGGTCTCTAGATTATTGTAGAATTTTGTGTAGAAGCCATAAAGAATGCAGTTGAAAAATCGAATATTGAGCTTATAACTCATAAAGAATCTACAAAAGGGTGTCCATAGATTATCAATGAAAATGTTGTAAAGCCAAAATGATTTTACCAAGTATCAAGATTATTGTTGAACCTATGAAATTTAATGTAGAAATTTAATTCACTAATGCTTCAATATTCAAAATAAAAATTCCACTGGCAAATTCAAAAGATGAACCTGCATAGGTCTAAATATGGACAGCCTTTCATACTAAACTTGATCTCTAGATTATTGAGCAAAATGTAAAATTAAATGTAGAAGGCTGGATTGTAGCAATCGGAAAATCTAATATTGAGCTATAACTCATAAGGAATCTACAGAAGAGTGTCCATAGATTATAAGCAAAAATGTGAAATTTGTTCTAAAACCAAAATGACTCTACCAAGTATAAAGATTATTGTTGAACCTATAAAATGTAATGTTATTCACTACTAGTAGGTATATTCAAAATTCAAAATAAATGTTCCACTGGCACATTCAAAAAGATGGACCTGGATAGAACTACTTTAAATACTAAGCAAATCTATAAAGATATCTCAGCTATCCAGTTCCCAGATGAAATTTAAAAAGAATCAATAATGATTATTGTGCAATCCCACCCCAAATCATGTTTTAGTTAAATCGCAAATAAATTCCTTACCTCTAAGCTCTGCAATCCAGACACATCAAAAAAGCTATTACTCCTAGATATATTGTTAGTCTCATCCCGTTTGCCCGGCTGGTATTTATTTAAAGTTAGTGTGGACTTGGACCTGGACACTGGTTTCGCTAACGTCCTGTCAGTGGAAAATGACTCCGATCTGGATACATTTGTCGAAGGCGGTTTCGGTTTGTAGAATTTATATTCTCTTTCTTCGGATTGTTTTTTGATAAACGCAATATTATCCATCGACTGATGATTGGGATTGTTACGCGATAATGTGTTGCTTCTAATTGTATCGTCTTCAAATACTTTGATGTTTTGCTTTGGAACGTCGTAGGTGGTGATTTTGAAGTTTGGAAGCGTCATATTGCTGGTCCTCACAGGTTTTTGTGGTTGCTTAGTTTGAAATTCGCCATTGTGATGATGATTTTTGTCAAGGGAACTTGCCGACTTATTACTATTTCCTATGCTATCAGTCATTTTAAGACTAGTTGCGAGCTCCCTATTGTAAACCAACGATTTTCTCTTTTCCAAATGTTCCAAGGACAATGTATTCAATGGCTCTTCACTTGCAATACTAGTCTCTTCACTTTTCAATGTATCAGCTTCCGAGTAATTGTCTTCCAAGGATTTTAGTTTTTCGAATAGTTCAGGAGAAGTCACCACGGAATCCTTGAAATCACTTACAATAGAATTCGTATCGTTGATTGAAGGACTAGAATCACGGAAAGCTTTTGGCGGCGATGGTAGTTGATATTGCCAATCTATTTCAGACAATTCAGGCTCAGGAATTTTTTGTGTGATTTCTTGAGTTGCAGTTGTTGATACTGGAGAAGCAGGTGATGTACTTATTTCAGTAAATGAAGCAGAAGTTTTTAATTCTCTTTCAGGTGTTGTCTCTTTGAAAACTGGATGAGGAGCAGCAATTGTAGGTGTAACTACTTTTGCAGTTATTGTAGGTGTAACTACTTTTGCAGTTATTGTAGTTGTTGCAGGTGTATTTACTTCATTTACTGAAGCACGAGTAGCTGCTGTCGATACAGAAATAGCTTCAATAGTTTCTTCAACTATCAACGAAGAAAATTCTTCAGGAGCTTCAATTTCTTTTGGTGAAGCTTTGTCTAATAATTGATCACTTGTAGGTTCTTTATTACTTGCTTCACTAAAAATATCTGGTGGTGGCGGTGGCGTGCAGAATTCAAAATCTTCTTCGATGTCCTTTTCCTTGTCAGCAGCAATTCCACTGTCAGTTGAATCAGCAATGGGTGGACTGTCCAAGGGACAAGGGGGTATACTATCAAGGGGATTAGACGAGGAAGTTATCGATTCTGAAAAATAAATAGGTCATATTTGTAGACAACATTTTTAGTTAACAGGTTTTTTCTTGAACTGTTAATATAGTTTTTAGTGACAAATGTAGAATAAGTTTTAATGAGGAGATGGTGATAAAAAAATCTACAGTGGTTTATTTTAAAGTGGTAGAGTTTTTACAAAATTTTAGTTGTCTATATCAGCAGGCTCGGAGACGAAGAACAATAACAATGTTAGAGAACGCCTGCCTGAGAGTTGCCAGGCACAAAACTGGATCCTCCTGAACAAAGATCTGCTGATCAAACCTTGGACACACTAATCAGTAATCATAGTTGCCAGATATCATAGATAGTCTGCACTTAAAGAGCTCTGAGCTCCTTTCTTAATATATCCAGCAACTTTTATTGCTAAAATTTGTTCTTAATATATCCAGCTTCTGGACTAGTATAGAGTTGCCAGATACAGAACTGGATCTTCTGAGCAAGGATCTGCTGATCAAACCCTGGACACACTAATCAGCAATCATAGCTGCCAGATATAATAGATAGTCTGCACTTAAGGAACTCTGAGCTCCTTTCTTATATCCAGCAACTTTTATTGCTAAAATTTGTTCTGCCAGGGCCTTTTGATCCAATTCTGAACAAGTATAGAGTTGCCAGATACAGAACTGGGTCCTTCTGAAAAAGGATCTTCTGATCAAAGCCTGAACACACTAATCAGCAATCATTCATACATTCTTTCAGGATCCAGATACTTGTTGGGAAGCGAAATCAAGCTAAATATACAAATTGTCAAATATAGATAACATGAAGCTTTATATTACAAAGGATCACGCACAAATTATATTGAAAAGTGGTTTCGGTGAAATTGCTTGAATTTTTGATATGTTGTACCTCTAACCCTCTTGTTTGATTCTCCAAAAAAAAAAAATAGGGGGGGTCGATTGGATGGTTTCGCCGCTACAGGGAAAAAAAAGTCGAGCGAGCAAGTAAAAAAAAATAACTCGCACCGTATTGCAAGGCAATAATTTAGGTTGTACCGGTTATAGGTAATATTATAATAATAGACGAGGTACATTATTAAAACACGTACAGGTATAATCCAATATATAGGTGTCAGTATTTAAGACGTTGCCAGTTTTGCCACTTCTCACTCCGTTTTCCTCAAATAACGTCTCCGAGAAAAACCGTATATTTTTTGAACGATTTTTTTGGGGTTCTTTGAAGAGTCTTCTACGGCCCTACATCGTAGTGTGGAGAGCTTTTTCGCCATTTTGGATTCACCCAGTATAATATTGTCAACTACTTAAGTAAATACCACTCAGTCAGCATTTATTTGGTATAAATACAGCGCCGGAATCCATTACCGGCAGACTAAGGCTAGTGCGAACTACCTCTAATGGGAAAAGCCCTTCTAGCTAAGTCTCCTCCCAGTGCAAACTACCTTTAATGGGAAACGCCCCTCTGGGAGTATTGAACGCAGCAGACTAGGTCCAGTGCAAACTACCTGTAATGGGAAACGCCCTTCTGGATCTGTCTCAAACCTAGTTTCAGTCTTCAGTCACGCCAAGTGTACAGAGGGTACATAATTAATACAGTACGTCCCTCCGTAGAAGAGACGTCATGATACCATTTCTAGGGTAATAACTATTATTAATCAATACACATCTTATTATACCTATACCAAGCGAGTTTCTCTCTACCTGAACCCCACCTACGGCCCCAAGTCACGCTCCTGTTGTGACGTCCCAGGACGAAACGTATAGGTGTTATGACAATACATAAGTTGTTCCATTATTTGAACTAACTATCGCAAAACTGAACATACTGCTATAGTGACTAGTCTATAATAACTGGAACATCATCATAGGGATTTTGGTGTCTATTTGCGGCATCACCAATATTAAGTAACTTAACTGAGGGATATTTTATATTATTTTAAAATCTTGAGTATCCCAGAAACTATAGGACACTGGCTCAATCTATTCTTGCTCCTGGATTTGCAGGTGCAGTAATATCCAGTTATTGGCGCTAGCTTTAACTGGTACGTTCCAATTTATGAGGTCCCTGGGGATATTCTAAAGTTAGACGCGAGAAACCAGGAATATGATTATTCTCTAAACTGACAAATCATCGTTAATTTCACAAAGTGACGTATCTCAAATCAGGGTTTTTTTGAGATACTACGCCACTTTGTGAAATTAACGACGAAATTTACCATGCCTCCGAAGTAAATTTTCGTTTTCAACGGTAACTTTCAACCTGTTTTTTTCTCTTGCTCTTTGTAATCAGTGGCGTATTTACGATTTTCATCTGGAGGGGAACCCAACGTAACAATAAAAACAAATAAAATTAATTATCTTTCTTTAGTGGCGGGGTCAAGATTCCTAAAGTTAATAGGTTGTCTGGTAATGGGTAACTTGATGACGCATCTGGGGTGTCTTATGGAGATTTGCATTATGTTGAGGCACCCCAGAGATGACGTCACCGAGTTATCCAGGCAACCCAGGGATGATACACATTATTTACTACTACAGAATAGCCTATCCTCATAAAGCCTGTGTGGAACAAATCCCCCCTCACCAAATCACCATTCATGACGTAGGCAGCATGTTATTTCTCGCCTTGACATAGCCTGTTTAAACAGCTGACGACTTAGTTATGACGTCGGAAATGGTGACACACCAATATGGCGGCGATTACCAAAAACGATGCCGATAAGCAATCCTGTAGGTGTGTATCATCCTTACAGGCAACCTACCTCCGACGAAAGTGACGACATCAATGTGACGGATCGAATGTATTGATCCCCCTGTGTCTCTCTCTCTCACTCCTATTCCCTTTCTTTCATCAGACATTTCTGTCTCTGTTTTATCCTGGATTGCGTTCAAAATCACCCTGGCACACCAGGGTTGCGTTCCAGAACACAGCGTGCGAAAAAGTTTTTCACACGCATTTCAGCGTGCGAAAAAGTTTTTCACACGCATTTTAGCGTGCGAAAAAGTTTTTCACACGCTCCTCAGCGTGCGAAAAAGTTTTTCACACGCTCCTCAGTGTGCGAAAAAGTTTTTCACACGCTTCGAGTTTTCTAACAAATGAAAATTACATATTTGGTTGTTTTATTTTGCAGTTGTAGGAAAAGCATTGTAAAAAACTCGTTTGAAAACCTTTTTTCACACTTGCTCGACTTGTGGAACTCGCCTACGGCTCGGTCCAACAAACTGTCTCGCCGTGCGAAAAAAGTCGTTTTCAAAACTTGTTGTTTGACCTTGCGTTCGGTATTTTGCTCGAAGAGCAGAGCGTGCAGAGCGGAGCCGTAACCACGTGACCAGCGAGCGAACAGAGCAGTTGAACGCTGTATAAAAGTGCCAGAAATTTTAATAAACGAACGCGAATGAGGATACACCGAGTACACTTTTTGAATAAACGAACGGTTAAGTCAAGCTCGGAGAACTCAGACCAAAATAACGAACGCACGGTAAATAACTATTATGTCATACCAGTTGGTTGTGAACAATGAACTATAACCAAAAACTGGAATGCTAACACATAAGGACGAACTTGAAGCCTAGTGCGGCTGCTGCGGAGGGGATACCTGTTTTTGTCGCACTCATTATGTTAAATGGCGAAAATTGCTTCCAACACGTATTCCAATTGATGAAACCTGTGAAGGGAAATATGACAAAACTTTCGAAACCGTCATATGTCAGCGAGCAACAGAAAAAAACAACATTCCCCCTTGTGGCATCTGTCTTTCATGGCTTCATTTTTTTGGCAGATATGGCAATGTGTGCGCATTCCAGTTTTTAGTTATAGTTCATTGGTTGTGAATAATAAATACCTGGAAAAAAGTGTCACTTCGCAAATTGTCATCAGTGTGCAGAATCATCATGTTTTGACAAAAATAATATTTTCATAAGCGTAAATTTATATTTTGTTGAGTTGTGTTATGAGTATTGAATTATGTAGATGGTATCTAAGGTATAAAAACACAATAATGTATTGGTATAGGTTTTTTTACGTTATATTTAGGATGACGTCAGAGAACAAGGACTGACAATGTTGTCAATGCCTATTTGTTTTCTTATAATTTACTAGAATGTCATAATGAATGTGTAATGAATTATCAAGACCAGTGACAGCTAAAAATAACGAAATGAATCGACACGCGTTATTTATTTGGAAATGTTCATTTAAATCATGCAACATCACGCGCCGTTGCCAACCAGAAACATCTGAAATTCCCCTACTTTAAATGCGTTAAGAAGTACTTTTAGTTTTGTTAGATTTGCAGCAGAAATTTACTAAATGTGACGTCATCCTAAATATAGCGTGAAAATCCAATATGACATAAAATACATTTTGGGGTGGGGGGGCCCGGGCCCCCTGAGCCCCCCCGTGAATACGCCACTGTTTGTAATAACTAATAACATTTCAGCCTGGGCAATATAAACTAAAGTAGATTTTAATAAATATAAGGCATAGTTTTGTTTGATATTGTCCATGATCGTTATATTAATTCAATGATGATGAAAATAATTAAATTATTAGGGATATTTATTATATTATTATTATTACTGAATTCAATAAAAATTTGAAAAGAAAAAACACTACTTTTCACTTAGCCCATTGTTATTGTTTAATCTTTTCACTAGATGGCGTCACATGTCAAACGTAATAAAAGTTCAGGTGTAGTATAGTTTCCTTCTAAAACTGTCTTAGATTTTCCAGTATTTCCTATATTTTAGAGCACAAACTCAATTATCTAAATAATAAATTCTGTTTATTTAAAATATGGCAAAAAAATAATAAATTATTGAGATGAAAATATGAAAACAATTTAATTTTTACTAATGAAGCGCCACCTGTGACAAAAGCTAGTTGTGTGCGTCCGCCATCTTAGAAACAGCTCCCTGTAAAGGGATCCCGGTTTTCCACTCGATTTTCCGGCAAAAAGTAGATTTTAGTGTGTGAAAACTGTTAAAATGGTTTAAAGGAAAGTTTAGCTCCGATTTCGTATAGTTAGTAGCCCGGTAAATGTTCTAATTTGTTTCAAATTTGTATGTAAAAATTTTCGGTTTTCTTGACATCATGGAGGCATCCGGTTATGTTCGAAACACGTCGTTTCTGTGAAAAAATCTCGATTTTCCAGGAAAAAATCGTTTTTAGTGTGTGAAAAGTGTTGAAAGAGTGAAAGTAAAAGTTTAGCTTCAATTTGATCCTGATTGCTTTTGGGGTAAGTGATAAGTGATTTAGTTATTTTTAAATTTGTATTTAAGTTTCCGTTTTTTTGACATAGCGGCTTTTGTGGATCACCATTTTGATCATTTTGTATTTCTGTGGTAGTAGTGTAACGACCCAGCAACTCTTGAAATAGTAGTATTCCTAATCAGTGCACAAAGTTTTTCCGCCCTTCAAGAAACCCCAGAAAAATAGTTAAAAAATATGCAGTTATTTACAATTCAAGCAATTTCACAAAAACTACTTTTCAATGTAATTTGTGCGTGTTCCTTTTGGCAACTCTAAACATGCTTTGATACATTTTGATCTCCGAACAAAGATTCACTCTAAAAATAACCACTTATTCCATCACCTCAAAGTTTTCATATAAGATTATCCCTAACTATGAAGAAAAATACAGAAAATCAACATGCCTGTATCAGATGCCTCACCAGCCACCCATCTATTTCTAACTCCACAAGAACTAACAGAAATACTATCTAATTCCTCGTGGTTATTCCATTTTCGCATTCCAGCGCCATTGAATCCTCCTAAAATGCTTGCCGAAGACACGCTTCTGTGGTAATTAAAAGCTTCTGAACTTCTAGTAAACATGCCTTCGTCTAAATCAGAAATTTCTTCTTGGTTGGGTGGTGTTTTTGGAATCACTCCTACTACTGCAGGGGGCTTGGAGTCTTTTAAAAACTCGTCTGAATTGAATATGTTGTTGACCAAGGATTTTTGAAGATTTGATATAGTGGTTTTGGGCGAGTTCATTATAAACGGCTTAACGGCTTCCAAGCTCGTCAGGATGTCTTCCATTGAATAATCATTATCAGGAGTCTTGATTAATTTCTCATCACAAACAACTTCATTTACGATACGTTTATTCAATTCATGTTTTTCAATATCAACTAATCCAAGTTTTTCTTCAATTTCTTCAATAATAACATCTTCATCGTAACTATTGCTAGAAATAGTTTTAGATACTTTGCTTCTTGGTTTGGGTATTGGCGCAGGGTTAGTTTCCAGCACCTCAGGAAATTCTAGCATGCAAAATACAATATTAGAGTGCAATTTTATTGTAGTGCAAAAGCGATTATAGCATATGTATAAGCAAAGAAAAGACGGCTTAAATAAATTCAGTAGTTTTAGTAACAATAATTTGGTCCAATTTTGAAATAAATTGCTTCCAGTTTTCATCTTCAGGCTTTCGGGTGGAAACTTGTTTAGGTTTTTTTGTTAAAGCATTTAAACGTGACATGCTACCAGCATAGGTGTCTTTAATTTGCTTTTTCAACGAAGGCTCAGGGCTCTTTTCGAATTTTCTAGAAGATCCGAAACGTTTACGGGCTCCTTGAGACGGCGATATTCTATAGGCTTCAAGAATTGGTGGGCGAAAACCTGGATTTTCGATTCTTCCAGTACTGAAACTTGTATTGTTTGTTATTAGAATTTGTCTGCTTTTTGAAGCTCTTTCTGTACTGGGTTCTGATAGGGTTTTTGTTATAATGATTTTATTGCAATTATTATCATTGTCCAAAGGGATATTGTCAACTGGATTCATATTTGAATCATTCATCTCCAGCACAGATAAATTCTCTTTGGATTTTCTGATGTCTTCAGTTCCATTAATTTCCAAACTGGAATGTGGAAGCTCTTCATCGTCTGAATTCAAGTTAAGCATTGAAAGGGCAAAGCTTCTCCGATTTAAATAAGCACCTTCTCTTGCTCTTGTATATTTGTGGCTCACTGAATCTTCAATTTCTTTGTTGTTAATTTCAGATTCAATCGAAGGTCGATCAATTACAGCAATACGTTTTAAGGTATCAGAATCTATAGATTTGCTTTCGGTTAATGGAGTGTTAATTTCCAAATTTGAATTATCATCCATTGATATGCTTTCGACGTATAAAACGCATTCTTTTTCAAAACTAGTAATAGGTTCAGGTTCTTCAATGATAGAACTTTTTTCATCGATATTGATTTCCTGTGCCACTATTGTTAAAGTTTCTGAGCCTCTTCTCAAGTCTTCTTCTGCATAAATTTTGCCCAAAGTTGTAGCCTTTGAAGGTGAATAATAAACTGGAGCAATAGGTTTACTACCGCTAAGAGCGTTCCTAAGTTTTTGAATAGTTTTGCTGAAATTCAAAAATAAGCCGTCTTTTCTGAGTTTTAAAGGTTTAGTGGAAACTACTAGAGGCATGCGTGTGTTAGCGTGTCCGAGCAAATTTCGTGTGCCAAGCTTACCGTGGGCGATTGGAGATTGACTAGCAACTAAGGGACTGGAGGGTTTTTCTGATTCGGGTGCGACTACTGGACTTTCTGGAGACGCTGCTACTGGGGGCGGAGGAGGTGCTGCTTTCTTTTTTCGACCTGAAAATGAAAATAATAATGTATGAAAATCCAGCACATAAAATTTGTTGTCAGAAAAAGGTTTTAGCTTGGCCTATATTTCAATTATAGTATCAATATAAAAATAAGTCACATGAGAACTCCAAGCAGGTAGGGCAGGAAAATTTAAACTGCCTTATTCAGAACTAGAAGAAGGCGCCCTCGATGAAAGTGTATATCGATACGAATATAGTTATCAAGGTAATCATTCGACACTTCCTATATGAATATCATTAACCCACGCTAAAATTTGATGTTGTTAAGCCATTTTAATTAAATTCCAGACATTTCTGACATCGCAACATCATAAATAATTGCCCATATCTTGAAAAAACTTTTGAGCAAATTGAGTTATTTTATGTATCATTGAAAAAAACATTAAATTTTCTTTTAATCTTTCCAAATTTGTTCCAGTAGCTCATGGGCTTCTTGAGCTATTGAGCTTGAAATTTAATTTTTAGTCGGATTTTTGTCCAAAACTTCAAACTCGATTTTCTCAAAAACTATAAATGTTAGAGTTTTCAGCTGAATACCATCTGAGAGTTCTTATCAAGAGCTACAATTCCTACAAATTTTGTTTCAGTACCGCTTTTTGTTACCGAGATATTCAGGTTTGAACATTTGGAAATAGAAATCCAAAGGGCACTCTACTGAAAACTGGAAAAAAAGTTGATAACGAGCCAGAGGAATAACCAATGAACAAAAATTTTGTCCTTACCCCTTTTTCACAGACACAAGACACTATCAAAATGCTCTCACATTTAATAAAGAAATGAATATTTTCACTTTTCACAACAGAATTTTTGTTTAATTTTTATAGCCCATTTTACGACCTCTCCTAGTGAAAGTCCCTAATGAGAAAATAGCAAAAATTAAATTTCAATAGTTAAATTATGCCAACAGAGGTTCTAGCATACAACCCAGTGTCTATGCCGAACCACAAGTGAATCCGTATGAACCAGTTTTTCGAGAGACAAAACCAAAACCTACACTTTCTACCCACACGCTGGAATTCTCTTATTTTTTTTTTTTATAACTTAATTGGCATTATAAATTGATACCGAAACTATGTAATTACGCTTTTATCGACAAATAGCATTCATCAATTTTGTGTCGTTTTTCTATACTGATAATAATGACTTTGTGCTACAAAACAGGCCAGGTCTTGGTTAATTTTGCTATATGAAAAAACAAGATTATCAATTACAAATCTGGTTTGATTGAGGAATCTTGATTGCCTACGTGAAAATCTTGAAACTAATTAGCACGTCATCATGTTGTTGTTGCAAGAAATACTGATTTTATAGAAAAATAATGACTCTGCTTCACCCACAAGTTGTTCTTATTACAATTAAGTTTAAGGATTTCCATCAAACTTATTGGAGAAAAATTCTTACCTGCAACTAAGCTAGTCATAGACCTAGAGTGAGCGGTCATTTTGGTCAAATTCGAGCTGCTCTGTAGAACGGGTAGATCGCCGACGAAAGCAGATTTCGGTCTAGCTCTGGGTAGCGAAGCGTTTGCGCAGTGGTCGCTCAAAATGGACGCCTCGTGGTAACCGGAACTATCGCTGCCATTCCTCGAATGGCAGATAGTCAGACCGTTCTCGATGGTTTTCTTTGACAGAGCAACTTCGTTGGAAATCACTAGAAATAATAATATGTCGATTAATTGGGATTATAATTCTGGTTTTTGATCAGTGGATTGCTATCACCTTTTATATCAACGTACTGAAGATTATCATGAGAATATGAATGCCGATGTGTTTGAGGAATAGTTTGAGCAAATTATAAAACTTATTCCAAAAGGTTCAGTGGATAATGCCAGCTATAATTCCATAGAGGTAGAAAAAACTTCAATAACATAATAGCGCAAAGAGAAAAATACAAGATTGACTATTGGAAAAAATATACCTTTTGAAGAAAATTTTTTTTCACAGATGCGTTTCGAGGTCTCATCACTATAGCTAGGAAAGAAAAGAAAACCAAGAGATGGATGCATTGCAGAAAAAGGTCTATAAATCTAGCAGTCCCAAGGTGGAAAAAAATTTCGGGAACTATATCATAATTAGGTGCTTTTTAGGTGCTAATTAGGGCCTCTAATTAAAAATTAGGTGCTCCTCTAGTTTTTGAGAAAATCAAAAAAAATTGAGGGATTGCTAGGTTTATGAAAGCTAGTAGTCCCCTATAGTGAAAAATATTTTTTTCAAATTTCTTCTGTGTATCAGAATTAGGTGCTTTTTAGGTGCTCCTAAATAGTCCAAGAAAAAATAGAATTGATTAATTATTAACTGAGTTACAGATTTTTTTTTAATTATTAGGGGACTGCTAGCTTTACGTCTACTTGTTGGTGTGTTAGAATGGCAAAAAAACTTCGGGATCTATATAATAATTAGGTGCTTTTTAGGTGCTAATTAGGTTTATGAAAGCTAGTAGTCCCCTATAGTGAAAAATATTTTTCCAAAAATTTCTTTTGTATCAGAATTAGGTGCTATTTAAGTGCTCCTAAATAGTCGAAGAAAAACTTGAATCAGTTACTTATTGACTGAATAACAGATTTTTTTCATTATTAGGAAATTGTTGGCTTCACTTTAACTTGGTGATGTGTCAGAATAGAAAAAAATAATTTGGGGTCTATATAATAATAATAATAATTAGGGGCTTTTTAGGTGCTAATTAGGGCTACTAATTAAAAATTAGGTGCTCCTTTAGTTTTTGAGATAATCAAAAAAAAAAAAAAACAAAGGAACTGCTAGGTTAATGGAAACTAACAGTCCCTACTAATTGAACATCGAACAACTAAATTTCAGGGTTCATTTAGTTATAGTGCTGTGAAAGTATATAATGCGCTGCCTGCCGGTGTAAAATCCCTCTCCTCTTTCGCCGGTTTCAGAAAAGCCGTCAAACTGTTTACTTTAAATCAAAGAAATTAATTTTGTTTACCGTCATTCGACTGATTTATTTTATTTTGTTGTTTTTTTTAATTATTTTATTTTATTTTTTTGTGTGGATTGTACCTATATCTCGTAAACTTAAGTCTTAAGTATATAGTTTGAACATTATTGTTGTATCTATTCATCTACTTGGTTGGGTTAAAATAGTAATATAGATAGTTTTTAAGAACAAAGAAGGTTAGATGGAGTAGCATGAGCTAGATCTCGCCGTCTGTTATCAATGTTTTAGTCCGGGGGCCGAGGACCTTTTTTCCAAATCATTAATAACAAGCTAGTTTTTTCAATGCAGCTTCATTTCACCGAGACGCCCAACTTTTTTCTCTTCGAAAATTGCGAAAACAGGTAGCTAACATACTGCGCAGGTGTAAAACATGTCGATTTGGTGACTATGAAAATTTAATTAATAACAGTTAGTTTTTCAGCTAAATGTTGAGATAATTTTATGAATAATTTGAAACAACATTTGTCCGACAAAATAAAGGGTTTGGTCTACGATGTCCCCCCCTCAAACATGTAGCAATTACGTTGCATAAAAAATGATTAATAACAAGTTGATTTTTTCAATGTAGGTTGGTAAATATTATTACAATTAAATGGTCACACTGTCCTACAAATAAACAGGTAGCTATTTTCAGTCCTACACTCAAAAGTTGTTGATTTCACGATTTAACTTTTTTCATTAATAACCGGCTAAATCTTCGTGAGTACCTTCATTTTGATAAGACGCCCAAATTTTCTGTTGCGAAAATTCCAAAAACAGGTAGCTAACAGAGTGCGCAGGTGGAAAACATGTCTATTTGGTGATCATACAAATGTAAATAATAACAGTTAGTTTTGTAATTGAATGTTGAGATAGTTTCATAAATAATATGAAACAACATTTGTCCGACAAAATAAATGGTTTGATCTAGGCTGTCTCCCTTCTCAAACATGTAGCAGATACGTTACATAAAAAATGATTTATAACCAGTTGATTTTTTTAATGTAGCTTAGTAAATATTACTACAATTAAATGGTTACACTGTCCTACAAATAAAGAGGTACATTTCTCCAGTCCTACACTCAAAAGTTGTCGACTTCACGGTAATACTTTATTCATCAATCACCGGACACCGGTTTAATCTTCTCGAGCAACTTCGTATTGATAATACGCCTAACTTTTCTATTGCGAAAAGTTGCAAAAGTAGTATAGCTACTAGAGTGAGCACTAGTGAGCACATAGCACATGTAAAATACCTTGATTAGGTGATTATGCAAATGTAATTATTAATAGTTAACAGTTAATTTTTCAGGTGAATAATGAGATAATTTTATAAATAATTCGAAATTCGATTTGAGCCACAAAATAAATGGTTTGGTCTGCAGTGTCCCCTTTCTCAAAAATGTAGCAATTACTGGCTCATAAAAAACGATTTATAACCAGTTGATTTTATTACTGTAGTTTGGTAAATATAACTACAATTGAATGGTCACATTGTCCTAAAGAGGTAAGATTTCGCAGCCCTACATTCGAGAATTTCGAAAATAGCCTTATGCATATTATACGTAAATATGTAGAGGGCTTTCATTTCAAATCTTACCACCCACGTTATCTGCGTAAAGAGACAGATTTCTGGAAAAAAAGATTAAATTCAAGAATTTAGCTGAAAAACTAACTGTTATTAATTAAATTTTGATAGTCACCAAATCGACATATTTTACACCTGCGCAGTATGTTAGCTACCTGTTTTCGCAATTTTCGAAGAGAAAAAAGTTGGGCGTCTCGGTGAAATGAAGCTGCATTGAAAAAACTAGCTTGTTATTAATGATTTGGAAAAAAGGTCCTCGGCCCCCGGACTATTTTATAAACTATATTTTTGGTGAAATAAAAGGCATTTATTATTATTATTATTTTTAAAAAAAATCTGTAACTCAGCTAATATTTAATCAATTCTATTTTTCTTCGACTATTTCGGAGCACCTAAAAAGCACCTAAATCTGATACAAAAGAAAAATTTAAAAAAATATTCTTTATTATAGGGGACAGCTAGCTTTCATAAACCTAGCAGTCCCTTAGTTTTTTGTTTGATTTCCTCAAAAACTAAAGGAGCACCTAATTTTTGATTACAGGCCCTGATAAGCACCTAAAAAGCACCTATTCATTATAAAGATTTCGAAGTTTTTTTCCATTCTGACACACCAAAATGTAAACGTAAAGCCAGCAGTCCCCTAATAATAAAAAAAAAATCTGTAACTCAGTTAATAATTAATCAATTCTATTTTTTCTTGGACTATTTAGGAGCACCTAAAAAGCACCTAATTCTGATACAAAAGAAAATTTTAGAAAAAATATTTTTCACTATAGAGGACTACTAGCTTTCATAAACCTAGCAATCCCTTAGTTATTTTTTGATTTCCTCAAAAACTAGAGGAGCACCTAATTTTTAATAAGAGGTCCTAATTAGCACCTAAAAAGCACCTAATTATTATATAGATCCCGAAGTTTTTTTTGCCATTCTAACACACAAACAAGTAGACGTAAAGCCAGCAGTCCCCTAATAATTAAAAAAAAAAATCTGTAACTCAGTTAATAATTAGAGAATTATGGCACCTTCAAATAGTGACGGTCACTAATATAAAAGTATATTATATACCTAGGTAGAGAAGTTGGTCCTTATATACCGAGCGCTTTTATAAACCGAGGCGCTCGCGCCGAGGTTTATAATGAGTGAGGTATATAATGACTTTCTCTACCGAGGAATATATAGAATTTTTTTTACTACTGCTAGTAGAAAATGAAAAATTTGTTTAAAATCTGTGCTCCAATTATTTTTTTTGAACGCCCTCTTGAAAGTGCTGCCCTCTATCAACAGCTTATGATAACTTCCTATGTACCTACAGAAACCTGTATTTTTTTTCAAATTGACGTATGGAAATGAAATTGAACCAATAGAAACATGACAATATCCTTGCGTCATGACGTCATTTTCATTATTAACCTAGGTATTTTTTCATTATTTTCATTATTCACCTAGGGAGAGAAATTCAATTTTTTCCTAGAAAAATAGATTGAATAATGACAATTTCCCAGGTTAGTAGTAAAAAAACGTTCTTATTTTGACATTATTGACACCTACGCATGCGTATTTGTGACTAAAAATAGTGGTGGTCAGTAATAAAATAAGGATCATCCTTATTTGTGATTGGATAGTGAAAGGCAGTATTTATTCCACTATTTTTTGAGACATGCGCAAATGTCAGTTGCCAAGAATTTTTCAGATTCTAACCTCACATAATCTGTTTATATTTTTTGTTTGTGTTTTGTGAATGGATAAAACCGAAAAACATCATTTGCACCCCCCAGAATGGCAGCTTCTAACATTTCTTCCATTACAATGGACCTTTCTCATGCAATGAATAACAAGGATGGTTTATTAAAATTTCTGTAATAAAGAAAGAGACACATATAATGACGCGCGATACCTGTGTGGAATGACTTTGATTGGTTCCACTTGTCAAACTGTGCAATTTTGGTTATGTTTCTATTTTTGTTTATTTTTAAACGTAAATATGACAAATATGTGGCAGAAAAGTTTAGAAAAATTTGAGAAGTAGGAATTTGCAAGCCTTTAATTGTACAATAATTATTATTGTATTTGATATAGAAATCTTTATTTTCCGAACCCTTAAATCGCTGTTCCAACTTAATCGTCTTCAGTCAGGTTGAGAGCACGTAACCATTGTTTTCTTACAATTTGATTACTTGGGAACTTGTGAAAAGAAAGGTTTGACTACTTCTTCGCCTTACTTTGACAGGATCTCACACAGCACATTTGAACCATTGTATAATTAACAGTTTTTGTAATAATTTTCAGCAATATTGATTGATTATTGAGGTATTGAGGTTAACTTTAAAAACGTCGGGGTCAGACCGCGTTCCCGCGTTCATTCAATTGACAATTTTATTATCTGTCACCCACAAGCTGCGCGCGCAACACAGGTAAAATGAGAAAGGTCCATTGAGTAAACAACGCGACACTGACGCAAAAAAATTGTCAAAATAGTGGACATTTAACATGATATGTCATAATTCTTTTTATTTACGACTGACATATAATGTAAGTATTATATTTGTGATTTTGGCAGTTTAATGACATCTATTATTCCCGCAGGGATTAATGGTCATTAATCCCGCTTGCACACCAATCACAAAATTTTTCAAATTAAATAAGTAGGTAGTACCATGGAAACAGTATAGAACAAATTCACTGTCAGTGTCAAACGCGTAGTGCTTGTGTATTTGTATTGAGATGGATGAACAAAGAGCGTTTTTGGAAAGAAAATTTCAAATAAATTAATTTGTAGTAAATAAAGTAGAGTATACTACTCGCAATAATGGCTATTATTCCCTCGGAATGTTACTCCCTCGCCGCTAACGCGGCTCAGTTCGTAAATATACCTCGGGAATAATAGCTATCATTATTGACTCGTGGTATAATCTACTATAATTCATAAGAAATAGTGACTGTCAGTAATTAAATAAGGCCGATCAGTAATAAAATCGATCACTATTTGGGAAGTGCCATAATTCTCTATTAATCAATTTTCTTTTTTCTTCGACTATTTAGGAGCACCTAAAAAGCAACTAATGCTGATACAAAGAAGAAATTTGAAAAAAAAAAAATTTTACTATAGGGGACTGCTAGCTTTTATAAACTTAGCAGTCCCTTAGTTTTTTTTTGATTTTCTCAAAAACTAAAGGAGCACCTAATTTTTAATTAGAGGCCCTAATTAGCACCTAAAAAGCACCTAATTATTATATAGTTCCCGAAGTTTTTTTCCACCTTGGGACTGCTAGGTTTATAGCAGAAAATATGGTGAAGAAAGAATTGCTTGCATTAGCAAAGCCACACAGGTCCAGATATTCTAATTTTATCATAGACAAAATGACTAAAATTTTTTTTAATTATTCCCGGCTCTTGAATTGACGAAGTGCTGGAAATTAATTTTTTTATGTAGGTACCTATGTTAAGAAAAAAAAAACATTGAATTTTTTGAATAAATCTACCAGTGTCCCTATTCTTGAGTTCCAGGGAGTGGAAACTACGAGAGAAAGTAGGCGTGATTCCCAAAAATGTGAAATGACACCAACCCTGCGTTTTTATCCTCATCAAATTTTACCGATGGATCCACCATTCTATTATTATTGTCATTTTGCATTCACTAAACAAAGATAGCTAACTTATCGGTGAAGTCACCGATGAGAATAAAAACGAGGGGTATCATTCTTGAAATATTTTGATGGAAAATTCTGGGAATTTTATTCCCCCAAATTCTATTAAAGTCTGTTTTTTTTTTAAAGATAATTCCCCAAGTTAAAAATTTAGTAACTATGTTGGCAGCACAAGCCTTTTCTACATAACAAATTTGAAAGCATTGACAATTTTACATTGTATTGCCAACATAATGTCAGTTTGACTTTTATCTTATTTAAAAAAAAAACAGATTTTAGTCATAAGTGAGAGAAATTTGACAGGGAGTGGAATTTGGTAATATAAACTTGTCAATCTAGTTTTTCAAAATTTGTTGTTGTTTGTTTTCCAAATTCCGTTGTATCGTGACTGCGACCACAGGGATTGACACCAAGCCCAAGGTTCCTAAAGGTTGTCTGGTAGTGGGTATCTGGAGTGCCTTATGGAGATTTGCATTATGTTTAGACATACAGATGACGTTATAAAAGTTAGCAGGCAACCAACCTCTCTCAAACAACCTTGTACCAATTCTTTGTAAATGTAGGGGTAAATTTTCCGGAATACATATTATGTTCTTGTGGATGAAAAGTCCAACAGCATTTCTCTCTGGTGTTTGCTAATTTTCTTTTGTTATTGAAAATTGTAATTTAATGGAGATAAAAATAAGGTCCCTATGAAAAAACAAAACAAAAAGTACAATCACATGGAAGAATTGAATTAACTGAAAGCAGGGATTTGGAAGACGAAAAACAGTATTGTTTTAATAGAGGTATGTATACCTACCTATAATACGTCTGTCAGAAATTTCCAAGCTGCAATTGGACAGAATTGGGACTCAACACTTGGCAACTATGGACATATTTTCACTACCTCCCAGGTACTCGCTCCTTTCAAGAATAGTATTTTTAAAACCGAGAGAATAATTAAATTTGGGAGTACAAAATGATGGCAGGTGTTCAGGATGCACTATTGGTTTCAAGAATAGGGGCACTGGATGAAGAAATTGTGTATCATCTTGCAACACTGCCTAATGACTAGAAAATTCGAGCGGAAATTAGACAATTTTAGAAGCAACGAATTACTATAAAAAGGAGTCGAGAAAGGTCAGGGATAAATAACATCTAAAAAAAAAATACCTGAAGAACTCTTTTCGTCTTCGTGCTCGTTCGTGCCTGCTTCGCCGATTCGAATTTGAGGCGGTTTCGGTGCCGGACGGCGTTTCCTTTGAGGCGGTTTCGGTCGTTCGGGCGGCGGATCTTTCTTTGGCGGCGCGACGATCGGCGGCGCCTGAACCGCCGGCGGCGTCACCGATCTCGAATCGTCGCTGTGCGTCGGCGAAATCGAACGGTTGTCGCTCGACACCGACCCGGAACCCATACTCTGAGGAAAGTTTCAATTTAAGTTTGAACAATTTATTGAAGATATTTCTTACCGATTTTCCTCTTTTGAAAATAAGATTGAAAACACCTCCGCCAGTCTTGTTGTGCATCTGTTTGCGTTCCTCCTCTTTCCTAAGGACCATTATATCGGCGGCGGAAAAGGCCTGATTCAGGTTTGTGGTTCCTTTGGCTACCACGTAGATTTCAGTGATCTGGTAGTCACTCAGAGTGAGTTTCGGGTCTAAGACTTCGTCTAGATTTCCTGCACAACAAAATGAAAAACAAATATTCAGCAGGATATTTTTATCAAAGCGTTTTATTAATTTAGAATGACACACTCAATTTTATCGATAAGCTATTGGAATTTTAGATTGTAAACCTATTGTGAAATATGCCTTGATAATTTTATTATTCATGATTGTGTTCAAATATAATGGTATAATACGACTTACAGGAAATTAAACTAACGCACTAATTGGTTATCTTGACTAGACATTTGGCAAAAAATTTGAACTTTATGCAAAACATCAGCCTTATTATTCCTAAGGCAGATTATTCCCAATAGGTAAAACTGATCGATGTGATTTACACTGGCCGGCGCGTTCTCCAAACTTAACGCCTTGTGACTTTTTCCTACGGGGCATAGTTTAACGTAACAAACCACGGGATCTCAGTCAACTGACACTTGAGTCTTTTTAAACTAGGAATCAAGATTTCCAATATCAATTATGAATTTGCTTATGCAACTAAAACTCAAATAAAACTGGACACTAACCTCACCTGAACACACACTATTAAAACTTGAACTACCTGCAAATATACGTTGCACTAAACAATCACAACTGCATTCACTATTAAGTAAAGGTACGATTGTTTACGCTTAAACCAATATATTAAAAAATAGAACGCACTTTAAACGGGTACCTTCTCCTTGAAAGGTACCACATAAGGAGACACTGAGATGTGTACACTGTAAAGATAACGTCCTTATTGTCAACGATAAGCCGCAATTGTTAGTGGAACAATGAAGTCAAATTTTATAAATCAAAATAAGTTACTATAAAATAGACTTTAATTGCCTTGAAGATAACGCGAGCAGGTAGTGAAATGATAAGGATTAAAATTTACGTCAATTGAGAATTTTTTGCTTAGGAATTTAAGGATGTTTTTCTGTGTGGAAGTTAAAAAAGGTCTGTTCTCACAAGAGTCTCTATCAGTCAGAAACAATGGCTCAGCTAAGTTACCGATTTTTCTTGGAACGAAGGCATTGAAAACATGTATGGTTGATGATTTCGGACAGTTTACAAGCTGTCAAAGACTCTTGAGAGCAGGGGCGCCGGGTTTCAGAAAACCTTGTGGGTGATAATGTTCATGCACCGGCATTTATGAGGGGGGGGGGGGTGAACAGCCCGCCGGTGTCAAAAAGACTTCTCCAGAAGCCACGCCCAAAAACGTTTACCAGCATTCTTAAATTTACATTCGGACGAGTATCTAAGAAGGGAATGGTAATACATTTCAAACAACGTAGTTCACACCTTTCCATATTCGTTTTCCAGCTGCGGGAACTAGTGTTGCTTGGTGCTTGCGTAAGTTTTTTGCGGTGTCTGCTAAAATGGAAAAAAAAGGACGGCTATAAGGGTAAAGAGTAGAGTGTTTTCACAGCTATCAGAACAATACCCACTTCTACCACGGAAAAGCCTCCCTCCAGCATAGCCATCATAGCCCTCCCCTCCATTAATCTATTTTCAAAAGGCGCCGCCGATCTAAAGATTTTTCCACGGTATCGAAAAACTTCCTAGGCTCAAGTGCCCCCAGCTATCAGACTAGCAGATTCACAAGCAAAATATTTATTATTGCAATAAAATTAATGCATCTGTTTATGACCAATAACCACCTTGAAGCTATCAGAGCAATACCCACCTCCACTACGTCAAAAAGCTTCTACTTTGAAGAGGTACCTCTTTCCATATCTCTTCACTTTCTTGAAAACTAAAGAATATTTCAACAATTCCTGCATTTGTATTCGTCAATAGTGTTCTAAACTCCATGAGATTAATTTTATTGCAATAATAACATTTTGCTTGTGAATCTGGTGGACCACTTACGTAGTAGAGGTGGGTATTGGTCTGATAGCCGGGGGCAGTTTTTCGATACCGTGGGAAAATCTCTAGATCGGCGGCGCTTTTGATCTGAAATTTTGGGGATTTGACCCGGGCCAACCCCAAAATTGACGAATTCGAATACAAATGGAAGAATTGGTTAAATATTCTTTAGTTTTCAAGAAAGTGAAGGGCTATAATAAAGTGCCATCTCAGGGTAAGAGCCTTTTGAAAATAGATTAATGGATGGCTTTACGGAAGAGGGTTTACAGTGCAGGTGGGTAAAAAGTGCCTCCTCAGGGTAGGAGCTTCACGGAAGGGGGTACAGTGGAAGTGGGTAGGGGTATGATGGCTGTGCTGGAAGGGGGCTTTTACGTGGTAGAGGTGGGTATTGGTCTGATAGCTGTGAAAACACTCTACTGTAAAGTGTGGAAAACTCTCCTGCAGATATTCTTTTCCAAGCAGCATGTACCAAAAATCTGCGTTTTACGCTGTTCTCCATAAAAGATTTCTGATTTTCTTCATTTGCTTCTTCTTCTAAACAAAGTACCACCATGTTCTGATATCAACTGCCAGTACTGGATTTACTGTGCTGATTTTACTGTCATTTGCCGTTCCAATTTCAACAGGGTACTCTTGTGGTCATTCAGTACTGAATCGACTGAATCCAGTGTACTGAAAATAATATCGAAACGGCGTCCAGTAAATTCAGTACTGACAGAGTTGATATCGGAACATAACCTATATAAGGCTATGGTCGAAATATAACCAAACGTTAACCATTAGCTCTGTTCCAACAGACATGAGAACCGTTCCAGAATCAATAATTTCCAGTTGCCCACCTATTTTTCAATAAGTTGAACGTTTTTCCTAATTGACAAATGGATTGATCGACTGGAAATTACCGTTCTAGAAAGGTTTTCATGTCTGCTGTAACAGAGCTAAAGTAACCGAATCGGTCAACAGATGTTTACTGAAAATTCCGGTTACTTTGGGAAACGCAAATATGGAAATAAAACATAATTGACAGAAGCTACAGATAAAACCTTGATAAAACCAACAGAACCGACATCCGATGGCCGGTAACTATCTTGACATTTGGTTCTCCAGATTTCAGGAACCCGAGGTACAAAATTAACCAGTTTTCCAGGAACTAGAGAGGATTATCAGTTTTTAAGTCTATGCTCGTGGGTGCTCGAGCCCCCGAGCACCCACGTAGTCGGCGCCCCTGCTTGTGAGAACAAATTTAAAGTCATCATCTCAGTACTAAAATAGCTATCTACCTTTTGACTTGGATTTATTGATCAAGAAGTAAGTTATTGATTAACAAAACGGAGAATAATCAGAAAGAAATATCATCCAAAGATATACCTAGCATCCGAAAAACTGTGAAGAGCTTTCATTGAAAGCTCTACAACTTATCAAGACACAGAGGGCCCCAATAATAAATTGCTAGGCCTAAAGAACTAAAGCCCATTGATAATAGAGAAGGCGTTGAAAAAACTCAGAAAAGCTATTAAGAATGAGCAGCAAGCGACTCAAGCTGCAAACCAAGATCCCAACAAACCTGTTGATCCAGAATTTTGACCTCTACCAGCTAATCAATGTACAAATAGCTGTGGAAGTTGTCAATATCAACAACAATTCTTCAATCTTTACATGCAAAATTCATTTTTACCTGGATGTTTAAAATCGTACTTCACCGGATCAAGATTCTTCTCTTCGCACACCTTCTTCATAATATCTTCTAGTAACACGTGTCTGCTAACACGTGTCACATACAATTGGTTCCTTGGAAGATGCACCTTCAACCTAAAAGTACTTTCAAAAGGTTGGTGTCCTGGAGCAGGGTATTTCAAAGCCGGAAGGGTTCTACCTTTCAACAGAACCTATACAAAAATTTCATCAAATCATTACACAATTATATTAATAATTGGTGGTTACCCTAATGTGTTGCGTGTCCAAGGTTCCTATAGGGGTATTCGGTTTGAAAGGTAGGATTTTGTCGTTGTGTTCTGACGATGGGGCCATGCCTAGTACTTGGAGGGTGTGAGTGGAAAGCTGGAGCTGATTGGCTGTGGTGATTTGTACTAGAAGATCCATCATTGGTGTACTAGAATGAAAAAAATAGTTGTAGTCTATCTATAAAGGCTGAACAGCAGCTTGAATTGTTTCGCCGACGTGTTAATTTTATCCATTATGAGTGTAGTTATAATAAAGTATGTAGGTACTTCATTATATTAATAGGTACTTTCTGCAATAATAAACAATCTAAAAAACAGTTCTGCCTGCTATACCTATACACAGGATATTTATTTATAATAAAATTGTTAAATAAATTATTGTTGACCTTCATGTTTAACACCTCATAACACATCAGAGAGCTGCAAATTAAATTTAACTTAGGAAAAATTTTACTTCTATAATAATTTATTTCCTGAAGCACGTACCTATAGATTGTGCCGTAATGTGAAGCCTCTAAAGTTCATCCTAAACTTAATTACCGACATTTAATTATTGGCGTCATTTAGTGGTTTATTAACATATTTATAATGAAAACAACTATGTATGGTAGCTAAGATTTTTAGTGGATGTCCTTGCAATGTCCAGATATTATCAATATTAATAATAATTTATTGTAGTGAAAGTAGTGAAATTGTATAAGAAAGATAACATTCCCATAACAGCTTGGAAACGGGCAATATCTGAAATAATTACTTACCTTCTCTCCACAGGCATTTTCACAGCTTTTCCATTAGGTAAGTGTACGGTTAGATCCATGGCCCCAGCTAACATGTCGGGCGGAGTATCTTCAGTTATTTGAATCATCGTCAAGGTTCCTCTACGTCCTCTGCAAAAAAAAAAAAACAAAAACATTCTTAGAATTCATAAATTTTCCTTTAGAAATCCAAATGACATAAATATTATTATAATCTATAGAGTTGTTTATTGTTTGCCAGCTGTTGTCATAATTCCTAAATAAATTCTGCAATCATAGATTTTTTAATTTGATTGCATCAGGTAATTGCCTGATATCATCATCGCTTTGGTATTTTTCATCATGATGTTTTCCATATTTTATTCGAAATCATCAAAGAATGGTGTCTATAAACTTCAAAGAGGAAAATGTGTAGGTACCTCTGTTCATAGTAGAAAAACACAGCAGTCTCATAGGAAAATGACCTAAGCATGATCACATGCTGAATCAAATTTCTTTTCCAACTCAAGCAATATTAAGTGATAGAATAATCTTGTTTCCTATTGAATTTAGGTACAAGTTATTTACATTATAAGGTTCGAATAAAAACACTGGCAAAAAAATTATACACAACAAAAAAAAAAGTTTACAAAAACGATAAAGGGATCGGGTAAAATGTTTACGTAAACTAGTCATATAGTTTCGTTCATTTGATGTGCCTTTAAAATACGGAAAGTTTTGATTCAATTCGTCATTTTTTTATAAAAGTTATTTTTGGAAAAGTAGTTTCATGGAGAATTTTGCTTATCTGCTTTGTCCATTATTTGTAAGTAGATATCCATATACATGTACATACACTATACACACCGTACAAAAATTATCGCATCACCAATGCTTTAAAATATTTTGGCTACAGTAAATTTATTTTAAAAATTTCTTAAGTATTCCCTGAATGGGCATTCTTTAACTAAAAAACTTGAGTCAAAAAACATGTCGTTTCTTCTTCTGTTAGGTTCTTATTTACTTTTTTCGGGAAAATGCAGATAGGCATACATTCCACTTTGCAATTATGCTGTTCATTTCTGTGTTTTCTGCTTTGATAGATGCGATAATTTTTGTGCGGTGTATATTTAGCCTTTCCTTTTTTACATTATTTTGATTACAAACAATATCCATATGAGGAAATGCGGAAGTATCATACCATTTTAGACTAAACGAGGTCTATTATATTCTCCAATTAAACCAAACCAATTTTTTTTTTTGTTTAGTCATTTGAAGCATAAGAAATTCAATTATATATGGTCAAATTAACCTAATATTAGTTTATAATTAACAAATTAATTAACGGAAATAGGGTTTGACTTTTTGCTATAATAAATCGGCTGTCAAAAAGTGAAAGAATAAGTTAAATGTTGATGCAAGAAACCCATTGACAAGTCTTCATATTTCATTTACAATCACGCACCGTTGGGTTCAGTTTATGGTTGCATAACCCGAAAAAATACAATGGTATAGAGGATATTCATTAGATTATTTTAATTGTATGAATTTTGCATTTGCATGCAAACGAATTTACCAAGAATCTGTGTGTTTGAGGTCGAAAATTATTCGGTTATTGGTACTAGAAATTCGAAATTATTATGGTAATCGAAACAAATAAAAATCGACGTCATTCGTGCGAAAGTGCTAATAAATATCACATTTTACACGAATATTCAAATAAGGTTTTCACACTTTCGTGCCAAAATAAGACAGGATTTAATTCGCTTTAATTTGAGCTTAATAAGGTTAAGTTCAGATTGAAATTAACAAAGTTGTAGATGTTATTTTGAAACTATTAACCTGAAAATATTTTCCAATTCAGATTGCCAATATTTCCAATAAAATTCGAACAAATCAAAATAAATTATGCACTCTTGGAAAGAGCATTAAATTCTCTATAAATCTGTGTTAAATTGAGTGTGATAGCTCAAATACTTATTGAGCAGTTGAGCATGAAAGTTGAATTTTAGTTGGTTCAGACAAAGTTGGTTGACGAATAATTGAATATTTCTTGAAAATCTCCAAGAAAATAAGTGTTCCACATTCAATATCCCTTTATGTTCATGCAAGTCGCATTTAGCATTGCCTTGATACAAATTATGTTTTATAATAACACTTTGCATTACTCATAAATGTGTAATTATCCTTAATTACTAATATGGATTCCTATAAAGCCTACTCGGTTAAGTAAAAGGTAGGTTGAAAGACCAAAGTTCTCATTTCTCAATAAATTAACTTGACAACTAATTACGAAGTAGTTTATATTGTTTATGTGAAGATTTATTTTACAAAATGACTGAGAAAAATTATTTACATAAATAATGTAAGTACGCCTGAAGCTTTATTAAAAAGACGCAATTCGCTATGTAATCTCGTGACATTTTCAAGCTTTATTTAAAATTCACTTGGCAAAATCGAATAGAGTGTTGAATCAATTTAAAACTTTGTAGCCATTCACAATGATTTCCTGTGTCGGTGCAAAATATACGTGAGCTGATTCCTATATAATAGGATATACTCAGTTCACTGTTACTTTTAAATTAAACGAATATTGCTAGGTATAGTAAAAGTTCATTAATAATAACTGAATATGTATTGACCACTTTCCTATTAAACTCTGAGACAATAAATTCAATAATAATAAATTAATGGATAATTAAATATCGACATTCTATCGATTTGTTTGAGCGTATCGGAACTGAAACCTACTTTTACTTTAAAACGAATCACAACCTTAACCTGGATTTTGTTTATATTCATATATGCAATTGATAAACAAAAGGAGCGAATTATTGTTAATTAATATTTATGGTTAATTTGTGAAGAATTATCTCAAATAGGTCTCATTTGTATTCTGCTTAAAACGGTTTTCTACTCCAAAAGTAAAAACATCAGCTTGCAAAAGGCACTTTGCAGTGGATTTAATTTTCAAATTGAATCAGCTTGAAAGGAACCAGTGCACAAGTAAATTTTATTTTCTATTTCTTACCTTTAAGGTTTGCAAGAGAGTGTGTCCCATTTAAAAAAGTTCAAATTTGGACTATATCTCACAAAATAATACCCCTAAAGAAAATCCGAATACGCCACTGGGTTCTACGTGAAAAATCACACAAAAACGTAATTTAACATTTTTTAAAATTTTTGCAGGTACCTAAGTCCCTGATCTATTTTAATTTGAAGATATGGGATAAGATCTAACACAGCTGTCTCTGTGTCTCTGCCTCTGCAGAAGCCATATTGACCCTTATACAAAAACCTCGACAAAAACTCGACACTGTCCACCGTGATACCGTCCACTCCACAAGCCTTGCTTTTGTCCATTAAACTGATAATGCTCTCTACTTCAATAGCTGTGACTGGTGAAAAAAATAATGAGTCTTTAATACTGTCTTATTGTTAGCATGTTTTTTGTTGTGTATTATTCTATTCACTGGTCCTCCACGTTTTCCTATCATCCCCAAGACTTCTTCCGAAAATTTCTTCAGAATGGTCGTACAATGCAACTGGAATGGTGAACTGGTGTAGATTCTGGGTTAGCTTCAAAAGTTACTTCTGTGCCTCTGGATAGTCTATGTTCTGGGACACCTTATACTTTTTTTCTGCAACAATTATCGTTGGCACTGTCTCATTCGAAATATGGTAGTCATATGTCCTATACATATATCTCCTTGTAGCTATGCATAACATTGCCATTTTTCAAGAGATGCCTACACCCCCATTGTGTTTGTTTCTACTAATATAGCAGGCATTGTAATTCGGTATGTTAACAAATTTTTCTTCTCCTGGTCTTAACCATATGTCTCGCTCACAATTATAATATGAATTTTCACCTTTAAGCTCTTCAAGACTAATTCTATCTGATCTGCCATGTTCCTAATGGACTTTGCATTCATGTACAATACATTAAATCTATAACAGTCTTTATCAACTTCTTATCTGCAATTTCAGTTTTGCAATATAATTATATGCCAAAACTTTACAATAATTATTTCAAGTTCAATCCCCAGATTGTTCCAAAGAATGTTCAGTTAATTAAAAATTCTTTGCTTTCTTAACAAAAATATAGTATTAGGCAAACATTATTATAGAATGGTGGGTTAATTTACAAAATAAAGCAATAATAAAAGAAAAAAACTATAACAATCGTGCGTTCTTTAGATTCTGCAATAGTTATACGTAATTATACGAGTTGAAAAAACTAATGAGAACGTAACCGCAGAAGAAGAGAATCTTTCGGTTTTACGAAACGATCCTGGGTTGCAATAAAAATATCGGTTTGCGGATTCCAATTTGGAATTGCGATACTTTTTGCAAATTTATTCACAAAATTATCTTGTAGAAAAATCGCCAATTACGCAAAAATTATAAACCACACAACAAGCAATTTCCTATCATAATTACCCTTTATATTGTATTGTTGTTGTTCAAACATAAAGCTCGTATATAACGATAAAACGTGAAAAATATTTAGTTTGTTCAAACAAAATAATTGGCTAGATAGGCGTTTATAAATAGTTTATTATACCTAGGTATGTACATTTACCAAAGCCTAAATATAATTTTATAAAGTAAATTTGTTTTGTTTTTAATTGTAGTTTTATAATGTGATAACTTCACATTGTAATATTTAATTATTTCATTATCGATGTGCTTTAAAAGATTAAACATAATGGTACATTGATTAACTTGATCATTTTTTGATATAGGTGAGCCAAAATTGCAATAATTTCTGAACAATACAAAATTTATTATTATGACTCATCGAAATGTAATTATTCGGAATTGAAATTTCATGTAAAATGTCTAATAAAATCAACAATTGCATTTCTGGGTGCAAAAATGCATCAAATTGCCGATCAGAAACAATGGGTTGTAACGTTTCAAGGTGACTTCGACAGCCTTAAAATTAAACATAATTATTTATTATTTTGTACGAAATGGAAAAAATTTATAAACGAAAAAACTTGCAACCATTATTGTGTGATTAGAGTGCAATTTGTATTGTAATGGTTTTTAGTGGATTTTTATGAAAATTGTACAACATTCTTCTAGAAAGGTCAATAGTTTATGAATAATCTACAAAATTTGTTGGTTTGAAGTAAAATGCAAAATCGTTGAAGAATTAATTTAATATTATGAGAATTTTGAGGTTCACAAGCTAATTTAAAATTGACTTAGAAATGTGTTAGGTCAATAAAAAAATTTGCAAAGGAATAATTCAAATCATAGCATTAATAACTGGTAACCAAGGGATTAGCGATAATAGAAACACAGATAAAATATACGATACATTAGCGAAAACCATAATTAGGGTAGGAAAAGAAATCGCCCAAAAAGAAAGAAGATTGCATATTAGAAGAGACAAAGAAACTTATGAAAAGAAGGCGGAAACTGAACGAAGAAGGGAAAAGAAAGTCCATAGAAGACACAGAAATCAATAAGACCACCAGGAAAATGATAAAAGGAAACAAAAGAAAGAACCAAAAAATAGAAATAAAAAGAGTCATAGAAAATAACAGGAATATGAAATGCATAAGACCGACACTAAAAAGATTCGAAATAAATAAGATAAAATACAAGAACGGCGTAAAAACTAATATTAAGGAGGATATCATAAATATCACACAACTCTTTTATACAGAACTATGTCAAACAAAAAAGGAACCACTGGAAGAAACCGTAAAACCACTACAAACTGAAATAAAGAATGTAAACTCAGAACTACAACCCGAAATAAGCAACTCGGAAATAAAGAGGGCTCTGAAAGAAATGAAAAACAGCAAAGCACCTGGTGGAAAAGTCGGAGTCACGGCAGAAATGCTAAAATACGGTGGAAAAATGGTTATCAATACTCTCCATACCCACCTCAATAAAATACTGAAAGAAAAGAAAATCCCAAACAACTGGAATGAATTCATAACCATCATCCTTCATAAGAAAGGTGATAGAACAGACTTGACAAAATTCTCACCACCAGACTAACTATTAAATTCGATGGTTACCAATCGAAAGAGCAGGCCGGCTTCAGAAAGGGTTTCAGTACAAGTGACCACCAATTAACCATGAAAATCCTAATAGAACGAGCCAACGAATATCACATCCCACTATATATTGCATTTATCGACTTCGAAAAGGCTTTTGATAGTTTTGAACACTGGGCAGTAAAGAGCTCATTAATTAATAGCAGAATAGACTACAGATACACAGACCTAATAACCAACATATATAGCGAAGCAACAACAACTGTTAAAATCCATGAAAGAAAAAAACCAATACCCATAGGAAGAGGTGTCAGACAGTGCGACACAATGGCCGCGTTCACCAGATACAAACGTTGGTAAACGGTTTGCGATTGTTCTGCTGAACGCTACGTTGAATTTGTGTTAAAACCAAACATGTTTTGCAAACGGTCGCCATTTTTGCAAGCATAATTTCAGAGTGTTTATAATTTTCAACACTGTGTTTTGTGTGGTGACCTGTTATTCAGAAGGTGATGTTCTATCATTGAAAAGTTGAATCGTTCAGCAGAACCAAGAGTTTACCCAACATATTCTGTTGGTATTTGTAAACTGTTTACAATCCGTTTTGGTTCTGGTGAACGTAGCCTATATCACCCAAACTTTTCAACCAGGCCCTGGAAGATGTTAAACTAGAATGGGAAGAAAAAAGAATAAAAATATGCGGACAACACTTGAGCAACTCAAGATACGCGGATGATATCGCCCTAATAACTGATAAGAAAGAATGTATACTTCCTGTTCTCACCTATGGATCCCAAACATTGACACTTACAAAGTCAAACATGGATAAAATAACAAAAGCACAAAGATCAATAGAAAGACAAATGTTACATGTGAAACTGATAGATAAAAAGAGGAACGAGTGGATAAGAAATAAAACAAGGGTAAGAAACGTTAGAAAGGAGGTAGCAAAATTAAAATGGAAATTCGCAGGTCACAATATCAGACAAAAAGACGACCGATGGAATAAATGTATCTTAAGCTGGAGACCTTGGGAGAATAAAAGAAGTAGAGGAAGACCCCAGATAAGGTATGCTGATGACCTGAAGAAGCACGCTGGAACCAGTTGGATGAACATGGCAACAGACAGAGAAGAATGGAGAAGACTGGGGGAGGCCTATGTCCAAAGATGGACTGAAGAAGAAGGGTGAATAGAATAGAATAGAACAAGGGATTTTTACTGAAAGATAAAGAAGTTTTACAGGATATTGCAGAATCAAATATCAGCAGTGGACATCTTGGAACAAATAATTCCGATGATAGTAAATCCAATAACCATTAAAAATTTGCTTGCGGAAATTCAAATATTCCTCCTCCAATAAAATAAATCACTTCAAATTTCAATGGTTAGTTCGTTCCAATAACAACTGATTGCAGCATATGATAACTCCAACATCAAAACGGTAGTATCAAATATGCAAATAGCGAAATATAGTTGCGATATAATCACACTGACAGGTTTAATTGCACCAGCTTGCATGTATTTGCATAGTTAGTGCGTTAATGCTTCTTAAATATTATGCAACAAGAATTAAAAATAAACTTGATGCTAGCTTCAAATGATAATTTTATAACCAAGTGAGTGCAAATTTCTCATAATCACGTGATAGCAAGAGGCAATTTTCGAGAGTAGGTCACTCGTCAAACCAGAATATTTTTTGGCCTCTGGGTTACTACAACCATATAACCGAAATAATTGTTTGACACAAACTTATTGTTTGTAAAAGGATGTAATCCAATTACACAGCTGAAAGGATTAATGTCTCTATATTTAGGTCTCAGTGTTGCACAATATCCGATCAATATTGACCCGCTTAGTGAATTTAGAGCAGAAGATTCTTATTTTCTAAATAATTATCTAACAACCGTATAATTTTTGCGGCCTTGCAATTGCCTAATATTTAAATCATTAGGTAACCAGAAATCGATTTCGTGCATTGAATTTCTATATTTGACTGTACCTGCATAAAATTACATGGCCAATCACAATTGCCTTCATCTACGCAAATAAACGTTAATTATAGCAAATTAATTACAACTATAAACTTTTACTTTGGCCTTTGGCGAATATATCACCTGTTTGATGATGATAGAATACTTTCCTTTCCTTGGCGATCGTGACGTTATTTTGTGGGCAGAATTAAAGATTTTCGCTTGAAGGTTTAATCATGAAATTTTATGGCTTGGTGTTGATGAGTTTTGCCCAATAGCATGTGTTTTCTAGATCAGACATCTCCAAAAATATGATGACAAATTTGTACTAATTGTACAATAACTAATTCGATGAAGATTGATATTATCTTGGAACGCAATTGAATTTGTAAAAGCCTTAAAGGTTTCTGGGTCTAAGTCTATTGAATTTTTTTTTGTTGGACTATCTTCACAGTATCAGTGACTCAGCGATAAGCAATATTGACTACCTTCTGGATTAGAATCCTTCGATCTTTTTTGGTATCCAATGTTCAACTCGGTGTCTGGTATGACTATAGATTTCTTTTCTTTTTGGTGTTATTCTGGTTCATGGTTGAAGATGAAGGTTTATTAAAAGGTTTTGGATAATTTTTTCCAGTATTCCATCAAAATTGGCCCCATGATCTTCTGTTATGAATCCTTGTTTTAATTATTCTTTATCGTTTCGAGGGTCTCATTTACTCGTCTTTCTTCTTAGGCGGTATTTTGCAACGTTCTTATTCTCAATTTGTTGACATTCAAGTGGTTTATGTATCTCTCTAATAGAGATCAAAACTGATCATTGATAGAAGGCTAAGTAAGTTTATGGTCAAATGATAAATTCCATCTTTGAATTTTACAACAGGAACTGTAAGTTTGAATGAACTATAATTTTCAGGGATTTTAATTCTCCATTTAATTCTCCATAATTCTATCTATTATAGAAATAAAGTTATGACTTTTCAAAGTTTCCGAAAATCTAAATCATTCACCTCAGTACTAAGTAAAACGCGAGGGGTAGTTAACTCCCCAAAATATATACACAGATTTTAAATCTTCATTGATTGTGTAGGATTTTGAGGATTTTGAAAATCTTCACATGATTTTACAAGATTTTAAAAGATTTTAGGTGATTCTGGAGCATTTTAGGGGTTTTTGAAAAGTTTTTAGAGATTCTTAATTCAAATGACAAATTTAAATGGAAAAACGGAAATTCCTAGACATTTTACTATAGGATTTCATAATACTTTTCCGAATTTCATCATAAAATTCTATGGAATTCCACCATAAAATTCAATGAAACTCTTGGACAAAAATTCCTCGGAATTAGGAAGGTACACTACTTATGAGATTTCATGAAATTCTTCGGCATTTCACTAAAATTTCAAGTTATTCTATGGGAATTATGAGAAAATTTTTGTTAATTGCATAGAAATTCCTTTAGAATTTCACTAGAAGATTTTATGGAATTCCTCAAAATTCCATTCAAATGACAAATTTGAGTAGAAAAACAGAAAGTCTTAGAAATTTTACCATAAGATTGCATAATACTATTCCGAATTTCACCATAAGATTCCATGGAATTCCACCATAAAATTCAATGGAATTCTTGTACAAAAATTCCTCGGAATTACTGTAAAAGATTTCATGAAATTTCTTGGAATTCCACAAAAATTTTATGTAATTCGACAGAAATTACTCAGAATTTCACTAAAATTTTATTCATTTCTTCAAAATTCCGTCGAAATTTCTCGTGGTTTCATGGAAATTCCACGAAAATTCTGTTTAATTTCAAGGAAGTTCTCCAGATTCCATGTAATTTCACAGGAATTCCACAATAAGATTTCAAGGAATTCCACGTATGTAATTCGCCGAGAATTCCTTGGAATTTTACTTACGAAATTATATATAATTTGTTGGAAATTCTGCGAATATTTCATTTTTTTTTTTTTTTTTTTTCTTTTCGAAATCCCACTGAAATTTTCCAAAATTCTATAGAAATTCCAAATTCCATAATTTTTTTAAAACTTTACTGAAATTCCCCAAAACTTCACCACTGAAGTATCCTGGAATTCCACAAAATTTTCATAAAATTTCACTGACATTTCCTGTAATTTCTTAGAAATTCCTCGGAATTTCATTAAAATTTTATGAGAATTTTTTGAAATTTCACTGAAATTCCACGTTATTAGTCAAAAATTTCTCGAAATTCCAATTTTTTTTTCAAAATTTCATTTATTTCCATAGGAATTTTTCGGAATTTCCCTGAAATACTCTTTCACCGAAATTCCTGCGAAATATATTGAAATTTCATATCATTACATGGGAATTTTTCCAAATTTTACCGAAATTCCAAGTTTTTAGCCGGAAATTCCTCGGAATTTCACTTGAGAAATTTTCTCTAATTTTACTAAAATTCAGTAATTCGATGGAAATTTTTCGGAATTTCAATTTCACTAAAATGCCATGTTTCTAACAGGGAATTCCTTGGAATAAAAATAAAACTTCATGTAATTACATTAGGATTTTTCGGAATTACACTGGAATTCCTTATGAAACGATAAGAGTTGTTCAAAATTCCACTTAAATTTCATGTAATTCCCTGATAATTCCTTGAAATTCTATGCAATTGCATCGGACTCCATATAATTCGACGAAAATTCCTCGGAAATTATGTAATTTTTTGAAACTTTTTAATAATTCTTTATGTAATTTAACGAGCACTGAAATTTCATGTTGGGAATTTCGTTGTAATTCAATGTAATTGTGTAAAATTCCTCCATGCAACTCATTCAGGATTTCATGTAATTCGATCGAAATTCCACTGAAATTTCATGTAATTTCTCGAAATGTCATGTAATTCGGCAGTGGCGTAGCCAGGATTTTGTCTTGGGGGGGGGGCAAATTTGCAGGAAGTGTTTCTTGCGGTCCCATCGCGACTGCTGCCGAAGGCAAAGCGCCGCAGGCGCGAAATTTTTGGGTGCCACGCCTCTTTTTTAGGTTTCTTTTCGCTATTTTTGGGATTGTTTATTTAAATTTTGAAGAATTATTCATAAAATTTAAGGGTCTTGGGGGGGGCAAATGCCCCCTTGCCCCCCCCCTGGCTACGCCAGTGAATTCGAGAGGAACTAAAATTTAATGTGAATTCTATGGAAACTCCGCAGAAATTTCACATGTCACAATTCACACCATAAAATTCAATAGAATTCTTGGAATTTTTTTAACTTTGGAATTACAATATGAGATTTCATGAAATTTTTCATAATTCCACTAAAATTTTAAGTTATTCCATGGGAATTCCGCGAAAATTTTAGTTAATTCCATAAAAATTCCTTAGAATTTCACCAGAAGATTTTATGGAATTCCTCGAGATTCCATTCAAGTGATAAACTTAAATAAAAAAACGTAAATTCCTAGAAATTTTACTATAAGATTTCATAATACTTTTCCGAATTTCATCATAGGATTCTATGGAATTCCACCAATGAGACTCCTGCACAAAAAATTTTCGGAATTATACTATGAGATTTCATGAATTTCTTCGGAATTCTACTAAAATTTTAAGTTATTCCATGGGAATTCCGCGAAAATTTTAGTCAATTCCATAGAAATTCCTTAGAATTTCACCAGAAGATTTTATGGAATTCCTCGAAATTTCATTCAAATAGTAAAAAACGGAAATTCTTAAAAAAATTATTATAAGATTTCATAATATTGTTCCAAATTTCACCATAAGATTTTATGGAATTCCACAATAAAATTTAATGGCATTCTTGAACAAAAATTCCTTGTAATTACGCTATGAAATTTCATGAAATTCTTCGGAATTCCACTAAAATTTCAAGTTATCCCATAGGAATTTCGCGAAAATTTTAAGTAATTCCATAGAAATTCCTTAACATTACACCAGAAGATTTTATGGAATTCTTAGACCATTTTTTTTCGGAATTACAGTATAGGATTTCATGAAATTCCTCGGAATTCCACCAAAATTTCAATTTATAAATTCCATAAAAATATATATATAATTTTTTTTTTTTTAACTTTACTAAAACTCCCCAAAATTTCACCACTGAAATATCTTGGAATTCCACAAAATTTTCATAAAATTCTTCGGAATTTCATTGACATTTCATGTAATTTCTTAAAAATTCCTCGGAATTCACTAAAATTTTATGAGAATATTGTAAAATTCCACGTTCACAGCCGAAGATTTCTCGAAAGTCCAATGAGACTTCAAGGAACTGGAACTGGGAATATTTAATGAAACTTCAAGTAATTTCTTGAAAATTCACTGAAATATATTAAAATTTCATGTCATCACATGGGAATTTTTCGGAATATCACCGTAATTCCATGTTTTTCGCTGGATATTCCTCGGCATTCCACTTGTGGAGTTTTCGTGAATTTTACTAAAATTCAGTAAGAACTGAAATTTCATGTTGGAAATTTCGGTGTAATTTCATATAATTGTTTAGAATTCCTCCATGCAATTCATTTAGGCTTTCGTGTAATTCGATCGGAATCTTACTGAAATTTCATGTAATTCGAGAGAAGCTAAAATTTATTGTGAATTCTATGGGAACTCCGCAAAAATTTCACATGTAATTCCTTTTCAAGAATAACATAATTCTACCGAAATTCCTCGAAAATCCACTAAATTATGGAATTCTGAGAGACTTTAACAGATTTTTGGGGATTCCAAAGAATTTTTGGGAATTTTGAAGGAAATATTTTTTAGGAATGTTAATGATTTTATAAGATTTTGCAGGATTTTTTTGGTATTAAAGAAATTTTGTTAGATTTTGTAGGATTTTATGCAATTTCAAGAGATTTTGTGGGATTTTGTTAAATTTTTAAGGATTTCAAAGATTTTCAGGGATTTTCAGTAGATCTTATGAGATTTTCTGGGATTTTGACCAACTTGCACAAGGATTTTGACCAGTTAACCACCCCTCGGTAAAACGATAAAATTTCAAAAAATTTTTTGTTGACATTTTGTGTCTTAATGGTCTTTTGGAATTTCCTAAACTTCATACACTAAATTATTCTGAGATTTGGAGCCGGAGTCTATCAGAAAAGGCAATCAGAAAAATTGATAAATCACCTCAAATTACTTGACACGATTTTATTTCTAGGCTAAAATTTTCAGGGATGTAGTCCTCTGCTGAAATAAGAATCGCTGGAAATTTCAGTTTCCTATCTATAATAGAAAAAAAGTTATGACCAATGACATGACTTTCTAAAGTTTTCGAAAAACTAAATCATAAGGTAGTTACTTCAGTATTGAAACGATGAAATTTCAAAAAAAAGGATTGAGATTTTGTGTTTCAATGGTCCTTTAGGAAGCCCTTAACTTCATACCCCAAATTGCTTAACACTATTTTATTTCTGGAACTATAAGTCCAAATGAGCTGAAATTTTTAGGAATTGTAGTCTTCTACTGGAATAAGAATCGCTGAAAGTTTCAGCTTTCTATCTATAATAGAAAAAAAGTTATGACTTTTCAAAGTTTTCGAAAATCTAAATCATATGGTAACTACTTCAGTACTAAAACGATAAAATTTAATTTTTTTTTTGTTGAGATTTCGTATCTTAATGATTTTTTGGGACCCCCAAATTTCATACACTACATTATTCTGAGATTTGGAGCCGGATGATTTTATGAAAAAAGGCACTCAGAAAAATTGATAAATTATCCCAAATTGCTTAACATGATTTTATTTCTGGAACTATAAGTCCAAATGAGCTGTAATTTTCAGGGATTGGTAGTCCTCTACTGGAATAAGAGTGGTTGAAAATTTCAGCTTTCTATTTATAATAGAAAAAAACTTTGAACCTTTCAAAGTTTTCCAAAATCTAAATCATAAGGTACTAAAACGATGAAATTTCAAATAAAAAATGAATAAGTAATTTCCGATAATAAATTGATATTCCTAAAAGGGCCAAAGCAAGCATTGTGATATCATTTCCGTTTTAATGGCTCGTCGATCTAATCTAGCAAAATTGAATTATCGCAAAACCGCCTTGGCCTCCAATAGCACTTTTGCGGTTTCTAATTTACTATAAACTTAATTCCGATAATGCCATTATAATGCAATTATTCGAACACTACTAAACATACGCAATTGTTGCAATTTATTAGGATGGAATCTGAATTAAATTATTAATTGAATAACGCACCGTTCATTAAAATCCCATTACCATAACATGATTTCGTAATATTCATCAAAAATAAATCGGTTTTTATGGTCTAGAAAAATTCTCTCGCACTGTATACGGCTAATGGTTATTGTTCACGCCATATTTAATTGTGATAAATGGGCGAAAATTTAATAAATAAATTGAATTGCTCCAATGTGGTCATTAATAATTTTTGTTTCAGTTTTTTTCTTGTGAAATATAGCGAGAGACTTTTCCATAAATCTGTTTGCACAAAAGTTACGATGGAACATACAAAGAATGAAATAAAACGTTTGTGAAAACGACGTCCAGATTATGTTCACAAAATGTCTATTGTAGGTCGTTTTCATTTTTATTTGGGCTCACAAATGCCCCCGCAACCTTTCAAAGAGACCTTGACTGTAATTCTGACTAAAACCGCTTGTCTCTGGAGATTCTACTCCTTCTTCTTCTGATCAAATAATGCCATTTGGGCTCACAAATGCCTCCGCAACCTTTCAAAGAGGAATGCCTTGTCTGTAATTCTGACTAAAACCGCTTGTCTCTAGAGATTCTACTCCTTCTTCTTCTGATCAAATAATGCCATTTGGGTTCACAAATGCCTCCGCAACCTTTCAGAGAGGAATGCCTTGTCTGTAATTCTGCAGACTAAAACCGCTTGTCTCTGGAGATTCTACTCCTTCTGCTGATCGAATAATGCCATTTGGGCTAACGAATGCCCTCGCAACCTTTCACAGAAGGATGTAATTCTAAAAACGTCAACACCAATAACAGCAAACGTCTTACAAACGGTTTTTTTAATATCCATGTCAGAGTTTTTTTTTTAAAAGGTATAAAAATGACATTTGATTTGAGTTGTAATTTCATTGGTGCGGAATTTCCTTTAAACCTCACTCTTCTTGCAATGAGCACTTTACAGGTAACATAAAATAAAATGTCAAACGTTGTGTAAAGTCGTAAATAAAGGCAATTACAATGCATGTCCAGATACGCCAGACCTGTTCTAGCTGCTCATCCGCCTAGTAAGTGTTGTATAATAAATAATGCAGGTATCGTCCCGATGTGCAATTTTTTCTTCGTTCTCAAATTGAATTTATATAAATGGACTGGAACAGGAAATTGAATTTCCTAGGATAAAAAACCCAATTACGTGGGATTTTTTTTTAGAAATTATACAACAAATAATCAAGTAGTGCCATATAAAATATTGCAAAATAGTGCATATAATGCATAAGAGAAATCTAGTAATTCGTTGATGAAAATCGTAGAATTTCGTGATTTTAGTTTCGTAAATTTTTGATTGATCAGTTGGCTTGACTGGCTTAAGATGAAAATCTTGATAAAACCAACGATAAAACAGACACAATTCACAGATTTTAATTTTTGGGTGGATAAATTGAAAAACACTCCATTTCCTCAGATATAACTTTGGTTTAGAGTTGTATTCTATTTCAAAATTCCATCAATTAACAACTTCTTTTTAGCCTGTGCCAGTCCTAGCTCTATTTCGACCAGCAGCTAAATAAAGAATTTCAGCTTTCTATCTATAACAACCCTTCAAAGAGAAATGCTTTGTCTGTAATTCTGACTAAAACCGCTTTGTCTCTGAACTCTGGAGATTCTACTCCTTCTTCTTCTGATCAAATAATGCCATTTGGGCTCACAAATGCTTCCGCAACCTTTCAAAGAGGACTGCCTTGTCTGTAATACTGACTAAAACCGCTTGTTTCTGGAGATTCTAGATTGTATTCCTTCTTCTCCTGATCAAATAATGCCATTTGGGTTCACAAATGCCCCCACAATCTTTCAGCTGGCTTGACTGGCTTGAGATGAAATCCTGATAAAACAGACACAATTCACTTAAACCATGATAGATTTTAATTTTTGGGTAGATAAATTGAAAAACACTCCATTTCATCAAGTATAATTTTGGTTTGGGATTATATTCTATTTCAAAATTCCGTCAATTAACAACTTCTTTTTAACCTGTATCAGTAGCTAATTAAAAAATTTGTCCCCTAAACGAGTCCACATTCTGGTTTATCAAGGACGAAATCGTAAGCATGTCGCTCGGCTCACGATTCTTCTCGTTTTAATGGGTCGCTGTTAGCAGATTTATCGACTGCAGACAGGCTTTTTGTAGGCTCTTAATGGCCGAAGTACCTACCCAAGAGTATTCACAGGACGTGCTGCGAAAAATATAAATGTGTCAGGGCGGTTTTATGATTTTCTTTAAATGGTACTGGATCATCTTTAAATGGACACTGAAGATGGGAAATTGCTTGTGAATTCCTGGGAAGATTTTACCATTGATCATAACTATACCATTATCTCATCAAATTGTGTTATGAAGATATTTGGATATGTTTCGACTAAAATTCAACTTTGCGGATTCATTGCTCAGAGCTAATTCAAGCTATCAGATTCAATTTATAGAAAATTTAATGCTGTTTTCAATGAGGTAATATTTATTTTGATTTGCTCGATTTTTAACGAAAATATTGGCAATTCAAGCTGCTGAAGAAATTGCGTAACATTGCCCCACTTTGTATCTCTTATAATTACCGCAACATCCCCATACTTATTCGTGGATTTGTAACACCCTGTATCACGGAGATTTTTGAAGATGGACATTGTTTCAATAAAAATATTGAGAAGACTAGTGTTTGCTCGCGTTGAGAAAATTCATTTTGAAACTAATCTTCAAGATAATATCAAACCAATTTATGAATTCCAACAAAACCAGTACCTACCATGTATCATCAAGAAAAACTGGAACCAGAAAAATGTCAATAGGGAATACCAATAATTATTGAACCAGACATTTCAATTCGTGTTTGTGCACATTATAAATCAGCAATTAATAAGTCTTTAAAAGATAATTTTTGCCCAATACCACATATTGAAAAGGAAACTTCCATAGACCAATAACTAAAACTGAAAAAGACTATTTAGACCAAAGTTGTCATTCATTTTTCTGACCTGTTGTATTCAAATTGGCACTGGAACCAATTATTTTTCCCAGACAACAAACTGAAAGATCGGTGTCGTGTCGCGACCTTTTGAGAGGCAAAAGTGTGCCGATTTCCGTTCCACTCTTGTTACACAGAAGATTCGGAAATTTACCAAAACTTTATCGAATTTGTTAAAAGTGAATGTTTACATTTCTCTCGAATTAATAAATTCACTTTTTCCTAGGTGAGCCTGCAGCCTCAATAACAAAGTACCTTGTTTTGGTACGAGCACGACAATAATTTGTTTCTGTTGTAAAAGACTTAAGAATATTTATTTGATTGCAATCTTGTTGAATAGGAAAATGTCGATGAAGATATATTATTGGAAAACAAAATTTAGAGAAAGTTACTTGATGAATCGATTTTTGTAAAAATAAATAGTAAATTAGCTTCAGTGTAATAAAGTTATTATTTGTACTTAAAAAAGAACCAAAGTAAAGATGATCGTCTTCGGTCATAAGAAGTTATTAAACCCATAACACTAGCCCATTACAGTTGCCTTAATAACCACCTACCTACCATTTTCTTCCATACTAGAGGTTTAACGGTACAAATTCTAAGCAAACAATGTATTTAAACGTATTATTAAAACGAGTCAGATGGTTGATTATTTTTTTTCGCAAATGGATTTATGTTGACTGATGACATCTGTTGGCCTGCAGAAGCAAAAAAATTTGTAATTTAAAACTTGCAAAAAACTGTTTTTGTCCATCATCAGCATAACTAATCCACTTATTGAAAATTCTTCCGAGAAGGAAGTCATTAGCCTTACAGGCAAATTACGATTTATATGACGTGATCAATATCATTGATATAGTAGTTGTAATGCTCTATTTCTTCTTGGATTTGAAATCTGTTATTTACTTGTCAATAAATATAATATGGACTATTTTTTAAATATGTGTAATGTAATAAATATTTTATTAATTGCGTTTTCTTTAATTTGCAAGTAAAGACGCATTGTTGTTGGCTGGGTGAGGCGTAAGTAAAGTACATTGACACTGTCATTTTACGTTGTTACGAGTGTTGATGGTACGAAGAAAATAAGCGATAGAATGCTTTTGCAAAAAGAAAAATTGGAAAATTGAAAAATCACTCCAAATTGTTTAACACGATTTTATTTCTAGAACTAATAGGTTTCTTGCATGATTTTTTTTTATTCGCTTATTGGAAAGAGGAGTCAAAATTAAGCTCATCTGTATTTTTTTCCGATTTTTTTCGGACTTGCAAAGGCTCTAAATTTCAATTTGAAGTTCAAATTTCTTGGTGGTCAGTTTTAGGCAGTGTTGCCCAGATGTTATGGTTTTCATGTAAACTTTTCCTAGCGGCGACAACTAAATCGATATAATATCGGATCCACAGATTTGTATCAGAATATGAAATTGATTCTCATCCCTATGGAAAACTTAATCCAATTTTTTAATTCAAATATAAATCATTATTTATTTTTATCCCATTTTGACGTTTAAAAATGACATTATTGAACGCATAATAGCAAAGGTAAGTAGACGTTTATCACCTGAGTGATTTAAAATATTTTTAACTCACTCTCGGTCTTTTAAGTCACTCTACCAGTATAGAATCTGCTACAAATACAAACAAACAACTGGTTATACCCTAGCAACCACCAATTTCAATTTTAGACCTTTCATGTGCTACTAAATGAATATTCTTTTTAAAATTTGATTCTTATTAATTTAGATGTCTATCAAAATAGGATAAAATTTTGTATACATCACGTGAGTTAAAATGTTTATTCATTCGAAGAAAATTAACCCACTCGCTAGGGCTCGTGGGTTAAACTTTCTTCTCATGAATAAACATTCATTTAACTCACTTGGTGTATAAATAACTATTATTTTATTACTTTTATTAGCTGTGATTAGCCTGTCCAAAACTCCAAAACGGGCAGAAGGCACGAAGGCACACAAAGGTTGCTCTACCTGCATTTTACTAATACCTTACCTATTAAAATTATTGGCTACCAAAATTATTATTTTTCTAAGTAGATTATGGGAAAAAAAAAGGAGTATGATTTTTATGTGTCTGTACCTATTCAATACCAGTTTCTCTAAGGCCGGTGTTACCCAACTCCTTAATTCCTAATTTCTATTCTTATTTCGTAAAATATTAGCTATCGATTTGGTCCTGTTACCCAGTTACTTAATTTTTTTTCAGCCACCAAATACACTGCCAAGCATAAAATTAGGGTCACCCCATAATTTGCAATTATTTTTAAAATTTTTGCTTATTGTGAATTGTTTTTTTTTTTAACTTATGTGATGATTTTAACTTTATGTGATGATTTTGTCGTAGTTGCTTGATTTTAAAAAAGTTCTTGTTGTTTTGCCCCAAGTTTTGCTTGCAAATTATGGGATGACCCTCATTTTATGCTCGGCAGTGTATATAAGATAAAGACTAGATTGATCTTCAGTATTCATGGGTTTTTTATTTTAATAGAATATAGGGTTTTTTTTTTATTTTAATATTGTTTTGTTTACAACCAACACAAAATCACAAGACTATGAATGAAGCCCTCAGAGCAGGTAAAGGTAAAGGAGTAGTAACATGGAGTTGGAAAATGAAGCCGTTTCTTTCCAAAAAAAATTGTGGTATAGGAATTGGATAAACTGATAACGTCATCATTTATTAACATGTATATGAACACCGGCCTAGCTTTTTACATTTTCACAGACAGAAAAATCCTTTTTTCATTTTCTTCAAACTACACACAGGGTGACTCCGGACATTTCCATTTGTAGAATAAGTGCAAAAAAAATATATCCCTATCCTTATATTTTACATGCTTTTAGAAAAAGACGCGGATACACTCAGTGCGCACTGATTGACAAATGGAAATCGCCATATGTCTCGTTTTATTTTTCATGTCAAAAGTAGGGCTGTACCAAAGTTGATTCACAAAGCGATTCTGATATTTATATATTTTCTTTTTTTATTCGATGTGTTAAAAAAGAAAAAAAAAAAAAGATTCGTTTGGAACATGAAAATTTGGCAAACAGTGATTTTTGATTGGTGCAAAAATATGCCGCAGAATTCAAATAATCTGCTTTTTTTTCTTTTAATTTCTGCCTTCAAGATTAAAAAAAAAGAAAAAAAACAACCATACTGTTATGTAGTATATAAAATACACTTTCGTTACAGATAAATTATATACCTAATTTCGATTGAGTGCAAGAAGTCCATTAGCGCATATTATGCGCATCTAGGAAATAGCGATACCTATTAGTCATTGATGATGTTGAAAACTTGCCCATCCGTAATCTTTTTAAAGTGAATTGACAAGTGTATTGAAGTTAGCGGTCATCATTTTGAACAATTTTTATAGTTTTTGAGGTATTTTTTCAATATGGTAGCCTTTCTCTACTTTTGGATTTTGAGAGACAAAAAGAATAAATAATTTGGTTCATTTTTATCAGCTTAAATTGAAACCGGATCGAAAAATGTTTCAACTGAAAGTTTATTGTTTTTTTCGTACAATAAGATTCTGGAATAAAAAAAATACGTTTCCATTAAAAATAAAGAGTTGACCTTGAAATAACCTTGAAAACGTTGTCAAAATCAAAAATCAGTACCGCCATTTTGTTTCCCCCATGATTCCATATAACTTTTGTTTGAACTTTTTTTTTCGAAAACACACCGTTTTCGAGATATTTGACTGTCTCAAGTTAAATGAACCACCCTGTATACTAGGATAAGAATCGCTGAAAATTTCAGCTTTCTACCTACCTATAACAGAAAAAAAGTTATGATTTTTCAAAGTATTCAAAAATCGAAATCCTAAAGTACCTAGCTAACAATGTTACCAATGTGTGAGCATTTGCTCACATTTGTGAGCATTTTATAGATCAGGGGGTAAAAATGGGAGCATTGGCAAGATGTGAGCATTTTGTGGGCATTTTTGGTATTGATTAAATGAACAAATTAAATTCGTCCCAGCACGAGTCTACGAGAGCCATGTCATAACTCGTGGCATAGCAAAGACCAAGCGCCCAACTTTTTAGAAAAGAATTATGTATTTCACCTCAGGTGTCAAGATTGTCAAGAGGCCATTTTAGAAACGCGGATTCCATCCAAGGATGATACACACTCACTGCTACTACAGGATGGTCTATTCTCATAAGGCCTGTGTGTAACAAATCCCCCCCATGCCAAAATGCCAGTTGTGACCATAGAGTTGTGACGTAGACAGAATGCCATTTGCATTTCTTGCCTTGACGTAGGCTGTTTAAACAGCTGACGACTCAGTTATGACGTCGGAAATGGTATCACACAATATGGCGGCGATTACCAAAAACGAGGCTGATAAGCACTCCTTATGCCCCATTCTCACTTGCGCGAAATTCGCTCTTTTTTGACATTGCTTCGACAAGTTGACGTTTTATGCGTGTATCAAACGTCAAATTTTCGAAGCAATGTCAAAAAAGGGCGCATTGCGCGCAAGTGAGAATTAAGCTTTATAGAGTGTGTATTGTCTATTCTCCTTGGATTGCAACAGCCGATCACCAGCTGTTTGTTATTTATCTATTTCTAATGAACACGACTGAAAAAAGACAATTGTACATCAGCCTGGTGATCACGTAGTCAAATGTCAAATGCACTTAATACTTAGGGCCATATTCTCCGTAGTTCCTAAAGCCTGGCTTAGTGGAAAAGCTCGGCTTTGTCACACAAAAAGTCAATCTTTTCCACTAAGCCAGGCTTTATGAACTACGGAGAATATGGCCCTAAATCTCGAAAACTATTGACATTTTGACATTGACGTTATTTTTAGTACATGTGAGCATAATGTGAGCGTTTCCACTACAAATGAGGAGCATTTTGATAACTTCCCGTTGGTAACACTGCTAGCTAACTTAGTACTAAAATGATGTTAGGTATGTAAATGAACCCCAATCAATATAAATAGTATATTATGCAATGATCATGTAATGATAGCCATTAATACACGAGCATGTTTCAGGATACGAAACGAGCCGCAGGCGAGTTTCGTATATAACATGCTCGTGTATTAATGGCCATTACATGAGAGTTGCATACACTATTTTTTCTACTGCCATTGATAAAACTTATGATATTTAGATATGTCAACATTATGCTTAACTTTGAATAGAGATTTTATAATTGAGTAATGCGTCCATACAGTTGAAGGTTTCATTTTTTGTTGTAATTCTTCAAAATATACTATCAAAACATTTTCTGAGAAGGACGATGTGTTTTTGGTGTTTCTCCAATCCATAAATTGTCCTATAATTTTTCGTAAATTTTCTTGGACTTGTCCGGTAGTATATTATTACCTGCATTTGTCGCCCTTTATGTAATTTCTGGAGGTGTTAGTGAAAATTCTTCGTTATCACTCAATATTTCCATAATAATGCCTCATCCCAAACTTTAGGTAACTTTTAATAACAATTTGAAGTATTTTTTTATTAAATTATTGTTTTTCGCTAAATTACCATGGAAAAACTATAAACAGAGTGCTGTCAGTATTGAAAAAAAAATAATTCAAAATTTCTTAACTGGTGGCGCCATCTATTGACAATGTATAATAATGAAAAAAGTAAAAATTCTTCCTTATCACTCATTATTTTCATAAGTCTTTTTTATAGTTATCAACATAATTGTTTTAGGGCCAAATTGTGGACCAACTGGTAAGTGTCTGGTTGTTACCTAGCAGGTACTTTCTATTCTCTAGTGTATAAAAAGTACCTGCTAGGTAACAACCAGACGTTTACCAGTACCAGTCAGTCCATAATTTGGCCCTTACGCAAAATTACCGTTTAAAATGTTTAATATCTTAACTGGTGGTGCCATCTATCGACATTGTATAATATTAAAAATCTGTATTATAATGAAAATCTGTATCATAATAAAGTTCATTATGATACAGATTTTAATCGTTTAATAGCGTATTATGAAATGTCAGTAGAAAAAATACACACATCAAAATAGTCTAGGGAACAAGATGCAACTGAATACATTTATAAATTGAACAAAATACCTATACTTTCAAAAGATTTTTAAATTTTATCAAAGCCTGCTGGAAAAGCCGATATGATAAATTTGACAAGATTTGTTCAACAAATACCCATATGATATCTTTTAAAAAAAAGTTATTCTGTCTCAAAATTAAAAGACGAATATTTCTTATTCCCTAGACTTTTTTGATGAGTGTATATACATTATAAAAAAGAATTGTAATAATTTTAATTGACTATTATTCACCTGTTACATTGGTATATGGAATTTCAAACTGCTGAGTTTTTATTCAATAGATATGAATTATTACTGAGTAATTTTTACTGTAAACGTGAATACCTAGAAAAAGTATATAAATAAACTATTTGATGCCAATGGAAAAATTGTCACGTTGTACAACTAAATAATTCCAGTAATTTATTATTATCGATATTTAATGTTTTGATAAAAATTCACCTTGCCACTTGCTATTTTATCGAGCAATGCACGTTTCAATGTCATGTGCAAAAAGTTACTATACAAAAATGTTTGTAAGTATATGTAATTATTTTATATTGAGAAATTACTTTGTTGGGAATTTGTGTAAACATTGAAAGGAATTTTGTATTTTTATTAAGTTGAGTTTACAATTAATAATCTGAGTATTTTGAAAAGTATCCTGATTCTGGAAACCAAAGGAAATTCAATTATTTTCGGAAGATTAAATCGAAAAAATGAAGAAGAAAATTGTTAGATAGAGTACCAACCTATTTAAAAATCAAAGATTATTTTTGAGTGAATTTTTATGTATTTTCCTGGGAAATTTCGGATAGTTCAATCTGAAATTCTATCTATTTCTTTTTGGGTATATTGAATTGTAGGCCTAAAACTTTCCAAACATTTTTGGCAAGAGACGTATTTTTGGAAGAAGAATTTGAAAATGTATACTCCACACACACTCCCAAAGGAAACGAATTTAGGTTTTGCAAAATCTGGGGTTTTTAATTGAGACCTGCTAATAACAACTTTTCCATGTTTATGTCGCTTCTGTAATAAGCCCGATTTTGATGTCACCTTGCAATGAATTTTTGTGTACCTACCTAAATTATTTGGTTTACTCATAGGTATGCACCTCACAATGAATCAAATACATATTTATTTCGTATAAGTCATGGTCAACCAATATCACCGATATCAAAAACAGGATATGATATAACGATACTTATCAATGTCACTTACGTGCTAGGATTAAAAATTAATCAATTAAATCGCATCTTTATGTGTTAGGAATATTTTAAGTAGCTGTTTCAAACAATAAACACCTACATACTTAACACATTTTTCTCTATGATGTTGCTTATTTATAACATAATTATAGTATTGTTGCAGTGCGAAAAGGTGCAATTATTGTTTTTAATTAGAGAAATGGCTTGATTAATTAATTTTAGAAAATTTTTAAAATGCAAATATTAAATGTCCCTATCCGGAGCAGACATCAAGATTAGCTAGCGCGATATTGCAACCCACATAATCCAATTTAAATAATGAATGTCTCTATTAGGAATAAAGACACGCGATGACATTTATATGGTAATAAAGAGATTAACAATTTGACAGAATTTATCCTTCGTTCAAATTTTCTTGCATAATAATTTGCGTTTGATTGTCTAGCGGGCAATAAACCACAATTTAGTCTTATAGAAGCAGGAAGAAACTTGATATTTTGCACTTTTAAACCGCTTTTATTCAATTTCACTTTCCACTTTATCAGCTGCAATGTAATAAGTAAGATAGATCAGATTAGATTGATTTGAATATAGGACTTTTGTGTCATTACAGGGCCTCTGAATATTCAATAAACGGTTGCAAAAAAACAATTATTACTCTCACTAAACAATAGGATAAAGAAAAAAATAAAAACAAATTATTCTATTGTTTCTTATGGTCGTTTTTTTTTCCAATATAATTGTTACACAGGTACTTTCCTTACAATTTATCACGTTTTAACAATTGTACAAATCTATTTTGTTGTCACTTTTAACGTTCAACGACAGTGTAAAATAGAAAGCAACCAAGCAAGCAATTAGTTGCGAGAAAGAGGATTTTTTGGCAGATTTATATGTGAAAAATCGTTTGATTTGACTATTTATTGAAGCCTCAAGCATATAAAATAAAATCTAATGCAAGAAATTGTATAGTATAGGTACAACATATAATACTGGCTAGAATTTCCGGGAATGGTGTCTGGTTGAAGTATTATTACGCCGTTAGCAGGCTAATTTGAATAATGAGGAAGGGCTCGGAGTTATAAGAGTCTGCGAAGCAGGAAGAAACCAGAAACTTGATATTTGATTTTAATGTGTTTATGGGTGCGTTATAACACGTTACTGGAACTATGAAAGTACTATAATCACTAGCGAAAGGATTTTTTAATCGATTTCTGAATGAACGTTAATATGTTTTTCTGGATTGGTGGAAATTTTGAGCTTGAAATCTGAATTGTGTGGTACCTATTTATTCATAAAACTATAAGATATCTGTTTATTTTTTCATCAGTGTGTTTTCGAAACAACAAGGAGTCAATAGTCAATGATCCATACAGTTCAATAAATTCGTATAAAAACAATTTTTATTGTTTTTTGACATTGTATCAAGGACTTAAGTACATGCATTATAAATGAAGTGGAAATATGAACAACAAAAAATACAAAAATTTTCATTTTTTCACATATAGTTGTGTTAATTGAGTTAGAAATTGAGCCAACATTTTTAAATGCAGCAGACACAAGATGTGAATTTGAATTTACTGATTTATTTGCAGATTTTGATCTTATTTAAATCCAAATTTGTACTATAGAAACATTTTGAACTCCTTTGGTAATCATTCTGTTGTCCTTTCGATTGCGAAATCTGGCATCATGGCCGGAGAAACAGAAAAAGAAAACGCTGTCGCGAAAAGTTGCAAATACTGTAAAAAAAGCATAGAAAGATCGCTAGTTTTGTGTGTAGTGTGTGATGTGTCCTATCATCCCTCATGTGCGCTAAGGGTGAAAGGTCTTATAGTGATTGGGGGCCGAAAAAGTGATGTAAATTGCTGCTCCCAAAAATCGGCCATTGAAGTCAGTCCCAAGGCCAGCAGCGAGATGGATGCGGCATCCAACTTCATAAATAATCAAGTCTATGAAGAGCTCTTGAAAAGTAAAGACATCATTATAGAAGAGCTGAAAGACAAAGAAGCCATTCTTCAGAAAACCCTTACGTTATTGGAAGAAAAGGTGAAAAGTCTAGAAGTATTCTTGGAAAAATCGACAAACAGCGTGACAACAGTGCATTCCACTCATTCCAGGACGCCCACAGCAGCTGATGTCGACTTGACAGAAAGTAAACAACACAAGGAATCTTGCTTGAAACATAGTTTGACCCAGGCGACCCTGGGTGCCGCACCACCTGCACCGAACAGTGCACCACCTGCACCGCCCACTCCAAAAGTTGCGCCGTCAGCCTCGATCAAATCATCACAACCGACGAACCTGGGTCCATACACTGCGCGCACCTGCACCGGTGTGACCCATTGTTCAGTTCAAACGAGAGCATCTGGATCTGGAGCAAACCTAACCTTACTAGAGGATAATATAAATACAATAACAGAAACAGCTGTTCTTAGTCACAGAAAACCAGGAAAATCTGGGAAAACACCAGAAGAATCAGAATCAGAATCCTTACTAGCACAAGCACATAAAATGGAAATAGTGCAGACAAGGGTTATGAATGAAATAATAAATCTCAGTCCAAACAGAAATAACACGAATCATGAACGTAAGGATGCTGGAGAATCTACTTCTGATGGTAATTGTACTGTACAACGTAAAAAAACAAAAAGTAAGGAAAAGGGGCTAAGAGATCTAAAGAGCCGACCATCACCTATTAGGGGTTCTAATGATAACCATGGAAGTTCACTGAAGGTAGCCCAGAGGTACTCATGGCTTTTTATTTCAGGTCTTGATGCTGAAATGGCTGCAACTGATGTCATCCAATATGTTAAAACATTTAGCAATGGTCAATTTGTATGTGAAAAACTCCAAACAAAAAAGGGCAATTTGTGTCCTCATTTAAGCTAGGGGTGCCAAAAAATATCAAAGACGATATTATGGTAGGTGCTATGTGGCCTACAGGTGTAATCATCAATGATTTTCGGAACCTGAAGAGTCTTACGAGGCAATAAATCCAGACGAGGAATCCTGCTTGGTTCTATTCCATGTGAATGTGCAATCAGTACGTAATAAGGTAAATGAACTGGAGGCATGTCTTGGACAATCCCTACCAGAAATAGTGTGCTTAACGGAACACTGGCTTTCAGATGATGAAATGAAATTACTTAATATTTTAAATTACAATAAGGTGTCTTACTTTTGCCGTAGCATTTTTAGCTGTGGTGGAGTCCTAACTTTTTTGAAAACTGGCATTAAATATAAATCTCTAAATTACATAAATAGTTTAAGCCAGGAAAAATGTCTTGAAATATGTGGTACTTTTTTGTTGGATTATAGGATACATATACTGAATGTCTATAGATCGCCATCTGGTAATTTCCAAAATTTTTTGGGTATTTTAGAACAGGCCTTAAGCCAGATTGGTGTTAAAAATAAGGTGGTCTTGGTGGGTGATTTCAATGTTAATTTTTTGTCTTCTCAGAGAGAATGCATATTCTTGTGCAACTACTAGATACAGGTTTTGACTATGTAAAAGAAAATGGTATTGGGGTGGAGCGAAAGTTTGAAATGTTTGTGGAGTCTATGCAGGGCATTTACATTGAAGCGTTTCCAGAAAAACTGTTCACTATCAGTGCAAATAGGAACACCAATATAAGCTGGTTCAATGGCAACTTAAAAAATATGAGAAATCACCTGCTTGTGTTGAATGATCTGTATAGACGCCAATCCACAGAGCAACTTAGACTACAACGAAACACATACAGAAATCAGTATAAATCTGCTATAAGAGAGTCAAAAATTTGCACTAATGATCGACTTATCCGGAATTCGGATAATCCAATAAAGTGTTGTTGGAATATAATAAATGATTATAGGGGCCTAACCCCGAAGAATAACCAGAATAACACATCTATATCATCAAATGACTTTAATAATTTCTTTGTAAGCATTGCTGAAAACCTAAAAGAAAGCATTGCGCCCACAGATTTCAACCCATTAGTGAATTTAGGAAAACTAAAAGATAGTTTGTCCCAGCATAGATTTACTCTCTCTGAAGTCTCCTTTAATGAGGTACGGGAAGTAATTACCAACTTAAAAAATAAAAAGAGTAAAGATATGTATGGTATAAATGTTGACTTGGTAAAAAGCTGTAAGAACCAGTTGGTTCCCATCCTGACAAAACTGATAAATTACTGTTTTGAAGAGTCTGCGTTTCCCACTTGTTTGAAGAGGGCTGTGGTTATACCAATATTCAAAAAAGGAGAACCAAATGATCCATCAAACTAGACCCATATCCTTATTGCCTGTATTTTCTAAAATTGTTGAGAAGTGTATGGCGCTTAAAATAATTGCATACTTGGAAGCAAATGGCTTATTTAATCCGGGTCAGTATGGGTTCCGCAAGAATCTTAACACAACCTTGTGCGTGCTTCAACTGGTTGAGGAGATTGTCGAGGCTTTTGAAAATCATGGGTATGTCTCTGCTGTGCTATGTGACTTAAGTAAGGCCTTCGACTGTGTCTCCCACGACTTGTTAATTGGTAAGCTTGCATACTATGGCTTTCATAAGAGCAGCATAGATCTTCTGCGTTCCTATCTTGAAGGAAGATCCCAAGTGGTGAGAGTAGGTGGGGTGGAGTCCGGGGTGAGAGGCATTGGTATGGGAGTACCACAGGGGGTCCAATATTGTTTTTAATATATATTAACGATCTGCCTCTGGTGTCCCCTGAAAGGTGTCTTCGCTTTGCGGATGATACTACCATCCTTGCCACAGGTCCTAGTGCGATTGAGGCCGAGGCTGGGTCGCGGGAGGCACTGTCGAGGGCGAAAACATGGTTCTCTGCAAATGCTCTAGTCCTAAACACTCAAAAAACCCAAGAAATAACATTCTCCTTGAGAGAGCTAGACGTTCCTGACCAAACAGCAAACTTGTTGGGTATAACCCTCGACACGAAGTTGGTCTGAGACAAACATGTTGAATGTCTGTCAAAAAGACTCAACACAAATTTATTTATATTGAGAAACCTTGCAAACTGTGTCTCGAAGGATGTGTTAAGACTTGCGTACTTCTCAATTTTTCATTCAACCATGTCCTATGCCATACTGATTTGGGGACACTCTAGTAGTGCCATGCAAGTGTTTCGGCTACAGAGAAAAGCAATGAGGATTGTTGCAGGGTTGGGCTATAGAGATGACTGTAGGCAGGCATTCAGAGAGAGCAACATCTTGACATTTCTCTCATTATATATCCTAGAAAATCTGATACACCTTAAAAACAATGTTTCACACTATACAACCAATGTTGAAACCCATGACCATGACACTCGTAATAAATGCCTATTAGTCCCAGCCTATAAAAGACTAAAACGAAGTCAAAATAAACTGCCTAATACAATTAAGATACTCGCACCGGGCCTGTTCAAATTAACAATAAAAAGATATCTCTTGGGTAAGGCATACTATTCAGTAGATGATTTTCTGGCGGATGTTTGGGGGAAGGAAAAGGAATAAGGAATTGTGCAAGGAAATTACCAGGTGGCCAATAATGTGATATTTTTATTTTTTGTTCTTTTATTTAATTTTTATATTTACATATTTGTATTTTACTATCTATGTTTTTGTTCATTTATATTTTATATTTTGTTTTTGTCTCGGTTTTTGTTAACGTTCTTACACCTACTTTTAATAGAATATTTATACCCCTAGTCAATACCTAACTAATTTTATTTATTTTTATATTTGTTTTTTACCTTGTTGTTCTCTTATTTATTGATCTGTCTTGAACTTGTGTAGATCTTGTGAGATGGAATTGTAAAGTGGGTATCAATTGTAGTGCAGCTGTATGTTTTAGATTTTAAGTTTTAAATTTTTGAATCCCCAATACCATTTAGTGGTTGTCGGGAGCATATTTCTATTATTATTGATAATTTGACGCATGTAAACACTTTGTGTAATTTGACATGTTAAATAAAATGATTTGATTTGATTTGATTTGGATTTCTGAAAGCTTTGGAATATCGTATTTCCATTTCTGGCATAGGTAGAGAGCTGTAATTTTCAGTAAATCTTATCCTAGTGGAGGAATATAATATTCCAGAAATAAAATCGTGTTAAGCAATTTGGGGTAAAGGACCCCGCACACCTCTTATGGGATTTGGGACTTCCGCCAAATTCAACCAAATTCTAGTTATAAATTTGACTTTTCTGATCAATACTTAGCATTGGCCCAACTTAATCCTACTACTTTTTGAGATACAGGTAGTTTAATGTCCACATTTTATATGCGTTTACATCTACCTGTCACCTAATGGTCAGGTATCTACACGCTCAGATGAAAGGTAGATGTAAATGCATATAAAATGTGTACATTTCTTAAACATTAAACTACCTGTATCTCAAAAAGTAGTCATAGGATCAAGTTGAGCCAATGCTAAATATTGATCAAAAAGGTCAAATTTATATCATACTAGAGTTTGGTTAAATTTGGCGGAAGTTCCAAATCCCATAAAAGGTGTGTGGGGTCCTTTATCAATAATTCAATTTTTCTGAGTGTGCCTTTTCTCATAGATTTCGGCTTCAAATCTTAGAATAATTTAGTGCATGGACTATGCAGTTCGCAAATAATCATGATTATTCCAACTAGAGAGAATTACAGCGATAATTCTCCCATGTTATTGTATACATGGTTGTCATGCTATTTTTTGATACAAACAAACGGTTCCTGATAGCAACCATTTATTTGTATTGATTGTTAAGATGTTCAAATCGTTTAATACATATTTATTTCCATATTTTTTGCATTCTCATACGTGAAATAATCCTCTAAATACCACTTGAGCTTTAAAATGAACCAGATAATTTTTCACTCATGCGTGTTTTCTCTGCAAATTTCACTCGTCCTACGGACTCGTGAAATTATAGAAAACACGCAATCGTGAAAAATTATCGGTAATTTTGAAGCTCTCGTGGTATTATCCCCGAAAACACAAAATCTCAACATGAAAAAAATTAAAATTTCATCATTTTAGTAGGTATGTACCTACTAAGGGAAAACCTTAAGGTTTGGATTTTTGAAAATTTTGAAAAACCATAACTTCAGCTTAATCAGCGATTCTTATCCTGGTAAAAGAGAATTTCGGCTCATTTGGACCTGTAATTTCAGAAATAAAATCGAGTTAAACAGGGTGAATTCGTCGATTTTTCAATTTTCCGGCGATTCTTAACTACAATCAAAAATTGCCTCAAGATTCACTAGAAATCATCCCAGATCATCATTTTCTTTCATTTTTATACTCATCAAACTAGTTCTCAACTCTTCTCGAAGGAATTCCTTTCTTTCAGAATTTTCCAATCTAATTCCAACTAAGTAAAGCCTTTGTCAAATCATCAACATAGCATTTGTGTTTGAAGGAAATTCAGATTTGATTTTGTTTGAGTGAATCAACATAGGTATTCCTGAACAACTTTTATCTATTTTTTGGCGGCATGTCTGTCATCAATTCTCAAATATTCCAGCGGAACAATAGGAAACAATTCTGGTTTCAATGCAAAGGCCAATTTTCAATTAATTTTGGTTGTATTTTCTTCTGTATCTTCAATTTTTTCACATTCTTCCTGAGCTTCTTAATGGTTTTGCTCATTGTCCCCTCTACTTCTCCAATAATACTTCTTTGATTCCTTTTTCTCGTCATCAAATTCAACTTTAAATCAATCTCTTGAATATTTAAATACATTAAGCAGTTTGTTTCATATATTTTCAGACGACTATAAGAGATTTACATTGAGTTTACGAAGTTCAATTGCGTTTCAAATATCACAATTACTGAGAAATCTGAGCTTTACAATAAATATTTGATGTCGTTTAACTGTTTTAGACATCTGAGTATTGTTATCATTGAGAATTTGATTTTATAATCATTTCAGAAAAGGCAAAAAAAAATGAGTACCCATTTCCGCAAATCCTCAGGAGTCACATTCCAACGAATCAAAACTTCATCAATACAAAAAAATTTAAGTATTTCCCAAACATGAAACTCACCTTCAAAATCAAAATATAATCCGACAATACACTCAAAACATTTTCACAAAAACACCAGTAACCCTCCAAAAGAAAAAAACACCAGAAGCCCTTCGCCAGCAGGGTATATTATGACAGTCAATTTCCACCAGAAAGGTAGCAGCAGCTCCGTCGTACACCTGCTGCTAGCAGTGAGCGCACGTTCGCGTTTATTTGCAATATACTTTCAAACACGTTGCCGAGAACTGAATGACTTGGTGTAGGTCTCCTGCGGACCGCGAACCGGTGCTCTAGCTATAGAATACGACAGCGACAGCAGGGAAAAGCGACGAAAAAGACTTTTTACCGGACGCTCTAGGCTGGACGACCTTTCAAAGCCGCCATGCAAGGTTGATGGCAGATGTATAATGAGGACGTATATACGAATTGATTTATGCCGATTTCAGATTTATGATAATGAATTCGGATTTTGCGAAATGCCACTACTGGATGGTATCGGAAATTGGTTTTCTATAGCTGATTTGATGATAATCGTAACATTGTTCCGTTCATTAGGTGCATCTAAAACAGCCCGATTGAATTTCAAATACGATTCAACTGAGTAGATAATGAAAACAGTTACAGAAGCGGTATTGCATACAACTAGGTACGACCTATTTTGATAATATCCTAATTATTTCAGCTATTGTGTTACATCGTATTGTCTATTTTGTATCTGTATTGGAAGATCTAACAATACATGGGATCTGCTTATGTAAGAATTTTCTGTAAATCTTGCATGTATATAATATAGAATCGTTCTCTAATAATGCAGGCAGGCTCCTTTACTACTAAAACGATGAAATTTCAATTTTTTTTTTGTTGAAATTTTGTGTCCTAATGGTTCTTTGGGATCCCTCGAACTCCATACACTAAATTATTCTGAGATTTGGAGCCGGATTCTATGAAAAAAGGCACTAAATCACCCGAAATTGCTTAACACGATTTTATTTCTGGAACTATAAGTTCAAATGAGCTGAAATTTTCAGGGATTGTAATCCGCCACTGGGATAAGAATCGCAGAAAATTTCAACTTTTTATCTCTAATAGAAAAATAATATATTATTCAACAAGCGGGTAATGATGGCTATTACTCATGAAGGATGAAGTTTACATTACGAGCCGCAGACGAGTAGTGTAATCATCCGAGTGAGTAATAGCCATTACTCACGAGTAGAATACTATACTTTTTCTATAAATAATAGATAATAGGTACAAATTATGCGGTTTTTTATTCAATTCTTATGACGAAATTAATTGACAATTCTGACAGGTGGAAGACAAAGTGAGATTAGGTCAGCACAAGTCTTGTTTAAATCAGCTGTCAAAATGACCGATCGGAAGGTGGAAGTATGTTGTCAACTTTTCGAATTTTCTGATTGGCTCTTAAATAGTGGAGTAATGAGACCAGGATATTTTCATTCAGTGGCGGCTCGTCAGAGAGATTTCTAATTAAAATAATAATTCATAAATTACACTTTCCAAATTTCGATATTTCAATGTAATTTAGAAAAATGTGACAACATTATTTCAATCAATCCCGCGCCTCCACGACAAAAATCTGTGAATCTGGGATACTCAGTAATACCGGCCCGAAGGGCCGGAGTCATATGCAAGCCCGAAGGGCCGAAGTAATACGAGCCCGAAGGGCTAGAGTTATACGCGAGACCGAAGGGCCAGAGTTATACGCGAGCTCGACGGGCTACAGTTATTTTAATCACGGGGCTCAGTCTATAATTCTATTGGTCAGCGGATAATTTAGAGCCAATTAAAAACCGGGAGTATTTAAAATGCGATTTTTAGCGTCCGATCAAAGAGTCGGGAATATTCAAAAACTTTAGTTTTATCAAATTGACTTTGGAATGTTGGTTTTCTCAGGATTTTTACTTTTTTCAGAAAACAGTGGTTTTTGCAAACATATACTACTTTATCGTTGTCTTTGTCTTACTCACTATAATCAATAAGGATTATAAGGAAACCTTGTAATGTCATTTTCATTGAAATTAAACTAAAAACAAGTTTCCTATGATTTATTTAGAAAATTCTAATTATTATATTATTATTAAATTGAATTTTAAACAAAAAACTCTTTTAAAATGTTATTTTTGTTTTCCGAGATGTGATGTGGCAACGTTGCTTTTAGTTGGCCATTTTGAAGTTACGCCTTGTGATTTTTTGTCAGTTTTTTCTCGAATTTTCGACTTTTCCGGAGTTTTTTAATGGAAAAAAGCAATTTAACATACGAGGCTTGAATTTTCTTCATTTTTTAGAAAAAATTTCTAGTTTTAAATACCATAATTAGCAAAATCCCATTTAAAATGCTTTTGAAGCATTTTTGACAGTCGGCCATTTTCAATTGACGTGTTTACATTTTTATTCAGTTTTTCTTCGAATTTCCACTTTTCCGGGAAAACTGATTTAAAGTACGAGGCTTTGAGTTTTCTTCATTTTCCACCAAAAATTTCCAGTGTTTTAACGGGGTAAGTGAGAAAAACTTTAGTTTTATCAAGTAGGTTTTGGAATGTCATTTTCGTTGTTTTTTTTGGAATTTTTATTTAAGGTTTTTGGGGTCCGGGGATCGTTTTCTATTACTTTTTTTCTCGAAATTTACAAAACTTTTTTGACGTTGACAGCTGTCAAATTATTTTGACACAAATCGATAGTTGGCGTCGTGAAACTGCCTTGTACCGGGGTTTGACTTTTGTAGCTTTTATAGTAGAGCGGAGAAAAAGTCGAACATGTGTCAAATTTGACAGGTGACATCTGTCGATATTTCCAAAGTGTGGTGCGACAAAAGTTTTATCCGAAGGAACCCGTTCATTGTTAACTGATTTTTATACTCCGGCCCTTCGGGCCGTAATCTTTGAAACAAAAAGACGTCATTTTGTATCGATTGTCAAAAAAACCCACAGTGTGAAATTTCAATTTTTTGACGTTTGTTGTATCATGAGCCATATGCTTTTTTTTTTCAAATCTCGAGCTCGAAGGGCCGAGATTATAGGTTATTTTAAAGCCAATCAAGAGCCGGGAATATTCAAAATTTAAAGCCAATCAAAAGCCGGGAATAATCAAAATTCAAATCCCCAAACCAATCAGGAGCCGGGAAAATTCAAAAAATTCGAATTCCAAACTCGACGGGAAATTGAATTTTTTGTAGCTTTTGCTACATGTTGTTACATAAATCTCACCCACTAAAAAACGTCCTTTGTTTTTCGGAAAAAACAAAAGAAATTTTTTTTTGAAATTGGCAGCTGTCAAAATTTTAAAAAACCTACATGGGCATATAGATTTAGCCTCTGCGAATACATAAGAAATACCAATTTTTTTTTTAACATATGTCAAAAAAGACGTTCGGCGTTGCCAGGCGGTTGGTTTCTGACATATATCGATGAAACTTCTTATTTTAGGGTTTTCGGAGCCTGGGGATCGTTTTCTGACATTTGTTTTTTGAAAAAAAGAAAAGGTAAAAATTTTTGACAATGACAATTATTGTCAAAATTTAAAAAAAAAAACCCACATGGATATATAGATTTAGCCTCGAAGAATACGTAGAAAGTAGCCAAACAGTGCTAATTTTTTGACTTTTGTTGTATTATAAGCAGTGTTGCCATATGTTTTTTTTCGAATCTCGATTCTGGAAGGCTGAGGTTATCTCAATTATGAGCTCAAAGGGCCAAGGTTATATGAGTCCGAAGGGCCGGAATCATGCGAATCCGAAGGGCCGGAGTTATACGAGCCCGACAGGCCGGAGTTATTTTAATCATGAGCCCGAAGGTCCGAGGCTATACGAGCGCGAAGGGCCGGAATTATAGGAATCCGTTCATTGTTAACCGATTTTAATACTTCGGCCCTTCGGATCGTAATCTTTGAACCATAAGACGCCATTTTATATCGACTGTCAAAAAAACCAAGGCCTACTTTGATATTTTAATTTTTTGACGTATGTTGTATCATGAGCAGCGTTGCCATATGTTTTTATCAAATCTCGATTTATCGGTTATTTTAAACCCAATCATTGACATTTTTAAAAAATATTTCCTTTAAAATTCCCAAATATCCTTTGGAATTCCCAAAAATCTGTTAAAATCTCAGAATTCCATAAGTTAGTGGAATTTCGAGGAATTTCGGTAGAATAATTATGTTATTCTGAAAAAGAAATTACATGTGAAATTTTCCATAGAATTCACATTAAATTTTAATTCCTCTCGAATTACTTGAAATTTCAGTGAAATTCCGATCGAATTACATGAATTCCTAAATGAATTACATGGAGGAATTTTAAACAATTACACCTAAATTCCCAACATGAAATTTCAGTTTTTACTAAATTTTAGTAATGCCGAGGAATTTCCAGCTAAAAACATGGAATTTCGGTGATATTCCGAAAAATTACCATGTAATGACATGAAATTTTTATATTTAGATGAATTTTTAAGAAATCACTTGAAACTTCATTAATATTCCCTGAAATTCCTGGCTATTAAAAGAGAATTTCAGTGAAATTCCGAAAAATTATTATGAAAATAAACTAAATTTTGAAAATTACTTGAAGTTTCATTGGACTTTCGAGAAATTTTCGGTTATGAACGTGGATATTCTCATAAAATTTTAGTGAATTCCGAGACATTTTTAAGAAATTACATGAAATGTCAATGAAATTCCGTAGAATTTTATGAAAATTTTGTGGAATTCCAAGATATTTCAGTGGTAAAATTTTGAGGAATTTTAGTTAAGATTAAAAAAAAAATATGGAATTTTGAAATTGAATTCCGAGGAATTTCATGAAATCCTATACTGTAATTCCGAAAAAAATGTTGTCCAAGAATTCCATAAAATCTTCTAATGAAATATTAAGGTATTTATTTCTATGGAATTACTTAAAATTTCCGCGGAATTCCCATGGAATAACTTAAAATTTTGATGAAATTCCTAAAAACTTTGATGAAATTTTCGAGAGGTTAATCACTTCCCGAAATCCTATCACAAATTCGTCCGAAATCCACGAAATTACTGCGAAATCCCTTCGGAATCTTTCAGAAATCTTTCCGTAAACCCAAAAATCTCTCGCAATTGTCTCAAAATTCATAAATCATAATCACTGAAAGTCTTTAAAATCTTTTAGCCTCCTCACTTGAAATAGTCACGAGCCGCCACTGTTTTCATTGGTTGAAAACAATTGAGTAATGAAAAAAAACTCACTGTATGAGTAATCATTCACATTGATCAATAGAAAATGGATGTATATTATGCATATTATTCAACACTCATAGAAAAAAAGTTATGACCTTTCAAATTTTTCCAAAATCTAAATCATAAGGTAGCTAACTTCTTATTTACCCCATTGACGGGCATGCCTGCATTTGCGGACAGGTGTCTAGGGACGCGTCTGTATTTGCAGACAGAAGTGGTAGTCCTCAAAACGTCGCGTCTGCGAAAGCAGACGCCTATGCTATTATATAATACACATGATTATTTTAAGTGTCCCAGTAAATGAAAAAAAATATTGAGAAGTGTCCACACACGTCCATTCGATGGGAAAAAAAAATATGAAATAATATAGAAAAATTATAGTGTCCCCCACATGGTCCCCTTTTTCGCCTAGCGCCCGTCAATGTGTTACACGATGAAATTTCAAAAAAAAAATTGTTGAGATTTTGTGTCCTAATGGTCTTTTGGGATCCCTCGAACTCTATAAACTAAATTATCCCGAGATTTGGAGCCGGATTCTATGAAAAACGGCACTCAGAAAAATTGAAAAATTGATAAATCGCCCCAAATTGTTCAAATGAGGGATTGTAGTCCTTGACTGGGATAAGAACCGCTGAAAATTTCAGTTTTCTACCTGTAATAGAAAAAAAAGTTATGACCTTTTAAAGTTTTCCAAAATCTAAATCATAAGGTAGCTACCTTAGGCAGATATGTTATTCATGATGAAAAGCTCCCTAATTTCTTCAATTCCCCAAACGTCATTACTCATGCAGCTTTCTCCATAAGTAAACAAATCATTAAACTTATTCAATGTTTGACTTGTGCTTATTCGACCTGCCAAACTCAATCTTGACTATAAGTCGGGTGGGTGAATGAACGTCCATGGCCTTGCGCATCCTTCTTCAAGACCACAGTAATTTTCTATGTATTAGATATTTCAGTCTAATTTAATTGATAATCAAGTGCACTATATAGGTAAAACTGTATGTTCAATGAAGCTAGACCACATTGCATTAATCAACCTGCCAAAGATATTACATCCTGCACCTTTCTAGGCCGAATTTATCTTGTTTTAATGTGGCAAGCTAACGGTTTCAAGCCATCTACTATTTCGGCCTCTAGCTAAATAATAATATTCGCGCAGATCGTAATCAGAAAGGTCGTAACACACAAAATTAGGTAAGTTAGAGCTTGATGAGTAAAATATTTCCTTGTTCATACAAATTATTTATTGATGAAGTAATTGGCTAAATTTAGGTATTATGCCATTATGATAAAAGATAAAAGTAATCCTCATAATAATCCTTTTGTCTGTTATGTACTAGAGAGTCGCCACTTGCTCACGACAAAAGAAAATTATTATCGATACAAGTTTGATAGATGATTAGGATTGAAACTGTATTTATAGATCCCATTGTTTTATAATGATCGATCTGAGAGAGTCTTTGAAGCAAATCGAAGCAATAATGGTCTACATAGGAAATCCATCAAAAGATAACTTATTTCGATTTATTTTTGCCCATGATGGTAAATCGTTCAAGCATTATGATGGAATTGTAGAATATACGATTTACGTTTGCAATTTGCAAGAATACTTCTGGCCAATTTCGAAAAACCCGTTCTGTGCTTGTCGCACTACTTAAAAAGTAAAAGGCGATTTATTTATCGGGCTCATCGACAACTTTGGGAACAAATATGTCTGCTGTTGCACGTCATAAAGACCGTTGTACAGTTTGCAATTTTGAAACAAGAATTTGTACGATTTCAACGCTTTTAGGACCGAATTCATAGGTAGTCCTCAATCCTCAGATCTTATGAAAACTTTGAACCTTTAGAATTAACATTGTCAAATAGTAACAAGTATCCATTCTGAACTCATGATCTGCAAGAAAGACTCCTAATTCGGTTTCAGTAGTAACTGAAACTTTTGGCGGACGTCAAATCATCAAACTTATCTTTGACAGCTGTTCAAAACTATCGATATTTCTTTTTTATGAAAATAACACAAAATATCAAGCTAAACCAGTAAGATATTGACATTTGACAGAAGTCATTTACTTTGAATGCCAAATGGACGCACAAATCTTATGGAAATTGGATTTATGTCAAATGTGCTTATTTTTTGATATGTTGTAGAAGACATGGTCCTTATCAAAAGTTACCATTGCGCTAAATTCGGAAAATGGACAGTTTTTGAGAAAATCCATGTCAAAGAAATGCTACCTCAATGAGAAATGCGTATTATTCATAAACCGGTTAGCGGTGTTTCGGAACGCGATGTTCAGGTGAGTCGGTAGAGTCTCTGGATTGTACTGAAGCGAGTTCAGGATTGGGAATATGCTTTTGTTTAGGCGGCACTTTTTTTTATCTTGCTTGGATACAATGTTAGATACGTATAGACTTGTTCTATAGCTTCCATTTGCGAATATTTCCCAACATTGCTCACACATTGCTTCACACAGTTTTATTTGAATTGTCGCATTTGCGTAAACTGTATCCAGGTCCAATGAATAGTTTTTCACAACACATTGTTCTCTTGCGGTTTGCGGTTTCAAGAAACATTGATGGTGTTTCAGAACGTTATTGGCTGCTTTATTTGTCCTGGAGAATTACCTCCGAGACTGATGGTACGGATAGCAGGCGACGATAAAGCGAAATATTGGTATCCAGAGGCGTGTAATAAATGATAGACCCTTAATTGAAGTTAACCCGCAAACTAGAATTTGCGCAAGCTGTAATAGGTGTAATAGGGAAATTAATGCGCTTCAAGCAGACCCTACTTGTCTTAAGTTGAAGGTACTCACTCAAACATCCAGCAACATGTGCATGGTTTGCAACGGACTAGATTTTCATAGCTTGTCGGTTAAGGCAAGGGTGCGCATATTTGTGAAATTGGAGATATTTGTTCCAAGCTTTGCCCGTTGTTGTTTGCATCATCTGGATGGCAATAGATTACTTCTGCAACGTTTGATGCCGGGATTACGTAGCATTAAAAGACCGAGTGTAATTCCCGGTCCAGAGTTAAAAGCTTTTGTGATGGGATTGAGACTCTCTGCTAAAGACCGTAATCAAATTCAAAGTGAATATAGTTTTCTGGATTAGGATTTCCATATTGTTGCTCCACTTACTAAAGATCAATTTCGAAACCTTCATAATTTTCGCAACCTTATAGTAGTTGACGGCGGTAATAGATGTCATTAAAAAAGATCTTTTGACTTTTCTGAACAAATTAAGGCAAGAGCTATCCGACGATTTTATAAAAGTTATATTCCAGTACTTGAGTCGACAGTCGGTTAGTATATAGTATTTTTAATACCTATTTAGAATAACTCCATCCTTAATTTTATTTGTGTGTTCAAGAAGCGATATACGTTTAAACACTAGAACGACTGGTACTTCTAAATAGGTACTAAAAATTCTATAGCTATGAGTGCTGTCAGGACGTCATTATTTCAAGAGATTGTACCCTAAAATATCGGTGTCAATTAATCGCAAAGATTATATCAACCTACATGTAAGGGATTTTGCCAACCATCTTTACAAGGAAAATCCTGAAGCTCCCAAGGTTATAGCGTACGTCGATGGAACCTATACTTATGTTCCCATGCAAAGGCAGCAATTTCCAGATTTTAAGGCAAACGTATTCGGTATATGCATAAAGGACGCCATCTCATTAAGCCAATGCTTATAGTTGCTCCAGATGGCTATATTTTGGACATCCAGGGTCCGTATTTTACAGACTCCCGGAACAATGATGCCGCGTTGCTACGTAATGAATTTGACAGAAATGCTGAAGAAATGCGACATTGTTTCCAAAATAACGACATCCTTATAGTAGACCGAGGATACCGTCACACCGGTCCGTTACTGCACCAAGTTGGCATCCAATACTATATGCCACATGTTGTTGAACGTGGTCATCGACAACCGACAACTGTTATTGCTACACCTCATATTGCTCACTTGGGTGACTTTCATCGTATTGCTGGAGCCAGTATAAATAAATATCATCGCACTATTAATATGGATGGCTACGACGCCCAGCGGGCGCAGTAGATGCTTGAAAAGGCCAATGAGTCGAACGTTGTTCAAGCCAGAGTAGAGCAGTTCATTTTAGAGAATCGAAATGCGATGTGGGAACGGCTTCACAAGGCACAAATTCGGGATTTTCCACAGCTCACTTATAAACAATTGCGAGAACTTACGTTTGGTGAATACCAAGTACAGCTGGCTCAATCGTACATCCAAGAAAAGTTACGACGCGATGGTGATGATGAACTGTAAATTCATCACCATCTGGAAGAACAAGGAATTCTTCGCGCGCGATTTTTTTCACACACAGAAACACCGATAGATATCAAATCTGGATCGCGTACCCCTCCGTTAGGTTTAACGACCAGGGGCACGCCAAATGATGATGATGATGATGAATTTATTCTTATTGGTCATTACTGTTCGTGCAAATCTGAGCCGCTTTCCAACTGGCCGTTTCATGCACGCATCGAGCCGAAGCGCGTGAAAATTGTGTTTCATATGCCAATGGGCTTCGAGCGCAACCTACTTCTTCCCTGCCAAAGACAATACTACTACGTAGTAGTATTGTCTTTGTCCCTGCCCACTGATGCATCACCTCTCAATAAGTGGCTTCGAGCCCAAGTAAACAATCTGACATAAAAGACGGTAATTCTAATGCGGCAAATATTTAAGATTTAAGAAGCGTGTTCCAACTGACATCGGCGCTCCAAGCTTGTGAGGTTCGAAGCGCGCGGTGCCAAACCTGAGCACGTTTGCAACTGGAAAGCGGCTCTGGCTCTAGGACTATCAGATGCTGCAGTCGCATTGTTAGTTTATTGTGGTACCTAGGATATGCCACACGTCATCATATTTGTTATCCTTCTGTTTCTCTCCAATTTTCAGCAGTTCTATTGAAATATCAATAATACAAAAATAACAGTTGTGTATAAATAATGGACAAAAAAAGCAAAGAAAAGTTCTCCAAACGACGAATCGCACCGGCAATTTCAGTCAGGGGCGAGTTCAAGTTCAGAGATAACGCACAGGGTATGAGTGCGATTCTAGGGGTGTGGTGAATGAAATGACAATAGTTAAGGCGACGACGTGCCTAGAGCATTTATTTATGAACGGCTAGAGCGTCGCACCGGTATCGCACTCACACTGAGGGCGAATTTCATTTGTGCGCACTGAGTGTATCCCCGTCTTTTTCTAAAAGCATGTAAAATGTAAGGATATGAATTAAAAAAAAAATTCTCACTTTTTCGTCAAACACAAAACGCTATGAGTGTGTCATTAGGCAATTCAATCCATCTGTCAAAACGAAAAATTCAATATGGCGTGGCGGTCAGCAAGTTGTTTTGAATATGTTTTTTCATGCACATTTTAATTATTTTGCTTCGAGTTTTGCTTGCAGCTTTTATTTTGATTATTCAATAAAATATTTGTTCACTAGGTACGTAAACTATTAAGTCGGGCTGAAACTAGATATTTTTTTGTATTTTTTGGTCCATGTGTGGCCGCCACGCCATCTTGAATGTCACGTGGTTTAAATTGCCTGACGTTCCGAAACACCGCTAACTGGTTTACGAATGATACGCATTTCTCATTGAGGTAGCATTTCTTTAACATGGATTTTCTCAAAAACTGTCCATTAATCGAATTAAGCGCAATGGTAACATTTGATAAGGACCATATCTTCTACAACATATCAAAAATTCAGCACATTTGACATAAACCCAATTTTCATAAGATTTGTGCGGGGTCCTTTATCTATGACAGCTGTCAAAAATTGTTTATTTGAAAAGCGATGGTTTTCATTTGGACAATGACACAAACTATCAAGAAAAATGGGCGGTTATTAGGGAATTTTTAACATCTGTTAACACGTTCGCTGCCAGAGAGATTTCGGTTGATCGGATCTAAAATGCCAATGTTGAAAAACTATATTTTATCATCGGAATAGGTCTAAATAACATAAAATATTCATCCAAAGTAGTACCTGAACCATATTTTTGCAAAAAAAAAATACCATACCAAAGACTACCATGTTTGAATTTTTTTCTTTTTTTTGTTCAACCATGTCTGTGTGAAATTCTTATACATGTCCCGTAGGCCAGGCACCCCCATTAGCCTGTATTTAGAAAGAATATACTCGTACTTGAATTTGAACGACACGATGCAAAATACGAGTTATCTCTTAGTTGGTACCTGTAATAAGATTGTCTACTACGAGTTAACTCGTAGTGAACGTGTTAAAGCTATATAAATTCAATAAAAGGATGTTCGGTGAATTTGTAAAATATTTTCACCTGTCAAAATAAATTATTTTGACGGTTACATATGATTATGGCCGTGTTCGTTTTTGTCATCTTTTTCGTTGATTAGCTCCGAAACTTTGACAGGCATGTGACAGGATCAGTTTCAATTAACAAATCAGGTGCCTGTCATAATTTCGCAGCAAATGCACCAAAAAGATGACAAAAACGAACTTGACTTATGTTAATGAAATTAGAAGATTTTGTCTTATTCATGGCCGGTTGCACCGACCGTTTTAAGGGAGGCTTAACAATAAGTATACCTTAAAATGACAGTTTTACATGTGGAAATGTCACTTTAAGGAATACATATCGTTAAGCCTTCCTTAAAATTTTCGGTGCAAACGGCCATCATTGAAATAAAATCGTAGCTCTTTAATTAGGGATTTTTTGACATCTGTCAAAGTTAAATTCAATAAGATATTATTTAGTAAGTTTGTATAAAAGTTATTACCTGTCAAAAGATATAACATATTCTGACGGTTACAAATGATTATATTAATGAAATTAGAAAATTTTGTCCCATTCATTGGTTTAAAATCGTAGCTCTTTAATTAGGGAATTTTTGACATATTTTTTTGACATATTCAATAAGAGGATATTCAGTGAGTTTGTATAAAAATTATTATCTGTCAAAAGATATTACATATTCTGACAGTTACATATGATTATGTTAATGAAATTTAAAAAAATTGTCCTATTCCCATTCATTTCAACGCATTTAATTCATAGTTTGACAAATATTTGACAATAAAATTCATCTAATAGTACAAGAGCTAATATGATGCTGTCCCAGTTACTTTTGGTGACGATGGTACATATTCTGACGGTTACAGATGATTATGTTAATGAAATGAGAAAAGTTTGTCCTATTCATTGAAATAAAATCGTAGCTCTTTAATTCGGGAATTTTTGACATCTGTCAAAGTTAAATTCAATAAAAGGATGTTTAGTGAGTTTGTAAACAAAGTTTTACCTGTCAAAATAAATTATTTTGACGGTTAAAGATGATTATGTCAATGAAATTACAAAATTTTGTCCTATTCATTGGAATAAAATCGTAGCTCTTTAATTAGGTAACTTTTGACATCTGTCAAAGTTAAATTCAATAAGAGGATATCCAGTGTACCTGTTAAAAGATATTACATATATTATGACGGTTAAAGATGATTATGTTAATGAAATTAGAAAATTTTGTCTTATTCATTGAAATAAAATCGTAGCTCTTTAATTCGGAAATTTTTGACAGCTGTCAAAGTTGAATAGGGCATTCCCTTAGAGCAGGTAAAGGTAAAGAGGAGTAGTTACCTGGATTTGGAAAATGAAGCCGTTTTTTCCAGGTATTTTGGCACCAAGAAAATGGCGCTTATGGCAATTCAATGCTTTACCTGTATCTTGGTGCCAAACACCGGCCAAAAATTTGGCTTCACTTTAGTTTCATAAGCAGAATGGCGCGTTCCTACTCCTTATCTCCGTAGGACAGCGCTTTTCTGCTCTAAGAGCATTCCAATAAAAAAAAATCAGTCAGGGCACACAATTCAATTGTGTCATACAAGTATGATACAAGTGTCACACAATCGAACACGCGTCATTTTAATATACATTTTTTAATAATAATAGTTGCTCAATTGCTCTAAAGTATGAATACTTGATAATAAGTACTAATATACATATATCTCAAACAAACTACAGCATATTTTAACTCACTGCCAGTTAAATCTTCACGTTTGATTGCATTTATCCAGCTTTGTCTTCTAATTTGTTTGTTTAACATTATCAACTTGCTTTCGATTCAGTTCTGATGGTATTTTATAAAGTTAAACGTTGTCGTGTTATCCCCTACTACTTTATTTCACTACACAACAAAATGCAGGCATTTTACCAATAATTTTGCGCACTTTAATATTTGCCTGCCCTGGCTAACTTTTGACAGCCGCCATTTTTGACAGTTCGTTGGAATGCCCTATTCGATAGAAGGATGTTCAATGAGTTTGTATAAAAATATTACCTGTCAAAAGATATTATTTTGACGGTTACAGATGATTATGTTAATGAAATTAGAAAATTGTGTCCTATTCATTGAAATAAAATCGTAGCTCTTCAATTAGGGAATTTTTGACATGTGTCAAAGTTAAATTCAATAAAAGAATGTTCAGTGTGTTTGTATAAAAATTATTACCTGTGAAAAGGTATTATTTTTAGGATTACAGTTGATTATGTTAAGTCGTCTGCAACTGTTGAAATATCAAAATTTGACAAAAGTCAATTACTTCGAATGCTAAGTGCATGCCAAACTATTAAATTTAACTATGATAGCTGTCAAAAATTGCTCGAGTTAAGGACGATTCTGATTTATGAAAATGGGACAAACTATCAATCTCAGTGAACTTTCAATATTCTCAAACTGAAAACACAAACATTCATTCATTTCATAAACTTATTAGAGGGTGAAACCACAGTGAAACTCTCAAATTCAGCTTGGACAGATGTCAAACAAACAAGATGATTTATGTTTTACGAAATTGACACAAATTGACACAAACTTCAACGATTCGAAACATTTTCTTGGTAAAATTTTCTCCTTTTATGTTGGTCCCAAGTTCCAATATTGCTTACATAATAAATAAGAATTTTGACAGCCAATAATATCGTTCTAAAAAAAAACACCTTATTAAATATAATTAGGTAAACGTTGGGTCATAATTTTTTGCGTAATAATCATTAAAATCATAACCACAAGCGCGGTATTTTAATTAGAAGCATTACGTATCGATATTTTCTCAATTTTATATTTTTAATCTAATTAATTTCAGTTCCTTGACTCTTTGATCGATAAATAAAACATCACGTTCTTTTTGTTGGGTTTCTTTGTATAAGTTAATTAAAATATTATCAAATAGGTGGTATATTGAACGACCATTTAAGGTTATCGAAAAGCAAAGTTCTCATTAACAAACCCAGACAACATCCGACCGAATTAATACAATTGGCGGCATAGCAAGATCATTATTTGATAAGATTATGTTATAGTCCAGGAGGTGGCGCCAAAAACATGCAAGAGTTTTCGCAAGGCGGATATTTTCAAAATAGGTCGTACTTTAGTGCTAGAATGCTAGTGTATAGTCAGCACTCACAGTTCCGGGACAGCTGGCTCTGGGACGCGGGCAAAGTTGTAATTTTAAGAAGCATTCAAACTGTTTTCTCAAAGCTCAAAATTTATAGAAATTTTGCACATTATCTGTTTGAAGGTCACAGATAACGTATGTAAATCGTCCGACGTCTAGTTCGTTGCAAAAAGGGGGTCAGACGTCCTCAAAGTTTCTATTTTATGGCATTTTCTTCAAATATATTTGTCAAATACCTGCAAAAATATATTTTGACAGGACACCGAAGAAAATGCCATAAAATAAAAACTTTGAGGACGTCTGACCCCCTTTTTGCAACGAACTAGACGTCTGACGATTTACATACGTTATCTGTGACCTTCAAACAGATAATGTGCAAAATTTCTATAAATTTTGAGCTTTCTTAAAATTACAACTTTGCCCGCGTCCCAGAGCCAGCTGTCCCGGAACTGTGAGTGCTGACTGTGCACTAGCATTCTAGCACTAAAGTACGACCTATTTTGAAAATATCCGCCTTGCGAAAACTCTTGCATGTTTTTGACGCCAGCTCCCCAACTATTATGTCAACACACACCTGTAAGCACGCACACGTAATTAAATCTCTCTCAATTGATGTGATGTGTTTGTTATATACTTGGTTCTTCTTTGGTTAACTTTTGCCGACAGATTTCACTTTTATTTGAAACAATCATGAGGAAAATGACCACACACTAACAAGTTAAGGAGGTAGATCACTCTTCAATAAGTTGCTCAAATCATTTTGAATTTGAATTAATGAGTGCAGCATGCAAGAAAACGATTAATTGATCAGAAACTTTTTTCGAATAGAAAATGTAGAGCGTATATTTTAACGACTTTGGCACCGTTTTAATTAGCCTGATGACAAATTGCAAGATTATTAAGGATGTGTGAAGAATGTTTCGCAGAATGAAACCTCATTATAGATATTAATAATAACAAGTTTTCGATACTTTTTTAAGTTATTTTGTGCGGCAAACCGCTAAAGTTTTTTTATCAAAAGAAAGTCACCAACTAAACCTAATAGGAATCAATATTGACTCGAAAAATTACCAAGTATCTCAAACAAACAAAAAATAATTAAATTAAATATTTACATGTTTTGTCCTCGATCTCTGGGCCGTGTCTAAAACGTCATTGAACTTGCAATACCATTTACCTCTCTGTACCAACTTTTACCGTTTGCTGGAATTATTTTTGAGATTGAAATCGTCTCTTGGACTGTTACATATTGATGAAAATCTTGGGTCCATATTTAGCAAAGTATGTAATAACGGTCAATTCTTCCCTCATAAGAAACTTTCCCTGATTGTTTTCTATTTCTATATTTGTAAACGTTTCAGTGCGTCCAACTATAGGATTACACGCCTATATGGAATATTTTGCCTTAAACTGCTAATGATAATAATTTGGCGGGTGCTATGCGAAAAATGTCCGCATGTATGTATATTAATTGGATTAATTAGGCATAACACGGTCCAATTTTGCGATTTTCACTAAAATAGAAATTTCAGGAAATCGAATTATGTATCGCTTATATGAATAAACGTTTCAATAAATATGTTTGTACTGAATAATAATAATTAATTCTCAATAACATTTGGAAATTTTAAATATTAATTTGCATACCTACATTTTTTATTGGACATTGTCTTTTTGATAATCTAAATTTGAATTTATCAATTATGGAGATAAGATCAAGTCAAGTTACTGATAATCCAAATAGGCAGTCAATACAGAATCCGAAAAATGATTTTCCTAGAACATCCTATTCTGTTCCAAAAACATGGTTATTCTAAAGGATCTCATGGTACTGAGATGAAGACAAATTGAGATGGAATGAATATGGATCTGGATGGATAGAGGAATATATAGGGTCAGTTAAGTTAGCCCCCTCCCCCCATAGAAAATTTCTGGACGAAAATTATCCTATAATTTTGCTCTCATTTTGCTCCATTTTGCTCCACTAATTTCGATTTTTGCTCCATTACAGTGGAGTTTTGCTCCATTTTGCACCATGATCAGCTCGTTTTGTTCCATAACGAGCCGTTTTCGGATGCCACGCTTTGAGCGCTCAGCGCTTTCGAGTTAGTCCGAAGTACTCCGGCTATAATTTTACACATTCGAGCGAACAGAGTTTGGCGCTCTCAAGCTGCTCTCACTTTCCTCGCCTGTTTCCCCTGATGCACCTTTAACTGATTCTCAAGCGTTTGAGTGCAAAGCGCATTGAGTATAATGAGCGTGAAATGCTCCAGGTGCTTCGCACACTGCACCCGAAAGCGGCTCTGGAATGAACTACTCAGCTCCCAGGAATCTCTCCTTGCAACACGTGTGAAAATTTTGGAGTTTCTATATGCGCATTTTGTTCTTCGAGTTTTGCTCCATTTTGCTCCATGATCGGCGAGTTTTGCTCCATTACCTGGAATGACCTACGAGCTCTTAAGAATCTCTCCTAGCCTTCCTACACCAGTGAAAATTTTGTTTGATCATATTCATTCTGTTGTCCGAGTTTCGTTTCGTTTTGCTCCATGATCGGCGAGTTCTGCTCCATTACCTGAGCTGCTTTTGGGTGCCACGCTTTGAGCACTCAGGCGCTCTGAAGCTGCTCTCATTTTCCTCGCCTCTTTTTTCTGATGCACCTGTAACTGATTTTCAAGCATTTGAGTGCAAAGCGCATTGAGTATAATGGCCGTATTATTTGTTGTCCTTGTCTAGTCTGGGCAGGGCCGCCGCTAGGGTGTTGGCCGCCTGTGTGCCGACAATTTTCGCCGCCCCACTCTTCTCTAAAGTAAAAAATTAAGAGCGTTGGAATGGAATTCAATTTTTAGACTATAAGACTTAGCGTATGAGTCGTGGTAAAGACGAAAGAAGGATTGGAAGGACCACACAAAAAAGAGACGCGTATCTGTAGTGACGTCACAAGGGTATTGGCACTTGACAATAATAGGCAATCCTCTTTGATTATAAGTTCACTGATTTTAATCCTTGATTTGTTTCAATCGTTCGTCGGCTGTAATTTGTAATTAGCTGTCTTTCTCCGTCTCTCTACTTTCTACGTTACATCTTTCTTTTCTATCGTGTAACGAAATTCGCTAAAACGTGACGCGTCTTCCGTATCCTATTCTCGTCCAAATATCAGACCAACGCCTAGAAGTTTCACATCAAAAACCTAATTAGTTTGGTCTGCTGTAATGTTCGGTGCGTCTGTCGCAAAGATAATATGTGAAAGAGAAATAGAATGCGCTTAGACGACTACGCATCCGATTTTATGGTAGCACATGGGGTGCCGCCATTTTTATCACTTTTTACTAGTTTTTACAAGGCGAGTTCGGTTAATCCTCCGCGAGTTAAAATATGACACTGTTGACAGAAGCTCACGTGATCTTCCATTTGAAGTAATAAAACTGGTCACTTGGGACCGGTCATTTTTCTGCTCGCGGAGGATTAACCAAACTCGCCTAGTATCTGTAGTTTTTACGTTAACAACTTCTATCTGACAGATTTTTCACAACAACATAACCTTACTTTTGGTCGGTTACAGATTGTTTTGCTTGCTTTGCTTTTTCTGACATATTTTTATCCGAGTGATGTTTTAAAAGATTTCTTTTTGTAATTTCTGCTTATTTTTGAACATTTATGGATGTTATTAGAGAATTATGGCACTTTTAAATAGCGACGGTAACTAATAAAAACGTTCCTATTTTGACATTATTGACACCTACGCATGCGTATTTGTGACTAAAAATAGTGGCGGTCAGTAATAAAATAAGGATCATCCCTATTTTTGATTGGATAGTGAAAGGCAGTATTTATTCCACTATTTTTTGAGACATGCGCGAATATAAATCAAATGTCAGTTGTCCAAGAATTTTTCAGATTCTAACCTCACATAATTTGTTTATAGTTTTTGTTTGTGTTTTGTGGATGAATAAAACCGAAAAACATCATTTGCACCCCCCTAGAATGGCAGTTTATAACTTTTCTTCCATTACAATTCAGTAAACAATGCGACACTGACGCAAAAAGTGATCAAAATAGTGCCAATTGAACATGTTGTGCCATAATTCTTTTTATTCATGAGAAATAGTGACTGTCAGTAATTAAATAAGGCCGATCAGTAATAAAATCGATCACTATTTGGAAAGTGCCATAATTCTCTATTGAGTTATAAGTTCATAACCTATTTTTCCAACACCCGAATTTGACAACTGATAAAAATGGCGGTCCTTTCGATCCCAAGGTTCCTAAAGTTATTAGGTTGCCTTGAAATGGGTAACTTGATGACGCATATGTGTGCCTTATGGAGATTTGCATTATTTGAGGCACCCCAGATGACGTCATAGAGTTATCAGGCAACCTACCTCTCTCAGACAAGCTTGATTCTATCCTAACCAATAACTCTTCCATATCCCTGCCCAGGGACTCCGTGTCACTACATATCGATAGCAGTCATGGGCTCGCCACACTGTGCGGCATGCGATATGTTTCGATATGTCGAATTCTACACTGTGTGGTGGGACTCCGTGCCATGTGGTCTTTCGACGACATTTGATATCCCAATCAAAAGAATAAAATCTGACAACTCAAGTGTTTATTTGCTAGTATTAGGTCTGTTTCTGCAGAAATCACAAACCAGTCATAGCGAATTTCATTGGTTGAAAACAGTCAGAAATAGTCAGAAAACTAGTTTCAACCAATGAAATTTGCTCTGACTCGTTTGTGATTTCTGCAGAAACAGACCTATTATTATTGTTTGTTATCTATCAGTCAGGTATACAATACTTTGTGTAGAAATACTTTCGGTGTATTTTTGTTAATAAAGCTTGATGGGTTGGGTTTATTTGTTTTAGAGATTTTTTTTCGATAAAACTCGATGTATATGATTTATTTTGAAGGGACACTTCTTAGGCGGCAGTCTGATATTTGGACAAGAATGGAGAGTGATTTGAAAGACGCTTCACGTAACTTCACGTTCTGGGAAATTTCATTACACCAGAGAGAAGAAGAAGATAACGTAGAGACACGAAAAAAAAAACAGCCAATGACAACCAAGGAGGATTTCCTATTATTGTCAAGCGCTGATACCCTTGTGACGTCACTACAGATGCGCGTATCCCTTCGTCTTTACCCCAACTCATACGCTAAGAGTTGTAAGAGGGGGGGATAGTTTTTAAAGGGTTTCACCTAATTGTCAATCGGCCGCCTGTGTGTTTTGAACACACCGCACACATGGTAGCGGCGGCCCTGGGGCTGGGAGAGATTCTTGGGAGCTCTGTAGGTCTCTCCTGGTAATGGAGCAAAACTCGTCGATAGTGGAGCAAAATGGAGCAAAACTCGGAGAACAAAATGAGGACGATCAAATTTCGGAATTTTCACTGGGGTGGGCTAGCTAGGCCCTCCAACTAATAGGCCATATAGTCTCTTCACTGTAATGGAGCAAAAATCGAAATTAGTGGAGCAAAATGGAGTAAAATGAGAGCAAAATTATGGGATAATTTTAATCCAGAAATTTTCTATGGGGGGGGGGGCTAACTTAACTGACCCGAATATATAAACGTTACAAAAATTATCAATAGTAATATAACTAGTGCAATGGAAATTATTGATAATTTTTGGGAAATTTGCCCGAATGCATTTTTAGTTGAAAAAAAGCACGAGTGCACGTAGTGCACGAGTGCCTTTTTCAGTTAAAAATGCATGAGTGCATATTTGTCGAAAATTATAAATATATTTCCATTGCACGAGTTGTATTTAATGAGAGAATTTCATAAATCAAAAATTTAAATTTTTTGTCAAAAAATGTCAAAACACCAGTTCTCGCACCAGTTAGTATGCAATTATCCGATAATTTGCACTAGTGCAAATTATCGCGTAATTCCAATCTGATTGGTTCAAATTAAAATCAAAACATGTCAGTTTATTGTTAAAATACCAGTTTTGACAGATGTATGAAATTCTCAGTTTTATAAAAGACAAAAATCCAAGTTCTTCTTTTTCGACCCTGAACTCACCATCATCGGAAGCTCGAGACGCCGTATTTCTCGAGCGAAACTATAATAAATCAGGTAGGCCTACACACATGATGATTCGCAAGAAAACTAGTTTTTATAATTTCTCACTGATGGGATGATAAATTACTAGTCGTCTTTGGACTATGATTAAACTTTTTGAAGTAAATCATTCGACTCATTAATTTAATTGCGTAATTTCATGAGTTTATTTTACAAAAATATCCTAACGTTGGTGATACGCTTCATTTCTAAAACGAACGTGACTCCCTATAGCTTAAAGCTATTTATTTTCTCTTTAGGTTTGCTTTGGCGCTTTATCAATTTTTCGCTAAAAGGAAAAGATTGAAAAGGCTGCCTTTAAAGATTAGAGATTTCAGATAGAGCTTGCCAATATTGGATAAAAGGAGTGAATACAATAATGGAGTTATTACAAGGTATATGGGCAAAGCAATTATTTACAGTTGTATCAAGAGTAAAATCTAATGTTCTACTCTAATTCGAGTCGTATTAAAATAAATAGGTTTATTAGACGTGAGGCCAAAGAATATCAAGCGAGATGGAGATTGTAATCTTTATTATACCTACCTGTTGTACAGTTAAATGAGAAAAAAACAAAATACGTAATTAGCAATTTGTTTTGTATAAAATAAAATTAGGAATTTTCGAAATTTATAACATCCTGTATTGTATATAAAACAGTTGATGAATCAATAGAAATTTTGCTATTAAATTAGTCATGCCTTTCAAACATTTGCTCATAGTTTCGGTAATTCTCAACGAATCAACTTGTATCATAAATTTTTTGATTAAATTCTCTATAAAACCTCCAAGCTTCACTTCTTGCATGCGCCCAAAGAAATATAAATTTTCCTTTCATTAAAAAGAAAAGAAATTCTAAATCGTAAAATTGATTATTTATCGTCGTCAATTAACACACACTTTATCATATAGTTGAAACAATACCCGATTTGATTTATTAAATTGTTAGCTATTAGCCTTAGAAAGTTACATGAAGCAGAGTGTGCAATTACATTTATTATTGGTTTGAGGTGAATTGTGTAATAAAACATACCTCATATTATAATGGCATTAATCCTAGGATCACAGTTAATTAACACTAAAACTATAAAAATATTTTATAAAAATCTCACGAGTACGAGTACGTTTTATAAAAGGTAACGGAAGTTGTGTTCTCTCGAGCTGCGCGTTTTGTTTTTGTTTGAAAGTCAACCGTTGCAGATCCCATTCATGCCACCCCGAGGGCAACCGTTACGGTCCACCTGGAACATGAATGATCAGGTATGATTGAAGAGAAGAAGATATAATTGTGTATGAGAGAAAGAGGGACACATTCGATCTAATAAAGATTGGTCAAGAGAAAAAAACAGGGGAATACTTTCTTTGAATTCAATTTTGAACATAGGTGGCCCCATATTCCAGGTACCTACTTTTTCGATGTCGCTTTATTTTCATCTTGTTCTTTGTTGTTTGAACATATATATTTGTTTATAATTTAAAACATAACCCTCTTTCAACACTAGTTTTATTTTAAATCTAAAACTTGTGGAATTATTCTACCGATACCCTTATTTGCAGGACTTAGTGCATTGGGTGGTCTAGCTGGAGGTGCATCTGCCATAGCCAAAATGTCGATATTTACCAAATATTCATAAATAATTTATTGTCTGTAGGTATTCTTTATTTCTGGTCCAAATATGCCAACCCAAAATTGGGAAGTGAATAGCTCAATATATTTTGCTCACTTCTTCTTAATCCACTCTAAATTAGTCACTCCTAATCAAACAAAACGAATCAATTAGCAATTACATCGATTATATAATCTGTAATTAATTTTGGGAGATTTCCTAAAATTTCACCTATTTCCGTTCTGGTTTGAAACAATTAAATAGTTAATTAAAATTTCCTTGTCTCATTAAAGAATCTGTCACTGTGAACTCATTGACCCAAAACAATTCAATTCCTGCCATCATGGCGAAAGAGCTTTTGAAATTAAATGCAATTAACACAAGTAAACGAGTTCCAACGATAAGAGAATAATTGCTACGTAGACATTTTTTTCAAATTCCATTCTCAAGTTAAAATTCCTTTTTGCTCAACCAAATTCCGTGTTCGGTTCTATTCAAGGTTCTCCGCGTGCACGATTTCTTCTCTTCGTAATAAGGCCTGCATTCCTTGCAAGGTAAACGCGCCAGTCAAGCCATTTTTCGCGAATTTCTATGCGGCCGCTTGCTAACGTCAATAATAAATTTCCTCTAATTATTTTTAACTGATTGGCAACCGGCTAACTAACTGGAATCGGTTAATACATACCTACCTTTAGAGAAGCTACAAGAGAATATAAATTGTTTCATGTTCTGGTTAGGAATTTTTTAAGTCGACATCAACAAGTCAATGGGAGATTGAATTTTACGGAAGAAGTTTAATCAAAAATGAATCGTACATCTGTTAAGTTAGTTGGTAACATTAGAAGAAGATATTTTATGTCATTTGACAATTCTTGTTTTTCTTTGGTGCCGACAGGAAAAATCTAAAACATGTCCGCCCAAGCTATCCTGCAATCAGAAGAAACGAAGAAAAATGCATAAAATATAGTCATTGCAGCATTGTCCCCAACATTCCTTTCATTATCTGTTTTCCAAACTGGTTTCAACAGCGTCATGTATAGTTAATAGATTTTAAATTTTCCTTTTTGCTCCTGTTTTTTCTTCTTTTGCAAGACTGAGTACCCATTGCGTATAATGTTACTTGAATTTGCCCGTAAACGGCCAGCTCACGCTTTTCGGAATTTCAGCAATCAATAGAGAGTGATTGGACAGGCTTTGCTTTTGGAAATTGTAAATAGGTTCTTGAATGTTTTGGAGCATTCTAAAATGGTTCTGAAGTTTCGAAATTGTTTTGAAACGCTACAGAATGCTTTTGGAATTCTAAATTGAATTTTTAGTGTTTTGAACTTTCCAAACAGTTTATTTGAATGGTCTGTAACATTTTGAATGGTTGCCAGCAACTTCTAAATTGAATGAGAAACGAATTCTGTGGAAAGTTTTGCGGACATCTTAGAAACGTCCCTTAAATGTCCACATCGACATTCAAAACGTCTTTTTATACGTCTGCTTACATGTTCAAGGCATCTTAAATACGTCTTAAAGCGTCTTTTTTTGGTTTTCAGACGTTCAGAAGCATTACATACCTTAAAAAGACGTCTGTCTGGAATATAGGTAACTTAGGTTCTAAGAAAAATAATTTGTGAAGATTTTAGAAAGAGTGTGTGCTATAATGTCTGCTATAGCTTGCGAAGTTATCCAATTTTGGGTTCGCTATGGGTGGGATAAAAAATATCAGTTTTTGGTTCTGAGGCCAGGACGGACACCGGTGTGACCCGAGCCTGTCTTATAGGTTAGGATGACGATTCACTGAAATTAACTTCAACTTGGACTGAACGTGGTAAAGACGTATCTAGGCAGTTTTACTTAAAACGAATTCCAAAGATTAGACCATTAGATTAGGAACGTCTTCAGGAAGTCACATTTCAGATATCTGTGAGAAGTTTTATTTAAGACCAATTTCAAACCTTCCCACTGAGTAATGTAATATCGCTTCAATATTTTAGTAATGTTTCTAGATAATATTGTAATATTTCATTTTTTACTGCTGCTATATAATTGCAAGGTTGCAGAAATTACTGTAACGGACTTATTCTAATATTCACAAATGCAATGTTTACAAAATAAACTTCTCTGCAATATCGCCTCAATCTTGTATTTTCATAAAAAATAAATTACGTTTGTAACATTTAAAATGCTAGCTCACAGAAACCTACATTTAACGTTTTTTATAAAGTTAGATAAATATTACAGTTGCAATATTTTTATTGGTACTTTACAGAAATTTACATAATGAAATATTGTATATATGATAGATATTTAATATATCGTGAGGATTTGCATTAATGCAAGATCCTTTATTTTTAAATTTCCTTCTCTGCCAGTCCAACAATAAGCTGTGGTCCAAGTACAGACCATGGCACATTAGTTAAATAATAAACTTCCAATTGATCTTATCACACATGCCTTTTCATCGATTCCTCCAACATATTGTAAAAAAGCCACCTAAAATTAAAAATTAAACAGTACTGAGAATTTACAAAAAATTAAAATGTTAAAATCTTACAACATTGGCCTTATTCTCTTCCTCTCCCAACATTTCCAGATCTTGATGAACCTTTTTGTTCCTGTTCAACTCTCTTTTATTATTATCAATCCTAATCCAAGAAAAAGAAGCGTCGTCTGCGTCCTCCGTCCTAGCGTCCTGTTTTTCTTTTTGCCTTTTGGTGGCGACGTCGACGGTGGCGTGGCGTCAACAACAAATGGGTGGTGCGTCTGCGCCGTTCCGAATTCCCAAACAATTGTCCCGTCTTTGTCACTCAAATATATTTTTACATGACAGAGACAAAGACAGCATATTGCAAATAAAAATCAATCTGCAAGTTTTATGCAACATTGAGAAAATTTAGTTTCCTATTCCAGAGTTTATGTTGAAATATTTAGGTAACGTTTTTTATTCTTGAAACTGTTAACGTACGCATGTAAAGGTATCTGCAACATTACAGCGACAATTTTAAGAAAAGTTCAGCCTATAATATTCATGCAACTATTTATTTTATTATATTTTTTTAATGTTACAAATGTAAATATTTCCGCAACAATAAAGTGACAGAGTTGAGAAAAGTTACGTTTTATAACATTGTTAAAATATTTGCTTTACTTACATTTTATAATGTTTCAAATATAATACATTTATTGTATCTACTGCAACATTTACTTAATAACTAAAACGAATGTATCTCTATTGAAGTTATATTAAATTTATATCCCTTTACATTGGGAAAGTAATATTTCAGAAAGCTTAACGTCACATTACCCAATAAATTTTCTAAAGCAAGGTCATTACAATATTGCCGACAAATTTTGCATCATTCTATGTTTAGTGGGCTGGTCCAATAGAAACATTTTCAAGATGTTACATTTCAAACGTCTGCAAAATTTAGAAAGACGTCTGTGGAGTCTTGTTTCAGAGCAAATCCAGACATTGGCCAGATAGAGACGTCTTTAAAATGATACATTGTAGACGTCTTCAAGAAGTTTAAATAGACGTCTGTAAGTACTCTTATGATCACTCTCCAACTTTGGCGGAATAAGAATATCTTCAAGATGTTACATCTCAGACGTTTACAAGAAGTTTAAAAACACGTCTGTAGGTAGCCTTACTTAAGACCAATTTTAAACATTAGCCAAATGAAAATATCTTCAACAAGTTATATTTCAAACGTTCTCAAAGTTTAGGAAGACGTCTGTAGGTATAGTCTTACTTAAGATGAAATCCAGATAGAGACGTCTTTAAAATGATACATTTAAGACGTCTTCAAGAAGTTTAGAAAGACGTTTATAAATACTCTCAAGATCACTTTCAACTTTCAACTTTAGCGGAATAGGAACATCTTCAGGATGTTACATCTCAGACGTGTACAAGAACTTTAAAAACACGTCTGTAGGTAGTCTTACTTAAGATCAAATCCAGTCTTTGGCCAGATAGAGACATCTTTAAAATGATACATTTAAGACGTCTTCAAGAAGTTTAGAAAGACGTCTGTAAATAATCTCAAGATCACTCTCCAACTTTGGCGAAATAGGAACATCTTCAGGATGTTACATCTCAGACGTGTACAAGAAGTTCAAAAACACTTTACTTAAGATCAAATCCAGACATTGGCCAGATAGAGACATCCTTAAAATGATACATTTCAGACGTCTTCAAGAAGTTTAGAATGACGTCTGCAAGTACTTTTAAGATCACTCTCCAACTTTGGCCGAATAGGATCACCTTCAGATTGTTACGTCTCAGAAATTTACAAGAAGTTTAAAAACACGTCTGTATGTACTTTTACTTAAGATCAAATGTAAACATTCGCCAGATAGAAACATCTTTAAAATGATACATTTCAGAGGTCTTAGAAACATGTCTCTACAAGTAGGCACACCAATTTCAAACATTGGCCGAATAAAAGCAGCTTCAAAACGTCTAATCTAAGACGTTTCCAAGACATTATCTTTCTTGTCTTGTCTGACGATAACATAGAAGATACGACAGTTATGTCTGACCATACAGGACATCAGACAGCTAAAAGCGACAGTCTTGTCTGGCAATAATAAGATGTCCGAGGGACAACAATTTCGTTAAAAAGATAAGATGTTCATCTGTCATTAATAAGACGTTACAGTCAATTAAATTCCAAAACTGTTTCTCGAAGACGTTTTTTGCCTGCGACAAATTAGACATTCCTGAAAAGCCAATAATCACATTCCTTGGTATCTGGTGCCCAATAGAAAACTCTTAATTATTTTTCGAGAAAGAATGAGTTTTCTATTCAAATTTATTCACTGCGTAAATCTTTTCAATTAAAAGTTCCATTGGCGGTCTAATCCTCTGAGAACTTAAGAATAAAAATGTTATCTTTCTTTTAGCTAACTTCTGATTTTGACCTGGAAAACTATCGAATTTCTGACGATTTGTAACTTTATAAACTGTTCAAATTTCCTTTAGTAATTTTAAAAATCTAAGATGATTTTGAATCAAAAATTTGTGAAAAATATTATTATCATTTTTGAAAGTTAAATTAAAAAAGAATAAATTTGACGCTCGCAATTTGCTTAAGAGCTTATCTATCTAGAGGCGTTTAAAAACATGTCAAAAACAAAACTTGACTCTATATTTGAGGGCTTTGAGAATATTTTAGCTTTGAAGTTTACTGTTTCAGTATAATATAAATGTAAAAGCCTGGGCGATATATTCCGAAATATAAATAAAGGCGTAGTTTACATTACAAAAATATCCTATTTTGTTTCAGTTTTGAGACAATTTCAGAGGACTGAAAGAAAAATATCAAGAAGGTCCTGTTTTGAATAAATTCGTTTTCAATTAGTTTTGCACATATGTTTATAAAACGTATTATTTTGTTCTTCGGGCGCTCTGAGGTTGGAAAAACTTTAAAGAAACGTCATTCGACATATTTTTCAATAAATTAGAAGTATTCTGTTTGTATTTCTCTGATGCGTTTTCTGTATTTTTTGAGGGGTACTGATACAGAAAGTTTTTATAATAGTTTTCAATTTAAAGTACGTTTATAATAAGATGTAGTTACACCAATGAACTGTATCAAAAAATAAATTCTGAAAATCTATTGGTACTCTCTTGAACGCCACATTCATGGTACTACACAAGTAATTTATTAACCGTCGCCATACCATCAGGAATAGTAAGTACCGATACTTGTAGAGTGAAATTAGAAAAATTTCATTCAACTTTTCGAAAATGTTATTATGTGTTATTTGCTTTTTGAAATATAAAATAATGTTATAGGAAAACAAGCTTGTTTTGAGTTGATTAAAATGTTCAAAATTAAAGTTTTTGATTCCGGATATTAACTAAAATTACAAAACCTAATATTTACAAGTTCCTAAGACAAAAAATTATTTGTTGCCAAACAAATCTTTTAGAAGAAGCATAGTTATTGGGACACATTTAATTGAAAAACATTACCCATAATAATGTCGATATAAAGAGAAAGCGTACCGAAATTTACAATTAAGGCGTGACAATAATTATTATATTTAAAGATACTGCCAGTCTTCTTCTGATGAAATAATAGTGTGATGATAGCGAGCAAAGATTCCCAAAACTGTTAAAAAATAAACAATAACCTTGCCAAGAATGCGTCTTTTATTATGGGTTTGTTGTTACCGTTGCCAACGAAAATCGTGCTATACGAAACCTTGAACTGGTATGCTATTATATCAGTTTTGAACCCCATTGACCATTTAAATTTATATCCTTCTCATTTGCATGTACCATACCAGCTCCAGCATCAATCATCTTTTCACCGTAATTCCAGAGCATTATAAAACGAAATACATATACGAGATATTCCCTGGAAAAAGTTTGCCTATGGAATATAAAGTATTATCGTGGTGGATCAAATAATGATAATATTCTGTCGTGGAAAAGAATTTGAATGTATTGTATTTAGAAAAGGAAATATATCTATGGAAAACAGCATTTTATTTCAGAATATTACTTGAATGTATCAGAAAATAAATTTGATATTAACAAAGCTATCAAGAATTTCTTTTTTCTTTGATATTTGGATCACGAGCCTGTGGAATCTTGAAAAAAAAGCAAGCTCATGAGAATTCGAATAGAGAACATTTTAAAAACTTAGAAGTTTTAAAAAAAATAGCTCTAGATTGTTTTAAAAGTAAATTTTAACATTTTTTGCTATACCAGTAGCACCCCTACCTAGCGCTCCTAGAGCAGATAGACCAGCAAATAATGGAATAAGGGGTGTTTTAGAAATAGGATTTTTTTTTGTTGGTCTAAGTTGCTCAGAAAAGGTAAAAATACAAAACCAAAAATATTAAAAAAATTTACACCAATAAGGAAATATTCTGATCTAAGACAGTAGGCAAGAAAATGGAAAATATATCAAGTGCTCATATAACCAGATCACAGGAGGAAGAAGGAGAATAGGTACATTTTCATTTGATTACTGAGATAAATATCGTACACAAATTCACTTTTTCTTCAAATTATATTGAAAATTTGTCCAGAAACCCTATAAAAACTGACAATTACCTTTCATTTTGTGACGTCCCCGCTTCATTTTTCTTCAAATTCGCACTGGACAAACAATAAGTTCGTTTTTTCTTCTTCTTCAAACAAAGCACATTCGTCGTGAACATCGTTCAAGAAGGCATTTTCACGTGAACACAACTGCTACTTAATGAGGATGTTTCGAATTTCCTTTTGAAGATTGAAAATGTCGGTCTGTTATGGCCAAGCCAAGGCGTTCCGCTCCGTGACTTTTCTTTAATTGTTGTCTGCTGCCTGATTTAGACGATTCAGTGTCAGGTGATTTAATTGAGTGCATCTAGAAAAAAAAAACCAAGCATCTATTAATTTAATGTTTCCTCGAGTGTAAAATAATTAATACTCCTAGCCTGATGCCTTATAGTATAAATTTAAAACAAAACACTTCCGTTTTCCGTTCCATCGACCATTCAACTTTATATTTTGTCACGAAACAATCAGCTCGTTAAAATTTCATAAAGCGTTTTCTATTTCTATACAGTTTAGCGGCAATCCAAAATTAGATAATGGAGACGGCTATTGTAATTAACAATCTTACAGAGAATTGACTATCAGATCACGTTTTGATGAGTTACATAGAGAGTAGCTAAATAAAATTGAAAAATAATTATTAACTACTCAATTAGAATAAGAGTTAATTTTATGAAATAGATCCTCCCTAATGAGTGAATATCAATAGAACAGTAATTTTTGTTTATTTTTTTTTTACTGGGTATAATATCTCTGATATATTTTTTTTCTATTGCAGATGCGGTCATGCTATACTATAATTAATTTCCAAGGTAAGTGAACACTTGCATATAAGAATTAAACCGATCTTGCGGTAGGTATCCAACTATTCGGAACGACCTTACCTTATAAATATGTATTATTATTTTATCTACCTTTTGATAGGCCATATCCTTTTGAAAAAGTATCTAGGTATTGGGTTTTAAATGATTTTTATATGTCGTAGACGTACATATACAGGGTATACCATTTAAAACGAAACAGGCTAAATATCTGATGCCACTTTTATATATAGTGCTGGACAAGTGAAGTGGATATTCTATTTTTTGAACTAAATTTTGGGATCTTATATCTTGACAAAAAAAAATGAGAATGAGAGGATTTATTAATAAAAATGAGCAATTGTAACAAATATTGTTATACAGGGTAAAAATGCAAACCAATACCTGAAGTTGAAATTTTAATGGTTACCGAACATTTCGAAAAACGATTTGGGGTACAATTGTATTGTGATGGGGTTGTCTACTGATTATTTGCAAAAAACAATTTCAACAGTTTTCAACAATCTGCAACTGTTTAAAAAATATGGCGATTTCTGTGAAAGGAATACTTTTTTCAATGTGATTTCTCATTGAGACGTTCAACGAGACTATTTTTCCATCAAGATCTTATGCATATAAAATGTCAAGCATACCCAAGTTCAATAAATATTCGAAAGGTATTAGAAACTTCGATTACTCAAGAATTTTGGTATTTTTTTACAAATTTTCTTTTCTTTCCAGGAAATGTGGTAGATGATAATAAATAATTTAAATTCTTCACAACCTAATGCAATGTGAGAGAGTGCAAGCCATTATTCTGTAATGGTTTTTTGGATTTTCGATACCATTTTGACTTCATACCTACAAGGGGGATGGTCAATAGCTTAGGGTGAATGTAAAACACTATGCTATATTTTTTAAAAATAGTTAAGTACTTGAAGGTAGTTCCAAGAGGCAATTAAATTTTGTTATTTTCTGTCATGTGACACAAATCACCCAATCTTTTCAACGTTATACTGAAAACAGCCCTAGGGTTGTTTTCACTCTATAAAATTGCCTCGAACATTGCTATGAAAAGACGCCAGGAATGAAAACCCTTATAAGTTGCCTTCACCAAACCTTGTGCGTTCGGTATTTTGCTCAAAGAGCATAGCCGTGATCACGCGAGCAGCGAGCGCATAGAGCGGCTAAACGCTGTATTAAAAGGAACCTTGGCATCAAAGTCCTTGAATCAAAGCATTGGAAACTTTGATAAACAAACCAAGAAAAAAAGTCCCAATATCTTGAAAACTAGCGATGGTAGCACTTTTGCGCAATGATAGCTTTTGATCACCCAATTTCCATAAGATCAGTCCTTTGCCATATCTTCTGGTAATATACTCCATTTAAAAGGCGCATACAATACAATTTTTGCATTCAAAATAAACAGAGACAATTTCAACAATATTAAATGAAGAACTGAGTAAGTCTATGCTGAGTAAAAAACCGATGATCTGTCAAATACTGCATTTTTTGTTTCCATAAATACCTATGTCAAGCAATGGTTTATTTTTCAGAGGCGACTCAATTAATCAGTGAGGATTCACAGATCCAAAATTTAAAAAAAATTCTTTTAAAGAAATCGGTATATTTTTCGAACCGTTGCAGATTATTGAAAACTGTTGAAATTGTTTTTTGCAAATGATCAGTAGAAAACCCCATCACAATAAAATTGTACCCCAAATCGTTTTTCGAAATGTTCGGTAACAATTAAAATTTCAACTTTAGGTATTGGTTTGCATTTTCACCCTGTATAACAATATTTGTTACAATTGTTCATTTTTATTAATAAATCCTCTCATTCTTACTTAAATTTGCCATCAATCTCTGAAAATCGCAAATCGATACAATTTTTTTTTGTCGAGATATTTGTACCAAAATTTAGTTCAAAAATTAAAATATCCACTTCAGTTGTCCAGCACTGTATTTTTTTTTTAAATCGCTCGTACACGTAATTTGATTGTGTGTGTGTTTGGAACATTTTCAGCACTTACTTAATCGTCTAGGAGGGTGGGACCAACCCTTACCATTCCAAATGAAACAGGGGGTCGAGTGATACCTGTTTTAAAAGAGCGTTCAATTTTCTTTTAAATAACATTAAATGAAAGAGAATTGAACACTCTTTTAAAAGAAGTATCACTTGTTCCATTTGAAATAGTAAGGGTTGGTCCCACCCCAAGTTTTAAAAATGGTTGCAGAAAACTTCCCCCTTTGAAAATCAAAATCACGTGTACGAGCGATTTTTTAAAAAATACGTGTGGCATCAGATATTCAGTATGTTTCGTTTTAAATGGTACACCCTGTAGGATTGAATTCATACTAATATAAAAAGGTTGAGGGAATAGTCAGAAACAGGAAAATATCAGTGGCGTACACTCGATCGATCTACGAATGGAGAATTATACGAAAATATACAAAATTGTATGATTATTCAAAAACTGTACATAGGAAACTGTATGATTATTCAAAAACTCTACCGGGTGATTGTCTATATTTTGCACCCACACTTATTTTACCTGTTTGAAGAGATAACCAGAAATGTCAAATGTGAAAGTTGTAGGTAATGTCTGAAAGTTTTCAATGATGTTAGTTACAACTATAGAAAGTGTGTCACAGGAGTGTGGCAAAGCAAAGTTATCATTTTTCAAATGGAAAACCCCGTATATTATTGTCCCATTAAATTAGCCTTTCAAATCTGATTCCAAATATACTAGGTTTTTTAGGTTTATTCTTAATAGTCCTGGAGAAAAAAGTACAAAAAGAGGTAGAATAATTGCATTTTTATTGAAAAAGGTGAAGTATAGAGATCACCAGTAAAATATAAAGGTAATCAATAATCATTCTATCCATTCTATCTATTCATATGTAAAAAATTCATATTATTATTTCTTCAAAATGGTATATTCAGAAGCTGGACTATGAGGAATAAACCTAAAAAACCTAGTATATTTGGAACCACGTTTGAAAGACTAATCTAATGGGACAATAATATACGGGGTTTTCTATTTAAAAAAGTATAACTTTGCTTCGCCACATTTTTGTGACACACCCTGTATACTTGTAACTAACATCATTGAAAACTTTCTGATATTAGAGAGTTATTGGCGATTTCAAAATAAAGCTAGCAGTAATAAGTCAACTACCTTATTTAAATAGCGCTTTACCTAAATGCGGCTGAAAAAAAAACAGTTATTGTTCACGTCAAGATACGGCTATTCTTTAATTCTATTTCTAACCTTACTTTACTTACTGACAGCTTTGCTTTGTTGACAAATTTCAAAAATCCGTCAAAATAAGGGCAAATTATATCGGGTCTTCAAAAAAAAGCCAATCAAAGATTGCTATGGTTTTTTGAACGTACGTCTTAGCAATATTTTTTCTTTAATTTTGTCAATGAACTTTATTGTCAAAATGTCATGTCAAACATTGTGACCAATAAAGAAACAATAATTCGACGTACGTTTTCGTATTCAAAGCAATCTTTGATTGGTTTTTTTTTTGAAGACCCGATATTATTAGTGCATTACTTTATTCGTGCAGTAATAAAGTCTAGCACAAACGTTAATAAAACTAGCCTTATTCAACGGCGCAACTGCGCAAGCGCAGATGACGATATAACGTTTGCATTATTACTACTGGACCTTATTTCACTTCCAATAACTCTATTACCTACAACTTTCACATTCGACATTTCTGGGTATCTTTTCAAACAGGTGACATAGGTGTGGTTGCAAAATATATAGACAATCACCCAGTATGAAATGATTATTCAAAAACTGTACATACTATAACATAGGTTTCAAAGTAGGTACCATTAACCCAAATTCTGGCATATAGACATTAAAAAAAATATTGTATCTACTGTAAAATTATATTTCAAATTATCATCGATATTGGCAAAGTGAAATATTCTAACTTATAACAGCAGTTTTTGGAATGTTTGATTTCAAAATTTCACCTTTATACCTCCAAAACTCAATTCTTTTGAACGTCATTTAGAATTAGGGAATCCAAACCACGTGACTTTTGCCAACCAGCCGGCATTTTGAAATTTTTATGAGGTTAGAATACGGGTCAACGACGTCAGAAAAGTGTCAGATTTGAGTACTCACCCCGTGTATTGATAAAGCCTAGTACTCATAACCGCGAAATTCGCTCTTTTTTGACATTGCTTCGACAATTTGACGTTTGATTCATGCATAAATCGCTGTTATGAGTACTAGGCTTAATCCTGCAAAAAAAAACATATGTTTTTTGTTTATTGTTTGCCAACCAGACGCCATTTGGACAGGTCGTTGGATTGCCTAATTGAATTTTTAACTGCACAATAATAAAATTGTCTTCAATATTACTTTGGTAGTTAGTATTGACTTTGAGCTCTAAAATTTACCTCAGACTTAGAATTTCCAACATGAAAAAATTTCAAAACGAGTAAAAAAGTATTTCAATATTATCTTTGAGCAATAAGACTTATAGCAAAGTAGATTTGTTTTGTTTTGCAAATTAGTCCCAGCTTGATCTACACCTATCTATAGATATATTCACACAATAATTACATATGTAAATATTCTAAATAATTAATTATTATTCCGTTCTAAAGATCCAATCGATGTGCATATAGGTATATAAAATTAAATGCACGAGTTAAAATTACGCGATAATTACATGGTTTTTAAACGAGAGAAAAAAAACTTATAAATTATTGCTCAGCAACATTCAAGCCAAGCAGGAGCAGGCGATATATCATGTTACCTAACAAACAACATTTATTTATACCGGGTGTTCACCTTAGTACCGACGTGACATTGCAATGAACAGATAAATCTCGTTTGTTTTTTTCGACTTTCACAATTGAATTTTAATTGTTTTCATCAAAAATTGCAATGCCAAATCTCTAACGGTGGTTAACTTAAGCTGCTATAATAATTAAGCTCAATTAAAAAATAACTGTAACATCGTAGAAATGGTTGCGTGCAACTTAAAAAAAAAATGTGCAATATCCTAGATTTTATGGGAATTATATTATTCACTTATCTTCATAATAATATCGAATGATAATTCTTCAAATCTTGCAATTCAAAATGTTAAACGGTGAGTTGAATAAACTCGGCTCAGTCAAAATAAGAGTAAGAATAATTAACGATGAATCTTATATGAGGAATATCGACAGTTAACAACAGTTAGAGGTCAGATGGTTTGGTATTAAAATGGCAGATGCTTGAATATTCAATTTGGTTTTTTTTTTTAAAGTGGCCCAGTAAGGATTGAGGTCTTATAGGAATTGGTAATTTTGCAAAGAAAGCTCGAAAGATGGGAATTAAATTTTCTAACTTACATTGGGTAATTTTATTTATCTATGAGATGTTATTATGCATGGGACCATTTCTATGGGCCCAAATTTTAGCAAATACCTAAGAGTAAAAACATTCAAAGATCGATATTTGATATTATCTACTTTGTTAGAAAGTTTTTCCATGTAATGACCAACCGAAGTCGTTCAGACCTATGTCTCACGTCGTTCTTACTGAAGACAATTGAGAAAGTTGTAAATAACTATATCAGAACAAATGTTCTAGAAAAGACGCCACTACATCCTAGACAACATGCTTACACAGCGGGCAGATCAACAGAAACCGCTCTATTTGAACTGACTGATAGCATCCAAAACACACTGCTGAATAAAGAAGTAGCTATTTGCGCATTTTTAGACATAGAGTGGGCTTTTGATAACACCTCTCATGATTCAATAAAGAATGCGCTTGTCAGAAAAGGAGTGGACAAAACTGGATGTGTGAAACGTTAGCCACCAGATTTGCAGAAACGGATGTGGGGGAACAAACCATACAAGTCACCACAACGAGAGGATGTCCACAGGGAGGGATACTCTTACCCTTGATGTGGAGTCTAGTAGTCGATGATGTACTAAATACACTGACAGACCAGGGCTTCAACTGCCTTGGTTACGCCGATGATATTGTCATCATAGCCAGAGGCAAACACGAAGGAATACTCTGTGACCTGATAGAAAAAGCACTTCGAACCACGAAGGAATGGTATTAGACTGTGGGACTGAATCTTAACTCATCAAAAACCACACTGGTAACATTTACAAAAAAAAGAAACTCCCATACCTGAGGAACATTCGCCTCAATGGAAGCAGGCTTCACTGGAAACTAGAAGTTAAATTCCTAGGAATAACCCTAGACTCTAAACTCCTCTGGAACCGACACATAGAGAACATAACAAACAAAGCCATTTCGGCACTCATGGTATGTAAAAACATTGCGGGCAAAACGTGGGGTTGTAACCCATCGATTCTACGATAGATGTATACCATGATAGTGAGACCTATCATCACCTACGGAGCGGTAGCCTGGTACAGCCGAACCCAGCTAGTAACGGCTAGGAAAACCCCTGGAAAGGTACAAAGACTCGCATGTCTATGCATAACAGGAGCAATGAGAACATGCCCAGCCGCGGCAATGGAAGTCATCCTAGATCTAACACCACTTCACACAATAGTGAAGAGGGTTGCCAGTGAATCATGTCTAAGTCTGGCGAAGATAAGTCTACAAGGGAAAACGCACTTTGGCAGAGCTTTCCCTCTCCCAAACTGTGCACACCTCATGGACTTACCAAAAGACGCGATTGTTGATAAATTTAGTTTCGAGAACCAGATACTCGGAGCCAATGGGCAAATCACCAAGCATATTCCAAGCCAAACTTCATGCGATTGGAAAATGCGTGCATTTCAATCTGAACAGAAGGTACCGAAAACGAGAAATTGTAATAATGTCTGACAGCCAAGCAGCTATCAAAGCATTGAGCTCGTCGATAATCAATTCTAAGATAGTATGGGAATGTCTACAGAAACTTAATGAGCTGGGGAAGGAAAACAAAGTAACCCTACTCTGGGTTCCTGGATACATAGGAGTCGAGGGCAATGAATGCGCAGACGAACTTGCAAAAACGGAAGCGACCACTCCCTTCCCTGGGCCAGAAGCATTCTGCGGCGTCGGAAATGCGCACCTGCAAGAAATCCTCAAAAAGGAAGAGAACCGGCTAAGGAACAAACAATGGCTAGACCAACCAGGACTACGACAGGCCAAAGATCTACTGGGTAGCTACAACCAAAAAAGATCTGAACTGCTGGTCAACCTTAGCAAGAAAAGTCTCAAAACTCTAACCGGGTTTCTCTCGGGACATTGCAGACTGAATAAGCATCTACATAATCTGGGGTTGAAAGAAGGTAACACTTTGCAGATTCTGTGATGACAGTGAAGAAACACCTCACCATCTTCTACTGAACTGCGATGCCGTAAGCCGCTCAAGAATGAAGAACTTGGGAAGTCCACTTAAACAGCTGGAAGACATTCCAGCCCTGGAACCGCTAGACATCCTAAAATTCCTAAAGGGCCTAGGACTAGAGGGGCTGCTTTAAGCAGGAAACCCGAACTTAGCAGCAGAAGGAGGGGTACAATAGATCAACCTTGGTCGCAGTGCAACTGACACCTCCAACACATACATACATACATACATACATACATACATACATACATACATACATACATACATACATACATACATACATACATACATACATACATACATACATACATACATACATACATACATACATACATACATACATACATACATACATACATACATACATACATACATACATACATACATACATACATACATACATACATACATACATACATACATACATACATACATACATACATACATACATACATACATACATACATACATACATACATACATACATACATACATACATACATACATACATACATACATACATACATACATACATACATACATACATACATACATACATACATACATACATACATACATACATACATACATACATACATACATACATACATACATACATACATACATACATACATACATACATACATACATACATACATACATACATACATACATACATACATACATACATACATACATACATACATACATACATACATACATACATACATACATACATACATACATACATACATACATACATACATACATACATACATACATACATACATACATACATACATACATACATACATACATACATACATACATACATACATACATACATACATACATACATACATACATACATACATACATACATACATACATACATACATACATACATACATACATACATACATACATACATACATACATACATACATACATACATACATACATACATACATACATACATACATACATACAATGACCAACGTGAAATCAGGGATATAAGAGTCCCTGTTTGGGAATCGACCCACTGAATAGTGGACCTTGCATTCCTGTGCCAGTCCTTGACGCGTTTCGTCAAAAATGATAAATAATGTAAACAAATTTAGAAAAATCAAGCATTCGCTCAATTAATAAACGAACATTTTGAAGATGCTTCAAATAGAATGCACATTGAAGCTGACTGAATCTCATAGATTTTTATGTACGAAAATAAAATCAGAATTTCTTCATAAAAGATGAAAATCTAAGTTCAAGAGAGAAGGGCTGATTTGTCTTAAACTGGATGCTTTGATCACAAAAACACAACACACATTCTCAATTTGTTACTGGCAGAGTTTGGATGTGCCGGCAAAATATCGCGCCCCAGACAATAATAATTAGTGAAAGGAATTTATGCAAAGCTTTAAATGTAACTATCATTCTAAGCTCCGATTAAATATCTGTGCTCGTAATAGACACTATACCTATGTAATGTTTTTGCCTTTGGTATTGTTTGCAATAAATTTTTATTCGCGTCACACAATTTCAAAGTAATTATTTACAATTTACTGGATTAATTGTCAATTGGATGGGATCTAAGCTTTGGATTAAGATAATGACCAACTCCGCATATTATCATTATTCGACTTGATTCAAACACAATTTTTTTATCCGGATTAAAAACTAATCTTGATTATGAGTCTTGTGAATGAAATGTGTAGTCATTCACAGCTTTGTTTTCAAAGTTTCCACATAAATAAGCTTTATGGGCCATTAATGTTCATTTTGTGGTACAATTATTCCTCTTTCAACTGATATATGTATGTAGGCAATTTTAAATATAAATTAGGTAAATTTTGTACAATAGACCAATTAGCTCCAATTCATTTATAATTGATTTGATAAGCCTTTGAAATCCTGCCCTGATAGTCTTTTAAAGAGAATGGAACTGGATCATCGACATAATTTTAAAATTCCATGGGATTTATATATTGACCTTCATCAAAATTTATCACTCACCTCACCCTGTTTGCTCTGTTGTGTAAGCAAACAAACCAAAAATCTTCAAAAAAAAAAAAAAATCATCCCAAGCACCAAAATCAAAAACACAAAACAGAAAACCGAGTCGTATAAGAAAAGTACCGGTACTTCGACCGCGCACACCGCACACACACTCGCAACAACAACAAACGTGGTTCCGGGGCTCGCTTGGCCTGAAAACAGCTGAGCAACGACTTCTATAGGTACCCCAGTCACTTGGTACTTATCACGGGATTTCGATCGCCTCCAAGAACTACTACCAGTACCAAATATCTTCTGTTTTATCGATGAATTAACATCTTTGGTACCGCGAGGAATGTGGTAGGTACACTTTGAATTTTTTTTACTTTAATCAACTAACTCTCTATGACTCCTTCATCTTTGAATATTTGGTCTTCTTCTTTCTCTCATCATAGTTTGGCAGTCAAGTTATGAATGAATCAATAGAGTTGCATTGAAAGTGAAAAACTACCTAAGGCAATTTACAAGTTTAAAGACGTGATTCTTCAGAGGCTATTCAATAGAGTGCCAAAACTACTTCAAAAATTTTTCATAGAAACTTCCTCTACCCAATATTAGATAAATATAACTCATACTTCCTAAAACATCTTTTGTGCTTCTTCCAAGCAGCACCGGTTTAACCATTAGGCGGCCGCCTAGGGCCCGGGCGCTCAATGGGGCCCGAAATTCACTCTGAAATCAAATATCTTATTTTGGCAACCCTGAGACGCACCACACCACCCGAATTACGCACACTATCGGCAACAGTGTTCTGTAGCTGTGGGATTCCCAGCTCAGGTAGAGTCCATCCAACCTTATGTCATGTTGCTGATGAACATCCGTTAAACGAGTATTAGATAATAGATACGAAATGTTCCACTACCCAGACAGCACACAAAGTCTTGAAGACGTCTTTTCTAGGGTCTGTATTACGATTACGTCTGAACGTTTGAAGACCAAAAAAAGACGCCTAGAAGACGTTGTTTTGAAGATGTCCATATAAAATGTCGTAGATTCATATCTTTCTCTTCTTCAAGCCTAAAAGTGAATACTTAATGATTTATGTATTGAAAAGAGATTGAGACATCTCTTTGAAGATTTGCAGTAGTCTTTAGAATGTCTTAGTGCTGAAGACATCTCTGGAAGACGTTGGGTTTTGTTACATTACGACGTCTTCAAGATGTCTTTGAGACGTAGGCAATGTTATAGTTGGGTTTTATATTAAAACACATATGCAAGTTAGAGGAATCTTTTGTGCCTCTTTTATTAATAAATTATCAAAAACTGTCCTTGTTGACAATTGCTAAGGCATTTGTTCAAACTTCACAATCAGGTAATACTAGCAAGGAAACTAGATATAGGTACCTGCATACTTATAACAAGCAAGACGTCCTGAATGTCGTTTATGTACATCTTAGAGACGTCTTTGGGAAAAATTTCCCACAGAATTTGTTTCTCATTTAATTTAGAAGTTACTGGAAACCATTTAAAATGCTACAGAACACTTTAGAACTTTAATAGACTTTTTGGAAAGTTCAAAACATTTAAAATTAAATTCAGAATTTCCAAAAGCATTCTGTAGCGCTTCAGAAAATTTTGGAAATTTCAGAACCATTTTAGAATGCCCCAAATCATTCAAACACTGATTTCCAAAAGCATTTTAGAACAACTCAGAAGGTTGAAACCCATTTTAGGACGCTCCAAAACACTCAAACTCAGACACTCTGTAGAACTTTAGAACTCTTTAAAGGCATTTAAAACAGTTCAAATCTAAATCAGAATTTTCAGGAGCATTTTGGAGCAATTGAGAAACTTCAGAGTTATTTTAGAACAATTTCAAAGTTCTAAATTTAATCCTTATTTAGAACTGGAAACCTTTTAGAACTTTTTTGAACCAATTTAGAACTTTTTGGAGCCTCAATAGGGCTCTAAAATACTTAAAAATCTGTCAGTACAATTTAGAAATTACTGAAAAACTTCTAGAATGCTCCAGAACTCTTCGAGCCAAATTAGAACACTTTAAAACTGCAAAAAGCCATTTAGAACGTTCCAAAACACTTTCCAGCAGCATTTTGAAAGGCTTTTTTTTTAAAAATTTGGACAAAAACAGTAAAAAGTTACTTTGGGTTAAGGCCTCATACCTTCTGCCGCCTAGGGCCCGGTAGAGCCTTGAACCGGCGACTTCTTCAACTCCGCAGAATCTACCTTCACATTCCGTTGAGTCGGTGCTAAGGTGATTTTTTCCTAGCCAAAAAAAAAATAAAAAAATATCAATGGAGCAAGACCAGGAGAATAAGATGGATATGGAACAACCTCCTATTTGATACTAAATTTGCTTATCACTAATACCCACTAACAACAAAAATTCCATCATTTTTGGCCCGAGCAGTGTATTCAACGGAATTTAGCCTCGAGGAAATTTCGATATTTAAAGTTAACGGTGCCGGACCGTCTGTTCAAAGTCGTCTCGCTAAGCAAGTTTAACAGGTGGCCATACATTGGACTTCCATTCAAATATTCAGACGAATTTGTTCCTCTGCAGCATCAGCTGCTATCAAAATTCTTTTTCTTTTAAGGGAATGATTTATGTGGAGCATCGAATTGTTATATTCAAATTAATTTCTATCTTGATAAGTGGCAAGAAAAAGTAGCAATAATTATATGGTATTAAAAAAAAATCATACTTACAATTTGCACCAGATGGTAAGAGGAATTAAAGAATATTGGGGCGTGACAGTGATGGTGATTGCCTTAATTGTCGGGTATTAATAATTATCATGTTGCAACATTTAGGCTTTCTCTTTGTTTAAAAAAAAAAAAAAATAATAAAGACAATAAATCCTGAATTCATCCCCCATACAGTGGTTTTGCAAGAATTTCGAACGTGACCCGATTATACACCGGTGACGGCAATGTAACTTCGAGGGCGGCTGACGTCGCGATATTGGGGGCGGAAAAGCGCGGGGGCGGTTAATAATTGCAAAATATCAAATCTGACCCCGGGTTAACGGTTAAATATTGCGATGGGGCGGTTAATGTACGACCCTTGTATAAAGTTCTGTGTGGAAATACGTTGTATTTGATATTTTTCATTCAAATTTATTTGTTGAATATATTATTGAATGATATTGTAAAATGTTATTTGTAGATAATTTGAACAATTGCTTTTTATTCATCAGTCTTCTAAGATGTTTCTCTTTCTCTTCTATTTTACATTTTCTTCAAGTTATTTTCGAAAACTCAACTGTATCTGCCTGAAGAACTGAAGATACTTTCTTCTTCAAGACATGAATTTGTTACTTTTCCGTTAACTAGAAGTAGCTCCTTGAAGCTGATCATTGAACTTTATGGACAAATAAATTAAGCTTCATTCAAGTTAAATTTTTATAAAAAAGCCAATCAATATATTGTGCTTAATGCTGAGAACAGTATAATAATCTGAAAAATGGTATGAGATGAGATATTTAGAAATAAGCAAGCGAATGAATTTTTAATATTTTGGTAAAGATATCAGAGTTTTAATTTCAACAATAGGATGCCAATTTGTAGATTGATGAATTGCGGTCAATCTAATGCGTGCCAGTTGATAATCACATACCTTATTATAAGAACAATTATTAACCCATTTACACACCGAATAATAATAAATACTTCTCGGTTTAAATGTGCATATCTTAAAAAATCTTTTCTAAAGAGAAATACATGGTTTTTCAAACCACAGAATCAACTAAAATCAAGCGAATATACGCATAGATGACTATGAAAATGATTTGATAATTTTTTACAAAGATAAGAGAACCCATCCCTAAAATTCTAATGCTAGAATCTAATAAATTGTACACACCATATAAGCTTTCTGATATTACATAAAAGCAGTACCTATCTAATGAAAAACAATAGCTTAATTTCACGGATAATAAAACAATTACCAGAAAAACCCTATCAGGCTTGTAATTATTGCTTAGCCTATTGTTACAAGTGTGCAATAAATATTGCACTTAGGTTAGGTAAGAATTTTGTTTGTGGTGCAATAATTTGACAAAATCCATTTTCCAATGTAAAGAAAACTGAAATTATAAATATTTATTATTCTCAGCAAGGACGCGTCAAGCATTTCAACGATCAAGGTAAGAGAGCAACGGCGGCGTTAATGTTTTATGCATGGAAATGCGCTATTGCTTATTTATTTTGCTCAGACTTCGATGCACTTCATAATTCCTTGCCTGTGATTATTATTCCTCTTTGCCCTTTAGGGGGGTTTTGCATAAGAAAATATGGAAAGAGAGAATCGAATGGTTTCTAGGACATTTTATATTTTGATAGAAGATGAGAATAGTTTGGATATGTTTCAACTATTCAAAATTATAATTTGTTTTTTTTATGAGATTCTCTATGATCAGGACACTGGTGTTCATATATACTGAACGACCGAATGTTGAGGCTTCTTGATCAAAAATTTGAGATTCTAGCACTGATGGAGGAAATGTTGATAAGAAAAGATCGACCAGAGTTTTCGTCGATTACAAAAAGCTTAATGATTTATGTCACTAAGAAAAACAGCTTGACCCTTACGACATTGGCAAACTACTCAAATTGATTTATTTCTACCTTGGATTTGAAAAGCGGATACTGGCAAGTGGGCAAAGACAATTTTGTCTCTACCAATTCAAGGTAATGCCTTTTGGACTCTGTAACGCCCCCGATACTTTTTAAAAGGTTGACGGAAATCATACTACGACGACCTACGTGGAAAGTATACCTTGTCTCTTGGATAAAATGTGTTAGTGGAGGGAAAAACTTTCGAAGAGCACCTACGAATACTTACAAGAAGTATTCGCTCATATCCGATTAAATGACAAGAAATTTTCACTCTTCCAACAGCGCGTCGATTTTCTTGGCCACGAAGGAATTCATACTGAGGAGAGAAATATCCAAGCAATTCATGTATGTCCTCGCCTTCTGGACAAACATGAACTCAGAAGATTTTTTGGGTTTTGTACACACTACAGACAATTTGCTAAGGTAACAGAGTAGAAGGAATTAGACAGTTCTACAACGTCATTTGTCAACCCAGTCACTTACTAGTCATCCGTTAATAATCTATCACCTCTGAATGATCTGACATCTCGTGATCAGCTGTCTGCTGCCAAGCATCTGCACGCAAAAGATTTTATTTTTCTTTAAATAGAACACCCTGTATATTTGTTCGTAATCACTTTGTATATGTGAAAGTTATGTTTTCTAGCGGTCCTCGTAAATCTCTAATCACTTTCAACCGTATGCAACATCCTCTTTTAACTTAATAGCGTTTTTTAAAACTTAAAATCACCGTGGCAGTGCACCATTTTGGTGAATTTAGCCTCACGCGGTTAGTTCGATAGAGTAGTAGTGCCGGACTCCCGTCAAAAGGAAATGGATAATCTTACAAATGTTGAGTTTACGTAACAAGTTGTTCAAGTACAAATAAGTGGATTGCTGCGGAACTCATGGGTGGAGCTCTGCGGGACGAGCGAAGCGAGTTCCGCAGCAATTTACTCACTAATATGCTGTTCAACTATTTCAACTATTCAAGGAAAAAACATGAAGTTTTTGGAGTAACTCAAAAAACTCACAACTGACTAAGTCAGGTTAGTATCGTACTTGAACAGCATATTGATAAATAGATTCCACTTCACAAAGCCGTATAGATATCCACATATTCACAAACAAGAAGTGAATAAATAAATCCAGAAAATGTTAGAAGATAACATTATTCGACCATCATGTAGTCCGTGGTTATCCCCTGTTTGACTTGTACTTAAAAAGTTAGATGCTTCAGGCATAAAAAAATGGCGAATGGTCATAGATTATAGATTATAGAAAAATCAATAAAAAAACGATAGACGATCAATACCCACTACCAAATATAACAGACATTCTCGACAGACTTGGGAGAAGTAATTATTTCAGTACTCTAGAGTTACCTTCTGGATTCCACCAAGTTGAAATGCATCCAAACTCAATAAGTAAAACAGCTTTCAATTTAGAAAATGGACACTATGAATTTAATCGTATGCCCTCTGGATTAAAGAATGTCCCAGCAACATTTCAAAGAGTAATGGACAATGTTCTAATCGGTCTACAAAACAAAATGTGTTAAGAACATATTGCAAATCTTAAAAAAATATTTGAAAGATTAGAACAATTCAATCTAAAAATCCAATTAGACAAATCATAATTTTTTAAGAAATCAGTAGAATTCGTACATAAAATCGAATTTCATTATACGACACCTCAAAATCCTAATTCGAGTAGTCCTATTGAGAGATTCCATTCTACCTTGAGAGAAAGTTTAACCAGCTTGAAATTACAAAGCCCTAATAAAAATATTAATGACCTAATGGTAATTGCAATCTTGAACTATAATAACAGCATATATAGTGTTACAGGTTATACACCTTTTCAAATAATGAAAGGCGTAAATTATTCAATACCTATTGAAAATTCACAAAATAAAATAACCACAGGTTATATCAATAATCTTGCCAAATCATTAGAAACTCTAAATAATGTAATTCATGACAAATTAATTTCAAGACAAACACAGAATTTAGAGAAAATTAATAAACAAAGTGAAAAAGAACCTGAATTAAAGGATCCTATTTTCTGATGTGAAAATTTTGGATTAATTTTCCTTGCTATTCCATCCACAGACGCGTGGTCATCCCCTGTCTGACTTGTACTTAAAAAGTTAGATGTTTCAGGCATAAAAAAATGGCGAATGGTCGTAGATTATACAAAAACCAATAAAAAAACGATAGATGATCAATACCCATTACCAAATATAACAGACATTCTCGACAGACTTGGAAGAAGTAATTATTTCACTACTCTAGAGTTCTGGATTCCACCTAGTTGAAATGCATCCAAACTCAATAAGTAAAACAGCTTTCAATGTAGAAAATGGACATTATGAATTTAATCGTATGCCCTTTGGATTAAAGAATGCCCCAGCAACATTTCAAAGAGTAATGGACACCGTTCTAATCGGTCTACAAAACAAAATATGTCAAGAAAAGATATTTGAAAGATTAGAACAATTCAATCTAAAAATCCAATTAGACAAATCAGAATTCTTTGAGAAATCAGTAGAATTCGTGGGACATGTAATAACCCCAAATGTATTAAACCAAACCCAAAGAAAATCAAAGCTATGAAAAAATTTCCAATCTCAAAAACCGTAAAGGAAACTAAATAATTTCTAGGATTGTAGTATGGGCAACTAAGTACTTTAGACCATACTTATTTAGACAGAAATTTACAATTTTATCTGACCTGAAGTGGTTTATCCTCAATGGTTATTCTCTGTTAAGGAACCCGGATCTAAATTAATCCGGTGTAGAACTGAATTTGAAAATGCAATTGTAACAGATTTATGTACTGTACATAAAATCGAATTTCATTATACGACACCTCGAAATCCTAATTCAAATGGTCCTATTGAGAGATTCTATTCTACCTTGAGATAAAGTTTAACAAGCTTAAAATTACAAAGCCCTAATAAAAACATTAACTACCTAATGGCAATTGCAATCTTATACTATACTAACAGCATACATACATAATGAAAGGCGATTTAAATTATTCAATACCTATTGAGAATTCACAAAATAAGATAACCACAGATTATATCAATAATCTTGCCGAATCATTAGAAACTCTAAATAATATAATTCATGACAAATTAATTTTAAGATAAACACAGAATTTAGAGAAAATTAATAAACAAAGTGAAAAAGAACCTGAATTAAGGGATCCTATTTTCATTAGGCAATTTGACAGAAATAAAATTAGTTCTCGATATAGTACTAAAACACAAGTCAGATTTAGCAAACAAATGGTGATGCGACAACATTTTGTTTCAGAAAAACCAAAATGTTCCTGATAGCTTCCATCATCCTCCTCATAGGAATTTCCAGTAATGCCTACACGTTTCCATTAAGAAATCCTATTTTACCGATTTCTATAGGAACCACTTACATCACAACACAACATAACACTGCATGTTATCTCATTGATACTAACCTTATTGGGAAACGTATTAAAACTCTCGAAATAACTTTAAAGAATTTAAACAATACTTAAAATGGTTTTAAAACAATTTTCACACGAACGAAATAAATGTGGAGTATTCAATTTCATTGGTACAGCACAAAAATGGCTGTATGGTACATTAGACGCGAATGACGGTGACAGATATGATTCTAATATTCAAACGTTAAATGAGAATCAGAAAACTACCGAAAAAAAATCTAAAAGATCAAACAAACGTAGATACTTGAACAAGAAAACATTTCATGATCAATTTTCAAATATCGAAAATAATACGATATTAATTCCAGATAAGATAAGAATTATTTCGACGGATAATCAAAATATTCAAACTATCTTAATGATGAATTTAATTTTAGAAAACATTAATATGTACAGTAGTAAATAACGCGAGTTAATTAACCACATACAAAACGCAATCAGTTTTGCACACACAAGCAAAATTATTACCAGATGTTCAAGACATGGTGCCAAGGCTGTAACGTTTTCAATTTCTTGGCTAATATGCTACCTTGTTTTGCTCTGGTCGATATGGTTCCGTATAGAACTATAAAGGAATAAATGAAGAAACAACTATCTTTTCTGTGCCCAGATTTTGTTACCTTGAGTACTGCCTTCTACTGAAAGTTTTTTTGGTGCAGGTTTGCAAGTTTGGTTGATTGATCTAGGAAGGTTTGATTCAGTACTGCAGGGCCCGCTGTTATTGATTAGAATCTTTGGAAAAGGAGGTAGTACCATCATCATCTCTGTTTGCAAATCCAATCAATAATCTGAGGTTATGATAATAATTGTTGTTTACTCTTTGATTTTTCATTTCCATCATGTCATTGAACAGCTATTTTGTCTAGGCGTTTTCGTTAGACCTGTTCTACTTTTTGATATATATTCTATAGGCATTTTTCAACATTCACCAGCCATTTTTACACAACCGAACTTCCAGTTCGTATTCTTGGGGTGAAACTGAACACGCCTTTTTCTATAATTTTCTTCATTGTCAAAATTAGAAGTTTGACAGATGAAAGCCTTCTTCCGAAATCTAAATGAAGAATCTGCCCCTTTTGATCTGCGACCTCACGCTGAGTAGTCGTCCGGTCTCGGGCCTCGGCCCTGAATTATTTTTTTGGGGCGAGACTTTTTGGAATTTTGTGCCAGGGAGCTCAAGTTTTAGATTAATTTCTTATTGATAATTGTCTAGAGTCGTCCCTTGGTCATTTTTGGATTCTGTTTCGGTAAGTTTTGAGATTTTCTTCAGGAAATATTAACCTACAACACGTGTTGTTCCATTTTTTTTAATAGGACTGTTCCGAGCAGCTTTTGGAAGTTTAAGACTGGTCTAGAGTATCCCTCAGTTTGAGGTAAGATTATTTCTAATATTTGGGGCTCGATCTGTTTTTTTATACGAACATCGTTATAGGGTCCTAGTGCCAGGTTATACTTGGAAGACTCTAGGCTATACCTAGACAGCTCCTGGGCTGTATTTAGAGAGATTCTAGACTGGATCTAGATTGCTCTCAGTTGGGGCTTTGGTAGCCTTTCTTCAGCGATTCTCTTGGTACCATTCTGACAGAACCATGTGGAGTTCTACGTTAAATGGATACAACGTGGATAGGGCTCCTATAGAACTCACTTACCACACCTTAGTCTATCTATAGTGAGGCCGAACCTGTAGATAATCTCACTTTGGAAACTTCTGGATTTTCACATGCATTTCACTTGTATACATGTAAGTTGCACTTTTACTATATAGGCAAATCTTATGTAAATCATCTGACACCGAATTACGTCAGTACGTGCCCCTTAAATAAAATTCTAGAATTTTACCCTGAGGTTGCCCAAAGAATAACTTTCACCTTTCTGTATTTAATTTGCCTGTTGGTAGTGTGTAACCCCTTACTGTTCTTTTAATCCTTCACAAATGTTAATAAACAGTGTTTATTTTAAATTCATAGATTTATTATTTACATACTTTTTTTATTTATTCAAATATTTACGAATAAGGTACAAGCCTAATCCTAAACACCTTTTTAATAACGTCCTGGCTATCCCTATTTAATATTGTTATTATTTTTTAATAAAGAAAACCAGATACATTATTGTACCTAATTAGTTTTTTTATTGATAATCCAATTGCACAGGTTTTGATATAACATCAATAAGTAATCTTCCTAGTTAAGTCACAATTAACTTGGTGGCGCCCAGAGATAAGATGTATAAAAGGAACCCATAGACCCATGGCCTCCGAACTGAAGCTGACTAGCCGTAGCAGTATAATTAGGCAATTGCCAAATAAGTACGTTATAAGGCAGTGTTAAGAGAATGCATCGACAAACCAGCGTCAGGAATCTGATACATCTAACAAGGCCCACGAATAATCTCTTCTATCTTTTCCTATTTCTGCCTGTCCATAACTGTCCTCGTCTAGTCTCTTCTTGTGATTTTGACTATTATGTAAAGACAACTGATTTTAATACATATATGTGTTTTTGAGCCTTTGAGACGGCGAATAGAATAATATTAGTGAGTAGGTTCACACATTAATTTGAATACCTACTCACTAATTATTTTCTTATCAAACACAATTACTTTTATATCAGGTTTGCATGCCCCTAAATGCTGCAGCCATTTAAAAATAACCTTTCCACAACACAAACGCCACCAGTTGAAACCCTCAAAAAAAGAAACAATGTGGATGTAAATACACGAATAATACCCGCGTTAGCGAATTTCGTACAGCAGGACAACAGCATAGCGCTACAGGACATTCGAAATTCGCCCTCCGTTGAGGGTGAAAACGGTCGATACCGTGCGCCACAAAGAACGAATCCTCCTCAGTGCCAGACTATAGAGCTGCTCGTACGCAGCCCCACTCAGCTTTTCCTCGTTTCGAAACTCGTGTGTGTCTTCATGTACAGAAATTGTTGCTGGATTATGTCGGTTTAGTTTATCGTACGAGAATGCTTGTGCGAGTAGAGATTATGTAAGGATTTGCGTGATAGAAAAAAAACTTGTGGCTTTTATTAGAGGGTAGTGTTTTTTAAGCTTTGCCGTTTATATTTGAGGTTATACTTCTGTGAATAGTTAAGTAAGTTTAATTCATAAACTAAAGTTAGTGCATGAGTTGGTTGCTTCTACTTTTCAGAAATTATATTATTTTAATAATATTCAAAATAGAGACGATCTAAGTTTAAGAGTTTTGTTACACTTTCAAGTTATCTTTTATCATAAATCATCTCTTTAAAATTCCCAAAGCAAGTTCAAAATCCTGTAACGTTACTGGCATATTTTCCCACCCCTTTTACATTGTTGAGTCTACGCAACCCATTAAGACTTAGAGCAATATTTGCTACCCCCCTTTATTCCAGCATGAATTTAATATTAAGTTTAGCATAATATCGTGTGAGTATTACATAATTTATGTAGATACGATTGTATTTTAAATAAAACCCCCTTTTTTTGATGAGGCTTGTTCGAAACTGTTCCTACCCAAATCAAAGCAATAAAACCCTCATTCGGATATTCAAAAAAATATATATCCCTTCGGGAATGGACGATTTTTTTTTTGCGGCAATCAGTTTGTTGCAAATCGAATTTGTACCCGATAAAATTAAATCGCCAACAAAATATGAATCATCATCAAGTTACATTATCTGGTGAGAAAATTTAAAATTTCAATGCATAATTAAACGAAAGGCAAAATAAACAATAATTGATAATCTATTTTCTAAACTAGGAAATGGCGTGTTTTCTTAACATTAAAAACTATTTTCTCCCAACTCCAATGATTTTCAAATAACTTCCAACCTTTCATCTAACTACCCTTAAAATTTCAAACTAATACGTTTTCCGGGAGAACAAATAGAAAGTAATTAACTATGGACTATTTATTTTACTGTTAGTGATGAGTCCAACATTTTCTGCAAAAGGATTATCTGACAATAGAAATCAAACCTACTCCTATTTCCTGGACTCTGGAGTGTATGTAATTAGGTCAGCGAGAACGGCGAATATATACGAATGGGTGCAAATGTAATAGAAGCACAATATTAATGGACGAGTTTCAAAGAATCAGTTAATTAAAACGAGATATTTATTGTTTCAGCTGAACGAACAATGGAAATGTGATAAAAGAGTTTTGAATAATGTAACGCAATTGCAGTAGGTGTTTCTGTTTTATTTTATTGTTATTTATAGAAACGTTTGCATTACCTTAAAAATATTTTCTCCTTTTGATTCAGTTTTCCGGGAAATTATAATTGAACTTGATGCTGGTTTTTGATAACAATTTTACTATGAAACCGCGCCACATGCAATCAATGAGTAGGTATTTTTCTTTGGAATTGAACATTTTATATTTTTCTTTGTTGAAAATATATGTTGTTTCGATAAATGAAATTTAATTTGCGGACATGCTTATTGAATTTTGTTGCTGTTGCATTCAACTTCTATCAAATTCCACAATACAAGAGGGTATGACACGATTATTAAGACGCCAAAATGGACAAAAATCTTTCCACGCAAAACAATTTCGGCTTGCGGCAGGGCAGACACCCAATTTTCGTATCTAGGACAACGAATCGATGCTGGGTGGGCTGATGCCCTAGAACTTTTTTAATATGAAGCCGTTCAAAGCTGTTGCGCATAATTTTCGGAAAAAAAAGTTTCCAATTTAATATGCACCCTCGCCAAATTTTTGTTTCGAAATTTATTTCGCCTGTCTAGCCAATTTTAACGACACCGAAAACGACTGGCCCATCGATCAACTTTATTGTATCATCCGGCTTTTGAAGTTTTTGTTTCGTGTCTCTATGTTTCAAATAGCAATTTGTCATGTGCGCTTTTCAATTTAGAAATTTTACAAAGAGCCTTCAACGGATCTTTTATTAATTTTTTCTCAAAGTTGAAATAGATGATGAGTTTAGGCACAAGTCAATTCTTGAAAATAAAGTTGGATTGAATTATCGATACTCTAAGAATTGGATTGAACCCTAATTTGATGAATTGAAAATATTTTTCAAACGATTATCTGACTTCTCCAAGGTTTAAGTTGACGTAGAATTATGATCCATGATCGCTTCTCCATCTTCGGCCAAGATTCTTTCTATTAGATTTTTCCATATTCTATTTGATATATATCAAAAACCAGTTCATTCTCAATCCTAATTCTTCTCATGCTTGTGAGAAAACGAAATTAGCAATCCGTGCTATCCACCATTGACTCTAAAGAGCCCCATACACTACGATAAAACAAGACGGTTTTCATCGCCGCGATGAAACACGTCGTTCCAAAACCGAAGTGTGTGGTAGAAAACCGTCGTGTTTCATCGAAGTGTATGGGGCCTTAAGACAGGAATATCAGTCAGTGTGTTTTATCGGATTGTGAAAAGTATAGCTCCGTTATCCTGGGCTATTTTCCAATAAAATTTTATTATGTTGAAGCTAAAAGCTTCCTCAATAAATAGAAAAATATCTAGTTCTTCCAGGATTCCCAGATTTTCAGAAAAAAAAATCAAAAACTAAACCATTGACTCTAAGGCAGAAATATCACTCAGTGTGTTTTATCGGATTGTGAAAATCATGGCTCCGTTATGTTGGACTTTTTTTCCATAAAATTTTAGTATGTTGAAGCTGAAAGCTTCTTTAATAAATAAAAAAATATTTGGTTTCTCTAGATTTCCCAGATTTCCAGAAAAAAAATAAAAAATTAGACCATCGACTTTAAGGCAGAAATATCACTAAATGTGTTTATCGGATTGTAAAAATCATAGCTTCGTTAAGTTGGGCTATTTTTCCATAAAATTTTAGTATGCTAAAGCTGAAAGCTTCTTTAATAATTGAAAAAATATTTGGTTCCTCTAGGTTTCCCAGATTTCCAGAAAAAAAATCAAAAATTAGACCATCGACTCTAAGGCAGAAATATCACTAAATTTGTTTATCGGATTACAAAAATCATAGTTCCATTATGTTGCGCTATTTTTCCACAGATTTTTAGTATGCTAAAGCTCGAAGCTTATTCAATAAATAAAAAAATATTTGGTTCCTCTAGATTTCCCAGATTTCCAGAAAAAAAAAATATATATATCTAGACCATTGACTTTAAGACAGAAATATCATTAAATGTGTTTATCGGATTGTAAAAATCATAGCTCCGTTATTTTGGGCTATTTTTCCATAAAATTTCAGTATGTTGAAGCTAAAAGCTTCTTTAATAAATAAAAAAATATTTGGGTCCTTCAGGTTTCTCAGATTTGCTGGTGGCGAAAAAACTTCTCTAGAAGCCACGCCCAAAAACGTTTACCAGCATTCATTAATTTTCATTCGGACGAGTGTTTAAGAAGGGAATGGTAATACATTTCAAACAACGTAGTTCACACCTTTCCATATTCGTTTTCCAGCTGCGGAAACTAGTGTTGCTTGGTGCTTGCGTTAGTTTTTTACGGTGTCTGCTAAAATTGGAAAAAAAGGACGACTATAAGGGTAAAGAGCTCATAGCTATCAGAACAATACTCACTTCTACCACGTAAAAGCCTTCCTCCAGCATAGCCATCATAGCCCACCATTAATCTATTTTCAAAAGGCGCCGCTGATCTAGAGATTTTCCCACGGTATCGGAAAACTTCCTAGGCTCAAGTGCTCCCAGCTATCAGACTAGCAGATTCACAAGCAAAATATTTATTATTGCAATAAAATTAATGCACCTGTTTATGACCAATACCCACCTCACAGCTATCAGAGCAATACCCACCTCCACTACGTCAAAAAGCTTTTACTCTGAAGAGGTACCTCTTTCCATATCCCTTCACTGTCTTGAAAACTAAAGAATATTTCAACAATTCCTGCATTTGTATTCGTCAATAGTGTTCTAAACTCCATTGCAATAATAATATTTTGCTTGTGAATCTGGTGAACCACTTACGTATTAGAGGTGGGTATTGGTCTGATAGCCGGGGGCACTTGAGCCTGGGAAGTTTTTCGATACCGTGGGAAAATCTCTAAATCGGCGGCGATCTGAAATTTTGGGGATTTGACCCGGGCCAACTCCAAAATTGACGAAATCGAATACAAATGGAAGAATTGATTAAATATTCTTTAGTTTTCAAGAAAGTGAAGGGATATAATAAAGTGCCATCTCAGGGTAAGAGCATTTTGAAAATAGATTAATGGAGGGCTTTACGGAAGAGGGTTTACAGTGCAGGTGGGTAAAAAGTGCCTCCTCAGGTTAGGAGCTTCACGGAAGGGGGTACAGTGGAGGTGAGTAAAGTCCGCCTTACGAGTCTAGCACTACGACGTCTGAAGAGCAAGGGGACATAACGCCATTCATTTCGAGCTTTATGCTGCTTGTCATAGGCGAGCGTGCAACGTTTTTGAATATTACTTTTTCCTTATAAATGTAGGTGTATAATATAAATAAATATTAAGGTATTTCTTATTGGAAGTCAAATAGGCAATATTGCAATTTTTTTATCCGTATTCTTTCCATCGTGCTAAACTCGTAAGGCGAATTTTAGTGGTATGAGGGGAGTTTTTATGTGGTAGAGGTGGGTATTGGTCTGATAGCTGTGAAAACACTCTACTCTAAAGTGTGGAAAACTCTCCTGCAGATATTCTTTTCCAAGCAGCATGTACCGAAAATCTGCGTTTTATGCTGTTCTTCATAAAAGATTTCTGATTTTCTTCATCTTCTTCTTCTTCTAAACAAAGTACCACCATGTTCTGATATGAACTGCCAGTACTGGATTTACTGTGCTGATTTTACTGTCATTTGCCGTTCCAATTTCAACAGGGTACTCTTGTGGTCATTCAGTACTGAATCGACTGAATCCAGTGTACCTACTGAAAATAATATCGGAACGGTGTCCAGTAAATTCAGTACCGACAGAGTTAATATCGGAACGTAACCTATATAAGGCTATGGTCCAAATATAACCAAACGTTAACCATTAGCTCTGTTCCAACAGACATGAGAACCATTCCAGAACCAATAATTTCCAGTTGCCCACCTATTTTTCAATAAGTTGAACGTTTTTCCTAATTGACAAATGGATTGATCGACTGGAAATTACCGTTCTAGAAAGGTTTTCATGTCTGATGAAACAGAGCTAAAGTAACCGAATCGGTCAACAGATGTTTACTGAAAATTCCGGTTACTTTGGGGAACGCAAATATGGAAATAAAACATAATTGACAGAAGTTACAGATAAAACCTTGATAAAACCAACAGAACCGACATCCGATGGCCGGTAACTATTTTGACATTTGGTTAACCAGATTTCAGGAACCCGAGGTACAAAATTAACCAGTTTTCCAGGAACTAGAGAGGATTATCAGTTTTTAAGTCTATGCTCGTGGGTGCTTCGCATCCACTTTTTAGGTCTCGTGGGTGCTCGAGCCCCCGAGCACCCACGTAGTCGGCGCCCCTGACAAGACTTATGCTAACTTAACCTCACTTTGTCCTCCAGCTGTCAGAATTTTCAATTAATTTTGTTATGAAAATTTAAAAAAAAACTACATAACTTGTGCATATTATCTAATAATCCTAGAAAAACTATAGTAATCTACTCGTGGGTAATGGCTATTACTCACTTGGATGATTACACTACTCGCCTGCGGCTCGTAGCACAGATTGTAAAAATCATAGCTTTGTTATCCTTGGCTATTTTCCCATAAAATTTTATAGTCCAGGAGGTGGCGCCAAAAACATGCAAGAGTTTTCGCAAGGCGGATATTTTCAAAATAGGTCGTACTTTAGTGCTAGAATGCTAGTGTACAGTCAGCACTCACAGTTCCGGGACAGCTGGCTCTGGGACGCGGGCAAAGTTGTAATTTTAAGAAGCATCTAAACTGTTTTCTCAAAGCTCAAAATTTATAGAAATTTTGCACATTATCTGTTTGAAGGTCACAGATAACGTATGTAAATCGTCAGACGTCTAGTTCTTTGCAAAAAGGGGGTCAGACGTCCTCAAAGTTTTTATTTTATGGCATTTTCTTCAAATATATTTGTCAAATACCTGCAAAAATATATTTTGACAGGACACCGAAGAAAATGCCATAAAATAAAAACTTTGAGGACGTCTGACCCCCTTTTTGCAACGAACTAGACGTCTGACGATTTACATACGTTATCTGTGACCTTCAAACAGATAATCTGCAAAATTTCTATAAATTTTGAGCTTTGAGAAAACAGTTTAGATGCTTCTTAAAATCACAACTTTGCCCGCGTCCCAGAGCCAGCTGTCCCGGAACTGTGAGTGCTGACTGTACACTAGCATTCTAGCACTAAAGTACGACCTATTTTGAAAATATCCCCCTTGCGAAAACTCTTGCATGTTTTTGACGCCAGCTCCCCAACTATTAGTATATTGAAGCTGAAAGCTTCTTTAATAAATAAAAAAAAATTGGTTCCACCAAGATTCCCAGATTACCAAAAAATTAGACCATTGCAGAGGTGTATCCAGGGAACTCGGAAGTAGACATAATTTGTAAACAAAATGTCTGGCTGCGCCACTGGTGCAATCCCATGTACGTTTTGGACCTATAAAACCCCATAAAATCTCATTAAACTTGAACGAGGCCCGTTGTTAATTTACTCTCCCAGATATCCTGTTAACAGTTAACACGTTTTATTTTGAACCCAATTAAAAGTATATTTTCCTTTGGCCGATAAAATAAAATGAGCAGCTCCCATTGTTTTCCAGAAATATACCTAGGTATACAGGCAAGCTCGAAGTTTATTAAATTATCCTTCGGAGAAGCGCCGTTATATTTTCATTCATATGGCAAAGCCGGTTTAATCCAACAGAATCAGTTGTTGTGTTGCTCAACTCCAAACAAACGTCATCAGAAAGTTTAAATTGAAACTTGACTTTGTGTTTATTTGACTTCTCACATCCTAATTTGCATAAGACTATCGATTGCTCAAAATTCAGATCAGCTTTCTGATGGTTATTCGCTGCACAAAAGGAAGGGCTCTTCACTCTCTGGATCCGATTACCGAAGGTGAAATCCGGTCAATTTTCTTTTCAATTCAATTGTCTCTTCACGAATCTCTAAGAAAATTGGTATTGAGTTTTCAACTTACCAGTTAGGCATCTGCGATCTGGTGAATTTAATCAGGAAGTTATCTAGAACGACATAATTTATGATCGCTGGAAGTTTTCAGAGTTTAAAATGAATTTGTTCTAGTATCGATTAAACGTCTTTGGACGAATAGAACTGCAAGCCAGTAATTTTTCATCGTTATGAGAGTTTCCACTTTTGTCCTGTAAATCGAGGTGAACAAGAAGAAATGCGCGTCAAAACCTGACAAATTATACGAAATTTAACACACCCACTTTTGGAAATGTGAAGTTAACATTACTTTAGAGATGAAAGGTTTTAATTGAAACCTACATCAACATGTGGGTTTTGCTATTCAGCAGCATCCGTAAAGTTTGCGGCATCGTTATTTTTGGGGGCTTAAATTAAACTCGTTAAACAAGAGGTTGTTTTGAACCTGTAAATTTGTTAAGTAATTCTCCCCCAATCTTGGGTGGAAATTTTCTGGCGATTAAACGAAGCGGTAAGTAAATTTTCCTGTTAGAGAACACATCAATGTTGTGGCAATATAAGCAGTTTCGATTCAATGACCATACAGTTTAGATTAACTTAATTTTCTAACATTTCTATCGGTGCTTTTCGCTTATTCAAATCGCTATGACAAATTCAAAAACCGATTGCATGTTAGATACTAATTCGTTCATAAAATTCGATTATGTCGCCTTCCACCCTTAATGTGTCATGCTTGATTAGGCTTCATTAATAAGAAGGAAATAGACAATTGAGCCGCAAATAAAGTTTATTTTAATAGGCCCAGTAGGTGAAGAACCCTTATTGTGCATCCGAAGTACAACTGATATTTTTCAACTAATAAACTGATAAAAAGACAATCCACTGCCGCTCTTTTTAATTATTGAACGTAATGCCAACAGGGGTACGTTCCTGGAAAAGCACTCGGGCCTAATGGGTTTCCAGTTTTTCACATAATTGGATTCATTCAGTGGCAAATTGAGATTGTCTCTGGCGATGACATTCTCTGCTAGTGGCTTTAATATTTCCAAATATAAATTTATATAGATGCTGAAGTGTTTGGAAATTAAATATACCAGACAAAGGAAATTTAAGCAATATATTATCACGAGTGTAAAAAAATATTGTCACAACTGCCCGCTTTACGGGGGTGACATGGGGGGTTTGTAGCTTTGGGGGTTGATGGAGAGAAACTCGCTCAAGTTATATAAAAATATAGATATATATTTTCCCAATTATGCCCTTACATGTACGCTAATCCTATAAGATGCATGACCCTTCGAACTCTGGGGTCCTTATAGGGAGCCACACGTCAACGGTGCTTGGGGGACTGTAGATTAGTTATCGTCACCCTTATGCCTTGTCCAGAGGGGCTTTCCCAACGAGAGGTAATTGCACTGGACAACGATAAGGCTGAAGATACCCAGACGAGCTTTCCCAACGAGAGGTACTTGCACTGGGGAGACTTAATTCCAGAGGGGCTTTTCCAACGAGAATATATTTTTCTTCTTCCAGAATTATGTAGTAATGTATGTACGTGAGGATGGTTGGAGAGTGGCCACGCCCTGTGCCAGGTATCCATCGTACCCTTTTTTATGGGTCCCTTTGTGGAGCCATTTGTTTAATTTTTGCCGTGGTGCGGGCTAGGCGACCGCTTGTCATAATCTATTTTTAGTAATACATAGAGTTGAAAAAAAGTGTTTTTTTTTTGTTCCCTCGCTTTCAGAGAATATCTATTATTCCAAACAAAGTTCCACTAAGTCCACCTCTGGTGTTTTGTTTCTAATCACGTACTTCTGTGTTGTCATTCACTGTTGTGCTTGCGTCGCACTCATTTTTATGAAAAGTGCATGTCAGCGTTCCGTCAGGTCTACGGCCTGTGATTCGCAATATGTATTCGTGGTTTTCTACGCCCGTATTGTTTCTTTCTGGTTTATGTGGCAAACTTTCTTTTTTAGCTTTATTTTGTATGTACATAAACCCTTTTCCCAATAGGTACATGAGAAATAGTACAAACAAACCGCATGTAGTGTAGAATATTACATCGTGTTCTGGTGGGTGTGGCTTTGGTCATCTTGGCCCGAGTCTTGGCCTGTACAAGGGTTGAAGAGTGCAAGGATTAATGGTTGTGGTCTTCTCCATAAAACATATATCAATATTACTGTTAAAACTGTGTTCCATATCGTTATTATACTGTGACTTTCTGTCGTCCAATGGTAAGTTCTGGCAGCTGCTTGTCCATATTTTAGTTTTCTTTCAATATTTTCTAATAGTGCTTTATTTGATGTTAGGTTTCGATGTGGGATCGTCAGCGACCAGTTATGGTTTATACATTCGTGGATATTGTTGAACTTTACTGGCGTAGATGTAATCAAAGGGTTGAGCACAAATGATTTTAGGATAGTCCAAGCTGCAGGGATCACGTGAGTAATGTATAGCTGTGTATCTACTTTCACGCATTCGGATCCTGCAAGTGGCCATCACATGTCCTCTTTTTCCACAATAATGACATATCTTAAGTTCTGTGTCTGTGATTGTATTTCCTTCTGTACAGCTGATAATTTGGGTATCTTGCGTTGCACCTTTCTTCGGAGCTTTGTCTATTGTGTCTGCTATTTCTTTTAATTGTATAAGTGATGTTGGTGGGTGGTTTTGATTGGGAAATTTATACTCGGAGGTTTATTGTAAACGCCATTTGTGGAAGCCTAATTATATATTTCATTATTTAGGTGAATTGTTAGAGTTTTTAATGGATTTCTTTTAGCCCATAAAGCTGTTAAAGTAAGGTACCTACATTTGATTTATGATACAGAATAGTTATTTTTGTATCTAGTGCGCGAAATGCTACCTTGGTGATCAAGAACTGATGTCTATTATCTAATAATCATAGAAAAAGTATACAGTGCTTTTACCGCCCTTAACGGCTTAACGGCTAAACTGCCGTTGCGTGCGGTAAAGTATCACTTTCCGCATTTGTTAGGTAAATAACTATTGCTTGGTTGTATCTATCTCACTGGTAATCTGCTCTAAACTGATACTGGGCGACTCTGGTGGTGATCTTTGCAGTGATCTTCTTCGCAGAAAGAGCGCGTTTTCTGATTCTAATTTTACTGGTGTCATTGCTGCTGCGTTCTTTGGTTTCAAATTGTATTTGGTTTTGACTGGCATCTATTCTTGCCACGATGGCGGCGGTCACAAATATGTGCCACAATTTATTCTTCTATTGGCACTAGTTTTTAAATTTACGAGTCTTGTCTTCACCTTCGCCACGTTCGTCGTGAATTTCCTTGAGTGCTTTCGTCACGGTACCGTTTGTCGACGTACCACGTCGTGACGTGGTAACACGTCGTGACGTGTTTAGGCGTTGGCTTTTTTCAAAGGCGTCTTACGGCGTCGGTTCTTACGCGTCGGTTTCGAGATGGTGTCTCCACCAAATATGTCATGCCCGCTTTACGGGGGTGACATGGGGGGTTTGCAACTTTAGGGGTTGATGGAGAGAAACTCGCTCAGGTTATATAAAAATATAGATATATATTTTCCCAATTATGCCCTTACATGTACGCTAATCCTATAAGATGCATGACCCTTCGAACACTGCGGTCCTTATAGTGGGGAGCCACACGTCAACGCTGCTTGAGGGACTGTAGATTAGTTATCGTTACCCTTATGCCTTGTCCAGAGGGGCTTTCCCAACGAGAGGTAATTGCACTGGACAACGATAAGGCTGAAGATACCCAGAGGGGCTTTCCCAACGAGAGGTACTTGCACTGGAGAGACTTAATTCCAGAGGGGCTTTTCCAACGAAAGGGTACTTGCACCGGTTTAAGTCTACCTTTGCTGCGGCTTGCAGCGCAATTTATATCCGTTTATTGCTGAATTGCAACATCCGATCGAATCGGCATTTAAATTAATGAGGTTGAATACCGGGTCCTCCTTTCCTAAGCAGCTAGTTGACAATATTATTCAGCGAGCGGGTAATGATGGCTATTACTCACGAAGAATGAAGTTTGCACTACGAGCCGCAGGCGAGTAGTGTAATCATCCGAGTGAGTAATAGCCATTACCCACGGATAGATTACTATACTTTTTCTATGATTATTAGATAATAGACATCAGTTCTTGATCACCATAGTAGTATTTCGCGCACTAGATAAAAAAATAACTATTCTGTATCATAAATCAAATGTAGGTACCTCACTTCAACAGCTTTATGGGCTAAAAGACATCCATTAAAAAATCTAACAATTCACCTAAATAATGAAATATATAATTAGGCTTGCACAAATTCCATTTACAATAAACCTCCGAGTATAAATTTCCTAATCAAAACCACCCACTTTGCTATTAAAAATTTAAAGAAACTTCTCGTTGAAGGTATTTGAATTTATAATTAAGCAATTACCCAAGGGAGGAAATTTATTGTAATTAACCTCAAAAGGATTAAGATAACTAATTAATCTACAAGCCCCATAAAAACTTCATTTATTTCTTTGACTAGATAGTGATATCTACTGACAAATTGTTGCGGCATTTTTAAAGGTCAACCTGCTGTGTGACTGCAACGAAAAATTGTCTAGCCATAAGCCAAATTGAAAGGCTCGCTTTGTAAGTGTTAAATACAGCTTTGTTATTCTTAGAAAATCGATAAAAGATTTTAACACGCAATAAATATGACCCATTCTAGAAAAACTGCTTTGTAATTTTTATTTCGTAACGATCTTGGACTGAAACAACGTAAGTTTGGGTATTAAAAAACTTTTGTAGAATCCGCTAGGAATGGATGAAACTTCTAAGGCCAAGGAAAAGTTTTCAGATAAAATTCAGTGATTAAAAACTAATTTCTTCTCTTCTACTAACTTATAGAGTTTTCATATTTATTTATGGATTACTGTTTTATCAGATTGATTTTGCTGAATGCCTGATAGTCATCTATGTAGACAGTAATGACATATTTATTTTTATCCCTCTGAATAGATCTATAAATAGGACAAATTGTTTTTTTTTTTGGAACTAAGCCAATAATCTGAATAGATAAATGTGTTTTATAGGCCAAGGAATTGTGAACAATGAACCAGAGGAAGTGATAATTTTATTAAATATAAATTATTTATTAAATGTGATGTGTTTCAATAAAGGCAACTATCGTATATTTTATTTCATTAAGGTAATACATATTGAAAGCTTTAAATACGTATTTCCCCTTTGTAATTTAATAAATTACAGTGTGCAAAGGTGGAATTATCCATTAGGATTCAGTTAACGAGTATTTTTTCATCACAGTGTGTTTTTTGTGAACTTTTTAAAAATTTAAATACATAGGAAAGTAGTTTTTTTCATTTAGTCAGCCAGCAAAACTACTTTAATTCCGTTTACGAAAAAAAGGAAGGTAGAGTTAGAAAAAGAAATCGCTTTTCAAAATATACAATGCCGGAGTAATTTATTGAGTGTATGGTGTTCAAATTACCATATCTATTTTGCTATCACGAAACCAAATGGGGCATTAAAAGATGCTGGATATAAACTCTCAGTCATCCACAAACTGTTGATTACAATCGAGATTGGCAGCGTTCCAAAATTAGTATCAATTTGTCCTATTTACGGCTGAGTGGATTTCATATAGGTCATTATTATAGATGACTTTGATGATTGATGCGATTTATTGAACGCGCGTTTTCAAATAATGTGCTAATTTTTACAAAAAAAAAGGGAAGTTTAATAAATCACAAGCTGAGTTGAGTAAGTGGGTGACATTTTTTTTTTTTAAATTAAGATGTGACCTTTCGAGTGGGAGTCGTTATATCCACAGGGCACGATATTAAAGAACTTTTCTTATACATTTCAATATTCATAAAAACAACTTTTTTAATAAAATACAAAATCCAATAATCAAACTTTCAAATTTCTAAATTAAAAGCTCATCTTTAATTCATAAAAGGTCGAAAGGGGGGGAAAAAAAATTAACTTTGTAATTTTGGCGTTTGTTTCAGAGAGATGAAGTTGAGCTTTTTACCTACGGACCGCGAGCAATTCCGCAGGGACGGGCTCGTCCTGTTCAGCAAACTAATTCGCACAAAAAACGTCGAGGGATTGCAGGAAACTGTGCCGGAACGATCGGACGACCGGAAACAAAAACTCACTGTAAGTATTTTGTTAGGATAGTGGTAGTATATTACTCAGGATTTGATTGAACGAGATCGTTTTTGATTGACTACAACATAATAATACAAACTTAAAATCGATAATTTTAGGATTACCGGGTTTTCAGGAGAAAAGGTATTGCCAAATGATAGCTGAATTAGATTTCCAAATACATGACTTCTTTGTCCACATTAGCTAAATACTAGGAAATAAAAAACATCGTCTTTAAAGGCTCAATTGTTCCTTTAATGCCCGATTTTATAAGCTCAGGTTACCCCTGCCCTGAGAGTTGATCGAGTGACAGGTGCGTTATTGCGTTGTATTATTTAAATTTTCTTTAAAAAACTTGAGCTTGCGTTGTTTGCAATTTAAAATTTTGTTTGTTATAAACGTGTTTAAATTGAAGGGGGTGTTGTGTATACATGATTTCTGTAATTTGTTTGTGACTAGTTAGTAATCTAAGGATATACCTACTAGATGGCACCAATGTATACTGTCAAAAGGTCTTGGTGTAGTTGGATCAGTTATTTAAATAAACTAACACTCCTGACATGTAAAGGAAAGCTACAGCTGAGTACTTTTTATTTCTCCTTAAAATAACCTTAATTAACTTGTTAAGAGGGCATAATTCAACATCTACGACCTCGTCGTTCTAATCTTTCACACTTGTTCTTGTAATCATGTTCATAAACGCACTTGTAATGTAAATAACTAGTTTGAATTTCTTCTCTTAAAGAATGTATGATTATGTTGTGTCTGAGTTCTTCTACTTCATAAATTTTTACAGAGATCTTCACATTTTAACTCGAGTCTTAATCCTTAGAGTAACTCGAGATATTTAACTCTACTTTATAAAACCGGGCGTGAGAGGTAGATAAAGTTAGAGTAGATATTAGAGGTAAAAATGTGAATATATTGAGATTTGCTTTAGACATAGTTCAACCAATCTCGTTTATAAATTCCCTTGAAAAATAAACCAACTTTTTCATAATTCAGACAGTGATTACACACATGTTACTATTTTTCGAGAAAAAAACTTGCTGAATTTGCCTTCGAACTGAATAATATGGAAAATTCATCTCTTATAATTTTGCTCCACATGAAATCCAATTCAATAGCGGATTAACCATTTCCCAACCCAGCAAGAAAAATAAACTCTCTAATGTAAAAGAAAAAATTCAGTAGTCCTCGAGCAAACAAGAGATGAATTTTCCTGACCTGAAATTTAAATTAAACTTTCAAACGTTTGTGACCTCCTCCGGCGACCGGGAGCCTTTTGAGTTTGTTTTTGTACCTCAAAATCATTCAAGGTTACACATTTGTCTTAAAATTCAAAGTAATTTGTTCCCGGAAATATTTTATAGTGGTGTCTAGCACGCAAATCTACAGAGACAAAAAAACCGGCTTCTATTCTTTTCCCTTTTGCCCTTCCATTCTGACTGAGATAAATGGGGGATATAAATAAAAAGATAAAAAAAAAAAACGTGTTTGGGCTGAATTGGCACTTTACGTGGGAGATGCTTTTTTTCTTTTATATTGTCTTCCGTTGGTGGCGGAAGTACATAAAAATGATATTTCAAGACCCAATATTAAATACATAAATCCATCTCTTATGTTTTGACCTTAAATTTCGTTTTAAATAAAGGAAAATTGAAGGAACAGTCAAATGCCTGGAATTTTTTTTTCCATCAAAGAATCAAGAAACAGTCGAAAGCCTGGGGGTAAATTCTTGAATATTCTCGCATACGTAAGTTGATTCGAATTCGAATGACAGCAACGTAAATTAAATGGGAATTATTCGAAATCCTATCAATTTTTGTAGTTTTGTATGCGAAATAATTCAAGAATTGGGGGCCTGGAATAGAAAAGAAGGTGATAGATCACTTTAGGTCCCTTTGATTTTCAATATGATTTTAATTATTACTGATAAATAAAGCAATTTCAAGATGGTTAGTGAAAAAAAAAATATGGATCCTTGAATTTTTACCAAGTTATGATTTTTTTAATTTAATTTTTTTCTTTGTTGATAGCACATCTTTGAAAGGTATAGCGATATTAAGCTGATAAGAATAGATATTATTTTTTGATCTGTGTCAAAGGTTGAGAAGCGAGAGGATATAGGGCATTAGTGACTAGTGATTTTTTATAATTATTATTATTTTGTTTATTTATTTTGTTTACTTTAATAGATTTCTAGCTATTTTATGGCAAAATCAGCATACCCCCATATTTACAATATTTAATGTTTATGGAGAGGTTTTTAACTGATTTTTGAGTGATGGTGTTAGGCTGGTTTGATATTATTGAAAGTTGGTGTTTTATTGTGTGTGTTAAATTTTAGATTTTCATAACAAACGAGACCAAAACATCGGACAAATTCAATTTTGTTTGGTGCTATTCTAAGTGAAGAAGTTATAAATTTGTGTATTTTCTGACACTTGATCATGGATAGGTATTCATACTATAGAAGACATGTACCTATGCAGGTTTTGGTCGGAATAGCGAGAATGCTGATGTTTTACATTTTTTACAACAATGGGGACTTTTAAGATCTAATTTACGGTGTCATAAAGTGAGATGTAGTAGATTTGTTTTATTTTGCTATAGTAGGTACCTATATTTTCATTTCCAAATTATAAATTGATGTTATTTTGAGATTGGCTTTATTTTATTTTAAAATTTTCATGTATTTGTGATTTTCAGTTATGATTTGTTTTATTTTCCTATAGTAGGTATGTAGGAATGTATATTTAAATAATATATTATTTATCGAAAAAATGAACCCATCCATATTTCTTTTTTCTTCATTATGTCCTAATAATTGCTCCAATGCAAATTTGAACATAGAAAAATTGTCCATTTTTAGGGACCTAATGTGTTTTAGACCCGAAAAGAAAAATGATAAAATTTCCTTAAAACTCTATTTCCCTTGTCTTTAGTTTCAAGTTTTAACTATTTCAGGCTCTTGAATTTCTGTTTCCATCCAAATTTATTTTTACAGAAGACATAGGGAACAATCAAAGGCCTAAAATAAAATTTCTTTCCATAAAAGAATCAAGAAATAGTCTGTATCAAATTTCCCTGAACATTTTTTCTCTATTTCTCTCCTCTTTAGTCTCAATATTCAACTATTCTAGGCTCTTGAATTTCTGCTTTCATCCAAAAATTTTTTCACCTAATAATCCAGGAAAGGTGAAATGACGGGAATAAAATTTCTTTTTATAGAAGAATCAAGAAACAGTTAAAAGTCTGGAATAGTAAGATGAATGGAGATTTATCTTTTCCGGGATCTTAAACACGTCAAAGACCCTTCAGAAGTTTTTTTGTTTGAGGGCAGCAAAAATGAAAGGGAACACAAGCCACGTTAAAAAGTCAGTCCGACAATTCGTTTTATTTCAGACACTCCGGAAATAATGACATCCGCAATGCGTATTCCCAGAATGTTTCCTCATTAAACGGATTAAAAAAAACCCAGACTCTAGACGAAGAAACCGGGCGCGCCTTTATTCCTATGCAGACATTTTTATTAGTTATTTCCTCCCATTAAAACTTCCCATATTGGATTTCGCGAAAGGAAATTGAATTGGAAATTTTATCGCAATTTGAATTTAGCACCGGTCAGAACAGTAATTTGATTGAAGCGCAATCACTAATGCGCTTCCAATAATTTTAACTGAGGATAGAGTAAACGTGGGCAAAAGGTACATTTTGGAATAAAAATAAAATTCTGCCTTTGAGGCATGTATTCAATACAAAACTAGTGAGGTTTGAAAAACCGAACTGAAGTTGAAAGATAAATTAACTTGCTGCACAACTGATTTCTATAAAAATATCCAGGATAAGAGTAATCCGCAAAAATAGGGGGGGATTTGGAGCAGATTTTGTAGCAGAAAACTTGAATTTGATTCTCTATTTCAGAAATGTCTGACAACTCTAGATCTCACGTCGTTAGGTGTGGGCAGTTGCGTCGGTACCGGAATGTATCTAGTAGCTGGAATGGTGGCGAAAAACGTAGCTGGACCCGGTGTAGTAATCAGTTTTGTTATAGCTGCCATAGCCAGCATATTTTCAGGTAAGAATAATTTGTAATTTTTAACAAATCTAATACATATTTGATGGCAATTCGTATTATTTTCAAAGAAAAATCAAACTCCAGCAGCTGCTCTCTGACCCAATATAATATTCCCAAGACGTGATGAAATATCCGAACAGCTGTAGCTCTAATAAAACCCCTAACAAAAAAGTCAATTTCGTCTCCGTAGTTTTATATATACACCGACCTCAAAGTAATTGCTGCATAAATAAGAGGACTTTGTGGTAATGTGTGTAATTAAACAGTCCTTGCTGCGAGGACGAGCAACTGGAAACGCGCGGTTTCGAAATTAGTTGACTGAACTTTTGGCTTTGCGGGTCAAAACTTGTGCTAAAGTTTGTGACTGTGAAAATGTATACTTACGCTTTGAAACAGAATAAGCTATTTCATAGTTTCTATATACAGGGTGTTCATTTTAAAACTTACCATCGGAGTTGAAAAATTTTCGAAAAAATCCTCGGAACACGTCAACTATAATTTGAGGGAGGATGAGTTTTAATGCAAAAATCACCTCCCCCTTTAGAAACCCCCAGCCCCCAGAGCCACCCCCTAGAAAATTTTAAATGGGAAGGGATACATCATTTTGGAGGGTTTTTAATTCCATACATTTTGATAGTAAATATTAATACCTGGTTCTATCCAGCGTTCTTGCAAATCAAGCGCTCCTTCAAGACACCCCAAGCACATCGCATCTACTCCAGAACTGAAAAAGCATTTCACCGAGAGCGAATCCATAAAACAAGGAAGGATCTGGCTGAAGTAGACAGAGAACTACTTCACCTACATCTGACGCTCAGCAACAAAATTCAGGCAAAGGAATGGAACAAAATTGATACCATCTCATACTCAATGATACCATCTCATACTCAATGATACCATCTCATACTCAAGTATGAATAATGAGTTAAACCGGAGTAAAAGAGCTCAGCTTCGAAAATACGAGAAGTTCTGTAAAAAACAAATCCGAAATTCCCCAGCACCTGAGTGATCCAGACTGGTTATCAATCTCACGGATCGAGTTCTTACCGAAGAGGAAACAGCCGTCTTGGCAAAAGGCGGGAATTTCGCAATCACTTCACAACACCTGCAAATGGAGGAGATTATAACCAGCACTGAAGCAGCCATCAGAGCACTACCTGATGTGGAAGTGGAAAATAACCGTACTGAGACGTCCAACATTCTACGGAAAACTCGACCACCAACCAGTAAACTCTCTAAGAAGGAACTAATGGCAATTAAGAACCTGAATTCAGCGGAAGATATGATCATCCTATCTGCGGATAAGGGCAACGCAACTGTTCTGATAAGAACTGAAGACTACAACCCTACAACCGGAAAATTCAGAAACTCCTTGATTCATCTACCTATCAAAAGCTAAAGAAGGATCCTACCTGAGCTATACTCCGGAACACCAACAAACTGATTAGGTCATCTACCCTAACAGACACGGTTAAGAAAGGTATCATAAAAACAGAAGCAGTTCCCCCATGACTCTACGGCCTACCCAAAATTCACAAACCGGAAGTCTCGCTAAGACCTATAGTGAGTGCACCTGGAGCACCAACGTACAACCTAGCGAAACATTTTGCATCGCTTCTTCAACCGCATGTAGGAAAAACTAGCTCTTGCGTCAAGGACTCCACTCACTTTAACCGGAAAATTAGGGATATTATTTTTCATCCTAAGGATATCCTGGTCAGCTTTGATGTCGTGTCCCTATTCACAAGTGCCATTGATAGAATATCAAGTAGCTTCCCCAATGACATAGTTGAGCTTTTCCGGACATGTCTCACTGGTAGTTACTTCCTGTGGAACATCGATTTCTATGAGCAAACGGACGGTGTAGCTATGGGAAGTTCGCTCAGCCCGGTCATGGCCAACTTCTTTATGGAGAATTTCGAGAGGAAAGCTATCGAATCTTTTGACCACAAACCAACGGTATGGCTTCGATATGTAGATGATACTTTTGTGGTTCGGAGTCATGGGGAAGAGAAGCTTAACCAGTTTCTAGGCCACCTGAACGAGCAACATCCTAGCATAGAATTCTCTATGGAAAAGGAGAAAAACCAAAAAATCGCCTTCTTAGATGTGTTCATAAAGAAATCTGGAAGAAAAATAAGCCACACGGTGTACCAAAAACCTACACACACAGACAGGTACCTGCATGCACTCTCAAAACACCATCCAAGGCAAAAACGTGAAATTATACCAACGTTATCAGAACGTGCTCGAAACATCTGCGAGCCACAACATCTCGGGCAAGAACTGGATCACCTCAAGTCGGCCTTTCTATCAAATGGTTACAATGCATCTGAAATCGTAGATGAACAACGAGTGGTGGCTAATGCATATCTGCCTTTCATTTCTCGGGTGACAGAGAGGATAGGGAAAGTCTTGAAGAAACACAACCTAAAAACAATCTTCAAGCCAACAAGGAATATACAGCAATCAATCAGATCAGCCAAGGAGAAGAGGAATCCATTGTCATTTGCTGGAGTCTATCGTATACCATGCACATGTGGTAAGGTATACATAGGAACAACAAAAAGATCCATGGGAACCAGGATGAACGAGCACAAAAGAAACTACAGACTAAGACAATCGAAAAAATCGGCAGTTGTGGAACATGCGCTTAGTGAAGGGAATCATGAAATACTCTTTGGTGAGGTCAAGCATCTTGCACCGACTTCCGAATACCACAATCGTCTTGTATGTGAAGCTATAGAAATCCAAAAACATACGGAGAACCTTAACAGGAAAGAAGAAACACTAAAACTTAACCAAATCTGAAATCCGATCCTCAAAAACGCATGAAAAATCCCATTGAGTACAGAGAAAAACCCTCCAAAATTATGTATCGCTTGACCCCCCTTCCCATTTAAGATTTTCTAGGGGGTGGCTCTAGAAGCTGGGGGGTTGAAAGGGGGGAGTTGAATTTTGCATAAAAACTCATCCACCTTTAAATTATAGCTGATGTGTTTCAGGGACTTTTTCGAAAATTTCAAATTCCGAGATAATAGGGGTGGTAAGTTTTAAAATGAACAATCAAAAATCATCATTTGTTTCAATAGAAATTAGTACTCTATTTAATTACCGTTCATAATAATTCCCAAATGATAATGCGTTGTAAGAGTTAATTCGGTTAAAATCGGGGCCCCGGAAGGGCTAAGCCCTAATTGAAACATGCATGTTGAGGGAGACCTCTGACACTCTTGTTGAATTATGTACGATGATTGTGACATCGCTAATTGTGGATTGTAGTAATTAGAGCACACTGTTATTGTAATTTACAATATAGGTTTAGAAACATGATACAAAGTTCGTCATTTTGTGCATAATTTTGCCAGAAATGATTGCCATTTTTTCATAGCTTTTCACCGAATTAACCAAATGTTTATTGAAGTTACAAAACAAGCAAAGCGAAATTGGAAAACACAATATTATTTCGGTATTTCAGCTTATTCACCAGCACGAAGTTGGAATAATGTTTTTGTTTGGATAGATTTGTTTCTTTTTAATTGTGTCTGTGGAATCTCTAAAACTCTCGAGGCTTGTTTGCCTTGGCAAAGTCCTGAACACTGTTGAGATAAAAATACTTTACAATTTACTGAAATAATTATTTGGCAAAACATGAAACGGACGGGGAAACAGCCCTATTAAATTTTCCTCCTAAATTTCCAGGAAACATCTTGAATATAGCTTCAAGATCCATTAAGGTTAATGGGCCGTTTCGTTTATGATGCGATAATACTGGATTACGTTCGGCCTGGGAACATTAAAATAAAACGTGGGCGGTGGAAATTTTCCCAAAACAAATGAGGGGAAATATATTGATTCAAGTAGGATTTACCACATATAATTTAGAAAAAAAATACATTTTGTCAATAACGTAAAGAAAGTTACACCGTTTCACAAAATCAACTCAACTGCAGACTAAATATTTGCTTTCGTTCAAGTCGAATAAAAATGAGAATCGCCTTCAAGGCAAAATTGTCAAAGACAATATTTTCGTAAGCACGCTTTTGTTATCCCTTTTAAGTCAGTAGTTTCGTTTGAAAAGGCTTTATTGGAGCACGTAGCTACATTAAACATAACTTAATGGATATGATATACACATATTTTAGGCATGAGCTAATTCCAAATTGGATTTAAAATGGAAGGTATAAAAATTACCTTCTATGAGAAGCAGGTCCAGTTGCATTTTACAACATTTTAACTTTTTTATTTTGGACCATTAATTTTCCAAAGAAGGTGGTTTGGTATGTTTTCCATGCCGCCTGAAATAATAAAACGGTTTTACGTCTTACGAAAACGCGTCGAAATTGAAAAGCGTTAATTAATTTTTGCAGCCTCTCTGAAAGGGATTTTTTTTTGTTTGTTAAATTTAATTTAGAGCTCAAGTGGGTGTTTTGGAACGAGAAAATCTTGGCTTTGAAGGTGCATTTAAGCTTTTTGTTATTCTTTGAAAGTGTCTTGAAATGTAATCAGCTGGCTGGTGCGAATTATTGGATGGATATTGAGTTAGTGACACGATGGGAGAGATTTCGTGAGTTGTGAGTTGAAAAGGAGAAGTTATTGAAACCCCTAAATTGCCAGAAACCTATACAAATTTTGAATCTAAAGGCACCTTAAGTAGACAGAATTCTTCAGAAAATTATTTTCAATAGTAATTGGTTGATTCTCTTCATGAGCCTAGAATAATCATTTGATTATTTGAATCTTTGATGTAGCAACCCTTTTGAAATATTTCTTTTGTAAATTCACCATTTTGTTCTCAATTTGTAATTGATTTTATTCGCTGATTTGATTTTTCAAATTTGGCTTTATTAAAATAGAAATTCTTATTATTATCGGTTCTTGAGACGTTGGACATTTTTCCTAGAGCCTCTCAAGAGTTCAAATTTTGATAATCACTAGCTTTTGAATCACAAGAAAATTTCTCTGAAGGAAATCAAGACCCATTAACGGTTCAGATTTAAATTATTATCGGCTGGAACATTTTTCTAGCCAAAAGTTTGATTATAACTGGAGCTTGAATCACTAGAAAACTTTTCCTAACGAAATAAAGAGCCGAGAATAGTTCAAATTTTGATGATTACTGACTTTTGAATCACTAGAAACTTTCTCTGAAGGAAATCAAGACCCAGTAACGATTCAGATTTGAAATATCATGGGTCGGAACATTTTCATAAGATTAACAATTTGATTTGAAGCTTTTTAATTATGAATACTGAACAACATATTTATATATTCAGTATCAGACCCTATACAGAAAAACTCTATAATTTTTTTGAATAATCCAAGTTTAAATTGAAAACCAATTAAAACTAAACAACAAATTGACGCTCGCTAAATTGAGCCTTAATTTGCCTCGACACTATGGCATTAAGAGCTTATGCAAAAATATGAAAGCGTTTGAAAACACGTCAAAAACAAAACGAGACTTTGAAAATATTCCAGCAAGTATTTCGCTTTGTAATTTTAAACAAAGTTTAATTTTTCAGTGAGTATAAAGTAAAATCCAAAGGCGTAGGAGTTTTATAGCGGAAAATGCACAATTGGGTTTCTATGAACGTAAAATTTACATCAAAGGCAATCTATTTGAGAAAATATTCAACATGTAAAGTAATCATGATTCAGTGTTTTTACATTCTATTTGGTTCTGGGTTTTGGATAAATTTGCTATTAATCAAAAATCTGAATCAACACGTTAGCTTTTGTTAGTTCTCTTCTAAAAGTTTGTTGTTTTCCAAATAGTTGCTTGAAGAACTATACCAGTACTTTTAGCCCATTAGTACTGAACTCAGCAACAAGAGTAGAGTGTTTTCACAGCTATCAGACCAATATCCATCTCTACCACGCAAAAACCCCCCTCCAGCACAGTCATCATACCACTACCCACCTCCACTGTAAACCTCATTCCGTGAAGCTCCTACCCTGAGGAGGCAATTTTGTATATCCCTCCTTTTTTTATGAAAACTAAAAGACCAATTCTTCCATTTGTATGCGTCAATTTTGGGTCAAATTCCCAAAATTTCAGAACAAAGGCGCCGCCGATCTAGAATTTTCCCACGGTATCAAAAAACTTCCCAGGCTCAAGTGCCCCGTCGATCTAGAGATTTTCCCACGGTATCGAAAAAGTTCCCAGGTTCAAGTACCTTCAGCTATCAGACCAATACCCACCTCACAGCTAACAGAGCAATACTCACCTCTACTACGTCAAAAAGCTTCTACTTTGAAGAGGTACCTCTTTCCATATCCCTTCACTCTCTTGAGAACTAAAGAATATTTAAACAATTCCTGCATTTGTATTCCTTGATAGTGTTCTAAACTTCATGGGATTTGAAAGGATTTAAAATTAAAAGCAGAACATTATTGTGAAAGGACTATATCAAAGTTATATTGCAAAAATAGTAGTTGAGTAGAATTATTGACCACCACCAACGCTGAAAAAGTCTCAAAAATGAATTGTTGTTCCTCTATAGACATTAGGAGATAAAGCAATTTTATTTTTTAATTGTGTGTGCAAGTTATGCAAACTTGAATGGGAGACATTCATTTTTCTAAATTTGATATCAGAATTTCCAACTACGTCTTTATAATCTTCACATATTTTTTTATACCTTTTGCTTATTTCTCAGATCTATTTTGCAAATTAACGTAATAGGTTTTCGCACCTGTTCCATAAAAACTGACAATTGGTTGATCTGCAAATTCGTCTTTCATACGACTTATAATAGATTTATTTTTTGTAATGTTATACCATTGAGGTTTTAGCTATAAGTGATTCAGCTACCTGTTCATAATTAATATTTTTCCAATGGGTTAATAATATCTAATAAGGTTTAAGAAATGCAGATTGTTTAAGAAATGCAGATTGTTTAAATTTGTGAAATTTCCATTTTCAATTGCTTGTTTGAGATTTCTATGATGAATTGCGTATTTTTCTTTGTGATTTAAACTGCAAATTAATTTTTCTGATTTGAATCTGGTGGACTACTATATATTTTCAGCTGAAAACGGTAATTCATTATGCCTTTTATGTAAATTTAGGGGATATTTGATATCTACTTCAAATACGTATCCATATTCAGAATAATTTGGTATGGATAGAACATCAAGAGAATCTATTTCCTCATTAGTCATCCAAGAAAAATCACTTGTAGGTGAACATTGACACATACTATGACCATAAAGATTAGTTGCATTCAAATATATAATAAACGAATTGGGTTCCGTGGAATCAAAATTTGGAAGAAATAGATGATCAGCCTCAGCTTCTCGAATGACTACAATGACATATTCCACCCCTAATACTGTTTTTGAAAAAGTGTAACATTTCAATGTCTGGTAATAATTCTTATTTAACCCTTGTAAATCTCAACATGGCATCCTAAGATAACCCAGGTGCCGTAAAGTATTGTGCAGGATCTAATTCGTATAATATATTGAGGGATACATTTCAAAAAGCCTCAAAAAAGTCCGTCAATATGAGAACATCTGATAATAAATATATCTCAGCGTAATCCCTTAGGTTTTGATGACAAAATCCAAATATGAATAGTTCGTTCATAATCTGAAGGATCTAAAGGTGTATCTTTAAGTTTATCATGAAAGTGTTCAATACTTGGAAGTTGGGTTTCATTTAATTTGTCTAAGGAGTCTGCATAAGAATAAGGATAAATTCCTTTTTTTCTATTTTCATTAAACTGATTAGAATCTTGAAAATATCTTCTAATTTTTACACATTGATTGTTATCTAAGCTATTAATTACCAAGACTCTCTAATGAACTAGCGACAAAACGGAAAGAATCTAAAAATCAGAGCCTAATAAAAGCATATTTAACTTTTTATCATTTTGTTCAATTTTGTCAACCAATATTGACTTTGTGAATGAAATGTATTTTTCTCTAGTTTGTGCAAGAATATCAATATCATCATTTTCACAACAAAGTTGTTTGATGAACAGATGGCTATCATATCCCGTTAGATTGTGAAAAAATATAGGAATAAAACTGGTGAGCTTGTAGTTTAAATTACAAATATTATGTGCTACACTTCGGTATTTTCCAGTTAAACGATCGTGATCCCTTACTTTTTTTTCCAAGAGATTGAATTTTTCTTTACAAATACTGCAAATGATACTATTTTCAAATTGGCATTCTTCTTAATTGTTAGAGGAACCATCGGTACTACATGTTCTAGATAATTATTATAAATTCTATGAACATGAGCTTCAAATAAGGAAATACGAATCATAAATTGATAAACTTGGAGACTCAAAAAGTTCATTTAGGTGACTGAGAAAACTAATTTGGATCTCTGAAACTTGTATCACTAATGCTGGAGGCAACATTTGTTTTGGTTATCACTAAACTAACAACTGAACTTTGTATGAACTTGGTGTTACTTGAAATTGTGTTGTAAACGGTAATGAACTGGAGATTCTTAAGAGTGTGAGGTTTTGGCAGTAAAATAATTTCTTTTGTAGGGCTCAAAGTGGGGGATTTTAGGGTAGAAGCTTCACGGAAGGGGGTTTACAGTGGAGGTGGATAGAGGTATGATGGCTCTGCTGGAAGGGAGTTTTCATTCACGTGGTAGAGGTGGTTATTGGTCTGATAGCTGTGATAACAAGTTCTTGATAATATTTTTCTTGTTCCATTTTTGCTTCTTATAACCATCAGCATTTTTATTTCAGGTGCCTGTTATGCAGAATTCGGTGTCCGAGTACCGCACACAACAGGATCAGCATACATGTACTCGTACGTCACCGTGGGCGAGTTCGTGGCCTTTATAATCGGCTGGAACATGATCCTAGAGTACCTGATCGGTACTAGTGCCTGCGCCTGCGCTCTGAGCGCCTGCTTCGACGCCCTGGCCAACGGAGCCATGTCCAAAGCTTTGCATACCAGATTTGGAGACTTTATTGGTACCTAATAATTATTTGTTTGTAATGAAATAAGTTATTGTTGTTTTTTTTTTTAGGAAGGGATCCAGATTATGTTGCGTTTGTGATTACGCTTCTAATGACGATAGTATTGGCTGCTGGTGTGAAAAAGTCGCTGATTTTTAACAATATTTTGAATGTTATTAATTTTTCCGTTTGGGTTTTTATCATGAGTGCCGGGCTGTTTTATGTAAATACCGACAACTGGACCAAGCACGAAGGATTTTTGGCGAAAGGATGGCCTGGAGTAAGAATAAATTTCATTTTTAATTTCATTACTCTATAATATTAAAAGTTTAAAAGTTATATTTGAGTTGCGGAAATTTAATTGTGGGTTTAAGAAAAGTTTGCTCACTTGTAAAATAGGAAAAGCTTTAAACGATTATTATTTTTTTAGGTATTTACTGGAGCGGCAACGTGTTTTTACGCTTTTATAGGTTTCGATATCATAGCGACGACCGGAGAAGAAGCTGCAACGCCCAAAAAATCCATTCCTCTTGCAATTATATCCAGTCTGGGAATCATATTGACCGCCTACGTTACCAGTTCCATGATGCTTACTTTAATAGGTGAGAATTTCCAATATATAAATGAAAAATAACACACATCGAAGCTCTGTAATCAAGTTAATGTATGAGAATTTACAAACCAACAATCAAATTATAGTTAAAAGTAGACATTTAAATTTAAAAATTCAGTATTTGTTTGCTTGTTAACCTATTCAAGTTTGAAAATCGATAGAAAGCTCTGTCTCGACAAAGCATCATTAAAAATTTATATGCAAAGCTGCAACGAGATAATTGTGCTCCCGAATAGAAAAGTAAAAATCCTCTTTTTCTAGTTCCATACAATGAAGTAGATCCGGATTCGGCCCTAGTGGAAATGTTCGGTCAAGTCGGTGCCTTCCGTTGTAAATACATTGTGGCCGTGGGTGCTTTGGCCGGTCTTACAGTTTCCATGTTCGGTTCCATGTTCCCGATGCCCAGAATTATTTATGCTATGGCCCAGGACGGCCTGATTTTCAGGTAAGAGTTTTTCGTTTTTTTATTATTTAGTAAATTTATTTGTTTTCTAGAACATTTTCTCAAGTTTGGCCTAGTACTGGCACTCCTGCACTGGCGACTTTCTGTAGTGGACTGGCGGCGGCTGTAGCTGCACTGTTTATACGTTTAGAGATTTTAGTGGAGATGATGTCTATAGGTAAGAGGCTTTCGAATTTGATTATAAGTGATTTCATTCAATTCACTTTACATTGCAATAGTTGGTTAAATAACTAAAGTCTCGATTTTTTTACTTGTAAGTACTTACTCACAATTTTTTTTTAATTTCACTAAATTATTCTAGTCACTGAATCTTTGAGCTGTTCTCCATAAAGGAATTTCTTCGGCAGGAGTAGGAAATTGCTATTTCTGGATGTTGTAGTATCCGCGCCAAGTACTCTATCATTACTCAAACTCTTCAGTAAAATTCATTTCAATTAACAGTCATTTGATTTAAATTTCTCTATCTATACTAAGCACAAAAATATTCAAAGTCAATTTACTCAAGTTAATAATATTCATGCAATAAAGTTTCATAGTCGATTCACTTCATAGTCATTTCAACATTGATAGTCAAAATAAAACTTGTCACTAGAGTACTTACATTTTAATTATCGTTCTTGAAATCACTCAATTATCCTAATTTCTTTTGATTATTTAGAGCTCGTACATAATGTTGAACAAATTTAAATGTTCTTTCTTTCACAATTTTTCGTTACTTTTTAAAAAATTCGATTTAACGTGTTTTCCCGAGGTAACAAAATAAAAGGAACTCTTTGCGAATTTTATCCGCACTGACTCATTAGGTACTGGAGACTTAAGCTCAAGACTAAACTGAAGACTCAACTGGACTTAAACTGATTCTCTCTACTTGAACGGTGGCCCCTCTTATACTATTATTTACCCACCACAATCGACCTGATAGGCGGTCATTTGACCATCTGTAATTCAATCCTATTGGTCGACCTAGATATTATTCCAAAAATTTTAACTTGCTCATTGAATGATGACGAAATCTGTGTCGAAATTGTATGATAATTTGGGGTCAATGAAATGGGAAAGAATGTAGAAGCACTTAATTCAAGGAAAACCCGACTCGTGTCGTCAATAAATCATACGATCTTTTGAAATTTCTGTCATTTTGGGACCTAATTTAAGTAGATACGTAACCTTGTATTTAATCTTGTCCGGGGTTTGATTTACGAGTTCAACTAACTTCATGACACACGCCTTATGACTGGCTATTAGAAATTAAACGTGTTTTAAATATTTTAATTAATTTGGGGTCAACGCTAATTTGTCTCGTCATTTTCCAGTTTTATTGATATTATATGATTGCATTTAATTTTTACTGTTAAGACAATTGTAAATTTTTCCCGGGTCATTACAATGTCAAAATTTTGATCTAGTAGGCCATATTTACATCAGTGCCAGCTGCAACCGATTGTAGTGATGTAGCACCCGGAATTATTAATATCAGATATTTGATTGTTTACTTTCATTATATTTTTATTCCAAGCTCTTCGTAGACATGGATGAGAAAAATAATCAACTTGCAAAAATCTTTGACTTATAATTATTATCACATATCACAAACTTTTTTGGTATTATATTAATTATGCTGATATACTGAAATTTCAGGTACTCTCCTAGCCTACACATTAGTATCAACCTGCGTACTGATTCTACGATACCAACCACATTCGACCAATTTGGTTGAATTACTTCCTCAAAGTCTTCGTACGCCTTTACGAGGCTCACCTTCCAAAGATGGTATACAACAGAGTCCAAATGGAACAGCAGGTAACTACCCCATATTCAATAGTTTCAAATTTTATTTACAAATTATATTTAGCTTTGTATGGAAATCAACTGGCTCCAGATGCACTGAAACAAGCAATAGACTCGAGTTTGGATATTCCGCACGCTCCGACTCCTTCTTCTTCGCCTCTTCCACTTCAACCGACTCAACGAGTGATGGTTAGGAGAGTAACTCGTAGGTAAGTGAAGTATTGCAAAAGACAGTATGAGAGTTTGTAAGAATGAGATCGTCGGCATGTGAATGAAAGTTGTAACGCTCTTTTGTCGAAACAAAAGAATGCTCATAATCTGTGCTCGACTATGCTCAGTGGTTGTTTAACTTGGGGTGGTCCTTGGTGTTGGTACAGTAGAGAGAGGGCGCCACTAGTTTGTATAAAATTATTTTTATTATAAAAGAATAGCCAAACTAGACACTATTCAAATAGTTAGCTATTATTTGAAAAGATAAATTTAAAAATCTGAAAAGGTAAAATAAATCCAAAATCCAATAGCTATCTGACATTTAACCCATTTAATAAAAACACAAGTTGTGGAATTCTAAAAACAATAATTTATTAACCAAATGTCGAAAATTTGTGACAAGGTGGCGAACTTGTTGTTTTAATAGTTCAAAGAAAAATATTGCTCAGTATCCAAATTTAAAAAAAAATTAAGCAGCTTTTCAAAAGCTAAACTTAATTTAAATAAGTATATTAAAGGATTGAAATTCAAAAACAATTTAACAAATACCCACGATGAAATTTACCTAAGTATAAATGCAAAAGTCATAATACCATTAACCTTTAATTTTTGACTCAAAGTCAATCAAATCAATAAAATAACAAATGTATAAAAACAGAAAGGTAATAAATATAAATAATCCCTAGGGAGTTATGAATATCAAAAACCTGTAATCAAGGGTATCGGGGAGAGCTCTACCATCTTACCTGTAATTAAAATTCAAAATATGTAACCATATAACTTAACTTTAACTACCTAAAGATTTTACATTGGTTTACCTTGTGAAACTACCACCTTAGGCCAATAAAATTAGGGGTCCAACCCGGAACAAATTTGGTTCAGGAAACCTTCTTTAGGTGGTCGACAATTTTTCCTTAAAAATCGCACTAAATCGCATGGGCCGTACTCGTCCAATCTGGCTTTAAACTCATAAAATTGTGTATTTTTTTTTTTTTATTTCTTTGGAAATATCTCAAAAACTATAAACTTTTTTGAAAATCTACAAGAAAACAAAATTGTTGCCAATAAAAATACCTACAAAATCATTTTTTGTTTTTGAAAATCGGTCTAAAAACAAAAAAGTTATGGGCTTATAAAAATTCGGCGGATTGGGCTTCGATTCTATTAACTGCTTTTAACAAATTCGACTTTATTAACGCTGACGCAAATTATTTGAATGTTTTTCATAAAAGAAATATAGTAGTTGTCATATAAAACCAGTGTGTAAAATTGTATACAAATCACTAGGTATGATTTGATATTTTATTTTCTACTTAACTATTATAGATTCATAATACCTAGGAAACGAAATACGTTAACATACCTATAACAACCTGAGGGCATTATAAGCCTAGCGGGCGTTATGATCTATAACGCCCGCTTATAATACCGTGAGGTGTTTTTGTTGTTGTTGTTTTATTAATTTGCACTTTACCCTAAGCCACCACTAAATGTCCGACCGAAAATAATTTTCGGTCTGGCCAGGATTTGAACCCTGTCTACCATCAATGTTTATAGATATATTAAATTGTTTCGTTTCTAGGTACAGGTGCATGTCAAAATACAAAACAATATTCTGTCACACAAGTTTAACTGATTTTGTTTGATAGGTACTAAATTGATGAAGAACATTGTGTTGAGTAGAAAATAAAGCATTGTATGCACCACGGGAATTTTTAGATTATAATGCCTCTCAGGCGAAATATATCCCTCGGGCCAGAGGCCCTCGAGCTAGTTTCGCCTTCGGGCATTATAATCTACATAATCCCCTTGGTACATAAAAAGCTATTAGGTAATGGGTTGAATGCAAAAATAAGTAAATAATACTCTTGACAAAATGTGCTGCTATTTACTCGTTTAATAATAATCTCAAATAATATTATGGAAATCGGAACATACTATTAAAACTAAAGTCCAGTATCAAATTTGGTACCAAAATGGCACTTTTTAAAGAATTAGACCAGTTGTATTTTTTATGAAATTTGGTACAAAAGTTGTGACCTTGTCATACGGTCATATACAAGTATAGGCACTAACTCACTTCATTAACGCAAAATTTAATAGAAGAAAAAAAAAATTCTATGCCATCATCATTTTCAACAAAAGACACATTCGTAGCATTGTCACAATACTGTCCAATGCAAATTGTACAGCTTGATGAATATTTCATTCCTACCTTTTTGCAGGTACAAGTTTTGGAGCAAACTGACTTGCATCCGCAAAATAATAATTTTAGTAACCGTCCTTTTCCACCCAACCCCACTCTCTTGGGTCTAAATTATTTCCCAACCATGACTGCACCTGGAGGTAAACCCTTTTAAGATGTAATTGAGCAGCTTCAGTTGTCGGGGGTAAAGAAGCTAGCTCAAAGTTACTGCAAAGTTTTTGGCGTGCAATTACCTGATTGTATTACATTTCCAATAAATCTATTATATTTTCACTTATTTAACCAAAATCGTTGAATTTTTAGATATAATTGGAGCTCAAGCCGTATTGGCCCATTATTTAAAGGCCCATAAGTTCTTTGTTTTTAGACCGATTTCCAAAAACAAAAAATGATTTTGTAGGTATTTTTATTGGTAACAATTTTGATCTGTTGTAGATTTTCAAAAAAGTTTACAGTTTTTGAGATATTTCCAAAGAAATAAAAAAAAAACACAATTTTTTGAGTTTAAAGCCCGATTAGGCGAGTACGGCCGATGCGATTTAGTGCGATTTTTAAGGAAACATTGTCGACCACCTAAAAAAAGTATCCTGAAAATTTCAGCTTGTCCCAAATTTGTTTCGGGTTGCCCCATGTAAACACCTTAGTTTTACTAGCCTACCTTATTGATTTGAAATTAAAAGTTAAATTAACCTTTGAAAGGTTAATGAATCCTCAATATATTATATTGACCAGTATCCGATATAAAAGAAATAAATTTGTAATAATTATAATAATCCATAATTGTTAGATACTAGAATACTAGATAATGATAAAGAAAACGTTAATAAAGGTAATTATCTGATTATGATAATAATTAATTAATTAAATTAATAATTATATATTATATTAAACTGTGGTTAGCTATTCTAGCCAAATACTACTATACGGTAAACAAGTCGGTAATTGATTTTATAAAGATATTAACTATTAGTTAATTAAGCTAATCGATAGTGGCAATAGAAAAAAGGTAATAATAAGTAACGGTAATTAAGATTTACAAAGATGCTAATATCGATAGGGGGCGATAGAGAAAAGGTAATAAAAATTAACGGTATTTAATATGGCACATTTACGGGACCCATAGGTAAATAATTATACAAGCCTGTATGGAATCCTTGAAGATTTTCACAAATTTGAGATCTAGAAGTACCAAATTGGCTGGAGGCAACCAAATAATGGTTGGGGATCTACTTCTTACAGAACATCAACACTCCTGGGAAAGAAGGGCCCAGATTTAGTCTGAGTTTCCAGGACAGCGTGATCTCAAATTCGTCAATTTTCACTCAGAAGTGCAGGCGAGGATTTTTCGCCCTGCCCAAAGTTGCCTGAATGAATTAAAGAAATATAAGGACTCATTCGTCAGAGAGAAAAAATAGTTATTTATGGTACAGGGTTATTGGTTTAAATGTCACCCCCCCTCTATCTTTTTTATTTGACATTTTAGAAAAAAGTGTCCCAAATAAAACATTTATGGTTGAAATTAAATTTTTCGAAAAACTCACTTTTGCATATACAGGGTGTTCCAAAAAAGCTGGTCGTGCTCCAACTTTCTTATTTTAAATTGAATACCCTGTATATTATTCAATATTCGGATTCTACATCAAATTCTGAGCAGATTTCATGTGATATACCCTATACCTAAGTTGAACTGTTTTGGAAATATTGACAGTTGAAAATGGTTAACTTGACTTTCTCTACCGTGGAATATATAGAATTTTTTTTACTACTGCTATAGTAGAAAATAAAAAATAAGTTTGAAATCTGAGCTCAAATTATTTTTTCTAGTTGAAAGTGCTGCCCTCTATCAACATCTATGGTAATTTCCTATGATACATACAGGAACCTGTTTTTTTGATTAAATTGACAGTTTGAAATTGAAATTAAATCAATAGAAACCTGTAACGCTATGACAATATCCTTGCGTCATGACGTCATTTTCATTATTGACCTAGGTTTTTTTTTTCATTATTTTCATTATTAACCTAGGGAGAGAAATTCATTTTTTTCCTAGAAAAATAGATTGAATAATGACTACTTCTCAGGTTAGTAGTGAAAAAAGGAATTTACATACCTGTACGGCCGATAGTAACCTCACTTTCCAAAATCTACACAAAAATCAACAATCCAAGAAACGTTCTAGCGGACACGATTAATCACTTTACTGGCTAGTTAATTTACCAAACTATTGGCTCGATGGCCAAAAATAAAGACAGAATTTTAAGATTTTTTGAAATTAAGAATATGGACGACCATTTCGGTCCTACGACAAAATAGAAAAGAACAAGTCAAAAATACCCAGATGGTTCTGTCCTTTGTTGCTTGATCTGTCAAGCCTGTCGAAATTATAAAAATGACCGCTACAGGTTCTCTTAAAAATAACCTTAGCTGGGTTCGGCTATTCAGCGCGGAGTTGGAGTGGAGTGAATAGGGCTAATGGAGTCACCCCTAATACGGTAAAAAGCAATACCCGAACCTTAACCCGAACGGCTGGAGTGCGAATGGAGTCACTCGGAGTGCACGGAGTGAGCAAACCGAACCAACCTCTTGATAACATAATTTTCGGTATTAGGTTAGGAAAACTAATCAGAAGAATCATAGATGTCGCCAGGTGTACGAAATGATGTACAGGGTTATTGGTTATAAATGTTACCCCCTCTATCTTTTTTATTTGACATTTTAGAAAAAAGTGTCTCAAATAAAAGTTTTATGGTTGAAATTAAATTTTTTGGAAAACTCACTTTCGCATATACAGGGTGTTTCAGAAAATCTGGTCGTGCTCCAAATTTCTTATTTCAAATGGAATACCCTGTATATTATTGGCTATTCGGATTCTACGTAAAATTCTGATCAGATTTCATGTCACATACCCTATACCTAAGTTTAATTGTTTTGGAAATATTGACAGTTGAAAATTGACTTTTTTGCAACTTTGACAGGCTGTAAATTCTAAACGGTTAATTTTAGAGCAAAACCGATCTTACATTTTTGTCTTAGATTTTTTTTAACTATCAGATGACACCAATATTTAACATCAACTTCCATGATTGAAAATTCAAATTAAATTTAATCTTTGATTAATTTCAAAGTTGGTGTCAAATGATAACTTGTGAAAATCTTAGAAAAAAATGTAAGATCGGTTTTGCTCAAAAGTTAACCGTATAGGTTTTACAGCCTGTCAAATTTACAAAAAAGACAATTTTCAACTGTCAATATTTCCAAAACAGTTGAACTTAGGTATAGGGTATATCATATGAAATCTGCTCAGAATTTGACGTAGAATCCGAATATTAAATAATATACAGGGTATTCAATTTAAAATGAGAAAGTTGGAGCACGACCAGCTTTTTTGAAACACCCTGTATATGCAAAAGTGAGTTTTTCAAAAAATTTAATTTCAACCATAATTTTTTTATTTGGGACACTTTTTTCTAAAATGTTAAATAAAAAAGATAGAGGGGGTGACATTTATAACCAATAACCCTGTACCTACAAATTATAAAATGGGTCCAGAGATTTTTTTAAATGATACGAAAATATTTCATTAATTATTTCGAAAACTATTGATTTTCGAGACACAATTTAAATTTGAAAGTTTTTTAATTTTTTTTGCTCTACCTACAACATGACATTTTCAAATTTTAAATCCGACGTTTCGTGATCGAGCTGACATCCATCATCAACGCAATTTTTTTAAATACGCACCTGGATATTTTATGCAATTTTTAGAAAGCGCCCTTCATTCCCTATCTAAAGATGACTTGTACATGGGATTTTTATTCTAATGGAGAAGGTAAAGGGGGTTGTCCGAAACAGGATGACACTAGTGGCGTATACTGGATCCACCTACCAATGTACAGTTGCGATTAAAAAAAAGTCGTACAAGAAAAATTTCCAAAATCTCCTGGTCTATTATACATTAATTTAATTCATAACCAAAAATGACATATTTTGGCATTTTTTGACAAGTTTTCAACCTAGAAAGCTTTAGATGCCATCACTTTGACATTTTTCCACTCGTTTTTAACCTAGAATATGTCATTGCCTGAACCCAACATTTTTTGAAATCTTTGTTTACTGTCAAAATTTTGTATCTTACACCGGGAGCTCAAATTGGGGTTGATAATTTTTGTACTACTTTTTTTTTATCGCAACTGTACATTTGTTTATATGAAAATTTAGAAAATTTACTTCTACATGTATCATGCCTATATTTAACTTTTCTCACTTGCAGTTCTCCAGATAGTGACGACACATTCGGTGCCGACGAACAAGAAGAAGAATATTCGATGAGGGACGATCAATTCTTAGTATCCGACAGAACGGAAAATAAATTTTATGGTAAATAATGAATTTTTTAATAATCCTATATAGTAACCCATTGTCTAAGGATCTTCTTCCAAACTGAATTACCTACTCTAGAAATTCTTATACCTACTAGATTTTTTCTATAATCACGTTTTACAATCAAAATCCAACTCCTACTATTCTTGTAGGTTCTTTACATGGTGCAGGTAGTACCGCAAGTACAGGCGGCGTCGTCGGATCGACAGTCGGTCCAAGTTTGGGCTACATCGGAAGAAGATTACAAGCGGCAACCTATTTGTGTCCGGCCATTTTTCCGTGGGTAGATACCGGACCGGCGACGGAAGAATCCGGCCTGTTCGTAATGAAAATGGTCGGTATTTTGTATTTGCTAATTATCATTTTCGATTTGATCGTCGTCAACGGCATGGAGAATATGAACAACGCGACGACGGTTTTCTTGTTTTTGTTTTTCTTTGCTATTTTAGGATTGTTGTTGGTGATATCGAGGAAACCACAAAATAGGTGAGTGTTTCTAGTAATCTAATATCCGACAATATATAATTTGGTTTTTCAGGAATACAATACTTTTCATGACACCAGGTTTACCATTCGTTCCAGCAATAGCAATCACAGTTAATATTTACTTAATTTTAAAACTATCCAAACTTACTTTGGTACGATTTACAATTTGGATGACGTTAGGCTTTATAATGTATTTCTACTATGGAATTAAAAACAGTACTTTGGAAGAAAAACAAGACGTCGATGGTAACATTGAGCTCACTGTGACTGATCATGAAAAGGGTAATTTTACTAACCCTGCTCCCTATAGGAGTGATCAAAATATCTTGTAAGTTTATTTAACTAAAACTCAAACTAGTTCTTGCAATAGTAATTAAAATTTAATGCCATAGGCAAACTTTCGGAATATTAAATATTGTAAATTAGTGAAGTTTGAGCAAAGCAAACTGAAAATTTTCTACGCCATATCTATGTAGGCACTTCTAATTAGTTTATGTAATTACATTTCAGCCAAGACCATCAATCTACCTATAGTTGGACTCCAAACATGGACTGGGACCATACTCCATCTTGGGCCCAGCAACAATCTGCTAATACTTGGAGCCAGCCTCAATATCAAGTCGAGCAACAATATAATGTTCAAACCAATAATACAAGGTCTGTTATTAACAAAAGTAATCCGACACCAGTTCCGCCAAGTCGGACGCAAACTGGTGGTACCACTTCAGGTGGGGCTGCTTTGTTTGTTAACGATCCGACTGCCTTTCCCTCTTGGGACGACTAAAAACTGAAAGAGTGAGATACAGAAAATAAGTATATCGGAATAATTTCTGGTAAATATAGGTAAATAGATAATCCAGGTTTATTTATTTTCAAGATAGATATTGATACTGTGCTATCTTTCAGTAACAGGAGTCTATAATTTTCCAATTTGTGAGGAATTTCACAACAATTTATGTAAATGAAAGTCAGAGGTGCTTCCAAGAGAATGAATTTATTTACAGGTTTTCCAAGTAAACTAAAATTCAAAGTAGGTATGTATTAAAAAGTCGAATACCGCAAGGCAAAGATTTCATAAGAAAATATTAAGTTTTGCTTATCGATACCGTTTTAAAAACACACTGAATCGGTGCATTTTTTTTGTATCAATATGTTTTCCAGCGATGTTGGTGAGTAGGTACAATGGGTACCTTCAGGCGGTCCCAGCGGCTAAGCTCAGCCACTCAGCAGGGACTCTATTCTCGAAACCAAAGAACAGCGTTCTCATAAGAACGATTGCTCTGTCATTGTCAGTGTTATGCCGGACGACAAAGACAGAAACTTCGTTCCAATGAGAACGCTGCTCCCCTGTTTCGAGAATAAAGTTCCTGCTGAGTGGCTAAACTAAGCCGCTGGCACCGCCTGAATGTACCCAATGTTAAGTTAAACTTTTGTATTATAGATGGAGCCAAAATGAATTTATAGTATTTCAAGATTTTCTCGTGCTGCCATTTTTCATCGAATTAATTTGAAATTTTAGTATGATGAGCTCCCTTTTTTCCTCTTTCTACTCTAGAAGTTTCAAAATTTTTCTATCACATCAACAGTTTTTCGAAAAATCATCAAAATGTGAAAGGGTAGTGTATTTTTCCTAATTTGGTTTTCCCAGCTTGCTTTTCAAGATTTTCTGATGCTGCCATTTTTCATCGAATCAATTTGCAATTTTAATATGTATGATAAGCTCCTTTCACTTCTCTTTCTACTGTGAAAATTTCGAAATTTTTCCATTAACAGTTTTTCGAAAAATCATCAAAATGTGATTTGCTTCATATTTGGGTTCTTTTTAAGTTGAATTTTAAGATTTTCGCATGTTGCCATTTTTCATCGAATTAATTTGAAATTTCAGTATGATTAGCTCCTTTTTTTCATCTCTCTACTCCAAAAGTTTCAAAACTTTCCTATCAACAGTTTTTCGAAAAATCATCATAATGTGAAAGGGTGTATTTTTCTTATTTTAGTTGCTTTTTCAAGATTAAGTTGATTTTCAAGATTTTCTCATGTTGCCATATTTCATCGAATTAATTTGAAATTTCAGTATTATGAGCTGCTTTTCTTCCAAGTGAGGAGGCTAAAAAATATAGTAAAAGTATTAAAATGAATTGACAAAGAACGGGTTCGTATAATTCCGGCCCTTCGGGCTTGTATAACCTCGGACCTTCGGGCTCATGATTAAAAAAACTCCGGTCTGTCGGGCTCGTATAACTCCGGCCCTTCGGGTTCGCATGACTCCGTCCCTTCGAACTCGTATAACATCGGCCCTTTGAACTCATAATTGAGATAACCTCAGCCTTCCAGATTCGAGATTTGAAAAAAAACATATGGCAACACTGCTTATAATACAACAAAAGTCAAAAAATTGGCCGGTCCCCTGTTTGGCTACTTCCTAAGTATTCGCCGAGGCTAAATCTATATGCCCATGTGGGTTTTTTTTTTAAATTTTGACAACTGTCAATGTCTAAAATTTTTACCTTTTCTTTTCCTCAAAAAACAAATGTCATAAAACGATCCCCAGGCTCCGAAAACCCTAAAATAAAAAGTTTCATCGATATATGCAGAGGCGCCGACACTTTTGAAAGTCCTCATGGGTGCAGGATAATAACTTTATAAATTTGTGTTCAGGGGAGGGGGAAGCTCGCCGCAGGCGTGTGAAAGGTGCATTTTTCTGCACGCATTTTAGGCCATGAAAATATTACTTTTCTACACTAGTGCGTAAAAATTAAATAATTATGCAATGTCAGATCACTCTGGTACTTTCATATCCTAAAATGCGTGTGGAAAAGTACTTTTCCGCACGGTTGTGAAGAAATAACGTTACTTTATCATGCGGAAAGTCCCTTTTCCCTATTTAATTGCTACGCACACGCCCTAACTAACGTTTTGTTTTATTTTAGCCGCCTCTGTCAATCAATGAACTATGCGCACGGGCGAAGGCATTATTATAAAAGTTCCGATATATCGAAAAAATTAAATCGATATTTTTTTCGATATATCGAATATAAAATATCGATATATTTGAGTAATATATCGATATTTACACAACATCGATATATCATTGCCATCACTAATAACTCTATGGCCGGGTTGCGTATTAACGATTTATACCATTATGTCCATTATACAGATGGATTCCATTCTATAACGTAGTATGATTTGTATCTGTGAAACGCACGTATATTTACTCCAAATCATACCGCGATACAGATGGACGTCAATCTATAACATAGTAGGATATGAAGCCTATTTCTACTCCAAATCATACCACGATACCAAATTAATAACTACTCAATCAAAGTAATTTATCTTTATTTTCTATAGGCTATTTACAACTTTATGGTATTATAGAAGGTAATTCTGGTTACTTTGATTCAATCCAGTAGTATTCGCTTCCAGACACCGTCTTGGAATTTTAGTGAATTCTTCCTGCGGAATTTTGGCATCACATCTTTTGTTCGTTCTTCAAGTGAAACGTTTTTTAAATTCTGCTACTGTGATGAACGATGAACTTTTCAGTGATGGGTGAGTATATCGAACAATCCAGTTTGTTGTGGGTGGCGCCAACGCCAAAACTGCGAATCCAATCATCACTATTTACTACATATTTGTCTTATCTTTATGATGATCCTTGCTTCTTATAATGACGCTGTAGTCATTGCAACTAACGTAATTATAAATTTCAATTACATCCTCTTTTTAGATGATATCCTTTAAGGCATTCATGTTTGGTTCTATCTGAAATTGCTATTTCAACGATGTTTATATTAACACAAAATTATTGCAATAGGTATCTATAAATGCAGCGAACTAAAATGCACATGGCTGGCTTAACAACTGCCGCCAATTTTTGTTCGCGTTGTTAGGAAATAGAGTGGCGGCGCTCTGCATTTCATTGTATACTGTTGCAAAAACTCTGTCGTATCCCGGTATGATTTGGAGTAGAAATAGACGCATATTGAACCTTCATATCCCACCATAGTATAGAGTGATGTCCATCTTATCGCGGTACGATTTGGAGTAAAAATACGCGCGTTTCACATATACAAACCATACTACGGTATAGAATGGCGTTCATCTGTATAATGGTATAAAATGTATACGCGGCCGGGTTACTCACTCAATAGTTGTATTCCTTGCAAGAGTTTAAAACACTAGAGCTACTCGCTCCGGTTTTAGTCGCGCGGATTTGAGAGGAACAGATGCGCTGGCTTTCGTGCATTAAATGGTTTGAGTTCGAGCTTGAGAACTTCAGGGAAAATTGTATAAATTTAAATTACATGACACTGATACTATAGGGAAATTAATAAAATAATAGACACTTTAAGTTGGACCAAACACGTTAACGTAATCTTTAAACGTAAACCCTATTTTTTACTATAGCGTTGAGTGACCGTCGCTGCTCACAAATCAGTTTAAGTAAAATTTTCACGTAAACGTTAACGTTATATCTCACAATCATGATGACCTAACCTCTAAATTTTGTTGTGAAAAGGAAAAATTAGAAATTATTTTCTGTATTTTGATTATTTTGAATTACATGATACCTTTTTTTTAAGGTTAAAATACATTCGGCAAAGGTCTAAACCGGCAATTTGGCTTTCGGGCCCACTCGGTTCAACGAACGTTTACGGATAAGGTACACGCAAAGACCCGTTAAATAACGTGACACGTAAGACGCTATTTTTGGTAAAAAGAAACTGCGCATGCGCAGCTGTCAAATCTTACGTTAGCGTTAACGTATTTTGTCTAACTTAAAATTCTAATAATGTATGTGGGGAATTAAACTTTATGACGTTAGCATGTCGCAATGTTGCCGCATCAACTTTGTTTTACTTTGAAATCCCATAAAGTTTGTCATTTTCCCAGGTTACATTTTTATCAATAAATTGATAAGAATAATTATAATAACAAAAAACCAAATTCCATCAATGCAAATCTATAGCAAATTAAAATATATCCCAACTATCAATCCCCGACTCGTTAGAAACTGACAACAAACCTCAAAATATTAAAATCAATAACCAAAGATTTGCAGAAGGCAACTATATTGGTTATACAACTCACTGTACATTATTCTCATATGACACCAGAGGCTTAAGAAGTGATAAGCCTTTTGGGATTATCGCGCTTGGTGGCAATATTGTTCATTTGCTATTAATAATAATAAAAATTAATAAAGTATGGAAGTTTAGTTCGTTGTATAACCTTTTGAATACCACTCGATGTTTCAGGATTACCTAATACTTTTACCTGACACTCAACGCGTTATCAGCAACACCACTCCTCCTTCGGAGTCGTGGTGTTGCTGCGTAACGCGTTTCGTGCCAGGTAAAAGTATTATCCGGTAATCCTGAAACCTCTTGTGGTATTACATTCGACAACATTACCCACAAGTGCCAACCTAAATCCCATTTTATCGGGAGATTCGGTTATATGATCCGACAGCATTCTATCTCTTTTTAACTAGGGTTAAAAAAAAAGAGAAAATGCGCTCTGAGTTTTAAACGAATTTTAGTTTCTCAGAAACTCCAATTGGCAATAATTTCGACGTCATTGATGACCTGCAACCATTAATTTATTAATTTCACTATACTACACGTTTGTACTTCCGCATTCCCCAGAGAGCTCCCATGGGTGATCCGCACCCATGAGAGGTTGCTCATGGGTGCACCTGCCCCGATGCCCCCATGTAGTCGGCGCCAGTGAATATATGTCAAAAACCAACACCCTGGCAACGCCGAACGTCTTTTTTGACATATGTTAAAAAAAAAAATGGTACTTCCTACGTATTCGCCGAGGCTAAATCTATATGCCCATGTGGGTTTTTTTCAAATTTTGACAGCTGTCAATCTCAAAAAAAAAATATCTTTTGTTTTTTCCAAAAAAACAAAGGTTAGAAAACAAGTCGTTTTTTAGTGGGTTTTAGGGTGAGATTTATGTGGCAACACTTATATGAAAATTTAATGAATTCATTTGTAACAACAGTTACAACAGTAACATTAAGTTTCCCGTCGGGTTTGGAATTCGAATTTTTGAATTTTCCTGCCTCCTGATTGATTTGGGGATTCGAATTTTGATTATTACCAGCTCTTGATTGGCTTTAAATTTTGAATATTCCCGGTTCTTGATTGGCTTTAAAATAACCTATAATCTCGGCCCTTCGAGCTCGTGATTTGAAAAAAAACATATGGCAACACTGCTCATGATACAACAAACGTCAAAAAATTGAAATTTCAAAGTAGACCGTGATTTTTTTGACAATCGATATAAAATGACGTCTTTTTGTTTCAAAAATAACGGCCCGAAGGGCCGGAGTATTAAAATCAGTTGACAATGAACGGGTTCGTTCGGATAAAACTTTTGTCGATATCGACAGATGTCATCTGTCAAATTTGACACATGTTCGACTTTTTCCCCGCTCTACTATAAAAGCTACGAAAATCAAACCCCGATGATTATTAGTTATTTATACACCAAGTGAGTTAAATGAATGTTTATTCATGAGAAGAAAGTTTAACCCACGAGCCCTAGCGAGTGGGTTAATTTTCTTCGAATGAATAAACATTTTAACTCACGTGATATTTAATATTATTATTTTTCCTTTAAGTGGTTTATGGGAAATAAAACGCTAGATTAATTTCAATATGTCTGTATTCGATACCAGTTTCTCTAAGACTAATTTTTCACATAATTTTTACAGGCAAAATTATACATTTCAAGGGTGACTCACCACTTCTCTTGTTTACAAAAACCCTTCCAGGTACCAGCCAGCAGAAGTCATAAAAGCAGACCCTTTTTCTTTAAATAAGTTTCGACTGATAATACATTTTATTATGTAGATAATGGCATTTGCTTTTTCTCAGGCTTTTAAAACAAATTTAATATTGCCACATATTGCCTTTTGGAACCTGGTTGACTTGTTTTTGTATAATCATAATTCTAACACGCCCACTCAAAAAAAAGACTCAACCAGTATATAAATATGCATTCCTTATATCCTAAATATATCTTATTTATTATTTCTAAGAAAAAAAACTGGTAGGTATATAAAAAAAAAATTCAAACACAGACAAAACAAAAATACAAAACTATTATAGTTATCAAAAAAAAAAAAAAAAACATCTACAGTAAGCCAGTCTTAGATCTTATCATGTGAAACTTTACTGCTGGTAGTGGCTTCGTAAACGCATCAGCTAATTGTTCACCTGTTGAAATATATTTCAATACTATTTTTTTCTGTAAGATTTGTTCACGTGTAAAATGATATTTTATGTCAATATGTTTGGTTCTTTTATGATTTATAGGGTTCTTTGCTATATTTATGCAACCATTATTATCTTCGTAAATAATTATGGGGGCTTGTATTTTGAAATTAATGCTCTCTAATAAATTTCTTAGCCATATCGCTTCCCTAACACACTCAATAAGAGCCATATATTCTGCTTCAGTAGAAGAAGCAGCTACTGAGGATTGTTGTTTTGAGTTCCAGGATATTGTACAATTTTCAAAGACTTTAAATAAAAAGCCTGTAGTACTTTTCCTGTTTAGCTCATTATTTCCCCAATCTGAATCAACATAGCTCTCAACCATATTGACATAATTATCATTGCGTTTATATGTTAATTTAAGATCTACAGATCCTTTCACATATCTTAATACTCTTTTCAAGCAAACCCAAAGCTCATTATTACTTTTACTTTGAAATCTGCTTAGAATACTTATTGCAATACAAAGATCTGGCCTTGTACAAAGCATGGCGTACATAAGACAACCAATCAAATTTCTGCATGGAACATTCAAATTCTGATCCCTATTCAGTTCCTCATAATTTAATTTATTTTCTAATGGTGTGCTTACAGATTTGCATTCGGACATGTGAAATTTATTTAGAACTGTTTTTAAATAATAAGTTTGATCTAAAATTATAGTGTTTTCTGTTCTTATGATTCGGATTCCAAAAAAAAGTTTAACATCTTTTAAGTCCTTCATTTGAAATTCGCTCATCAGATAATTTTTAAAATCTGACATTGTATCTCTTTTCGCTGTACAAATTAGAATGTCATCAACATATAAAATCACATAAATATTCCTACTTATGTCTCCTTTATCCAATAAATATAAACATGGATCAACTGATGAGCTTTGAAAATTATATTTTTTAATAGTTTGATCAAAATGTTCATACCAGCATCTAGAAGATTGTTTTAGGCCATAAATTGATTTATTCAATTTGCAAACTTCATCAACGTCTGCTTTTAGACCTTCGGGAATTTTCATGTAAATTTCCTCATCTAAAGTACCGTGTAAAAACGCTGTTTTCACGTCCATATGATGAACAAGTAAATTATGCTGATTTGAAAAAGCCAACATCACTCTAAATGTTGTGATGCGGGCGACTGGTGCAAAAGTTTCATTAAAATCAATTAAATATTTCTGACTAAATCCTTTTGCTACCAATCTTGCTTTATATTTTGTGGGATTTCCTTGTTCATCAATTTTGACAGAAAACACCCATTTACAATCTACTATATTTTTGCCTATGGGTTTATTTACAAGCGTACAAGTGTTATTTAAATTGAGCGAATCAATTTCATCCTTTATGGCTGCCTCCCACTGACAACGATCATCCCTTGTTTTAATTTCTAGGTAAAATTTTGGAATTGATTTTACAAGGGTATGTGCACATAATATATGACTGTTATAAACGTCGTTATTTATTTCTTGATCGTTGTCATCAGTGTACAGAGGCTTTCGATGATTTTTGATTCTCTCGCTTCTTCTAAGGTTAGAGCCTTCTGATTCATTTGATGTTTGTTGGTCTAATTGGATATTTTTATGTTCAGCATCTACTAATTTTTCCGAGTTCAAGTCGGTTTTATTAGTTTTGGGCAGGGATATTGAATCGGCGTCACTTTTAATGACTTTGTAATTTACCTCATCGATTATTACCTCTCGAGCTATTGTAAAATTTTCCTTTTCAACATCCCAAATTTTATACCCGTTAGGTACGTACCCCATTAAAATCCCTTTCATTGATTTTTCCTCGAATTTGGTTTTTCGAGTTTTAATATGGACATAAACGGTTGAACCGAAAATTTTTAGATTGTCCAATCTGGGCTTTTTATGATGCCACAGTTCATATGGTGTTTTATTTACCTGCAGAGCGGAGGTTGGTAAAATATTTTATATCCTACTGAACTATTAAAACCATATAATACCTTGGTTACGATAATCATAAACAGGGTCTTAACTCCCAAGGGAGTTAAGGATTTTCATAACTCCCAAGGGAGTTAAGGATTTCCATAACTCCCGCTTTTACCTTGAATAGGTAACACTTTGACAAAAAATAGAAAGTTTGATTTATGGCTTATTCCTTTATAAAAATAGACAGAATACAGTAAATTCAGTAGGATATAAAATTATCTATGTACCACGGGAATTATCAGGAGTTAATACCCACGGGCAATTGGTGTCCCTCGGGCCACACAAACGTTGCCCTGGGGTATTAACACCTGCATAATTCTCTTGATACATAAATAACTATATTAGGTAGGTAGCTGTTAAGACAGCTTCACCCCAAAAAGATTTATCCAACCCCGATGTATAGATCATCGTTCTCGCCTTTTCAGTAATAGTACGATTCATCCGCTCTGCTACACCATTTTGTTGAGGGGTATGAGGTACAGTTAGATGATAAGAAATGCCTTTCTGAACACAATACCCTTTCATTTCATTGGATAAATATTCTCCTCCATTGTCACAATAAATATTCACAACTTTATAATTACTGTATGTTTCGGCTTTTGCAACAAAATCTTTAAAGACTTTTATGACTTCCGATTTCAATTCAATTAAATACAGTAAGGGGCAGGCTACTAGGTATATAGGATCCAACTTGACGAATTTACGATCGTCCGCAGCCGTCTGAACATCTGTCGCTGTCGGTGCGCTGTCGTTTTTTCGATGACTTTTGACGTTCATAAACCATGGTTCACATCAGTACGTTTTATGATTTTACAGACTTAAGCCCGGTCCAGACGTTACGTTACTGATACCTGATCACGTGTTGAACTGTGCAGACAAAACTTGATGCAAAACGTAGCATCTAGACCGTGCTTTTAGATGTATCGTCGAGCTTCACTTAGGTACTTATAATTATTAAACGGCGTGTATAGATAGATTTTTTTTGGAACCGAAACAATAATCTATGGAAAAAAAACATGTATTTTAAAAAAGCCATCCAGGAAAAACTAAAAATATATTCAACATAAAAAATAGAAAAAAAAATTAGGTAAAATAAAAACAAAAATTCTAGTTTTGACCCCAAAAACCTGGCTCGATTACCATTTGCACTACAATGTAGCAAATGTTCAAACAGTCCACCTTCTTGAACTAAACAATGACCTAAACGATCATAGAAGGCTCTACGAATATTATTTAGCATCACAGGGGTGACAGTTAGATATATTTCTCGAATTTTGAAACGCAGCTGCTCAAGGTTCACGGCGCGATTCTCCTGAAAACCATACATTTTTGAGTTGCAATAACCCCAGAGAAAATAATCGTTGGGTGCAAGATCAGGAGAGCGTCACAGTATTGTAGCTCTCGACCCAGCAATGAGACGGTTCGGAAAAGTATTATTCAAATGGTCCAGAATGAAACCCGTATTATGGGCTGGACATCCATCTTATTGATACCATATTTCATTAAATCTATAGGACCAGATAATCTTTCAATTTCTGGAATTATCTGCCGTTGGCCCGTTGCAAATGATCCAAATATTTTGGACCAGTTAAGTTAGCGTCCATGAAGTACGTCCCAATAATATGTTATCCACAAAAACCGCTCCAGACAGTTACCTTTTGACGACGCTGGGCTCTAAGCTCAAAATACCTGTGTAAATTCTCCTTAGACCAATAACGGGTGTGACTAGGATTATGTCGACCATGGAGTTAAAATGTCGACTCATCTGTAAAGACAATTTTTCTAAGAAAATCTTGATTTTCATTTGCCTTATTAATGACAGTTTCACAAAAATCCATTCGCCTGATGTTGTCCTCAGGATCAATTTTTTGGGAGTTTCTTACTTTGTACGAACGATACTTTTTTTTTTCTGTGGCTCCTAACCGTCCTTGTACTTGAGTCAATATCCTGCGCAAGCGCACGAGTCGAAATAGTTGAAGTTTTGTTAACTAATGCCAACAACCAACAACATAATTTATTTGGCTTCTTGATCCTCATTATTTTCCTGGACGTCATTTCGTTTGGTTTCAGGACGATTCAGGGAGAAACACAACCGTATTTTTGAAAATTATTAACAACCCTAGAAACTTTTTACTTGGTTGTCGCCAGGTTAGCGCTAAATCGATTTGTCATTTTCTGACATGCGGACGCCTGCAAATTCGTCAGGTTACATCCTATATACTTAGTAGCTTGCCCCTCACTGTATTATACAGTATAGTGCGTGAAATCGTCAATAAATGTTACAAAATAATTTTTATTATCAACAGTAGGAGGAGTAATTTGTCCACAAACATCAGAATGAACAATAAACAAAGGTCTTTTAATATGTGATTTCGATTTGGACTTTGCAAACGGTAGTCTAGTTTGTTTCCCATTTATGCATGCTTCACATAATATATTATTTACAGGGACAATATTATTTATATGACTGACATCTTCTACCATTTTAAAATGCTTTAATTTTGAAAATGATTGAGCACTTGGGTGCCCTAAACGTTCATGCCATTTTTGGTAGTTATTATTGTCAATCATATTAATTTTATTCCCATGATTTTTAGGTATTTTAAATTTTATACCTATTAAACCATTAATGGGCTCACCTGTAGCTATTGTTTCACAATTGCGTTTAATCTTCACTCCATTTTCGTCAAAAATTACCACTATTCCTTTGTTCTGGAGGCGCGTCACAGAAATCAAGTTGTAGGGCACTTCAGGTATAAATAATACATTTTCCAGAATCCCCCTGACTCCAAGATTTGTTATCACTTCCATCGATCCTGCTTTTGTGGCTACAACTGTTGTTTCATTTTTAGCTACTGCTATTTGAATTGGTCTTGGTAGTTCATATTTTGTTGAAAGGAATTTTTCTTGGTTGACAATATGATCTGTTGCCCCAGAGTCAAGCAGAAACAATGTGTCTTCAGTCTGCTTCAATGTTGTTGTTGCAAGATCATTTCTGAGCATAAAAGCAAAACCATTTCCTTCTGATTGCGTGCGTGAAACAGTTTGAATGTTGCGTTGTTTTTCCAGCATTTGTTTGTAGAAGTAGCAATCTTTTATTAAATGGTTTGTTCTACCACAATGATCGCATTTGATGTTTGACATTTTAGAGGCAATTTTTGAATCCTTTTTGAAATTACCTTTCTGTTTATTGTGAGGGAATTTCTTCTTTTTGTACTGTTTTTGATTTTGATGTACAGGGAAACTATGCTTGTTTGAGGTGCCTCTGAATGTGTTGAGAACTTTGAGACTTGTCGTGGTTTTTCACGTTTTTGAGTTTCACTTCGTGATCTAGTAATCGCGTTTTGACGAATGAGAAATTCAAATTGTCCTCTCCTAAAGTCTCCAATGCAGTGATTACACCCTCGTAAGCAAACGGCATTGTTAGAAGAAGATGAGAAATTTTGTCCATCTCGTCTAATTTAGCTCCCGCTGCTAGTAATTCTGTGATAATGTCATCAAAAATTGTAAAGTGTTGTAGCAAATGCTGGTCTCCTTGGAACTTGAGGATGAGAAGTTTTTTACGTAATGCCAATTGTGTGGCTAAACTTCTCCTTTCATAAATTGCATCCATGTCAGCAAATACATCCCGAGCAGTCGGTTTATCTTTGACGAAGTTCAAGAATGAGTCACTGAGGTATTCTGTGATTATGCCTTTCGCATACACATCGTGCCTTTTCCATCTATCATTGGGATCAGCAGGAGGCGTCTCATCAACTACATAAAGTACTGGTGCTTCCGCTAGTAGTAACCTTACACGAAATTTCCAAATACTGTATTTTTCCCCGTTAAACGGTTGAACATTCCTCGGTTTTGTTTTCTCCATAATAGAGATTTAGCGACACTTAGAGAAAACACACGTTCGTGGCACTAATGTGAGTGCCCACAGCACAGGATAAATAATTAACACAAAATTAAACGAACGTATTTAGTCCACTATTTGCTATTCGCGAATTCTGGGCCCATAACCTATTTAATATTATTATTTTTCCTTTAAGTGGTTTATGGGAAATAAAACGCTAGATTAATTTCAATATGTCTGTATTCGATACCAGTTTCTCTAAGACTAATTTTTCACATAATTTTTACAGGCAAAATTATACATTTCAAGGGTGACTCACCACTTCTCTTGTTTACAAAAACCCTTCCAGGTACCAGCCAGCAGAAGTCATAAAAGCAGACCCTTTTTCTTTAAATAAGTTTCGACTGATAATACATTTTATTATGTAGATAATGGCATTTGCTTTTTCTCAGGCTTTTAAAACAAATTTAATATTGCCACATATTGCCTTTTGGAACCTGGTTGACTTGTTTTTGTATAATCATAATTCTAACACGTGATGTATACAAAATTTTATTCCATTTTGTGGAAATTTGAAAAATAAAGTACAAGGAAAAATTTCAAGAGTGAGTTAAAAATATTTTAAATCACTGAGGTATCAGATTTTTAGTTGGGCAGAGTGACTTAAAATACCGAGAGTGAGTTAAAATCTTTTTAAATCACTGAGGTGATAAACGTCTACTTACCTTCATTGTTATGCGTTCAATAATGACATTTTTAAACATCAAAATGGGATAAAATAATTAAAATTCCCCAAATAAATCATAGAAAACATGTTTTTAGTTTAATTTCAATGAAAATGACATTATAAGGTTAACTTATTGATTATAATGAGTAAGACAAAGACAACGATAAAGTAGTATAAGTTTACAAAAGCACCGTTTTCTGAAAAAAGTAAAAATATCCCCATAGAAAACCAACATTCCAAAGTCAATTTTATAAAACTGAAGTTTTTGAATATTCCCGACGCTAAAAATCGCATTTTAAATACTCCCGGTTTTTAATTGACTTTAAATTATTCGCAGACCAATAGAATTATAGATTGAGCCTCGTGATTTAAATAACTTTGGCCCTTCGGGCTCACGTATAACTCCGGCCCTTCGGGCTCGCGTATAACTCGGGCCCTTGAGCACGCGTATAACTCCGGCCCTTCGGGCTCGTATTACTCCAGCCCTTTAAGCTCGCATAAAATTCCGGCCCTTCGGGCTCGTATTACTGAGTATCCCAGATTCACAGATTTTTTGTAGTGGAAGCGCGGGATTGATTGAAATAATGTTGTCAGATTTTTCTAAATTACATTGAAATATCGAAATTTGTGAATTATCATTTCAATTAGGAATCAGGAATGAAAAACTGAGATTGAATTTTCAATTTTTTGGGGGATGCTTAGCCTCGCCTGCCTCCTCTGACGAGCCGCCACTGTCATGTTTCTACTTCGAAAGTATCAAAATTTTCTCCTCAATAGTTTTCCGTAAAATTATCAAAATAAATCTGTTCATATAATAATATGTATTTAGCTCACTGTCTATCTTGGAAAGATATTTTAGTTCACAATTTAATGTAGCACAAAAATGGAACTTTTAGACTCAGGGACCATTTGTCTAGTATTACATCTCTTAATTTTAATATTTTTTGTATTATAAATTATATTTATACAATAAATAGTAAGTATACCTGTATTTACCAGAAAAGCTACTCATATGTTTGAAGCAACAAATTATGAAAAATATAAATATTTTGGTCTTAGTGCAAAAAAAATAATATATTGGTACCATTGTACATTACTTAAAATTTTGTAAAAATTGCCTAACTTTGGAGATGATTGATTGGGAATTTTCTGTAGGTCATACCTACATAAGCATTTCATACATATCAGTAGCTTGATGATTAAAATAACTTTCTGTTCTTGTTGAGTATTATTAGATATTAGGTATAATAATAATTGTAGGTGAATCTTAGTAATTTTGCGTATAAGGCTCTAAAAACATATAAAATCTCAGAGTTTCAAATTCAAAACATATAGCTACTAAAATTCACCATTGATTTTAATAACTATTGAATCTGTTAGCATATAGGACTTAAAATGTAATAATTTCGAACATCTTTTTAATAGATAGGATATCTAATTTTAGATAAAAATAATAATGATATTAATGTAAATATAATTTTTCTCCATATAACATTATACGCTTGGTTTAGTTTTAAAAACAAAGACTCATTGTGCACAACATTATATTGAACAGTTTTTGAAATTGTGATACTAATTTTATATATTTAGATTTTTTAGGTTTAGTGCGTGTATTATATAAAAACTATTTGAGTTTGAATTGTAATTTTAGTAACAGCCATTTGCTTATTTTTGTCGGAATATTTAATACCCATTATACCCATGTTTATAAAATACATAAATGCACATTGTAAAATTTAAAAAGCGCACATCTTTATGTACATTTTTGTATATATTATTATATAAAAATTATTGTTTATTTATTTAAGACGATGTAAATTTTGTTATTAGGTAATAATAATTAATTCCGAAATACTTCACAAACATTCCCCTTTTACTAAATAATTATAGTTACAATATTAATACAAGTAGAATAAAATATTTATTGGGTTGTATAGAGGTGTAGAGTTTCGTTTTGTTACGTTTTTGAGCCTCTAAATTGTAAGAATATTATACTAATGTAAGTTTTTAGTAATGTATAAGAATTGCCTAAAATTATAAAGTTCACTTGAAAATTTTATTAAAATGTATTAACCCGTTTTTGGTTTTATTTTAATTCCAGTTCCAATAAAATAATTAATTTTCAAATGTTGAACTAAGAAAGGAGTTTTGGTCTTTACACCTTTGTAAAAAAATTTCAATTTTCGTATTTTGGACCAAAATTATATAAAATGGGATTTTTTGGTCTTTTTTTCGGTCCAATTTTCGGATTTTAGTCCAAAACCACATAAAACGGAATTTTTTAGACTTTTCACCAAATTTGTGTAAAAGGTCCAATTTTCGTATTTTTGGATTAAAACCTTATAAAACGAGAATTTTTGGTCTTTTCATCATTTATGAAAAATATCCAATTTTTGTATTTTGGACCAATCCATAATCGAAATTTTTGGTCTTTCCACCAAATTTGTAAAAAATGTCCAATTTTCGAATTTAAAGTCAAAATCATAATGGAACGAATTTTTTCGGGCTTTTCACCAAATTTATGTCAAAGGTCCAATTTTCATATTTTGATTATTTTGGTTTAGAACCTTATAAAACTAAATTTTTTGGTCTTTTCACCAAATTTGTGTAAAAAGTCCAAATTTCGTATTTTGGACCAAAACCATATAGAACCGAATTTTTTAGTCTTTCCACTAAATTTGTTAAAAACGTCCAATTTTCTAATTTAAGGCCAAAATCATAATAAAACGGAATTTTTGGACTTTTCATTAAATTTGTGTTAAAAGTCCAATTTTCGTATTTTAAATCAAAACCTTATAAAACGAGAATTTTTTCATCATTTGTGAAAAATGTCCAATTTTCGAATTTAAGGCCAAAATCATAATAAAACTGGATTTTTTAGACATTTCACCAAATTTGTGTAAAGGGCCCAATTTACGTATTATGGATCAAAACCTCATAAAACGAAAGTTTTTCGGTCTTTCTACCAAATTTGTGAAAAATGTCCAATTTTCGAATTTAAAGCCAAAACTATAATGAAACAGATTTTTTAGACTTTTCACCAAATTTGTGTTATTAGTCCAATTTTCGTATTTTGGATCAAAACCTTATAAAACGGGATTTTTTGGTCATTTCATCATCTGTGTAAAATGTCCAATTTTCGGATTTTGAACCAAAACCATATAAAATCGAATTTTTGGTCTGTCCTCCAAATTTGTGAAAAATGTCGACTTTTCGAATTTAGGGCCAAAATCATAATAAATTAGGATTTTTTATACTTTTCACCAAATTTGTGTAAATGGTCCAACTTTCGTATTTTGGATCCAAACCCTTTGAAACGAGAATTTAACTTTTGGTCTTTTCATCATTTTTGTGAAAAATGTCCAATTTTCGAATATTGGACCAAAACGGGATTTTTTGGTCTTTCCACCAAATTTGCGAAAAATGTCCAATTTTCGAATTTGTGGCCAAAATCATAATGAAACAGGATTTTTTGGACTTTTCACCAAATTTGTGTAAAAGGTCCAATTTTCGTATTTTGAATCAAAACCTTATAAAACGAAAATTTTTGGACTTTTCATCATTTTTGTGAAAAATGTCCAATTTTCGTTTTTTGGATCAAAACCTTATAAGATGGGATTTTTTGATCTTTTCATCATTTATGTAAAAAGTCCAATTTTTGGATTTTGGACCAAAACCATATAAAACCGAACTTTTTGGTATTTCCACCAAATTTGTGAAAAATGTCCAATTTTCGAATTTAAGGCCAAAATCATAATGGAATAAAATTTTTTGGGCTTTTCGCCAAATTTATGTTAAAGGTCCAATTTTCATATTTTGGTTTAGAACCTTATAAAACGAGAATTTTTGGTCTTTTCACCAAATGTGTGTAAAAAGTCCAAATTTCGTATTTTGGACCAAAGCCATATAAACCGAATTTTTTGGTCTTTCCACCAAATTTGTGAAAAATGTTCAATTTTCGAATTTAAGGCCAAAATCATAATGAAATTGGATTTTTTGGACTTTTCACCAAATTTGTGTTAAAGGTCCAATTTGCGTATTTTAGATCAAAACCTAATAAAATAGAATTTTTTGGTCTTTTCATCATTTGTGAAAAATATCCAATTTTCGTATTTTGAATCAGAACCTTATAAAACGGGTTTTTTTTTTATTCTTTCCATCAATTATCCTTGGTTTACTTCAATACAGTCTTTCTACCAAATTTTTCAAAAAATGTCCAATTTTCGAATTTAAGCCCAAAATCATAATAAAACGGGATTTTTTGGAATTTTCACCGAATTTGTGTAAAAGGTCCTATTTTTGTATTTTGTGTCAAAACGTTAAAAAACGAGAATTTTTACTTTTTTCATCATTTGTGTAAAAGGTCCAATTTTCGTATTTTGGACCAAAACCATATAAAACCGAATTTTTTAGCCTTTCCACCAAATTTGTGAAAAATGTCCAATTTTCGTATTTTGGATCAAAACCTTATAAAACGAGATTTTTCGGTCTTTTCATCATTTGTGTAAAATGCCCAATTTTCGAAAACAAAAATTCCAATAATAAAACACCAACTAAATTATATTTAATTTTTATTCAATATATATATTTCAAAACTCCAATAATGTACAAAAAATATCTGTGTAATTAAATAATGCTTTTGTCTGTCAATTTGTTCATTCATATTCTTTTACTCTTCTTTAATTTTTAAAATTTTTCATATAGAGATTTGCGGATCGGTAAGGATTTTGGGGTGTGGGACGGGGTAATTGACAATAATTATAATCAAGTATGAATGCTATTTTTTTTTTATATTATACTAAAAATAATTAATTCCTAGGATCAACCCTAGCAACAGTAACATGGCGGTTGCCTATCACAATGTCCAACAAAAACGACTCCCTTTCAAATAACATACTTTAAATTATGTATAAAATATTAACAGTTACTATTTTTCAAAAATCTTTTTTTTTTTCTTTCAGTAATGCGCTTAGACACAATAATAATATACACAAAATATTTATGTACAATTGCACTCTCGAGCTCTATGTTTTGCTAACGCATTACCTTTCTATTAAAAAAAAAAAAAAATTATACAACAAGCAATTTCATGTAGTAATGCACTTTTCGATACAGCTAACCTGTCTAGATTACAGCCTGCGGTACTTGAGGCTGTTCCCGATACTTTTCATTTTCGAAATATTATTTATTTTTGGTAACAACAAATTTCGAACGAGAAAAGTGACAGAAACTGCCTTGACGAATGAGGTACCTAGTAGAATTTTCTTTTCAAATCTTATATGTACAACTTTACGATAAAAAAATTGGTTCAATTTTAGAGGCAAGAATTATTTATTTTTCTCGGAATGTATTTTTTATGAGTTGGATGTAAATTAACGAAGCTGTGAGCAAAAACTGTCTTCGTGTTCGATAATTTCAATTTTGAATTTTCTCAGGTGCAAGACTGTTGAAACCAAATTATAATCTCAATTAACAAGGTTTGTGAAGAATTTGATTTGCTTCAATAAGGGCTCAATTACATTGAAATCGGATGAAAATTACCGGAGTTGAGGCAAAAATTATTTCAGAGTGTCATTTTTGGAAATCGGAATTTAACGTGGAACAGTTTATAGGAATGCTTCTAGATCCAGTGGGTTTTTTCGAAAATTCTAAGAGAAAAAGCAATATTGCATCCTATCACATCAAATACCTCTTGGCATTTTTTCATTTGAGACCTCCTAAGCTCGGAAAAAATTCGAGAACGAAATTCCAAAATTGTATTTGGAATTTACCAACTTGACATGGCCCCACTAAATCAGCCATAACTCTGGAAAGCCTGGATTGATTTGAATGAATAAAGTTCCATTGAATTACCAACAAATTCATTTTCAATCTCAATGATTATTACCGTTCTAGAGTTATTGAGCCTCAAAGTTGAAATTTCAACTAAAATTTCAAACTCAAATAACTCAAAAATGGTGAGTCGTAGAGGAAAAACTCACATAGCAATTTTGTAGTATATATTGAGAGCTACAATTTTCATATGAAAAGTTTTTCTCTACGACTCATAACTTCCAAGTTATGACTGTTTGAAATTTCAAAATCCAAAAAACATTGGACCAAACCCTAATGAAAAAATTCCCTCAAAAAATCAAAATGGAAATTCGCAATTTGTTTCCAAATACAATATATATGTAGATCTCGAGGAGCTCTACAATCTGCCCTTGGAGAGTTTTCCTCTAGGACTCACCGTTACAGAGCTATATACGGTTGAAGTTGCAATTTTCGTAATTTTCAGAATTTCCTGTGTGTGTAGGTATAGGGTCAAAAATCAAAATCAAAATTTCGAAATTTCAAGATAGCCATTTTGTAGAGGATATCCCAAAAAGTCCCGAAACCAACTTTTTTTTCCATAAATTTTCCAATTTTCCAGGATTTTCCCAGTTTTCTTTAAACTAAATGCAGCCTTTTGTAAATTAATTTTTTTTCTTGGAAAAATGGTGAAGGAAAAATTTTGAAAGTTTTCCAGGAGAAAGAGAAAAGTGAGGAGTTCATTCTTGGATAATTTTAAAATTTTCCAGTAAAAAATCACACCAGGAAAAATTCTGGAAAATTGACTTTTTTATAAGCAAAATTAAAAAAAATTCACCCTCTTACATTTTAATTTTTTTCTGGAAAATTGAAGAAAGGAAAATTTTGAAATTTTTCCTGGAGCAAGAGGAAAGTGAGAAGTTCATTAAAAGAAAATTTCAAAATTTTCCAGTGAAAAATCACTCCAGGAAAAAAATCTGGAAAATTGACTTTTTTAAACAAAATTATAAAAAAATTCACCCTCTTACATTTTAATTGTTTTCTGGAAAACTGGAGAAAGGAAAATTTTTGAAATTTTTCTAGGAGGAAGAAGAAGGTGAGCAGCTCATTTTAACAAAATTTCAAAATTTTCCAATGAAAAATCACTCCAGGAAAAAGTTTAGAAAATTGACTTATTTAAGCAAAATTTAGGAAAATTCACCATCTTACATTTTAATTGTTTTCTGGAAAACTGGAGAAAGGAAAATTTTTGAAATTTTTCTAGGAGAAAGAGGAAGGTGAGCAGCTCATTTTAACAAAATTTCAAAATTTTCCAATGAAAAATCACTCCAGGAAAAAGTTTAGAAAATTGACTTATTTAAGCAAAATTTAGGAAAATTCACCATCTTACATTTTAATTGTTTTCTGGAAAACTGGAGAAAGGAAAATTTTTGAAATTTTTCTAGGAGAAAGAGGAAGGTGAGCAGCTCATTTTAACAAAATTTCAAAATTTTCCAATGAAAAATCACTCCAGGAAAAAGTTTAGAAAATTGACTTATTTAAGCAAAATTTAGGAAAATTCACCATCTTACATTTTAATTGTTTTCTGGAAAACAATTGAAAGGAAAATTTTTGAAATTTTTCTAGGAGAAAGAGGAAGGTGAGCAGCTCATTTTAACAAAATTTCAAAATTTTCCAATGAAAAATCACTCCAGGAAAAAGTCTGGAAAATTGACTTATTTAAGCAAAATTTAGGAAAATTCACCATCTTACATTTTAGTTTTTTTCTAAAAAACTGGAAAGGGAAAATTTTGAATTTTTTCCAGGAGAAAGAGGAAACTAAGAAAATCATTATAGGTAACAGTGAAAAATCACTCCAGGAAAAAAATCTGAAAAATTGACTTTTTTAAACAAAATTATAAAAAAATTCACCCTCTTACATTTTAATTGTTTTCTGGAAAACTGGAGAAAGGAAAATTTTTGAAATTTTTCTAGGAGGAAGAAGAAGGTGAGCAGCTCATTTTAACAAAATTTCAAAATTTTCCAATGAAAAATCACTCCAGGAAAAAGTCTAGAAAATTGACTTATTTAAGCAAAATTTAGGAAAATTCACCATCTTACATTTTAGTTTTTTTTCTAAAAAACTGGAAAGGGAAAATTTTGAATTTTTTCCAGGAGAAAGAGGAAACTAAGAAAATCATTATAGGTAACAGTGAAAAATCACTCCAGGAAAAAAATCTGAAAAATTGACTTTTTTAAACAAAATTATAAAAAAATTCACCCTCTTACATTTTAATTGTTTTCTGGAAAACTGGAGAAAGGAAAATTTTTGAAATTTTTCTAGGAGAAAGAGGAAGGTGAGCAGCTCATTTTAACAAAATTTCAAAATTTTCCAATGAAAAATCACTCCTGGAAAAAGTCTGGAAAATTGACTTATTTAAGCAAAATTTAGGAAAATTCACCATCTTACATTTTAGTTTTTTTCTAAAAAACTGGAAAGGGAAAATTTTGAATTTTTTCCAGGAGAAAGAGGAAACTAAGAAAATCATTATAGGTAACAGTGAAAAATCACTCCAGGAAAAATTCTGGAAAATTGACTTGTTTAAACATAAGTAAGGAAAATTTACCCTCTCTTGAGAAAGAAATACAGTCAACTTCATGCGAAAAACATTAATTATGCTGTTGACTGTACTGGGCATACTAATGCTTTAGCTATGGTGAAGTATTTAGAAAAACGCTTAAAAGCTGGCGCGACAAAATTAGTGAAAAGGGCTCCTACAATGACTAGTCCCGACTCACATCAGATACCAATATTTTTGCTGCAAGAACTCGTCATCTAATTAGTGACACGCATGAATGGATTAGGTAACGAGATTCCCACTGTCCCTACCCACTATTTAGCAAAACTACTGCCAAGGGAACCGACTTGGGCAAATTAGCGGGTAAAGAAGACCCTATTGAGCTTGACTCTAGTCTGGCACTGTAAAGAGACATGAGAGGTGTAGCATAAGTGGGCTGGTGAAATACCACTACTCAATAAACTTTTTAATAAAAATCTGATTTTCTCATTTCAATTACCCTAAAAACAAATAATTCTTGCCATTTAAATCGCACCAAATTCTGCACCCTCATCGACAGATAGTAAAAATAAAAACTAAAACATAAAACAGGATAACTTCTAGGGTTACAATTATTATTATTCATAATAAAATATCTCAAAGAGAACAAGTGTTTTAGTTGCATCTGCCAGATTTAAAAAAAAAAAGACTATATACTTAAAAGAAAAAAAAAATGTACAATCACATAATGAGCAATCAATGAAAAATATTTATATACTTAATACGGTTGACAACAGGATCACATACGTATACACGACATCTTTGGTTCACATATACTATTATAGACATTATAATAGAAATCATTAACATCTTGATAGTAAGTTAGTAAGGGTTATAATTATTTAGTGGCATCTTAACAATTATTATACAAAGACAGATTCTTTCTAAAACACATGTTTAACACCAAAGACACTTTATTTACTCTGATCCGATAGCAATTGTTGCAGCAACGAGGTCTTAGTGTGATCACCTTGCCGTCCTTCCTCCATAGTAGTCTGAAATTATTATTTTATTATTTAAAATACTTCAAAATCTACAAAGGCATGCACATGAATTAATTAAGAAAATAATGCAAATTAAGTGTGTTAATAAAATCCACAGCAAACTTTTTCAAATGTTAGTTAGAGCGTTTACAAGCGAACCAAGCAAGGATTCAAAGATAATTAATTATCTGTGAGGTGTGTAGCTTACCCTGGAAGTGGCCGGCTGCGGAGACATTGAGCCCAGTTCTGACCCCATCGCGCCCCAAAGTTTCGGGCTTTCACTCGCACCTGCACGCAACAATGACGTCATTGTACGTTACCCCCCAACAGAGCACCCTTTTTACTCTTGTTAATACATAATTATTGAAACATTTTAATGGAGTAAAAAAGGTACTATCTGTTCCAAGTTTATGTATATTTTTTTTTTAGTAAAGAATATTTTTTCAGGAGGGGTAAATGATTTTTTTTTTTACATAATATACAATATTTTGTTGTTGTTAGAAACAGACCGATTTTGAATTTTTTAAAATAAGTGCACATGTTAGTAAGTTAATGTACAGTTGAAATGTAAAAGATATAATAAACATGTAATCCCAAAATGTACATTTTCATTTGAAATTCTTGACAAGCTTATATACAATTCACTCACATGGCATACAGGGTGTTTCAAATTCGAGCTACATCATTGGGATCTCAAAAATCTCAATTTTTGTCAATTCCTGAATCTTCTTTAAATAAATTGACAAAATATGAGAACCAAAAACGTCTAACAGTTTTTTCTCAATTTAGCTTAAATGTCCTTATCTTTGTCTCAATTTTTGTCTATTTCCTGACTCTTAAATCTTCAATATCTTCTAAGCCTCTTTAAATAAAGAAAAGGACCGCGCACACTTCTTATGGGATTTCTGACCGCGGTCAAATTTATTCAAATTTTAGTATGTTATAGATCTGACCTTTCTGATCAATAACTACCATGGGCACAACTTAATCCTATGACTAGTTTTTGGAATACAGGGTGTTCCATGTGTGAATGTCCGATATGAATTATGACATCCCATTCAATCAGCCAAATCATGTTCATGTGAGAATTCGGTCAAGGTACAGAAATCAAGTGAAATACTCATAGGTATGTGTGCTCGTATCATAGAGGCATAGGTTCATGTACAGGGTTATTGGTTATAAATACCACCCCCTCTATCTTTTTTATTTGACATTTAAGAGAAAAGTGTCCCAAATAAAAGTTTTATGGTTGAAATTAAATTTTTTGAAAAACTCATTTTTGCATATACCGGGTGTTTCAGAAAAGCTGGTCGTGCTCCAAATTTCTTATTTCAAATAGAATACCCTGTATATTATTGGATATTCGGATTCTACGTAAAATTCTGAGCAGATTTCATGTGATATATCCTATATATACCTCAGTTCAACTGTTTTGGAAGTATTTACAGTTGCAAATTGACTTTTTTGCAACTTTGACAGGCTGTAAATCCTAAACGGTTAATTTTAGAGCCAAACCGAGCTTACATTTTTATCTTAGATTTTTATAAACTATCAGTTGACACCAATATTTGACATCAACTTTGAATTTAATCCCTGATTGATAATTCCAATTAAATTTAATCTTCGGTTAAATTCAAAGTTAATGTCAAATGATAACTTGTGAAAATCTTAGGAAAAAATCTAAGATCGGTTTTGCTCAAAAGTTAACCGTATAGGTTTTACACGTCAAATTTGCGAAAAGGTCGATTTTCAACTGTCAATATTTCCGAAACGGTTGAACTTAGGTATAGGGTATATCACAAGAAATCTGCTCAGAGTTTGACGTAAAATCCGAATATTGAATAATATACTTACAGGGTATTCAATTAAAGATAAGAAAGTTGGAGCACGATCAGCTTTTTTGAAACACCCTGTATATGCAAAAGTAAGTTTTTCAAAAATTTAATTTCAACCATAATTTTTTTTATTTGGGACACTTTTTTCTAAAATGTCAAATAAAAAAGATAGAGGGGGGTGACATTTATAACCAATAACCCTGTACAGAGTGTCCCACTGTAGTTGTACATACATACATAAGGAATAACTCTGTTGCTATTGGAGTTGGAATTATGCGGTCTTCGCGAATTTTGGTTACTTTTTTGTCAAAGAAAGATAGCGCCAACAGAATTGTCATCGCCCTTTTGGTTTTTTTCAGATAGAAGGTGTTTTTGAAAAAGATGACAACGGATTCTTATAGATACTTTTACTGGAAGTGATAGTTTTTAACTTATAAACCAAACGTACATTTTTTCAAATGAGACACCCTGTATATTAATAGCTCATTGGATAGCTCTGCTCCTGCTGATTTCGATGATATAAAGTTCGATAGGTGCATCTCTATCATGTCTGTTTTTGTCATAAAAACAACGTGTCAGAAAAGAACTTTGCACCAGTGAGGAAAATAAGAAAGGTCTCTTTCTAATACAGAGATAAACCTGTAGAATTTAACATAATTGAAATCGGCAAAAGCAGAGCTATCCAATAATTTTATAAAATATCGGGTGTCTCATTTGAAAAGACAGTTGTTTGGTTCACAAATCAAAAACTATCGGGTGTTCAAAAAAAAAAAAACAATCAAAATTGTTATGGTTTTTTAAATGTATGTCTTAGCACTAATGTCAAAATGTCATGTCAAAAATCTTTACCAATAAAGAAACGATAATTCGATGTACAGGGTGATCTATTATAAATGTCACCCCCAGCTAACTTTTTCATTTGACGTTTTTGACAGAAGTGTCACATACAAAAGTTTTAGGACATTGTCAAAAGTTTTCAACGAAGTCAGTTTTAGGAATACAGAGTGCGTCAAAAAAGTGCAGCAGTGTGAAGTTATATTTTTTCAAATGGAACACCCTGTATATTGTGCGCTTATTTGTTAGTCCCCTTCAACCTGATTTCAACCGATATACGATTTAATATGTTTATCTCTCGGTTTATCTCCAATAGTTATAGGAAAAAACGAGGAAATCCCTTCCTAGGTCTCTCATGTTATTTTATTAAAAATAATAATAATAACTTAGACATCTGGATTTATAAAAAAAATTCTCCAAAGCTTAAATGGTATAATTTTTGTATTTCCAATATGAAAACTTGAAAGTGGTTTTCATGTTTTCCCCTATAACCATTGAAGATAGGCATACCAAACTGTATATTGTTGAAATCAGGTTAAAAGGGACTAACAAATAAGCACACAATATACAGGGTGTTCCATTTAAAAAAATATAAGTTCACACTGCTGCACTTTTTTGACGCACCCTGTATGCCTAAAACTGACTTAGTTAAAAACTTTTGAAAATTTCTTGAAACTTTTGTATTTGACACTTTTGTCAAAAATGTCAAATGAGAAACTTAGAAGGGAGTGACATTTATAATAGATCACCCTGTACGTTTTCGTCAAAGCAATCTTTCATTGTTTTTTTTTTTTGAAGACCCATTATCACTTCTAGAGAAAAACTGACTAGGCAACTGAGTCTTTGTTAAAATATCCATAAGAATCTGTTTTCAACTTTTCGATCACTTATGAGAGAACCGATATACAAGGGGTGTCTCAAAATGCAACTTTTTCAAAAACACCTTGTATCTGAAAAAACCAAAAGGGCGGTGACATTTCTGTTGACGCCATCTTTTGTTTAACAAAAAAGTAGCCAAAGTTCGCGAAAACCACATCTTTCCAACTCCAATAGCAATAATTCTTTACGTAGGTATGTGCAACCAAAATGGGACATCCTGTACATGAACCTAAAGTTCGAGCACAAATAACTATTGGTATTTTACTTGATTTTCGTGCCTTGACCAAATTCTTACACGAATATGATTTGGCTGATTGAATAGGATGTCATAATGCATATCGGACATTCACACATTGAACATCCTGTATCTCAAAAACTAAAGTTCATTCCACCAAACGAGATAGTAGAGGTAAACAAACAGGCGGAGCTTAAAAATTCAGAGAAGGACTGCAAAAATATGAATTACAACTAATGACATTTATTATTGTCAGATTGTCATATGAGTCAATAAGTTTAATGTCGTATTTCCTAGTATTTTACAATTATTTAAATAGTGTTTGGTGAATTATTGTTAATTAGTGAGCAATTTAGATTAAAACAATATCAAGTTCAACAAATTCTGCTGAAGAATTCGTTCGGAAATATATTCAGCGAAAAGAAATACAAAACAACCTAGGACGGTCCTGCCTTGGATGGAGTATAATCCTTTTCTAGCCAATAAAATTCGACAAAGTTTGTTTACTGTCACTATCTTGTTTGGTGAAATGAACTTTAGACATAGTTGCCCATGGTAGTTATTGATCAAAAAGGTCAGATTAAATTTGACTGCGGTCAGAAATTCCATACGAAGTGTGCAGGGGGTCCTTTCCTATTTATTTCTCAATTTCTTTGTCTCAATTTATGTCTATTCCTGGCTCTTGAATCTTCAATATCTTCTGAACTTGTTTAAATAAAGAGAATTGAGAAAAAAAGACAAAATATGAGAGCCTGGAATAGAAAAACTATGTCTTTTCGCATAACAATTTTTCCTCAAATTGCCTTAAATGTCCTCTTTATTTCTCAAATTCTTCGTCCCAATTTTTATCTATTATTAGCTCTTGAATCTTTAATATCTTCTGAGCTTCTTTATAGCAGTGCCCAACAAGATCACTTTCCGGCTGCTATTTTTTTATTTGTCTATGGATATCAACGAAACTTGGTAGGGTTGATATTCTAACCAAACACCATTTTTATGCATTCATGACAAGTTTCCCTGACTTCCGGTTTCACCGGTACTTTTGATTTTTAAATGGCACACCCTATATATTTTTTTGTTTTTCGGCAGCCGGAAAGTAATCTTGTGGGGACCCGGTATAAAGAAAATTTAGAAAAATAGACAAAGTATGAGAGCCTGGAATAGAAAAATGACGTCTTTTTGTCTAACAGTTTTTCCTCAATTTGTCTTAAATTTCCTCTTTATTTCTCAATTTCGTTGTCTGAATTTTTGTCCATTCCAATCTTCAATATCTTCTGAGCTTCTTCAAATAAAGAGAAGAACATCTCACACTTCTTATGGATTTTGACCACCAACAGATTTTGTTGAAATTAAAGTATATTATTTTGAAAGTCAAATTAAGCAATTTCTTTCATTGCACCGACGTTGTATCGATACATGGTGATACTAAAAAATTGGGTCAAAGTTTTCTTTTTTGTCATATACAGGGTGAGTTACTAAGCGCGCGGTGGTCCATATCTCTTATACTAACGGAGGTCGGAGAAAAAACTAAATACAAAACTTGTAGATAAACATGAGTACTATATTCCTGAATTATTTTCGATTATACAGGGTGGCCCAATAAGTAGTAGTGACACAAAGTTATGTTTGTTTAAATGATTTTTCCTGTATATTATGACATTTCTGGATTCTGCGCAAAATTCTAGACATATTTCATGTACAATGTCATATACCTATCTTCAACTGTTTCGGAAATATTGACAGTTAAAAACTGACTTTTTTGCATCTTTGACAGACTGTAAAACCTGAACGGTTGATTTTACAAGAAAACGGATTTTACATGAAAACGGATTTTACATTCCTATCTTAGTTTTTCATAAACTATCATTTGGCACCAATCTTGAAATTAATCCATGATTAAAAATTCCTCCTAAATTATTAATCTTTGGTTAAATTCAAAGTTGGTGTCAAATGATAGCTTATGAAAATCTAAGATAGGAATGTAAAATCCGTTTTCCTCCAAAATTAACTGTTTAGGTTTCACAGTCTGTCAAAGATGCAAAAAAGTCAATTTTCAACTGTCAATATTTCCGAAACAGTTGAAGAAAGGTATATGACATTATACATGAAATATGTCTAGAATTTTCCGCAGAATACAGAAATGTGATAATATACAGGGAGAGTAATTTAAAAAATCATAACTTTCTGTCACTACTAGTTATTGGGCCACCCTGTATACTGGAAAATAATTTAAGAATGTAGTACTCATGTTTATCTACAAGTTTTGTACTAAGTTTTTTCTCCGATCTTCGTTAGTATAGGAGATATAGACCACCGCGCGCTTAGTAACTTACCCTGTATAATACCACAAGAGAAAAAAATTTGTTGGCAAAATTGAAAGTTTGTTGCTTGGCAATTTCGCAAATGACATTTTGGACAAAACCACTCGCCTGACGGCTCGTGGTTTTGTCAAAAATTTCATGAGCGAAATTACCAAAAAGCAACAAACTTGAATAAAACCAAGAGAATAATTTTGCCTACATAATTTTTTCTTGAGTGGTATTCGGCTGAACTATTTCACGAGAAAAACAAGCCAAATTTTCATGTTGGTTTTGCCCAGGTAGGATCAGGTAGAAGTTTTGTCAGTAGGAAACCGGCCGTTCCTATGACATTTTGCCAGTGAAAAATACTCTAGTGAAATAGTCATATATAATACCCCAAGAGAATAGTTATTTATGGTACTAGTGTGTTATGTTGAAAATAAGTCACGCGAGAAAGATTTATACCACGAGGCCGTCAGGCCGAGTGGTATAAATTCTCAAGTGACTTAGGAAACATAACACACGAGTGGCATACAATGTTTTATCCCAACAAGTAGAAGAAATCGTGTTTTTTATGAGATAATACAAAAAAAATACAAGGTTCTATTAGTCTGCGTCTTCCAGCACTATCAGCAGCTGTACCGATATCGGAGCGTCTGGTTCCAATGAACCAACGAATTTTACAATGACTTCAAATTCGAATAAACCGTTAACATTTTCCTTTAATTGTAATTGTAATAGTAATAAATAAATAGAATACTACTTTAAATATGAACGTGAGTTATAAACCATAACTCACTATTGAGTTATAATCCATAACTCACTAGTGAGTTATGGATTATAACACACTAGTGTGTTATTTGATAGTTTACTTGTCTAAAATGACATTAATAATAATAGTCATAACTGTCATGTGTTGGATAAAACATTTTGTTGGCAAAATTTTCGACTGGTATGAAAGCTTGTTGCTTGGCAATTTCGCGAATGACATTTTTGACAAAACCACGAGCCGTCAGGCGAGTGGTTTTGTCAAAATTTTCATGAGCGAAATTACCAAAAAGCAACAAATTTGAATAAAACCAAGAGAATAATTTTGCCTACATAATTTTTTCTTGAGTGGTATTCGGCTGGACTATTTCACGACAAAAACAAGCCAAATTTTCATTTGGAATTTTTTTTTTTTTTAGGTGACACTTGTCAAACTCACTTAGACTATCCAAAACACGTGACTTTGACAAGCAAAATATGGCCGACAAGAGGCACACAAACATTGACACAAACACAAACCATAACGTCATTATGTTAGTCATTAATGATCATATTCAATACTTATTTTCTATTGTGTACGTCCCAATTTTTGCCAGTGTCTACCCAATTACGCAATGCTTATTGTTTGGGCAAGGTTGCTCTACCTGCATTTCACTTGGAGACACAGGATCTACCCTTGATGTGAAAATATTTATGTATTTCAACTCCACCGTCCAGTGTTGTGCTTTGATTTGTATTGTTTTTTTTTTAACTCGGAATTTGAAAAAAACTTAAGAATGTCTCGATCTCCATGACTTCCACATTTAATAATACAACACGTTATATACATGTTTTTCGCGTTTTTAAGAACTATTTACTACTATTTCCATTCACTATTCAAATATACTATTTCTAACATTAATAAAAACAACAGTTTTAAGTATCAGAACGCAAATAATTCACAATGAACCCTATTTTAAGCTCATATATTATTTGATGACAAATTCGATGACACATAAACAAAGGGTTTGTGTGCCTCTTGGCGGACATTTTGATTCAAGTTTGACAGCATCTTGGATAGTCTAATAGTTTTTTACCTTAACCACACAAAATTTTGTCGCTGAAAAACCATCATGTTGGTTTTGCCCAGGTAGGAACAGGTAGAAGTTTTGTCAGTAGGAAACCGGCCGTTCCTATGATATTTTGTTAGTGTAAAACACTCTAGTGAAATAGTCACTGTAAAATATTATTGTATAATTTAACTTTGGTTATGAAAATCAATCATTTTTTTTCAAAAGAATATACAGGGTGATTCCAAAATGGCGCATAAACTCTCCACTACCCTCTGTTTTAATAATGAACTTTGCGCCTGTCCTACTTACCTAATTAATATCTTAGTAGGTAACGTTGCCAGATTCATTTTTTGGATTTAGAGGTAGAGATTTTACAGTTTGCAAAATGTATTTTAAAAGGTAGAATCTGACTAATGTGATCTTTTTTGTCATAGATCAATAAAAGACATCTAGAAGTTTATGGGGAATATCGCAATTAAAAAAGAAAAATCGGAAATAAAGAAGTTGACTTCGCAACTGTACTCCTTCATATCACCCAGCTTGGTCAAGGCGGATTTTTTTCACTATTTTTTTGAGGTTCCCTGAAAAATCCCCTACGACGTATTGGAGAACTTATGCGTCATTTTGGAATCACCCTGTATTTTCCATAAAAGTGATATTATTTTAATTTTTAGCAGGGTGGTCCAAGTTGGACACTTTCAAAAGGAAAAGTTTCATAACTTTTTTATTTATGAAAATAGGTAATTGATTTCCGTAAAAGCTTTCTAGAAGTACTTTTTTAAGCAGAATCAACGACATTCCCAGTTTTTTTAATATTTATTGAAATCAGCAAAAGCGAAGCTATCCAATAGAGTTCTCGTGCTGTCCCAATTTCAAATAACGTAACGCTATTTGACAAGTATGACAGTTCTTACGGTATTAGCGTTAGCGGAGCTTGCTACCTAACGGAACTTAACGGATGCCTTACCGTAACGCTACGCTATGTCAAAATTAGTTGACGCTCCATTTACGTCTGCAAAAACAGCAGCTTCCAATAATTCCTCCATAAAAGCACCAAGGGAAAATTGATGAAACTCAGGAATCTTCAGAATAAGTAAAAACTGGTAAACAAGCAAAAAAAAGTTGGGTTAGATCACTCAGCTCAGCTGTCATTATGTAAACAGAATAAGGGATTAGAGAATTTTTGCGTCTTCGTGTCCGAGAACTAAAATACCATGTAAAATACCGTATTGTTAGCGGTACCGTATTAGCGTAGCGTCCGAGGCACGAGAACTTTCTAATGAGTTATTGAAATATAAGCTTTTGTATTTAAAAAAATCTGACTTTCCATAAATAAAAAAGTTATGAAGCTCTTCCTCCCATTTTGATTGTACATAAGGGATATCTTGGTTACTATTGGAAGAAGGATGCAACTTTCGCGAGCGTTGGCTTGTTTTTTGTCAAACGAAATTGTCATCGCCCTTCTTGTTTTTCAGGTACAAAGTGTTTTCGAAAATGAAACATTTTGGGACACCCTGTGTATCTCGATTCTCTCTCATTCAAATGAGACACCCTGTATATTAATGAATCATTGGATAGCTTTGCTTTTGCTGATTCCGATGATATAAAGTTCGATAGGTTTATCTCGATTATGTCTGTTTTTGTCATAAGAAACAATGTGTTGGAAAAGGATTTTATTTCTGTAAAGAAAATGAGAAAGGTCTCTTTCTAACACATCGTTTCTTATGATAAAAACAGAGAAACATCTTTTGCTCGAAAACAAAAACTGTTAAAGATAAACCTATCGAGCTGATTGAAAGCATCAAAAGTAGAAGCTATGAGTTATTAATATACTCTTATGTAAAAAAAAAACGTATGTTTAGCTCATAATGTAAAAACTATCACTTCTAGACTCCGCCACTGGAATCTACGTAGAAAGATCTATAAGAACCCGTTGTCACCTTTTTGATCAGTTATGACAGAACCGAGATACAATGGGTGTCCCAATATGCAACATTTCCAAAAACACCTTGTATCTGAAAAACAAAAAGGGCGATGACAATTTTGTTGAACAACATCTTTCGTTTGACTAAAAAGTAGTTAACGTTCGCGAACACCGGATCCTTCTAACTCCAATAGTAACCATTATCCCTTGTAAAATCAAAATGGGACGCCCTATATATGCTAGAAATTAAAATAATATCACTTTCGTGGAATATACAAAAGAAAATGCCTGATGATATCTACAAAAGTTAAATTACAATATTTTACAGCAATAAAAATCTTCGACCTAATTTTTCAGATTTTTCAGTATCACCTTGCTGTATCGCTGCAAAATCGATACAATCAAAGAAAATAATGTACTAAAATTTCAACAAAATCTGCCGGTGACCAAAATCCATAAGAAGTGTGAGATGTTCTTTAGAAAAATATACAAAATATGAGAGCCTGGAATAGAAAAACTACAAAAGAGCTCCTTTACTTCCTCTTTTCACTCCAAAAGTTTTAAAATTTTCACCTCAGTTTTTTGTATTTTGAAACTTGATTTTATACAATTTCTCATGCTGTCGTTTTTTACTGAATAACTTCGAAATTTTTAGAAAATGAGCTCCTTTTCTTTTTTTCACCCCAAAAGTTTCATTAAAAAAATCAGATTTTCCTCAATTTGTCTTAAATTTCCTCTTTATTTCGCAATTTATTTTTTTAAATTTCTATCTTGGCTCTTCAATCTTCTTTAAATAAAGAAAGTTCAGAGAAATGAACAAAATATGAGAGCTTGGAATAGAAAAACTATGTTTTTTTGTCAAACAAGTTCTTCCTCAATTTGCCTTAAATTTCCTCATTATTTCCTAATTTTTGCTCTTGAATCTTCAATACTTTTTAATCTTTTTTGCCCTAATTTAGGCATCTGTCACCATATCCGAGATCCCAATAATTTTGCTCCAATTTGAAACACCCTGTACATCGATAATTCTTGTCGAACAAATCCAACCAATCAAACAAATTCGTACCCCTCCCTTTCACTCAATCCACAAAAAAAAAAACATTTTAACAAATAAAATCAATTCTTACCGGAAGCCATTTCGAAACTGAGGCCCAACGATTCCAAATCGACGGTGCCCGATTGGTTCAGTTGCTGTTGCAATTGTTGCGCAGGCGTCGGACCCGATCTTTGTCCGCCCGCCGGCTGTTGCTGCGCGGTGCGCGCTCCGACTACTGCGCGCAATTCTTGTCTGACAAATTCCGAGGTCGGATTCGAACCGGCAACACCTAAAGCAATTTTTAAATTATTCAAGAGTTTTAAATGTTTTTAGCTGTTATACAGCTACTTGTTAGTGGTTTTGCATGCCAAATTTACAACAAAACATATACAAAGCGATACAAAAAGCAAAACATTTTACAATTGAATTTTGTTGTTTGGTAATATGGAACAAGTTTTGCACTCTAGAGTTTATATTAAATGAAAAATTCTAGGGTGCAAATCAGCAATGATAAGTGTTGTGTTTAATTTTTTTTTTAGGAGTTGGAAAAAACAATATGGAATTGGAATTTCGGAAGGGATTTTGGAATAAGGAAGCTTCCCCAGTGATTTTTTTTTTTTTAGCACAGCTAGCATGAATAATGAATACATTGAAATGATTTAGGTCCAATGATGCATTGGTGATATAATGTTAGACACAAAATCAGTGCCGATGATATAATGCTATTGGTGATGATGGGTTTTACATTGAACGGTCTCCAAAATAACCAGTTTTGTTTTAGCTTAAAATTTGGTGCTCAAATAAAAATTTTTCAATTTAAATGATGTTGGTAAGAGTCTAAGGTGAGGTGAGCAAAACATACTTAAATTTCAAACTTATTGAATGAAAAAATGTAAAATAACAAAGTTTTTAAAAATGGTAATTTTCTTCTATAAGACTTAATATGACCTGCCTCCACATTTTGACTATTGTGTAGATTTTATAGTTTTCTTGTTTTTGTCTGACCTTGTTTACATTCCACCTGGACTGGGTGTTTTTTGTTGTTTTTACTTTAAAATTACTTGAGATTTCCGCTGATTGCAGAAGATTTTGATGGTTTCGTAGCCATCCAAAAAATAATATCTTTGTTATGATATCACAAATGTGAATAAAAGAAAGTTATGGGTCTGGGAGACTTCAGTCTGATCTCAGTCCTGATTTTCTTCAAAAAAATTTTCAGTGATTTAAAAGCCAGTACAATAATAATCAAAATTTGAACTATTCCTGGCTCTTGATGATTTCGTCTGGAAAAGTTTTCTGCCCAAAGTATACGGAAATTGTGTTTATGTCAGAATTGGCTTAATTTTGTATGTAATATAGATCACGCCTTTCTGATTAAAAGTTACCATTGCACCAATCTTGAAAAATTACTATACGTAGCACACCACTGCGCCACAAGCTTACTTATTTGTGTTACATTGTATGTACAGGGTGGGCATTTTATTAGGGGCCTATGTCTTTTCTCAGAAACTACAGGGTGTACAAAAAAATATATAAATACAAAAGTTTCTTGGTTTTCAGCAATGTGGTCAATTATTTGAGTTTTATTTATACAGGGTGTCCCAAAAGTGCTGCACCGACTTCAAAACCAGAATTTTAAATGGAACACCTTGTATATTTTTACATTTTTGGATTCCCGGAGAAAAATAAAGGTAACTTTCATTAGGAATTCCCATTCGAATTTTGTGTAATTTAGGCAGAAATTGAGGTTATGTAATTTTTTTAGCAAATTTATGCCCTCAGCAAACAGTGTCTTGAGCGGCTGGTAGTTGAGATTATTAAATAAAATTTCAACCACACCTTAAGAAAACTACCTCCCAACGATCTACGATGGCTAGGTGCTTCAAATTTATACAGGGTGTCTCAAATCATAGGACATTTTTTTCAATTTTGAATTTTCAATATCCAAGTTTTTTTTAATAGAACACCCTATATTTGATATTTTTTTGTTGAAAAGGCTAAAAATACCTCATCATATATATATGTCCTATACCTAAAACTACTAGTCCACGAAATATAGGTACCTACCCATTGCAATAATAACATCCTTCGAAAAAACCATGCTAATTCACTATTTTACCCCACTGTGAATGTGATATTAACCGCGCTCGTCGTATCCATGACGACAAAATAATTTTTTGACAGATTTCACATTAGGTTTGCTCGAACTTAGTTCAGAATCAGTTCTGAATTGAACTATGCATGCGCATTTGTTTATTTATGTTCTATTTGAACAAATGCGCAAGCGCAGTTCAATTCAGAACTGATTCTGAACTAAGTTCGAGCAAACCTAATGTGAAATCTGTCAAAAAATTATTTTGTCGCCATGATTACGACGAGCGCGGATAATATCACAGTGGGGTAAAATAGTGAATTAGCATGGTTTTTTCAAAGGATGTTATTATTGCAATGGGTATATTTCGTGAACTATCAGATTTAGGTATAGGACATATATAAATAAATAGATAGGTATTTTTAGCCTTTTTAACAAAAAAATATCAAATATAGGGTGTTCCATAAAAAAAAACTTGGATATTGCCAATTGAAAATTTAAAAAAATGTCCCATGATCTGAGGCACCCTGTATAAATTTAAAGCGCCTAGCCATCATAGATCGTGGGAAGGTAGTCTTCTTAAGGTGTGGTTAAAATTTTATTTAATAATCTCAACTACCAGCCGCTAAAGACATTATTTGCTGAGGGCATAAATTTGCTTAAAAAAATACATAACCTCAATTTCTGCCTAAATTAGGTACACAAAATTCGAATAGGGAGTCCTTATGAAAGTTACCTTCATTTTTCTCCGGGAATCCAAAAATGTAAAAATATACAAGGTGTTCCATTTAAAATTCTGGTTCTGAAGTAGGTGCAGCACTTTTGGGACACCCTGTATCAATAAAACTCAAATAATTAACAACATTGCTTAAAACCAAGAAGCTTTATTTATATTTTTTTTGTACACCCTGTAGTTTCTGAGAAAAGACATAGGCCCCTAAGAAAATGCCCACCCTGTACTTGAACAATAACTTATACAGGGTGTCCACTTAGTGCGATATCGGACGATATCTCCTTACAGGGTGATGCAAGAAAAAAAATTTAAATTACAAAGTTGCTTGATACTCTAATATGCATTAGTTAAAAATATTTCTGAATATAAAGGGTGCTCCGTATATGGGGTATACGACAGAACTTTGTTATTTTAAATGGAACACCCTGTATGTGATTGCATATTTGGATTTTACGTGAAATTCTGAGCAGATTTCATGTGTTATACCCTTTACCTAAGTTCAACTGTTTTGGAAATATTGACAGTAGAAAATTGACTTTTTGCAACTTTGACAGGCTGTAAAACCTAAACGGTTAATTTTAGACGGAAACCGATTTTACATTCCTATCTTAGATTTTTATAAACTATCATTTGACACCAACTTTGAATTTGATCCATGATTAAAAATTCCAGTTAAATTTAATCTCCGATTAAATTCAAAATTGGTGTCAAATGATAGTTTATGAAAATCTAAGATAGGAATGTAAAGTCGGTTTGCGTCTAAAATTAATCGTTCAGGTTTTACAGCCTGTCAAAGTTAATTTTCAACTGTCAATATTTCCAAAATAGTTGAATTTAGGTATCGGGTATATTACATGAAATCTGCTCAGAATTTTACATAGAATCTAAATATGCAATCACATACAGGGTGTTCCATTTGAAATAACAAAGTTCTGTCGCATACCTCATAAATGAAACACCCTGTATATTCAAAAATATTTTCAACTAATACATATTAAAGTATCAAACAACTTGGTAATTTAATTTATTTTTTCTTGCATCACCCTGTAAGGAAATATCGTCCGATATCGCACTAAGTGGACACCCTGTATAAAGTCAGAATTTGTAACATTATCCACTTTTTGTCAATTTGCCTTTCAACAGGAATTAATAATGTTACTTTACCAAAGTAGTAACATAATGTGACAACTTATTCAAGTACAAACGAGTGGATTGTTATGGAATTTATGGGTGGACTTCTGCAGGACGAGCGCAGCGAGTTCCGCAGTCATCTATTCATTAATACGTTGTTCAAGTACGATACTAACCTGAATCACTCAAATGTCAGTTATTCTCATTAGTTCAAAAACTACAAGTTTCAGGTGAGTGTCTTATTTGAATAGTTCAACAGTATATTGGTGAGTAGATGGCTGCGGGACGAGCGCAGCGAGTTATTTAAAATTTCATAAATCTCAAATGCGAATTATGATGAAATAAACAGTTTTTTATATCATCATAATTCGCATTTTAACACCCTGTAAGTATAATGTATGTACAGGGTGTCCCGACATTCTGAGAGGTCCACCCATAAGTTCCACAATAATCCACTTATTTGTACTTGAACAATAACTTATCATATAAAATCAAAATTTGTAAGATTATGATTATTCACTTTTTGTCAATTTGCCTTTCAATAGGAATTAGTAATGTTACTTTTTGAAACACATAATGTGACAAGTTATTCAAGTACAAATGAGGAAATTATTGTGAAACTTATGGGTGGACCTCTGCGGGACGAGCGCAGCGAGTTCCGCAGCCATCTATTTATCAATATATTATTTAATTACGATACTAAATTGACTAACTCAAATGTGCGTTATTTTCATTAGTTTAAAAATCACGTTTCAGGTGAATGTCTTACTTGAACAGTTCAACAGTATATTGGTGATTAGATGGCTGCGGAACTCGCTGCGCTCGTCCCGCAGAGGTCCACCCATAAGTTTCGCAATAATCCACTTATTTGTACTTGAACAATTACTTATTATATGAACTCAGAATTTGTAATATTGTCAACTAGCTGCTTAGGAAAGGAGGACCCGGTATTCAACCTTATTAATTTAATTGCCGATTCGGTCGGATGTTTATTGCAATTCAGCAATAAATTGATATAAATTGCACTGCAAGCCGCAGCAAAGGCAGACTTAAACCAGTGCAAGTACCTCTCGTTGGAAAAGCCCCTCTGGAATTAAATCTCCCCAGTGCAAGTACCTCTCGTTGGGAACGCCCCTCTGGGTATCTTCAGCCTTATCGTTGTCCAGTGCAATTACCTCTCGTTGGGAACGCCCCTCTGGACAAGGCATAAGGGTGACGATAAACTAATCTACAGTCTCCCAAGCAGCGTTGACGTGTGCTTTCCTATAAGGACCCCAGTATTCGAAGGGTCATGTATCTTATAGGAGTAGCGTACATGTAAAGTTATATTTGGGAAAATAGATATCTATATTTTTATATAACCTGAGCGAGTTTCTCTCCATCAACCCCCAAAGCTACAAACCCCCCATGTCATCCCCGTAAAGCGGGCAGTTGTGACAATATTATCCACTTTTTGTCAATTTACCTTTTAACAGGAATAAGTAGTGTTACTTTACCAAACTAGTAATATATTGTGACAAGTTTTTCAAGTACATACGAGTGGAATGTTGCGGAACTTATGGGTGGGCCCAGCCATCTATTCACCAATATGTTGTTCAAATACTAACCTGATTCACTCAGTTGTGAATTTTTCTAATTAGTTTAAAAACTACACGTTTCAGGTGAGTGTCTTATCTGAACAATTCAACAGTATATTGGTGAGTAGATGGCTGCGGAACTCGCTGCGCTTGTCCCGTAGAGGTCCACTCATAAGTTCCGCAATAATCGTATGTTCATTACAATGTCCAAGCGTTTCACTTGCTACCTATGAAATTAATTTCCTCAAAAAGGAATCATTTTTCAGAATCGGTGCAAAGGTAACTTTTAATCAGGAAGGCGTGATCTACATTATACAACAAAATTTAGCCAATTCTGACATAAACACCATCTCCGTATACTTTGGGCAGGGTCCTTTGAATTATTTCCGGCTCATCTCAATGCCTCAAGAGCCGATAATAATCAAAATATGCCTTACAATAAAGCCAAATTTGAAAAAATTTTGAAGATTAAGATAAATCAGCAAATCCAATCAATCACAATGGGCCACATACACTTTCAAATCAATCAATCAATAAATTGACTTTGAAGGAATCTAATTCACTAGGTCGATTGAGAAGTTTTCTGATGAAGACATAGATGAGAAGTTAAGATCTATCCAAAGATGTATGCAGAATAATTATTTCTAGAAAGTCAGAGAAGGCTTGAAGAAAATCCATGCGAAATATATATCAAACATTACATTACATTAAATCACCTCTGAGGGGACAGAAAAACTGGTAAAAGTATTGAAAGTTGGATTGTATTTCCTTATAGAACAAAGGACATGAAATCGATATTATTTCCACAAATTCAATACTTAGTCATGATGGCTTCCAAAATCGTCAGATCTCACATCATTTGACTCTTTTTTATGAAGATGGTAATAAAGTAAAGTTAACAATAACATCAATATTTACAGCATTCATGTAAGTTCTTTTTCTCTACATGAGACATTGAGCTCATTCCTCCCAACTCACCTTATCTTACATTGACTTGAAGAAAAATTCAAAAATCTCTCTTGAAATAGGCAACACTTATACCTTTAACAATTTGGTTATTTTAGAGTACCGACACTGACCAATATAATAGATAAAAAAATACACTGAACGACGTGCTCGATTAATGGCGCTCCCCAAAATCGTCTCCTCTCAGTTCATCCCGTAGTCACTTACCAGGCTGTAGATGTTGGGCGCCACCCCTGCGCTCGTAGCCCAAATTGGGCGGTTGCTGCTGCTGTTCGTAGCAATTATAGGGGGAATCCTGGTGTTGCGTCTGCGCCCCGTATAGCATAGGATTTTGGGGTATGGATTGGAGATGGGTGGGTGGGTAGTGCGGTGGAGCTTGGCCCGAGTACGATCTGGGCGAACCCAGACCACCTGTAAAACACCCATATCGGCCATTTTTAGATACACCTTTCGGTTTTTGGAAACGGTGCGGCCGAGTGGTTTGCTCCTAGTACTTTTTTTGTAGTCCAGAATTATAGGGGTGATAATGATTTTTTTTGCTTTTTGTAGTTTCCTCAATGAAAGACAATTATTGACGAAGTCAAGAAACTTTATACAACAATGTTTGTTACTGTTTAAACTACAAGACTGAAATCCTAGAAGTACCTTTCAATGTAGTTTAAGTAGGTGTCAACAATACAGGAATAATTTTTTTGCTAAAAAAATGCATTAAATTCACTAAAAACTACCAGTCCAATACCTCAACCGAACCACAGGCTTTAGAATTATTATATATAAATCACTAAAATAATGGTTAAACAAAATTACTTGTAAAATAATAATAAATAAAATCAACCACATGCCACTGCACAAATCAACTTTTATTAACTAGCAATTTTTCAACGTTTTCCAAAAGAAAAATATAATTGCAAACAAGTGATTTGATTATAATAAATTCAATTTACCTAATGGAAAACGCCAAATGCTGAATTTAAGTCACAGCAGATTCTATCATTGAGGAAAGTACAAGAGATAGAAAGGCCTAAAACATGCATCAAAAAGTATCAGTTGTAAACCACAGTACGCATCTAATTTATTACACTTCTACTAATTACAATATTATTATTTTTTTAAGGCAGGAAAAAAATTAAAAACCATGCTTAATGCTTGTATTAATATTGAGATTCAAGCATTGAATAAACTAATTATTAGAGGGTTTTTCAGTTGGAATCAGTCTAAGCTGGGCTCAGATTTCATTCAACTTCCTGTCAAGGAAGACTTATGACGACATAAAATCACCCTAAACTGACTGAGTTAAAAACTCTCTAATGTGACTATTAGACCGTCATATAGTGACATATTTGGGTGCCCCATTTTCGCATACAAGCCTCGAAGAGGATTGAAAAGTACATCGATTTTGAGTAGGATGAAGGTATTTTCACGTGTGACTCCTGGGGATAACATATGGAAAATTGGATTTTCCATAACAGAAATGAAAGACGTCCTGGTGCCCATATTTTCTTGCAAGCCGTGTTCACCAAAGGATTAAATCATAAATCCTGGCTTTGTGAAAACAAAGAAGGGGGTGTTGCAGGTGGCTGAAGGTTTGAAATAAGGGTCTAATGTGGTAAGGAAAAATCGAGATTTTGGGCATTTTTTCCACACAAGCCCATCGTAAGGATGAAAATCTACAAAGTTGGTAGCAAGAAAACATATTGGCTTCTGTGTCGCGAATGGAAAAGTACATTTCAAGGTAACATAAGTAAAATCGAATTTTCCATATGTTATCCCAGGAGCCACTCGTGAAAATACCTTCATCGTACTCAAAATCGATGTACGTTTCAACCCTCTTCGAGGCTTGTATGCGAAAATAGGGCACCTATCTGACAGTCTATATAGGTGTTTGTTCCAACTACTTATTTGTGGATTTTTGATTGGTTTAAGTGAACCAATCAAAACTTTATTTTTGTAGAAATCCTGTAGGATTTTGAATTGTCTACAGTCAAATTAGAACCCAATCTAACTGTATACATTCTCAGATCAACTGCAAATACTACAGGGTGTTAATAAAAAACGCCTCACTTGAATAAATACAATCTCAATATATCTTTAACAGATGATTTTAAACAGACTCGTGAGAAGAAACAACAACTTTTCTGATTGAGTAAGAAAGACCATTTTCCACAATTTTGATATTGTCTTTATCATATACAAGGTGATTTAATTCAGACAGTATTCATAGGAAATGTCAATTTCTGAGCGAAATACAACCGAGATTCAAATGAAACTGGTACAGACCGCATTTTGATATCTTCATTTATTAGTAATATATAATGTGAAACTTATAATACCTACCGGTTTTTGATTGGCTACAAAACTTTACTAGAAGTAATCAAGTGCCTGTTATAGTCAAATTTTTGTTTATTACAGGATTTTGATTAGCTGGGAATCTTTTCTAGAACCAATCAAAAGCCTGTAATAATCCGAATTTTGATGCGGATTGCACCAATTAGGATTTCATGAAATTTGAGCCTCAGATTGGGAAGTTGAATTTTTTGTATCTGGCCCAGAAATATCTACCAGCTTTTGATTGGCTACAAAACTTCACTAGAAGTAATCAAGTGCCTGTTATAGTCAAATTTTTGTTTATTACAGGCTTTTGATTAGCTGGGAATCTTTTCTATAACCAATCAAAAGCCTGCAATAATCCGAATTTTGATGCGGATTGCACCAATTAAGATTTCATGAAATTTGAGCCTCAGATTGGGAAGTTGAATTTTTTGTATCTGGCCCAGAAATATCTACCGGCTTTTGATTGGCTACAAAACTTCACTAGAAGTAATCAAGTGCCTGTTATAGTCAAATTTTTGTTTATTACAGGCTTTGGATTAGCTGGGAATCTTTTCTAGAACCAATCAAAAGCCTGTAATAATCCGAATTTTGATGCGGATTGCACCAATTAGGATTTCATGAAATTTGAGCCTCAGATTGGGAAGTTGAATTTTTTGTATCTGGCCCAGAAATATCTACTGGCTTTTTATTGGCTACAAAACTTCACTAGAAGTAATCAAGTGCCTGTTATAGTCAAATTTTTGTTTATTACAGGCTTTTGATTAGCTGGGAATCTTTTCTAGAACCAATCAAAAGCCTGTAATAATCCGAATTTTGATGCAGATTGCATCAATTAGGATTCCATGAAATTTGAGCCTCAGATTGGGAAGTTGAATTTTTTATATCTGGCCCAGAAATATCTACCAGCTTTTGATTGGCTACAAAACTTCACTAGAAGTAATCAAGTGCCTGTTATAGTCAAATTTTTGTTTATTACAGGCTTTTGATTAGCTGGGAATCTTTTCTAGAACCAATCAAAAGCCTGTAATAATCCGAATTTTGATGCGGATTGCACCAATTAGGATTTCATGAAATTTGAGCCTCAGATTGGGAAGTTGAATTTTTTGTATCTGGCCCAGAAATATCTACCAGCTTTTGATTGGCTACAAAACTTCACTAGGAGTAATCAAGTGCCTGTTATAGTCAAATTTTTGTTTATTACAGGTTTTTGATTAGCTGGGAATCTTTTCTAGAACCAATCAAAAGCCTGTAATAATCCGAATTTTGATGCGGATTGCACCAATTAAGATTTCTCAAAATTTGAGCCTCAGATTGGGAAGTGGATTTTCTGTATCTGGCCTAGTAATTGACGTTTCCAGTATCCAAATTGGATCACTCTGTATACAAATCAACATTTACAAGGAGATCTTCATCTTATCGTCAAAAAAAAAAAATATTTCACAAATAATCAACCATTAAAGAAATATTGAGGATTGTTCCTTAAGGACGATAGTTCTGTACATACTCTGTCTCTGATTGGTTGATTTTTCAAAATTCATTTGCAAAAAAAAAACCTCACATCAGAATTGGCTCAAATTTGTAGTAGTAATGTTACTTTACCAAACTAGTAATATATGACAAGTTATTTAAGTACAAACGGGTAGATTGTTGCGGAACTTATCAGTGGCGAGTTCCGCAGCCATCTATTCATCAATATGTTGTTCAAGTACAATATGCTAACCTGATTCACTCAGTTGTGAATTTTTCTCATTAGTTCAAAACTACACGTTTCAGGTGAATGTCTTATTTGAACAGTTCAACAGTATATTGATGAGTAGATAACTGCGGAACTTGCTGCGCTCGTCCCGCAGACACCCCACCTACAGCCTTTACCTTTACAGGTAGAAGAAAGGTATAAATACAAAAGTTGTACAGTTTTGGCTAAATTTTTAGAATCCACGGTCAGAAACAATAATTCAATGTCAGAAAATTTTACATGCTTTCAGCTTTTTTCGAAAGGGATGCTCTATATTAAGTTCTATATTCTTAAAGAGCACAATACCCTGATCCCATTTGAAAAAAGCTGAAAGCATACAACATTTCACATTTCTGACATTCAATTTTTGTTTCTGATCATGGTTTCTAAAAATTTAGCCAAAACTGTACTTACAGCTTATGTATTTACACCTTTCTTCTACCTGTAAAGGTAAAGGCTGTAGGTGGGGTGTCAATATATAAAAAAACACCCTGTACAGGGTCTTTCCCAATACATTGATCCCCCCCACTAGGGGTTATGTGAAGAGATATCAAAAAGTTGCAAATACAAAAGTTTTGGGGTTTCACATGAAATTTTTGGGTCCGATGTCAAAAACTTTTTTGTTTTTTTAGAAATATCAAATTTTGACAGATGGTCAGTTTTTTCTTATGAGACACCCTATATATGATTTCATAGTTGAAAAGAGTCGAATTTTCTAATTCGAAATGTATATGGTTTAACTAATTTTAATTAAGCCGTTTTGGAAACATCGGGGTCTACTAAACTTCAAGAAAATAATACATTGAAACACGTCTGTGACAACCAACATGAGAACCATTCTAGAACAGTAATTTCCAGTTTCCTACCCATTATTCAAGTTGAAAGTTTACCTAATTGACAAATGAATCTACTCGAAATTACCGGTTTTCATGTTGGCTGGAACAGAGCTGATTTGTTTCAGTGTATTATTTTCTCGAAGTTTAGAACCCGATATTTCTAAAACAGCTCAATTGAAAGTAGTTAAACCATATACAATGTGTCCAAGATAAGAAGGGTCAGAATGGGGATCTAATAATATGGTGGCCAAAAGATGAAACGTTGGATTACAAATTTGATAATGCCATAATCTAGAGGAGGAAAAGTTGAAATGCGAGGTGCCATTTATTTTGAAATATCTCTTCAAATAAGGTCAGGAAAAAATAAAATTGTTTTGGGGAAAACGGGTTTTCTCGAATATCTCGGGTATGACTCGGAATTTTTGAAATATCAGAGCGGTATTTTAATGAGCACAAAATTCCGCAACTTTTTCCTAATTTGAGCAAACGTCGTATCTTTCACTGTTCCCGAGATCCCTGTACTGGCCCTCTTTATCTTTTATCTTGGACACATTGTATATATTTCAAATCACAAAAATTGACTCTTTCCAACTATGAAGTCATATATAGGGTGTTCCATTAGAAAAAGTGACCGTTTGTCAAAATTTGACATTTTAAAAAAAAAAAAAGTTTGTGACATAACCCCAGTAGTGGGGGGGTCAATATATAGTGTAAGACCATGTACAATCCAAATATTTTAGTTTTTCAATATTTTGCGTTTTACTCAAAATGGTCTAGTTGCCTATTTCTCAGGGTTTAAGTAATAATGAGGTTACGCAAAGAAAAAAATTGAAAAACTAAAATACTTGGATCGTAGATAATCGATTAAAGAATGTTTATACCAAATTTGAGCAAATTCTGATATAAGGTTTCTTTTTTCTCTTAGCAGATGAACTTAAAAAAAAACAACCAATCAGAGGCGGAGCACAGAAATTAAAAATTTCAAGGTCATTGACGATAACAGTATAAGTTTTACATGACGCATATTAGTTTTGCCAAAACCAATCAGCTACTTTGTACTGCAATTTCTATAAACACCTCTAAACTAATTCACACGCTCATCCACTGACCTGTCATCTGAGAACTGGTAGTAGGAACGGAATTGGCCCTCTGCAATCTTTGCAGGTACTGATTCTGGTTGAAAGCCGCAGTAGGCGAGGAGGGCGGAGCAAATTGGTCCCCGCCAAACGGCGAATGCCTGGTATTACCGCCGGGACTATTCAGCGCCCTCTGTTGTTGCGACTGTTGAGCCGAGGGTGGTCTCTGAAAATTGCCACGCCCTGTTAGAGTGCCCTAAAGAGAAAGAGGATTGTATTTGGAATTAAATGATGAAGGATGAAATTGTTGGGATGGCAATATGAAGATTAACTTACAGTCAGTTGGGCGTTTAGCATAGGATTTTGCACGGTTAATCTTTGTTGCTGTTGCGCCCAATTGGAACCGCCAGCAGTTCCGTTGCCCTGAGTTGTGTAAGTTTGTCTTGGCGACAATTGAGAATTGTACTGAGACTGTGGAGATAAACGTTGTTGCTGGCTATAATTCCCAGCGGCAGTGGTTTGAGGTTGAAAGTTCTGAGGCGAATAAGGTTGTTGTTGTTGTTGGCGGTTGGATTGCACTCCTCTTTGGTTCGATTGAGACAGCTACAATTATTGCCAATTAGTGATCGATTTGATTCTCTGATGGAATACTTACCGAATTAGAACCTTGTAATTGGTTGTTGTAACCAGGAGACAGTTGCGACTCTGGTATACTACTAGAGCGTTGCAAGGTTACATTTGGAGCGACCGTATTGTTGAGAAGACTGTCGAAAGTTTGGGTCGGATTAATACTGGCCGAAGCGTTATTGGACAAAATCACCAGTTGCTGTTGCTCCTGATTAAAAAACAAAAATCGAACACAAATTATTTTGAAAAATATTCACACAATTACCTGTTGTTGCAACAAACGCCTCTTTTGTTCTTCGGCTTCGCGGTGCTGTATTTTCCTTTGCTGTTCGAGATGAAGTTGTTGTTGGGGATTTGTGTATTGTGGAACACCAGCCCGGACGCCCATCGGTCTTGGATATTTTCCTTGATGGTAGTTTGGAGGTGGAGGATAACCCAAATTGTTCTAAAAATAATTTATAATGATGAAGTTTGTGAGGCTTTTGCGGCCCAGGTTTATTGATAAAGTGTTTTCATTCGGGCTTAATGGCTGTCCTAAGTTGAAATTGCTTCCTAATGTTTCGCTAGCACGCGTGGCTAGCATCTTCAGAGGTGCTTCCATGCCCGATTCTAGTAGCAGACTGACGTGTCCCCGACCGTAAGTTGTATTTATGTGTAAGTGGCTGTGGTGGGGGAAGGGGCGGGGCTTCGCAGCACATGATTAGTCTGATCTTTCTGTGTACTCAATGGGATCTTTTTTGCGTTTTTGAGGGGTCGAGTTCCAGATTTGGTTAAGTTTTAGTGTTTCTTCTTTCCTGTTGAAGTTCTCCGTATGTTTGTGGATTTCTATAGCATCACGTACAAGACGATTGTGGTATCCAGAAGTCGGTGTAAAAAGATGACCTAACCAAAGATTATTTCGTGATTCCCTTCACCTAAGCGCATGTTCCGCAACTGTTTCTTTTGTGCCTATTCATCCTGATTTCCACGGATCTTGTCGTTCATGTATACCTTACCACATGTGCATGGTATACAATAGACTCCAACGCTTGACAGTGGGTTCCTCTTATCCTTGGCTGATCTAATTGAATGCTATATTTTCCTTGTTGGTTTGAAAATTGTTTTCATGTTGTGTTACTTCAAGATTTTCCCTATCCTGCCTGTCACCCGAGAAATGAAAGGCAGATATGCATTAGCCACCATTGGTTGTTCATACACGTTTTGTCGTGTGGCAGTTTTGGGTCGCATGGCCCTATCGATTTCAGATGCATTTTAACCATTTGATAGAAAGACCGACTTGAGGTGATCCAATTCTTGCTCGAACTGTTGTGCCTCGCAGATGTTCCGAACACGTTCTGTTAACGTTGTTATATTTCCACTTTTTTCCCTTATATGGTGGTTTGAGAGTGCATACAGATACCTGTCTGTGTGTGTAGGATTCCGATACACTATGTGGCTTAGTTATCGTCTAGATTTCTTTAATTATGACCACATCTAAAAAGGCGATATTTCTTGATTTTTCTCCTTTTCCATGGTAAATTGTATGCTAGCATGTTGCGCGTTGAGGTAGCCTAGGAACTGCTTAAGCTTCTCTTCCCCATGACTCCAAACATAGACCTAACTACTACGTAGTAATTAGGTCTATACTCCAAACCACAAAAGTATCATCTCCGTATCGAAGCCATATCGTTGGTTTGCGGTCAAAAGATTCGATAGCTTTCGCCTCGAAATCCTCCATAAAGAAGTTGGCTATGCAGTAATATGTAGAATTAGCCACAATTTTAGTGCGTTAATTTGACGAATGTCATGAGAAAGAAGAAAATCAGTTTGTTTTATTTGAGAAGCGGTATGTGTTGTTGATAGTCAAGTTGATAGTAGAGAGAATGTGAGAAACTGCGTTAATTATTATCTTATTAAAACCCAAAAAGAATATGTATATATAAGTTTGCTTTATTGATAGGTGTTCGAATGTTGTGAAAAATTATGTAACCTTTAGAAACATAAAAAGAATAGACCAAAACCTTTTTCTATCACTCTTTGAACAGACGCTATTCTCTGAAATTTTGTATTGCAATAATATTGATGGAAAGGTACAAATATTAAATCAGGCCATTTTAGCGATCTTTGATGTAGTGGCTCCTTTAAAAGCAGTGTTAATTAAAAAGCAAAAGCCACCTTGGTTTACCGATAACATTAGAAAAATTACTAGAATGAAAGAGAAAGCATATAATCGATTTAAAAACTCGGGAGATGAGGTTCATTGGACGAATTACAAGGAAATACGTAATATGACAAATGTGGCAATACAAAACGAAAAGAAAAGCTATCTTGACTACTGCGCTAGAAATTTGGATCAGAAGCTTCTTTGGAAACGCCTGAAGCAATTAGAAATCGGAAACAACTCAAAACAAAATGATTTTCCAGAAAAGCTGGATGATCCAAAGGAAATAAATAATTTCTTTCTTAAATTCTCTGGAGTCTCATCCGAGGGCGACCCTGATGTTCTGCAGTAGTGAAAATAAAAAAACAAATTTTCAATCACTTTTCTTTTTTAGAACTGTTTCTGTAGATGAGGTAAACACACACCTAAGCAACTTAAAATCGTTAGCAACCGGTCCAGACTTGATTACCTTACAGATGTTACTTATGTGTTGTCCAAGAATTTTACCCTTCATCACTAATATCATCAACTCTTGTCTACTAGAAAGTAAGTTTCCTGCCGAATGGAAAGTAGCGAAGGTTAAACCGTTGCCCAAAAAAATATGCCAGAGGGATATAGTGATCTGCGACCTGTAAGTATATTTCACTGCATATCTAAGATCTTGGAGAAAATTATGGATAAACAAATCAGGGAACACATAGAGAAATATGAAATATTACCACAACAACAATCTGGTTTCAGGCCAGGTCATAGCTGCGTGACTGCACTTGCTGATGTTACTGATAACATACTGAGGGAAATTGATATGGGGAAGACCATTGCCTTGATTCTCCTGGACTACTCTAAGGCATTTGACACTGTCAGCCATCAACTTGTTGTCAATACTCAACTTTATAGGTTTTTCAATAACGTCAACTGCACTAATGAGAAGCTACCTGGAGGAACGATATCAATATACAGAAACAGAAAATGGTAAATCAGAAAAGACGCCAATCATGAGTGGAATTCCTCAAGGCTCAATTGTAGCTCCCTTGCTTTTCTCAATATATACATGTCATCTGTCAATATATATATATATATACACCACTGTAGGGACCATAATTATGCTGACGATAGGCAGCTTTATTTTTCATTTCATTCTGAAAACTGGCAGGAAGCTAAAAGTCTAATTGAAGAAGACCTTCAAAAACTGGCCTCTATTTCAGAAAAACATCAGTTAAAATTAAACCCTGATAAAACGGTAGTTCTTTTCTTTGGAAAAGATAAAACCATGGTTAGAAATAATATGAAACTTACAATGCTGGGAAAAGAATTAAAAATCGAAGAATGTGCAAGGAATTTAGGATGTTGGACACTGATATAAGATTTCGCCAGCATGTAAATAATAACATTAAAAAGGCTTATCTGTCTCTCAAATTACTTTACCCTCATAGACATCTGCTTACTGTCAGTCAAAAAATCCAAGTTACAGACACACTTGTTTTAAGCCACTTTAACTTTGGAGACGTATTATATGGAACCTGCATAGATCAAAACGACCAACGGAGAATACAAAAAGTTCAAAAATCTTGTTTGAGATTTATATATGGCATCAGGAAGTTCTCACCTATCTCCCACAAACTCAAAAATGCGAAATGGCTTGATATGTCAAAAAGAACATTGTCTCGTATTTTATCATGAAATAATTACCCTAAAAATACCAAAGTATCTATCGACTAAGATTAAATATAGAACTGATGTTCATAACCTAAACCTAAGATTTAGGGGACATGGACAGTTCACTTCCTATGAAAGTTGAGAGAATTTTATTCTACTACTTTTTTTTGAAGAAAACGTCTATTCTCGGGAGAACCAAACGTCAAACATGCGCTTTTCATGATGCCTTTCTTAACCGTTTCTGTTAGGGTAGACTGGTTATCTCAGTTTGTTGGTGTTCCGGAGTATGACTTAAGTTAGGATCCTTCTTTAGCTTTCGGTAGGTAGATGGATCGGTTGTAGTTTTCAGTTCTCAACAGACAGTTGCGTTGCCCTTATCAGCAGGTAGGATAATCATATCTTCCGCTGAATTCAGGTTCTTAATTGCCATTAGTTCCTTCTTAGAGAGGTTACTGGTTGGTGATCGAGGCTTTCGTAGAATGTTGGCCGTCTCAATACGGATTTCTTCTGCTTCTATACAGAGTAGTGTTCTGATGGGATGGCTGCTTCAGTGCTGGCTATAATCTCCTCCGTTAGCAGGTGTTGTGGAGTGACTGCGAAATTACTGTCTTTTGTCAAAATGGCTGTTTCCTTTTCGGTAAGGACTCGATCTGTGAGACTGATGACTTTTCTATGATTAGTTTTTAAGTTGTTTGTTACCCAACACTATTAGTTATTTGTACTCATTTAATAATTTATATTTAACTTGGCACGACATCAGGTCATATATGTCATGAAATAGAAGGTGGTTTTTAGAGAATGGCAGTTAGACACACGACTTGACATGAGAATAAAGTTAATAATAAAAAAGCTTTTTAAAAAGGGTTTCAATATTAAAATATACAGAAAAATTATTAAAACTCTAAACCAAGTGTACAACAAAACATGGTGTCAGGTGTGTTGCCGAAAATAGTTGAAAACAAGGAGAAAAGTGGAAACACATTTTCCTCAAAAATAGTTTATTAAAAAAAGAAATTGGAAAGAAGCTCGTAAGAACTATATAAACAAAAAGTAAAGTAAAATGGAATACTTCAAGTCCCAGATTCATTTAATGTGCAATAGCCAAATGGATGGCTAAAATGGAAACAGAGGTTTGATATCTTTTTGCTGGCTTCAGGAAAAAATACAGCAGACGAAATGGTGAAGGTAGCATTACTGTTAAATATCCTTGGTGAAGCATGCCTGGATATCTACAACACGTTCGATAAGGCAAAAACTAGCAAGTTAGAGGATGTTTTAGCTTGCTTCGATGATTATTTTTTACCAAAGAGAAATGTGAGCATGAAGACGTTTAAATTCAATAATATTCAGCAAAAGGATGGCCAGAATATTGATTCGTACTTAACGGAATTGAAAAAGCAAGCAGCTAACTGCTCGTTTATTTGTGAAAAAGATCAATGCAAAACTAGTTATGCTGAAAGAATTAATAAAGACAGAATGGTACTAGGTGTTCTTGACAAACAGGTTCAAAGACATTTGTTGAGGGAACCAATAATGTCTTTAGACAAAATGCTGGAATATTGTAGGAGTATTGAGGTAACAATGAAACATGTTGAACTATTAAATAATGGAACAGAAGAAAAACAAGAAGTCGATGCACTCAAGTTTTCTCGCAGATGTGGAAGATGTAATTTTAATCATCAATCTAGACAATGCCCCGCTTTTAATCAAATTTGCGCAATTTGCCAACGCAAAGGTCATTTTGCAAAGGTTTGTTTTTTCAAAGACAAGCCACAAGAGCGAGGTAGTAATTTGTATCAAAAAGGAACAGAAAGCAGGAAACAACAAGACTACCAGAAAAAAGGACAAAAAGAGACTGAGGTTAAGAAATAAACGTCAGAAGTTCAGGTCTTGGCAGAGATAAATACTATATAAACTGAACGGTCTTGGACAATGTAAATAATCAAAATTCCGATACAATAGTAAGTAATGAAATTACAGGTACTGAAAGTTCTATTTTGATTTATGAACAGAAACAAAATATTCAAAATACTAGTTGGTATGAACCGATTACAATTAATGATATTGACATTCAATTCAAGCTTGATACAAGAGCTGAATCTAGCGTTTTACCTTTCAAATATTTCAAGGATTTAAATATTGATAAATCTAAAATTATTACGGTTAATTATTACGGGTTAATCTGTGAAGGGCAGTTAGACACACGACTTGTCATGAGAATAAAGTTAATAATAAAAAAGCTATTTAAAAAGAAAGTGTTTCAATATTAAAATATACAGAAAAATTAATAAAACTCTAAACCAAGTGTACAACCAAACAATGACCAGTCTGGATTTGTCAGGTGCTGGGAAATTTCGGATTTGTTTCTTACAGAACTTCTCGTATTTTCGAATCTGGGCTTTTTTACTCCGATTTAGCTCATTATCCACGCTTGAGTATGAGATGGTATGAATTTTGTTCCAGTCCTTTGCCTGTATGTTGTTGCTGAGTGTCAGATGTAGGTAAAGTAGTTCTCTATCTACTGCAGCCAGATCCTTCCTTGTTTTATGGATCCGCTTTCGGACAAATGCTTTTTCTGGGAATTACGAAATACTTTTTGGAGGTCACGCTTTTTGCACCGACTTCCGAATACGACAATCGTCTTGTAGTGAAACTATAGAAATCCACAAACATACGGAGAAATTCAACAGGAAAGAAGAAACAGTAAAACTTAACCAAATCTGGAACCCGATCCTCAAAAATGCAAGAAAGATTCCATTGAGTACAGAGAAAGTTCGGACAAGCCACGTGCTGCGAACTCCGGCCCTTCCCCCACCACAGCCACTCACACATAAATACAACTTACGGTCGGGAACGCGTCAGTCTGCTACCAGGATCGGACATGTAAGCACCTATGAGGATGCTAGCGAAACGTCAGAAAGCAATTTTAACTTACGACGGCCATTAAGCCCAAATAAAAACACTTTATCAACTTCTCAATTCCCCGCTAGAGTGTTTATGACAACCTCAATGCTAACAACACATGAAATAGGGATCTAATACAATAAAGATTTACTATACAAGAAAAATTCTTACATTAGTACTGTAGGCTGGTGGTCTGGCAGGTAAAGAAACATTGGGAGATGGTACCGAATCCTCAACTTCCATCAAAATCTTCTGGATATTGTTGATGGCAGCGGATTCACTCAGCTGGAAACTATTGGTCGGTTGTCCTTCCTGGCCAGATTCGGACAGCAAAATGTTCCTGTCCGGCACAAAGTCTATAAAGTCATCCAAGATAGCCGAAAGTACTGGGTCGTTGTTGTTTTCGATCCAAATATGGTCTATGAAATTGGGCGGATTGGCTGCTACACAAATATAATTGAGATTGTTGATGAATGCAAATTTTATATTGTAACTTACCACCGAGTGGTCTGGAAAATGCGACCGGTTGTTGTCGTGCCCGGCCAGGTCGCATATTTCCCTGATTCATTGTGACCGGAATCAGTTTGGCAGGATCGGTTACGACTCTGGGCAGTTTTTCCTGAGGTGTAGCTGAGATCACGCTGGCCGGAATGGGCGGTATCGATGGCGGCGTCGGCGTCGGATTTTCCAGAAGTGAGGCCAGCATTTTGTTTTTCTGATAAATTTCGCTTTTTTCCGACGAACCTGACGAATTCTAATAAACACAACAATATGAAAAGTGTGCAAATAAATTATAATAAAAAAAAAAACGCGCCGCCAAGCTTTTTGTTGGCAAATAAGAATAATTTAATGTTCGAATAAATGCTGCTTTTCATTTTTAATGAATGTCTGAACGATACAAGTACAATTGCAATGAAAAATTTTCCCCCCTTTTTTGCTCGAGTTTCCATGCAATTTTCTTTTACAAAGGTGTTTTATTAACTGTATGAAGTGGGATTTTTTGAAAGAAAATGAAAGTGAGAACTTTTTTCTCAGGAGTACTTTTGACAATATGAGAATTGGCAACAATTATTACCTGTGAACCATTATTTATCCTTTTACTACTCCTATCGTCCTTATTATCCATAGACCTTTTATTTCCACTCGGAGACCCAGAAGGAAATCCCAAAGTCTTAAGCAAAACATCCTCGTGAGGTCCATTTTCATTTTTCCTCTCATCGTCGTCGTCGCTATCCTTTTTGAGCAGTTGCTGTAACAGCTCGCTGCCCTTTTTCATACCCGCTTTCGTTTCAATGTCGTCTTCATCATTTTTGTCGTTCAAGAGCTGAAAAAACATTAATAAATCAATTACGTTTCGTTATCGAATTGTTATTGGTGCAACGACTTTTTGTGCAATTCAAAATTCAATGCCCCTTTAGCTAGATTTTATGCAACTTGTACAAACACAACCGTGTTGTAATTTGCAGTAAACATTTTGATTTGAGATAACAAAATTATTCTTGTGATTGATTTGATAATTTTCAGGTTTTGAGGTTCAATTTTTTTTGATATTTGAATAACAATAATATATTATATTCAGCCACAATAGATAAGATAAGTAGAAATCTATAGATTTTGTGGTTATTGTTTTTCGTCTGTATAGAACAGAAAAATCGCGGATATAAAATATGTGCATCGGAGGTGCAATGAACTGTTTTTTTTAATATTATATTCAGGCATGTTGATTGTTTTAGCGTTATCTCGTAAAAATGGATGCGCAATTTTTCGCAATGTCAACTTGGATACGTGGATTATAACGTTCGAGAGTCTGAAGTAGTGATAGTTTGAATCATTTTTATTTAAAATTGTGTGTTAGATTGCCACTTACTGATAAATATTTGCGATTAGATAAGATTTTAAAAGTTATTTGAATGGAAAATTGCCTTATTTTATGTTTATTGTAATGTGGGAACGTCGTTGCCTTTTCAATTTAGAACCACATGTTTCGGTTTCTTCAATTTGTTGACTTGTTAGTACACTTAAATCTTCATCTATGTGTTCCATGTTTTCCATTATTCTCGAACAATTTCATCATCCTCTTCACTATCTCCTTTATACGTGGGTTCCGCTGATGTCTATGAACTTCTAATATTGTTTTGCTGCCATTATGATTCTGAGTCCGGGTCTGGTCTGAGTATAGTGGTCGGCTTGCCAACACATTGTCCCTAATGTGCCTTTCCTTTTAAAATCCTTGGGTTTTAGGCTTCCTTTTTTTTCCGCCAGAAAAATCAAAGTCGGAATTTCCCAGATTTTCTTCCACTACGTCATAGATAGAAATGTCGAAACCCACTTAATTTCCCGTTTTCCAGGAGTTTTTAGCCCTCTTCTATACCCTACAAAATGGAAAATCGAAATTTTCCGAATTTTGGGAAAACAAAAATGCCAGTGTATAGAGAAGATCAAAACAAGCGAAAAAGCTATTTGGCATTTTTCTCTAGGACGTCTCCTAAACCTGGAGAAAAAATAAAAAAGAAAATCCATCGGAGGGCTTTTTCAGCCTGACATGGTTTCATGAAATCGGCCATAACTCTGGAACGCTTGGATCGATTTCAATGAATCATGTTCCATTCGATAGAGAATTAAATTGCCTACAAAATGGCTTTAGTTTCCAAGTTATAGGCCTTCAAACTTGAAATTTTCCCAAAAATTAACCTTAGCTTTGTTCCAGGTGGAGTTTCATCTTCCAGGACAACTCTTAGTGCCCTTTTGTTTCAAGTTGAAAATGTTATAAAATTTGATCCAAATTGAGTTTTTGTTTTTCTGATGCTGTTCGATCGGGTTACATATTCATCTTTTGTCCGGTGATTTATACTGATACTTTATGTATGTATTAACATTGTGTCTTTTTTGTTCCAAGATCAGTAAAGTTGGGTTATACTTATGTTTATGTATAGCCTTTATAAGTTAAAAATGTAAGAGAATTTACTTCAACTTTAGTTTTTATTATTTTTCTGATTGTTTGCGATCGACTGCCACATTCATTGGCGGATCCAGGATTTTCTTCAAGGGAGGACGCAAGTTATGAATTATGACCAATGATTTTTTGAGCACTTATTTTTACTTTACATACGTTGTTGAAGAATGTACAGGGTGGTCCAATTTGGATACTTTTGATAGGAAACGTAAATTTCTGAGCCAGATACAGAAAAAATTAATCCCTCACTCTGAGGCTCAAATTTTATTACGAATAATGTTTTTGGATTTTTAACAATACTGTGAAACCTTCATAAAAACTTATTATACAGGGTGTCCACTTAGTAAGATAATGGACGATATCTCCTTACAGGGTGATGCAAGAAAAAAAAATTACAAAGTTGTTTGATACTCTAATATGCATTAGTTAAAAATATTTTTAATTATACAGGCAGGGGCGCCCGCAGAAAAATATGTAAGGGGGTCAAAATTAATTTAATAAATTTTTTATGCGTAAAAAAGGGCACTTCAGTCTAAATTATCATCATAAATAAATATTTACATAAAAAAAAACTTAAAACATTCTTTCTATCTAAAAAATCACCAATTCGGAGATACTTAGCTATACAGGGTGACAATTTGAAAAGTAGCAATCGGCAATATCTCTTAGACAAAAAATACTATTAGGAAGATCTCAAATACGTATTGGGGGATTGGAGGAAGAACCAAAATGAGGAACTTTTTGAGCCTCACCCCTTAGTTGGTAGCTACCCTAACTTATTTTTTTTAAATACAAACCTGCCTTGTGTTGCACATTGTTCGATAGCTCGTTGCTTTCCCTTTACTGTCTTGTAGCAAAATCTTAAATCGTACGAACATTTTTGAAAAATACACCATTTCCAACATTATTTTAGAAAGCTTCAATTGTATTTTAGAATAGTCATTTGTATTTAAGAAATTTATTCCATTATTCATGGGGGATTTCTTAAATACAAATGAGCAAATGACTATTCTAAAATACAATTGAAGCTTTCTAAAATACTGTTGGACATGGTGAAGTAATTTTGACTATCTCTAAACAAAAAAAATCTGCCATAAAAGTCTCCCATACACATCAACCAAATAATGTGTTTATTGTAATTCTATCTGCTTCTGCATGCCTCCAAAGAGGAATAAAAAACCTTCCAAAGGAGGTATCACACGAGGTAGTTTCTCATTCTACACCATTTCAACCTCAATTTCAAAAAAAGTAACTGTTATTTAGGAAAATGTAAATTCAAATTCGGAAAAAATACATTCAATTACGGAGAAAATAATGTTATTTTTCATAGAATAGGTATTTTGAATTGATTGAGTCCTTTATCTATTTAGAAAATCAAAAAAATTGTCCATATTTCTCAAAGAGACCTGATTTTTAAACCATAAAAAAAAAGAAAAAAATTACCAAGTCTACTTACATAGAGGATGTCTGAGGATGACATCAAAAACGAAATAGAAGAATCAGATATTGAATTGATAGATCCAAATAAAGGAATATTTATAAAGGAAAAAGAACATTCGAGTGACATCAATTTATCAAGACAAGTTATTGGGAAGTTTCAATGTTACACTTGCAATGTTACATTTAAAAACAAATCAAATTTGAAACATCATTTAATAACACATGTGGATATTTGTTTTTTCGAATGTAACACTTACAAAGCGGAAAAAATGAGTTACAGCGTCACATATCAACACTCTCAGATATTTTTCCTTTTAAATGTGACACTGGTAAGAAAATACTTAAAGGAAAAGGTAATTTGAACGCACACATATTAACAGAAGAGACAAACTAACACACTTGGACGAGAAGAATTTTAAATGCAACATATGCAATGCAAAATTTAAAGAAAAATTTAAATCAGCAAAATTTAAACAAAAAGGTAATTTGAAAAGTCACATATCAACAGACTTCGATAGTTATCTTTTTGAATGTGACATTTGCAAAGCAAAATTCAAAGGAAAAGACTGTTTAAAGAGACACAAACTAACACAGTCTGATATGTATCCTTTTAAATGTGACACATGCAATGCAAAATTTGAACACAAACGTAGTTTGAGAAGCCCCATATTAACACACTCGGATGAGGAGAATTTCAAATGTAACATTTGCAATGCAAAATTTAAAAGAGAAGGCGATTTGAAGGAACGCATATTGATACACTTGGATATTTATTTTTTTTAAATGGGACATTTGCAAATCAAAATTTAAACGGAAACGCGATTTGAAGATACACAAACTAACACATTCGGAAATTTATCCATTTGAATGTGACACTTGCAAGGCAAAATTTGAAGAAAAGTAATTTATAAAGGCACATTTCAACACACTCGGATATTTATCCTTTTGAATGTGACACTTGCAAATCAAAATTGATTCACAAACTAACACATTCGGATATTTATCCATTTGAATGTGACACTTGCAATGCAAAATTTAAGCAAAAACATAATTTGAAAAGCCACATGTTAACACACAGATTGTTTATTATTTGATTCACTTAATAGTAACATGTGTTTCGCTCCGGGATCCTTGAATTCAGCCACAAAATTCACCAGTTCCGAAATAAGGAAAAGGGTGACAATTTATCAATATGCAAATCGGTACACTGAGATATAGATATTAAATCAACTTATTTACTTCTTATAAATAGCTAAAATCACAGGCATGGTAGAGGAAGATCCAAAACTTGGGCATTGAATATAAAAAAAAAGATTCAGAAATCGGTAAATCGTTACATAATTGTTTCGGAATGATGTTTTTGGAGAATCAAGAAGTTAGCGATTTCTTTGTTTTCGAGTTGTTAGCTATTCAGCCGAATCACGAAGTTCTAGTTGAATTTTCAGATTATCTTATTGACACATGGCATATGCCTCGATAGACCTGAATAAGAAAACAAATGCCTGTGAATCTTTCCATAGTCATTTTGGTAGATCTTTTTATTTTGCGCATCAAAATACATATTTCCACTTTTTTAGATTTATTAACTCATGCAATGCGAAATCTGTCAACGTCATAAGGTAAGTTTCATGGGAAGTAGGTGGGGTTTCATGATTTGGTCGAATTCAAAGGTAGGATTACTGCAGTTACCTGGTTTGTGGCCGAATTCAAGTATGCCCGTTTCGCTCATACGAGCATCATCGGACCTACAAAATAATATATATAGAAAATAATTAAAATTTAAGAGATTTCCAGGGGGGTCGAGTGACCCCCCCTGACCCTCCCTGTGAGCGCCCTTGTATACAGGGTGCTTCGTTTATGGGTTATGCGAGAGAACTTTGTTTTTTTAAATTGAGCACCCTGTGTGTGATTGCATATTTGGATTCTACGTAAAATTTTGGAAATATTGCCAGTTGAAAATTGACTTTTTGCAACTTTGATAGATTGTAAAACCTAAACGGTTAATTTTAGACGAAAACCGATTTTACATTCCTATCTTAGATTTTTATACGTTTTAAAATTCCAGTTAAATTTAATCTACGATTAAATTCAAAGTTGGTGTCAAATTGATTTTTTTATTTAAAATCCGAAAGTCATGGAAAATCGGAAAATTAGGGGGAAAAAAGTTAGTTTTGGGATCCCCTCTTCAAAATGGCTATCTAATTCCGGAATTTTTACTCTGATTTTTAGCCCTATACCTACAAAAAAGGAAATTCTGAAAATGACGAAAATTGAAACTTCAACAAATAGCTTCGTAATGATAAGTCCTAGAAGAAAACTCTGTTTGTAGATTGTAAAGCTCATCGAGATCTACAAAAAAGCTCAGCGAGTCTTACCTCTACGACTTACCATTCTCGAGATATTCCACTTCGAAGTTTTAAAATCCTTGGGTTAGGCTTCCTTTTTTTTCCCAAAAAAATCAAAGTCGAAACCCACTTTTTCCCCTTAATTTTTCGTTTTTCCAGGAGCTTCCAGCCCTCTTCTATACCCACCCTACAAAATAGAAAATCGAAATTTTCCGAATTTTGGGAAAACAAAAATTCTAGTGTATAGAGAAGATCAACACAATTGAAAATGCTATTTGGCATTTTTCTCTAGAAGCCTGGAGAAAAAATACAGAATAAAATCCATTGGCGGACTTTTCCAACCTGACATGGTCTCATTAAATCGGTTATAACTCTGGAACGCCTGGATCGATTTTAATGATTCATTCGATAGAGAATTAAATTGCCTACAAAATGAATTTCCATAGTTATCCAGTTTCCAAGTTATAGGCCTTCAAACTTGATATTTCCCCAAAAACTTACCTAGCTTCGTTTCAGGTGGAGTTTCAACTTCCAGGACAGCTCCTAGTGCCATTTATTATTGTTATTATTGAAGAAAATAAACATTATCAGGTGATTATTACTTTATGTATTAACATTGTGTCCTTTTTTTTTTCAAGATCGATACAGTTTCAGGGTACTTATGGCCCTTATAAGTTGAAAAAGTAAAAGAATTTGCTTCGAACTTTGAAAGGTGAATTTCAACTTTGGAACGATAATAGTTATTATTATTAAATTGAGTCATTTTGTAGCCAATTTTATCCTCTTTCGAATGAAATATGATTTATCAAAATCGGTCCAGACGTTTCAGAGTTATGGCCTATTTAATGGGGCCATGTCAAGTTGGAAAATTCGAAATACAATTTTGGAATTTTCTTTTTGAATTTTTTCCGAGGTTAGGAAACCTCAAACGAGAAAATATCAAGAGGCATTTTCTGCTTAATTTGACCTCCTCCACTCAAAAAAAAAAATCCAAAATTTCGAAGTTTGATTTTTTCATTTAAAATTCGGAAGTCATGGAAAATCGGAAAATTAAGGGAAAAAAGTTGGTTTTGAGACTTTTTGGGATCCCCTCTACAAAAAAGCTATCTTGAAATTCCGAAATTTTTGACTCTGGTTTTTGGCCCTATACCTACAACAAAGAAAATTCTAAAAATGACGAAAATTGGAACTTCAACAGGCCATAGCTCCATAATGATAAGTCCTAGAGGAAAACTTTTCAAGGGCATATTGTAGAATTCATTGAGATCTACAGCTTAACGAGTCTTAACCATTCTCGAGATATTCCACTTATCCTCAAGTGTCTTAAGCTCAAATGACATGAGACTAGGTAACTTTTCAACTTTGCAAAGGCTTTTGTAGAAACTGTAAGCTGAAAGTTGTTTTTGGAATTTATTCCTGCTGGCCCTTGTAGATTTACAAACTGTAGCCCAAACTTTTCATTTCAAGTAATATATTGATAGTTGAAAGTTCAAGGTAATAGTAATTATCATGGTAAAGACCTACTCCCATTACTTCCTTTATCGCATGACATAGACCTTAGACTTTGAAAACGCAACAATTTATCTTCAAATTGTTGTATAAAGAAGAACAGAAATTGCCTTATTCTTCTTATCAACACCGCTTCACTGATAAGTTTTCAAATCTTGTTCAAACAAAATTACCATATACTTATGTATGATGTATTTGCAAAAAAAATTCCAATTCCAGAAAAAAAAACTGGGTCAACGCTATTAAAAATTTCACAATGGGTTTGCCATTAATACTTAGTCATTGACTAAAAGGGGAAGTGATAATTTATTAATGGAATAAAAAAATCATAAATCCAAAAAAAGAAAATCGATAATTATTGACCTTCGATTGACAATGAAAATTTAATCTCTAATACAAAAAAGCTTGAGTAAGATCAGGGATAGACGTCATCTGTATGATGATCAGCTAATTGTGATTACTTTTCAAAAATTTCCAGTAATAATTAACAATATTCAAATCTTTACAATCCTCAAATTAGCACTTAATCGTCATATATGCGAAAAAAATTGTTTCCAGAATAACATCTAAACCTAAACACCACTTACAATAATGTCTCCGTTCCGATAAATGGGACGTATGTTGCACATTGGCATAGTTAAAAATTAAGCACCTTTATGAATAATAAACACTTTCGCTAATGCTGAAGATACGCCACTGATTATCACAGGCATAGCGAGTTCACTCGCACACACACACGAATCGCGGACGTGACCAAACAAAACAAAAATACACCTTATCGGTCTGGCAGTACAGAGCCAAGTAAATTTTCTTATCAAACTTGGTCGACAAATGCGACGAAACTGAAATTTGTTATCAATTTTTTTTTTTGTAAGCACTGTCCTGTGTTTGGTTGACGCAGGCCCAGTACCGTTCGCAGATAAGGACCCCAAAAAATTAATAATAATAATAAATAATTGCAACTTTTTCGTAATTATTTTGGTGCGAAGGTTACGGCTTCAATGATGCATATTGCGTAGATGTCGGGGCCAGCGAAATTGCGTAGGCTGAGTCGGATTTGTGTACCAACTTTTCCAGATGATCGTCAAGTTTATATAGACAGTTTGTTGAGTCTGATTCTGGTGTATTTATTAAAAAGAATCGGAAAGTGTTTAATTTTTTTGGACTTTAAAAATGGATCATAAACATTCAAGCTATATCCAGAGCACCAGGTGTCAGAGTCTATTCCTTCACATCGAAGAGTTTTCTTTGGAGCTAGAAAAAAAACATCTGGGATGATTTAATCACTAGCCGAAGAAATGCAAAGGAGATAAGGGAAGAATTGGGAAAATTTGAAGAATTTCAGGGAAGTTCAATTGTTGATGTACCTAGGTAAGTCAGAGAAACTAGTATTGAAGAGGTCTGGGGAAGTTTGTAAAGAAATCAGTGAAGGCATACAGTCAGAGGAAGTTTAAAGCAGTTTCCCTTCACTTTGAAAAATACATTAGATTAGATTTTGAGAAGTTAGACTTGAACTAGTTTTAAGACTCTTGTTCGAATAAACAATTTTCCTATACATATATCTTTCTATTTCTTTCAAACTCTTACCCCTTAGATACTCAGAGCAATATGAAATATGGGACTTGGAACTGAAGAAGACACTAGTTTTAAGACTCTTGTATATATATAGAGTGTTTTCTAATTTGATGTCAGTAGTCAGTATTCAAAGAGGCGATTTTTAGGTCTGTTTTGAGAAGAAAACTTCATATGAATGTATGTCCTAAACGTCTCAACTTTTGAGATACAAAGTGATAGAGATTTCAAAAATAAATAATTTATTTGTAGAGCTCAAACCTCATTTATAATCAGCTCTTCTGGAGTTCAAATTGGAATTACAAAAGCATGAAAATTCATTTAGAGCTGGAACTGATTTTTGAGTAATGAGTTCCAATTAGACTGGCTTACAAATTTGATTTTTGGACCCATCAGAATTGGAATTTAACTAGATAAGCTCAGAATCATACAAATGGCTGTTTTGAACTTTTCCAAAAGAATGAAGAATTTGGACGCGATTTCCCATGTTTTCCAGTATTTTTCAAAAATACAACCAAAACATGAACAGTATTTGGTAGTATTTATAAAAACAAAAATTGAATTTTCGGAGTTTTTGCTAGAGCTTGGGAAGATCTTACTTACTTTCAAGGAAGTTCGAAGAAAGTGATGAGTAAATTGAGAAAGTTTCCAGAAATTTAGGAAAGTACCGAAAAATATGGAAAAAGTTCGAGGAAGACTTGAGAAATCCAAGGAAGTATGTTAAGGACATCCAAGGAAGTCGGAAAAGCTTCAAAAAAAAATCTGAAGAAAATTTACCACCACCTAAGGAAATACAGATGAAGATCCTACTTCCAATCAATGAAGTGTAGAGAAAGTGAAGGGAGAATTTAGGAGGTTTGTGAAAGTAGGAAAGTACCAGTAGGTACCAAAAACTATTGAGAAAGTTCGGAGAAGAATTAAGAAATCTGAGAAAGTATGCAACTCGTTAAGGACATCCAAGAAAGTGAGAAAAGATTCAAAAAAGGTCCTGGAAATATTTCACCTCCAGCAAACTGCCAATATGAGAACTTATTTCCAATGCAGAAAATGTAAAGTAAGTAAAGGGAGAATTGAGAAAGTTTTTGAAAATTCAGGGAAATACCAAAAAGTATTGAGAAAGTTCGGGGGAGAATTAAGAAAACCGAGGAAGTATGAGACTTGTTAAAGACAACCAAGGAAGTCAGAAAAGCTTCAAAGAAAGCCCTGGAAAGACTTCATCACCAGCCAAGGAAATATAGATGAAAATCCTACTTCCAATCAATGAAGTGTAGAGTACGTGAAGGGAGAATTTAGGAGGTTTGTGAAAATGTAGTAAAGTACCAGTAGGTACCAAAACTATTGAGAAAGTTCGGAGAAGAATTAAGAAATCTGAGAAAGTATGCAACTCGTTAAGGACATCCAAGAAAGTCAGAAAAGATTCAAAAAAAGTCCTGGAAATATTTTACCTCCAGCAAACTGCCAATATGAGAACTTATTTCCAATGCAGAAAATGCAAAGTAAGTAAAGGGAGAATTGAGAAAGTTTTTGAAAATTCAGGGAAATACCAAAAAGTATTGAGAAAGTTCGGGGGAGAATTAAGAAAACCGAGGAAGTATGAGACTTGTTAAAGACAACCAAGGAAGTCGGAAAAGCTTCAAAGAAAGCCCTGGAAAGACTTCACCACCAGCCAAGGAAATATAGATGAAAATCCTACTTCCAATCAATGAAGTGTAGAGTACGTGAAGGGAGAATTTAGGAGGTTTGTGAAAATGTAGGAAAGTACCAGTAGGTACCAAAACTATTGAGAAAGTTCGGAGAAGAATTAAGAAATCTGAGAAAGTATGCAACTCGTTGAGGACATCCAAGAAAGTCAGAAAAGATTCAAAAAAGGTCCTGGAAATATTTTACCTCCAGCAAACTGCCAATAAGAGAACTTATTTCCAATGCAGAAAATGTAAAGTAAGTAAAGGGAGAATTGAGAAAGTTTTTGAAAATTCAGGGAAATACCAAAAAGTATTGAGAAAGTTCGGGGGAGAATTAAGAAAACCAAGGAAGTATGAGACTTGTTAAAGACAACCAAGGAAGTCGGAAAAGCTTCAAAGAAAGCCCTGGAAAGACTTCACCACCAGCCAAGGAAATATAGATGAAAATCCTACTTCCAATCAATGAAGTGTAGAGTACGTGAAGGGAGAATTTAGGAGGTTTGTGAAAATGTAGGAAAGTACCAGTAGGTACCAAAACTATTGAGAAAGTTCGGAGAAGAATTAAGAAATCTGAGAAAGTATGCAACTCGTTAAGGACATCCAAGAAAGTCAGAAAAGATTCAAAAAAAGTCCTGGAAATATTTTATCTCCAGCAAACTGCCAATATGAGAACTTATTTCCAATGCAGAAAATGTAAAGTAAGTAAAGGGAGAATTAGAAAATTTTTGAAAATTCAGGGAAATACCAAAAAGTATTGAGAAAATTCGGGGGAGAATTAAGAAAACCGAGGAAGTATGAGACTTGTTAGGGACAACCAAGGAAGTCGGAAAAGCTTCAAAGAAAGCCCTGGAAAGACTTCATCACCAGCCAAGGAAATACAGATGAAAATCCTACTTCCAATCAATGAAGTGTAGAGTAAGTGAAGGGAGAATTTAGGAGGTTTGTGAAAATGTAGGAAAGTACCAGTAGGTACCAAAAACTATTGAGAAAGTTCGGAGAAGAATTAAGAAATCTGAGAAAGTATGCAACTCGTTAAGGACATCCAAGAAAGTCAGAAAAGATTCAAAAAAGGTCCTGGAAATATTTTAGCTCCAGCAAACTGCCAATATGAGAACTTATTTCCAATGCAGAAAATGCAAAGTAAGTAAAGGGAGAATTGAGAAAGTTTTTGAAAATTCAGAGAAATACCAAAAAGTATTGAGAAAGTTCGGGGGAGAATTAAGAAAACCGAGGAAGTATGAGACTTGTTAAGGACAACCAAGGAAGTCGGAAAAACTTCAAAGAAAGCCCTGGAAAGACTTCATCACCAGCCAAGGAAATACAGATGAAAATCCTACTTCCAATCAATGAAGTGTAGAGTAAGTGAAGGGACAATTGAGGAGGTTTGTGAAAATGTAGGAAAGTACCAGTAGGTACCAAAAAGTATTGAGAAAGTTCGGAGAAGAATTAAGAAATTTAAGGAAGTAGGGAACTCGTTAAGATATCCAATCAAGTCAGAAAAGCTTCAAAGAAAGCCCTGGAAAGACTTCACCACCAGCCAAGGAAATATAGATGAAAATCCTACTTCCAATCAATGAAGTGTAGAGTACGTGAAGGGAGAATTTAGGAGGTTTGTGAAAATGTAGGAAAGTACCAGTAGGTACCAAAACTATTGAGAAAGTTCGGAGAAGAATTAAGAAATCTGAGAAAGTATGCAACTCGTTGAGGACATCCAAGAAAGTCAGAAAAGATTCAAAAAAGGTCCTGGAAATATTTTACCTCCAGCAAACTGCCAATAAGAGAACTTATTTCCAATGCAGAAAATGTAAAGTAAGTAAAGGGAGAATTGAGAAAGTTTTTGAAAATTCAGGGAAATACCAAAAAGTATTGAGAAAGTTCGGGGGAGAATTAAGAAAACCAAGGAAGTATGAGACTTGTTAAAGACAACCAAGGAAGTCGGAAAAGCTTCAAAGAAAGCCCTGGAAAGACTTCACCACCAGCCAAGGAAATATAGATGAAAATCCTACTTCCAATCAATGAAGTGTAGAGTACGTGAAGGGAGAATTTAGGAGGTTTGTGAAAATGTAGGAAAGTACCAGTAGGTACCAAAACTATTGAGAAAGTTCGGAGAAGAATTAAGAAATCTGAGAAAGTATGCAACTCGTTAAGGACATCCAAGAAAGTCAGAAAAGATTCAAAAAAAGTCCTGGAAATATTTTATCTCCAGCAAACTGCCAATATGAGAACTTATTTCCAATGCAGAAAATGTAAAGTAAGTAAAGGGAGAATTAGAAAATTTTTGAAAATTCAGGGAAATACCAAAAAGTATTGAGAAAATTCGGGGGAGAATTAAGAAAACCGAGGAAGTATGAGACTTGTTAGGGACAACCAAGGAAGTCGGAAAAGCTTCAAAGAAAGCCCTGGAAAGACTTCATCACCAGCCAAGGAAATACAGATGAAAATCCTACTTCCAATCAATGAAGTGTAGAGTAAGTGAAGGGAGAATTTAGGAGGTTTGTGAAAATGTAGGAAAGTACCAGTAGGTACCAAAAACTATTGAGAAAGTTCGGAGAAGAATTAAGAAATCTGAGAAAGTATGCAACTCGTTAAGGACATCCAAGAAAGTCAGAAAAGATTCAAAAAAGGTCCTGGAAATATTTTAGCTCCAGCAAACTGCCAATATGAGAACTTATTTCCAATGCAGAAAATGCAAAGTAAGTAAAGGGAGAATTGAGAAAGTTTTTGAAAATTCAGAGAAATACCAAAAAGTATTGAGAAAGTTCGGGGGAGAATTAAGAAAACCGAGGAAGTATGAGACTTGTTAAGGACAACCAAGGAAGTCGGAAAAACTTCAAAGAAAGCCCTGGAAAGACTTCATCACCAGCCAAGGAAATACAGATGAAAATCCTACTTCCAATCAATGAAGTGTAGAGTAAGTGAAGGGACAATTGAGGAGGTTTGTGAAAATGTAGGAAAGTACCAGTAGGTACCAAAAAGTATTGAGAAAGTTCGATGAAGAATTAAGAAATTTAAGAAAGTAGAGAACTCGTTAGGATATCCATTCAAGTCAGAAAAGGTTCAGAGAAAATCCTGGAAATATTTCACCTCCAGCAAACTGCAAATATGAGATCTTATTTCCAATGAAGTAAATGCACAGTAAGTAAAGGGAAAATTGAGGAAGTTTGCGGAAATTCAGGAAAGTACCAAAAAGTATTGAACACGTCCGGGGGAGAACTAACAAATCCAAAAAAATATGAGACTTGTTAAGGACATCTAAGGAAGTCGGAAGAGATTCGAAGAAAGTCCTGGAAAAGCTTCACCACCAGTGAAGGAAATACAGATGAAAATCCTACTTTCAATCATGGAAGTGTAGATTAAATTAAGGCAGAATTGAGGAAGTTTGTGGAAATGTAAGAAGTAACAGTACCAAAAAGTATTGGGAAAGTTCGGAGAAGAATTTAGAAATCTGAGAAAGTATGCAACTCGTTAAGGACATCCAAGGAAGTCAGAAACAGTTCAAAGAAAGTCCTGGAAATATTTTACCTCCAGCAAACTGCAGATATGAGATCTTATTTTCAATGAAGGAAGTGCAGAGTAAGTAAGGGGAGAAATGAGAAAGTTTGCCGAAATTCAGGAAAGTACCAATAAGTATTGAGAAAATTCGGAGGAGAATTAACCAGTTCGAGGAAGTATGAGACTTGTTATGGACATCCAAGGAAGTCGGCGGAGATTCAAAGAAAGTCCTGAAAAGATTTGACCTCAAGCCAAGGCAGTGCAGATGAAGCAAGAAAGTTTGTGAAAATCCAAAAAAGTACGATGCAGTTTGATTGATGCAAGTCTTAGAAAATTTGAAGAAATCTGAGGAAGTATAGGGCATGAATAGGGAAATCAGAGGAAATTCTAAGGAAATCTGAGAAATATCAATCAAATATTAAAAGAAGTTTACCAAAATTTTGAAGATGATTTCTTCTTTGATTCTTGTCCAGAAAAAACTGTAACTTGGATTTGAAATTGAAGGAACCAATAGTCGTTCATACTGAAAATTTTCAAGTATCTCTCTTTCCCTTTTAGGCTCTTTCTAGAAGATTTCCTTGTCTTTTTGAATACGTCAAGCCATCAGTGACAAACTACTTGGGAAGAGTTTACCTCTAATCGAAGAAATGAAAAAGGAAAATCAAGAAGTCTCAACAAGGACATCTGAGGAGGCACAAAGAAGTCTTGGAAAAATCTCAAAATGCAAATGAAAATTATTTAGGAGGTTTGTGAACATCAGTAGAAGTACAAGAAAGTTTGAATGATGCAAGTCTGAGGAAATAATGAGAGAGTTTGGATGAATTCAAGGATGGATTGGAATAATCCCATTCATTACAAATTTTCCAGAATATTTCTTGTATTTTATCTAAAAAGTGGTTCTTCTTTTTTGGATACTTAAAGTAAAGGTGAGTGCACTAGCGAATATTTTTCTTTTAGCCAAGTACCTACCTAAGTGAAGAAGGAATATTGAAAATGTTTGTTGAAAAAATTGTAAATTATTGAGCCAATCCTAGGGAGTTTGAGGAGACGGACAAACCTGAAAAGTCCAATGAAGAATTTGCAAGGATCTCTCTATTTTCCCGTAGACTTTTTATTATAGAAGTTTTTTTTCATTACAATCGAAGAGGAAACCCGATTCTCGACTCGGAAAGTATCGTTCATCGATTGAGCATACTGTCAAGGCTCTGGTTTGCGTGACAAAAGTCTTGGGTCCGTTTATTCCAAAATCAAAGTCCAATTAACACAGCAATAATTTACTACATTAATTAACTCAAACAACTTAACTTTCAACAATATTCACTATCTTAATCGTATAACAGGCAAACTTAAACTACTGCTAACTAATACCGGCCTTTATATATTTGTAATTTATTCGTGTAGAATCCAGAACAAACGCGATAATCATATTTACCCGATTAAAGTAGAATTTACTTAGATTCTAAGTTATTCTGTACAGTTTGGTTGGATTCTCAACATTCTGGCGTTATCCTGGCGGATGCGTTACCGTTACAATACGTTTTGGCTACCTTTTTATAACAAGAATGACAATGAAAAGAGAAGCTCAGATAAGTCAAAGGAAATGCGGAAAATATTTATCAAAAAATAGGGAAAAGTTTCTGGGCAAAATGTAAGAGCTTTCGAGAATCTTCAGAAAGTTGGAACTGAAATAGAATGAACCTGTTATGACAAGCACTCTTCTTTATCTAGAAGAATTTTCAAGAAATTCTTCAAAATCATCAAGTACCCAAGCAGATTTTCCCAATTCAACACAAGCTATGGTCTATTTCATTGTAGTTGATAGCTCAAATCGAGGTTTAGGAACATAAAGTCATTGTAAAACCATTGTAAACCATAGGTTTTACAATGACGTTATGGTCTTTAACCTCGATTTGAGCTATCAACTGCAAGGAAATAGACTAAAGGTGTATTATAGGTGACCCATTCATTATAAATTTTATTTAATAGGTACACAACATCGATAACATCTGAAATACATTTGACGAATTCTGGAATACAATTCACAATTTCAGATCGACGAATAAATAAGCTGAAAGCCAAGTGTCGTTTTCAGAAATACAAGTGACCAAACTGAAATACAAATTACTTCTTCTGAAATACAACTGATCAAACTGAAATACAAATGACGTTTTCTGAACTACAAAAATGACAAAGTTGAAATACAAATAACACTTTCTGAAATTAAATTTACACAGCTGGAATACAATTGACGCATTCTGAACTAGAATTGATAAATCTGAAATACAAGTGATACATTCTGAAATACTTATGGGAAAAGACTCTTGGTTTTCTTATTATTTTAGGATACCTAGAATTTCGAAGAACCATTAGAATGAAACGTATGGCGAAGTGAAATAGTTTTATGTATCATTATTCAGCTGCTACTTTCCAATACCGCTAGATCTTTTGAATGATGATTGATGAGACATTACCATATTTTTCCTTTATATGCTTATAGAAAAAGATTCCAATAAATCTACCAATGCAAAACGCCATGAGTATAATGAAAATGCTATTGTAACCCATTGAAACTCACTGGTATTTAGGCTGAAAATTGTTGCAGTCCGTTTGGAAGACATATTTGTGCCAATTCTTAAGGTAAAAAAAACACCACAAACTGAAGGTCCAAACTCACCAGTTTATGTAATCTGCCACCAATCATACTATTACTCCGAAAGAAAGTCATTACAACACTAAACGAAAATCCAAAATATTCACTTAAAGCCCGAATGGCGTCACCAAAATACCTAAATTTGTCTAGCCAAGCAAATGCCACGTTTTCTTTTGCCAAAGTTACCGAAACGAACCGTAAGACGTGACTGGGACACCCGGTGTGTCTGTGTCAAGATTTTTAGGGTGGTTGTTCCGAGGGTGAACAGGGGGACAAGCAGGGTGCAGGTAGTCGAAGAGGCAGCATCCCTTCAAACAGCAACAAGTTTCATCTTTTGGCTGCAAGAGGTTATATTTTCAAAAAATTCCATAGTTGTTGTTTACTCGAAAATCATCTGATGAACTTGAACTTCATCAAATAATCAGGAGCCATTGAATTTTACATTAGCGTAGGCTATGGGCTAGATTTCGGAGCAAATATTTGTACATTTATAATAGTTTTAGGTATTTGTTTGAGTTAGTTAATTAGTTTGTCCGACGACAATATAAGTTCTAATTATGCAAAAATATTCACCGACGCATTTTGTTATCAAGCTTTTTAATTATTTCGGCGACGTATTTACCCAGTCCCCGCCGAATTATTATTATGTAGAGGTAGGTAATAATCGTTGGCACAAAAAATAATAATAATAATATAACGTCGGCCCCCAAACAATTAAAAATGTTTACTCAATAAATGGTTGGTTGAAGATTAGAGCGATATATCGGTTTTTGATAAAAATTGCTTATTGAAGATCAAATTCCGAAGCCAAAGGTCATGTTTAATAATGACTCATTGGATAATGACTGTCACTAATGTTGGAAGTTTCTACCTGACCCTTCTTTATCTTGCAAAAATTTTCGAATATTGACTTTGTCCCTTCACATCAAATTAGTTTAATGGTTGGTGCAACGAGGGTTGTACATCTGCTACAACAAATCTTCAATCACATGTTAAATTAGTTATGAGAGGGATAAGTAATCTTGATTTCGCTTGATCACCTTGTAATTTTTATGTGGGCAAATGTAAATGAATGAAAACTGATATGCTATTAGGAAAACGATGACGAATTGCCTAAAACATTTTTAAATGGACAAAGAGAATTTCTCTTGAAATGTCAATAAATAAATTTATTGACTGTCATAAAATAAATGCATTTTACACCTCCCGCCCCGTTTATGGTTACTTTCTGCAGCAAAATAAACAGTCGGCCATCATCCCAGAAGATGCATTAAAAATTCATTTTTGCAACGCCAACGTAAATGTTTATATGTACGGATTCTTGGGATTTTTAATTTATTGTGCAAGATTTATTTATATATGCGAGGCGTTTTTGATTCTTCGACTGGTAAATTATATCGAGTTTTTTGAAGATAGATAGATATCTTTGTTTGCTAAATCTGAGAAAACTCATGGGTACCGGTTTGCCAAATTTTATGGGAACATTACAAGTTCAAATATAGTTTTTCAGTTTGTTTCGCCTTTAGCTATGAATTCCAAGTTAGAAAGTGGCTCTATAAAAGAAGTAACTTGAGCTTAAGACACTTGAAAAGTTACTTTAAAACCCTGGAAAAATTAAGCTGCAAATGACAAAGTTGGAAAGTTACTTTGTGAATTCTGAGAGAAACACTGTAAATACCAAGTCGTTGGTGGTTATGTACTTTAAATACTTGGAAAATGTACTTTAGTAGGGACTTGAAAAATCACTTAATCAATTGTGGAAAAACATTTTTGGACTACGTATGACAAAACTGAAAAGTTACCTAGACACCTATGAATTCCATATTGAAAAGTAGCTCTAAAGAAAAAGTAACTTTGACTCAGGACACTTGAAAAGTTCCTTTGAAATCCTTAAAAAGTTGAGCTGCAAATGACAAAGTTGGAAAGTTACTTTGTGAATTTTGGGAGAATCACTGTAAATACCAACTTGTTGATGGGTATGTACTTTAAATACTTGGAAAATGTACTTTAGTAGGCACTTGAAAAATACTCAATCAATTGTGGAAAAACTGTTTTGGACTACGTATGACAAACCTGAACAGTTACTTCAGACACCTATGAATTACAAGTTGAAAAGTAGCTCTCTAGCAAAAGTAACTTTGACTTAGAACACTTGAAAAGTTACTTTAAAATCTTGGAAAAGTTATGCTGCAAATGACAAAGTTGGAAAGTCAGTTTGTAAATTCTGGGGGAATCACTGTGTAAATGCCAAATTGTTGATGGTTATATACTTTAAATACTTGAAAAAATTTACTTTAGATAGGTAGATACCTGGAAAATCACACAATCATTTCTGAAAAAACTGTTTTAAACTACATATGACAAAACTGAAAAGTTACCGCAGGAACCTATGAATTCCAAGTTGAAAAGTAGCTCTATAGCAAAAGTAACTTTGACTCAGGACACTTGAAAAGTTACTTTAAAATGCTGGAAAAGTTATGCTGCAAATGACAAAGTTGGAAAGTTACTTTGTGAGTTCTGGGAGAAACACTGTAAATGCCAACTTGTTGATGGTTATGTACTTTAAATACTTCGAAAATGTACTTTAGTAGGGACTTGAAAAATCACTCAATCAATTGTGGAAAAACTGTTTTGGACTACGTATGACAAAGCTGAAAAGTTACCTCAGACACCTATGAATTACAAGTTGAAAAGTAGCTCTATAGAAAAAGTAACTTTGACACAGGACACTTGAAAAGTTACTTTGAAATACTCAAAAAGTTGGGCTGCAAATGACAAAGATGGAAAGTTACTTTGTGAATTTTGGGAGAATCACTGTAAATACCAACTTGTTGATGATTATGTACTTTAAATACTTGGAAAATGTACTCTAGTAGGGACTTGAAAAATCACTCAATCAATTGTAGGTAAACTGTTTTGGACTACGTATGACAAAACTGAAAAGTTACCTCAGACGCCTATGAATTAGAAGTTGAAAAGTAGCTCTATAGCAAAAGTAACTTTGACTCAGAACACTTGAAAAATTACTTTGAAATCCTCAAAAAGTTGAGCTGCAAATGACAAAGTTGGAAAGTTACTTTGTGAATTCTGGGAGAAACACTGTAAATACCAAGTTGTTGATGGTTATGTACTTTAAATACTTGGAAAATGTACTTTAGTAGGGACTTGAAAAATCACTCAATCAATTCTGGAAAAACTGTTTTGGACTACGTATGACAAAACTGAAAAGTAGCTCTATAGAAAAAGTAACTTTGACTTAGGACACTTGAAAAGTTACTTTAAAATCCTGGAAAAGTTAAGCTGCAAATGACAAAGTTGGAAAGTTACTTTGTGAATTTTGGGAGAATCAGTGTAAATACTAACTTGTTGATAGTTATATACTTTAAATACTTGGAAAATGTACTTTAGTAGGGACTTGAAAAATCACTCAATCAATTGTAGAAAAACTGTTATGGACTACGTATGACAAAACTGAAAAGTTACCTCAGACACCTATGAATTATAAGTTGAAAAGTAACTCTATAGCAAAAGTAACTTTGACTTAGGACACTTGAAAAGTTACTTTAAAATCTTGGAAAAGTTATGCTGCAAATGATAAAGTTGGAAAGTCAGTTTGTGAATTCTGGGAGAATCACTGTGTAAATGCCAAGTTGTTGATGGTTATATACTTTAAATACTTGGAAAATTTAGTTTAGATAGGTACCTGGAAAATCACACAATCATTTATGAGAAAACTGTTTTTGACTACGTATGACAAAACTGAAAAGTTACCGCAGGCACCTATGAATTACAAGTTGAAAAGTAGCTCTATAGCAAAAGTAACTTTGACTCAGGACACTTGAGAAGTTACTTTAAAATCCTGAAAAACCTAAGTTGCAAATGACAAAGTTGGAAAGTTACTTTGTGAATTCTGGGAGAAACACTGTAAATGCCAAGTTGTTGATAGTTATGTACAGGGTGTTTTTTTATATATTAATACCTCACCTACAGCCTTTACCTTTACAGGTAAAAGAAAGGTGTAAATACAGAAGTTGTACAGTTTGAATTTTTAGAAACCATGGTCAGAAACAAAATTTGAATATCAGAAATGTGAAATTTTGCATGCTTCCAGCTTTATCCAAATGGGATGCCCTATATTTCATTTCATATTCTTGAAGAGCACAATGCCCCGATTCCAAAAATACATAGTTTGCCTATATTTGATTGAACAGTCTCTCACATATTCGGCTCCAAAAATTGTAAAAATACTATCCTACTACTGATTTTGTGAACCATTCTACCTGTACAGGTGAAAGCTGCAGTAAAATTTGAGGTACTTGGTTTCTCTGATAGTATTTGTAAGATTATCCACTTTTTGTCAATTTGCCTTTTAACAGGAATCAGTAATGTTACTTCACCAAACTAGTAACATAATGTGATAAGTTATTCAAGTACAAACAAGTGAATTGTTGCAGAACTTATGGCTGGACCTCTGCGGAACGAGCGTAGCGAGTTCCGCAGTCATCTATTCATTGATACGTGGTTCAAGTGCGATACTAACCTGACTCACTCAAATGTCAGTTATTCTCATTAGTTCAAAAACTACACGTTTCAGGTGAGTGTCTTATTTGAATAATTCAACAGTATATTGGTGAGTAGATGGCTGTGGAACTCGCTGCGCTCGTCCCACAGAGGTTCCCCCATTAGTTCCGCAATAATCCACTTATTTGTAATTGAATAATTACTTATTACATAAAGTCAAGATTTGTAACATTATAATTAATCACTCTTTGTCAATTTGCCTTTCACCAGGAATGAGTAATGTTACTTTACCAAACTAGTAACAAAATGTCACAAGTTATTCAAGTACAAATGAGTGAATTGTGGCGGAACTTATGGCAGTCATTTATTCATCAATATGTTGTTTAACTAGAATACTAACCTGACTCACTCAAATGTGAGTTATTCTCATTAGTTTAAAAAGTACACGTTTCAGGTGAGTGTCTTCTTGGAACAGTTCAACAGTATATTGATGAGTAGATGGCTGCGGAACTCGCTGCGCTCGTCCCGCAGAGGTCCACCCATAAGTTCCGCAACAATCCATGTATTTGTACTTGAACAATAACTTATTATATAAAGTCAGAATTTGTAGGATTATCCACTTTTTGTCAGTTTGCCTTTTAACAGGAATTAGTAATGTCACTTTACCAAACTAGTAATATATTGTGACAAGTTATTCAAGTACAATATTAACGTGCTTTACTCAGTTGTGAATTTTTCTCATTAGTTCAAAAACTACACGTTTCAGGTGAGTGTCTTATTTGAACAGTTCAATAGTATATTGGTGAGTAGATGGCTGCAAAACTCGCTGTGCTCGTCACGCAGAGGTCTATCCATAAGTTCCGCAATAATCCACTTATTTGTACAGGGTGTTTTTTTAAATATTGACACCCCACCTACAGCCTTTACCTTTACAGGTAGAAGAAAGGTGTAAATACAAAAGTTGTATAGTTTTGGCTGAATTTTTAGAAACAAAATTTGAATAACAGAAATGTGAAATTTTGCATGCTTCTAGCTTTTTTCAAATAGGATGTCCTATATTTCATTCTATATTCTTGAAGAGCATAATGCCCCGATCTATTGATTGAGCAATCTCTCATTTATTCAGCTCCAAAAATTATAAAAATACTATCCTACTACTAATTTTGTGAACCATTCTACCTGTACAGGTGAAAGCTACAGGTAAAATTTGAGGTACTTGGTTTCTCTGATAGTATTTTTAAAATTTTTAGAACTAAATATGTTGGAGACGGCTCAACCAAATATAGACAAACTATATAGTTTTGGAATCGAGAAATTGTGCTCTTCAAAAATATAGAACCAAATATAGCACATTCCATTTGAAAAAAGCTGAAAGCATGCAATATTTCACATTTCTGACATTCAATTTTTGTTTCTGACCATGGATTCTAAAAATTTAGCCAAAACTGTACAACTTTTATATTTAAACCTTTCCTCTACCTGTAAAGGTAAATGCTGTAGGTGGGGTGTCAATATATAAAAAAACACCCTGTACTTTAAATACTTGGAAAATGTACTTTGGTAGGGACTTGAAAAATCACTCAATAATAATTGTGGAAAAATTGTTTTGGACTACAATATGACAAAACTGAAAAGTTACCTCAGACACCTGAACATCAGTTTTAAAATCCTGCAAGATTTATGCTGAAAATGACAGAGGTAAAAAGTTACTTTGTGAATTCTAAAAGAGTCACTGTATATGCCAAGTTGTTGATGGTTATGTACTTAAGTACTTGGAAAATTTACTTCAGATAGGTAATTGGAAAAACACTTAATAAATCATAGAAAAACTATTCTGGACTGTATATGCCTTTGGCTAACTACATACTTGAGAAAATTACTCCAATTGCTAGAAACTTTACTTCAGTCATATAAGTAGTTAATGCCAAATTGGACAAATAAATTCAGACACTTGAAGAGTTACTGTAAATATACTTGAAAGAGTTACATTGAACATTTGATTAGTTACTAGAAAATCTTTAAGGAGTTATTTCAGGCAGTATATATTGGAAGTTACTAGGCTGTGTAACTGAATGAAAAGTAGTTACTTGAAAGAAATTACTTCATACTTAAAATCCTGGAAAAGTTACTTTAGGCAGCAAATGAGAAAGTTGGGAATTTACTCAACTTCTTGAAAGTGTTACTTAAGACAGTAAGGACGTTGCTTTAAAAATCCGGGAGAAGTTACTTGGAATGATAAGTTACTTCAGATACTTGCAAAAGTTACTTAAAGCACTTTGGATACTTAAAAAATATTCCATTGGACACTTGAAGCATGACTTCACATATGTACTTGAAACAGCTACTCGAAGTGAATACAAAGTACAAAATTCACTTCAGATACTAGTAGAAGTTACTTTGGGCACTTGAAAAATTATTTCAGCTACTTGAAAAAATTACTTGAGAAGTTATTCAAATTGTAAATAGAAGTTATGTGATCTAAAACCTAGATCCAACAGGTATTCGCTTTGATTATCTGAGGGTAACAAACTTAAAGTCCTAAGATTACAAGGAATGTAACAAAATAGTCATAGTTTCTAGAAAAGCAAAATAATGCAGATTCTATCTGCTCCTCATATGAATACTACTCACATTACTCTTGCCCCTATATCAAGTTACAATGCAAGTAACAACTTGTAGACATCACATCGTTAATTAAAATAAACAAATACGTTATAAAACTTGAAACTAATTATGCAACACTTACATTATCGTGTAATCTACTAAAGTTAACAATCATCCTTTTTACCAAAAAAAACTACACACACGATTCCATTGTCGTTTCACTTTCAGGATCGCAAATAAAACACCATCGAATCGCGGTGTGATCCGAAGAGGAACTGACATTTACCATCAAAATTAATCGGCGCTTACGTCACCATCGCGGCATTGGTCGCGTCGGTCTTTTGTTTTCTGGGTTCCGAGAACCATTTTTAATGTTTTGATTCCACCTTTTTACGCCTTGGCCTAGAATTCTATACCGCAGTAGTTGATAAGCAACCTCTAATTCGTATATATACGTGATAAAGATTGGCTTCACATTGAAAGTTGTTTAACCTCCTGATGGTTTTACACTGGTCGATTACTTTTTAGGTAATGATGATGATGGTGATGGTTAGTGCATGTTTACGAATCTTGCACAACTTGTATTCGCGTACGTGTCGAGTATTCAAGGCTCTTGGAATGTTTTCGTTTAGGAAATATTCAAACAACAACAATGCAGCGGTGTAAATCTAGATTCTAGAATAATGTGCATTGTTAATCGGAAAGTGCAAGGTGGAATTTGAAACGCGAGAAAAATTATTTTGTTAATGGTTGATGTTGCTTCACTTTATCCACTTTGATAATTGCCTCAAGCGTCTATAAAGAAAAAGAGGTGGGAAAAAATTAAATTATTGGATGGTAGATGTATCGGAACCATATAGACTACTTGTTGGACAAAACAAAAAGAATCGCTAGAAAGTAGATATTGGTTGCTCAGAATAGATGAGAATGGCGAAGATTGAGAAAGACGATGATAATGGTAAACCACTTGCTTGAATTTGGGCAAACAATTCTTCAAACTTCCCGCAAATTCCTCCAAAATGTTCAAAAATTTCTTGCAAATGTCTATAGCAAATTCCCTAGAAATGTATTTCTCTATTTTTATTACATTCAATGTTAAAACCAATAAATTTCCCCAATTTTCCTGAATTTCAATCTTTTCTTTATCCACTTGCAAAATTTCAATCCAATACCTGAAACATTGTCTACAAAAAAGATAAATAAAACGCCCCTCAATGTAATTTTTCGGAAACTTGATTTCTTCTAAAATAACATTGACACACCTTTTTCCTCACAACTCCGGTAATTTCAATCCGATCTTGACGTTATTGAGCTTGAATTAAAGCCAATTAAATACTTTACAAATCTCTACCAATTTTCAATGCAGCTCCAAGAGTTTCGCAGCTGCAAAGCTTTAAAGATTTTCGACTTCGATTTTTTTCCAAAATTCCATTGATCCACGGCACTAGCTGGCATCAAACACATAACCTCACTTTCGATCGGGGGACAAACAAAGCATTAACACTCATGCGCTAGCTATATTACGTCACAAATCATCAAAAATCATATAATAACGAAAGGGGGACTAAAATGTCATTTGGATAGATAAACAATACCTATTTCTCAAATGTATCTGTTATCTGTTCAGACATTTCGAACAAGTTTGACGCAGTGACGTTTTTTAGCATTGTTTATCCCAAGGAAGGTTTATCCAATGACATAAGTTTCTCCCCGTATCAAAGTGATGTTATGTGATTTGTGACGTAATACGTGATAGCTAGCGCCTGCGTGTAAACAGTCCTTAAAGGATTTTTCTGTCCCCCCATTGAAAGTGAGGTTATTTGTTCAAAAATAGATCTAATCAGGTCGAAGTGCGAAGAGGTCTATAACCTAAACACCCCCCCAACCATCACAATCTGCAATCTACATGTAAATCTCCATAAGATTTTTTTCGGAAATGGGGTGATTTTCTGGTGAGAAGAAATCAGTAGAATTTATTTCTTATGACGAATGCCTAGAATAAGCACAAGAATCCAACCGAAACAAAAAAAAAAAACCTACAAACTGAAAACAAATCCTATACAAAGATCCCAACGAGTGTCTCAAATATATAAGCTCCATTGTTAATGTAGCTAGCGGCATTCCACCTATCCGAACAGAATGCATCAAAAATATGCATGATAAGGGCTGACACTTGAGTCACTGGTCGGACATAATGTAAACCGACCGAGACGGCTGTTTTTCTTGTATTCTTGGAATCCTTTCGGAAACAGAAGAATGCAATAATGTCAACGTCTGTTTTGTTTTTAATTACGTCGACAAATTTCAATTAATTTATCTCAATCAATAATTGTAAAATCCTGCTTGAAAGAAATAAGTATACGAAAGAGAAATAACACACCTGTTTTGTTTAAGAAGCCTATTATTTTCCTATCCGACACCTGTCTCTCGACTTTATTAACACAAAAGGCCCGGTTGCCAGCTTTTTCACATTGTCTGGGTAATTTTTTTTACATAATATTTATTTTTCCATTGTTTGTTACTCTTATACACAATTTTGTCGAAGTTTTAAGCAAAATTTGGTAAATAAATATGGGATTAGATTATACAGGGTTCATTATATTGGTCAGAAGGTCTTACTAGTTCAACGCCTTATGCTAAAAAAACAGGAATAAAGTGTTTTTTAATGTAAATTTATCAAGTGATAAGATAATCAATGTTATATTTTGTTGAGAGATAAGATTAAAATTGGCCAATTCAATTTTATTTTTCTTATATTTTTTTTGCTTCAAATAGATAGGTATTGAATTTTTAAAAATTACTTCTACACAAGAAAATTCTGGTTAAAACCTTAAAACTAATCAAGGAAGATTTGGTATGAGCCTGTGGCCATAAGAAATTTTCATTAAGATCTCTTTTTGGCATAATTAGAGGGTTATTTATGGCTGCTTTCTTCAATTTATAACTCTTTTTGGCAGATATTGAAGACAAAAGCTGTAGATATAGTCCAAATATCTCTGGAGTAGGTACATGATAATGGAAAAAGTCTTTGATTATTAGTAACTTGAAAAAGTTGCCGTTTTATATTCGGCCTAACCTGATTATAGTTGCATCCCTGCAATTCCAGAATCAGAAGAATCTGAAAGTGGGAGGTTACCATTGCCCTCACTTCTACTAGATGTAAATAAACCCAGAATTTTAGAAGTGTCTCTACAACCGCTAGAGTTTCCAACTCATAGGAGTGGTAATTTCTCTCTGCATTATTAGTGTGTCTACTGTAATACGCCACTGGTCCTAAGTGCGATTCATAATGCTGAAGTAGGATTCCTGCAATGCCGTCTTGACTAGCGTCTATGTGAATGTCTGTTGTTAAAGTTGGGTCATATATATCAAGTATAGGGTGTTCTATTAATCTGCTTTTCAGATTTTTAAATGCCTTTGTTTTAGGATATTTTTTTTGTTAATGTAGTTAAGGGTTTTACAATTTCTGAGTAATTTTTGACGAATTTCCTAAAATATCCAGTTAAACCTAGAAATTGACGAACTTGTTTAACAGCTTTTGGTACAAGGAAATTCTGAACAGCCTCTATTATTGCAGTCCTAGGTCGTACCCCATGTTGGTCTATTTCAAATCCTAAATAATTTATGGTTGAACAAAGAAAAGCGAATTTGTTGATGTTGACCGTCAAATTTTCATTTCGTAATGTTTGGATGCTACATAAATTTTCTTCGGGACTTTTGCTTGGTAAAATTATGTCGTCAAGATAAACTGCAGCTATGTCGCGATATAGCTCTAACATTTGATTCATCTTGCGCTGAAACACTGCTGGTGCGTTACTGAGACCAAATGGCATTCGGTTGTACTCGTATTGTTCTTCAGGTGTTACAAAAGATGTAAGGTTTTTTTTCTACGACTGCTCTAGACAGCTATTAAAAACGCACTACTAACTTACCTAGAAAATCAATTATTCCGCACAGCGTGCGAAAAGTAACTTTTCACACGCTGAAATAAAAATGACACTTCTACTGAATTTTTGTTTTGCAAGTAACTCTGAGTGCATTCAACGTACGTACCAAAATATTTCGTTGATTATAACCTTAAATAATAATGTTTAACAAAAAAAAATAATTAAATCTCAATGTGAATATAGTTATTTCGCAGTCGTAGAAAAACTATAGTGTGTAACGCGTGTGAAAAGTGCTATTTTCAACACTTGTTGCACAATATACTATACTATGTTCGACTATTGGAATCTGGTGGTATCCTGAGCCAAGGTCTGGTAAATACTGCTTAATTTAGCTATCTGGTCATCAATATGAGGCAGTGGATATCTGTATTTGATTGTTTTGAGGTGAAGTTTTCTGTAATCCACACACATTCTGTCATTGCTATCTTTCTTCTTAGCTAAGAGCACAGGAGAAACATAACAAGAAGTAGATTTGCGCACTATTCCAGGTCCTAGTGACTTAGAAACAATTGTCCCCACTTTTTCTTTTTCCGTTTCTGCCATTCTATAGGGTCTGTAGGTAAAAGGCGGGTCGTCTGTGAGCTTGACTACCATCTCAGCTGATTTAGCTTGCCCAAAAGATTCAGATACAGTGCCGAATAGATCTCTAAATTCCTGTAATATATCCACTAGTTTCCACGGAAGTTGTCGGTCACTCGTACCAATTTTAACATTTTTTTCTTCTATTTGGGGATGTTTGTTAATTTCGAGTCGCAGTATACGTGCAAATTTGTCTCTACCTTCCATTTCGCAAAATAATGCTCTAGCTATAGGATCTTTATTGTTTCGCGTAAGATCTTTGCCCGATAAATGTATTATTGGGATTATTGGTACGTTTTTTGGAGATAAGTGAATAAGGATCTGAGGAATTGCATATTCCCTCCCCAGTTGGCAGGTGAAACAGGCTTCAATGTAAAAGTCTCCCTGAACTACTGATTTGCTATTACATATAACACGAAGAATTCCAACATGATTTGGTGTAATAACATAACGGGTATATTATAGTCTGGTTGTTGAAGTTCACTATTTTACAAGTAACCCTGGTTGCTCAGTAAATGCGTGTCCTATTAATATTGAAACCTCTTGTAAATTATCAGGAATCACAAGGCAATCTACAGTTCTTTGGACACCATCATCTTTCAATGTGACTGTTACTTTTCCTAAGACCTGTATGTGGTTCATTCCATAACCTTTCAGGGTAACTTCACAATCTAAAATGGGAATATCAAGCTATTTTGCCTCAGATAAACATATCAGATTGCAACTAGCACCGAAATCGATAAAGGCGCGAAATGTGATGTTATCGGTGATGACTTTTTTAAAATATTTTGTATTGTCGTCTGACGCGTTCTTGATTATTCGACGTTGTGTCCTTGGGTCCCTGATGTCCTGGATGTTTGGGTACTCTACAATATCTTGCTCGGTGACCAAACCTCTGACAATTGTAGCATTGCGTCTTGCAATTCTTAGACACATGTCCATCCAAAATGAAAGATGTTTTGGAAGGAATTATTTTCCTGTCTCTCCTTTGTTCCGCAAACAAAAGCATAGCAAATTCCTCTAATATATTTAATTGAGGAAAAAGACTGGATTGAACTTAGAAGGATTTGAAACCCATCGCAAAACATTGTCTTAAAAAATAACCCAAGGATTATATCCGTAATTTCCTCTAGACCACTGTCTTTCAACAACAATCATCTTATTCGCAATCATCATCAGAGTTAATAACGAATCGCCTTATTAGCCGAGCCCGCCTTCCGTCATTCTTAGGGCGACCCAGCGGGCGGGACAGAACAATATTTTGTTATGTTTGATCTTTGTTAAGAGCTTAACGAGCTCTCTCGGACTTGACGAAGAAGGCCACACCAAATAGAAAATGAATAATAATATGAGATATTTTAATCCTCGTACACCTCACTTAACTCGAAATTGAATTTCAAAGTAATGCAAAAGTATCTTAACCACAAAACAATTTGCCTCTTATATACAAGATGAATAATATAGTAGCAAGATTATATCGAAACAAAAAAACCCAAAGTTGTGCAAATTCAATTTCCGTTTACATGATTCAATCTAACTCAAGAGAATAGGTTTAAAAAAGCGTTAAAGCATAATAATTCTCAATTCAATATAAAACAAAAACTCAACTTGAAGGTATAGCGAAATCAACACTTGTTTGTATCTTAGTATAAAGCCATCAAAGTGTAGGTAGACGTAAAACGCAGCCATTAACAGATTGTCGTCAAAAGCAAAATCGCTTTCTAATAAATACCCGCATTAGCTTAAGCTCTTTGACAAGCGAACGTAACTAAACTTGACACCGACGCATTGTCCGTAAACTTGCGAATCAATTTCTACTATGCCCGGCCTTAATGTAATTGCACTTTAGGTGAGTAGACCGACTACCGGGGCGACTACTCCGTATGCCTTTTATCGTGGGGCTTTTCAAGTTCCACAGGAGATAATTCGTGCAGAACTAAGTTAGGTATAAAAGAGGTTGTGTGATCCTTTCTCTGGAAACGTCTATAGTCAATTTTTTTCTGAAAAATTGTTAAAGGAATAATTTTGAAGTTTTCTGAATGAAAAGAGGAAGAATGGGAGCTTCTTTAAGTGAAATTTTAAATTGATTCAGTGAGAAACATCAACACGAAAAATTCTTGAAAATTAACTTCCAGAAACTAGATTTTACAAAAAAACACTTTTGCATATTCGATTTTTTTCTCTGGAAAACTGTTGCAGGAATAAATTTGAAACTTTCTAGATAAGAAAAAAAGAATAGGAGCTCATTCAAGTAAAATTTCAAATTGATTCAGTTAAAGTGGTCTTACCCAAGATGCCTATTCTGGAAACCAGGAATTAGAGAAAACAGTCTCATGAAAACAATAATTGTTTCTGTCTTTGTCAGAGTCACGCAGATAAAAATATGAGTGACAAAGAAAGAATGTGCGTTATCATGAGAACGTTGTTCCCCTGTTTCAAGAATAGAGGTCCTTATTTAATAATTTTTGTACTGTTAGGTGTCACTAGAAGTTCGTAGGATGAATTATTGATGAGATTACAGGATCCCTATTCCCGAAACAACGAATCAGCGTACTCATGAGGTTTCGGCCTTCGTCACCTATAGTCTTATTTTCATAACACTGACGGCAGAGCAATCTTTCCCATGAGAACCTGTTTTGAGAATAGATATTCAGATAAGTTTTAGACTTTTTATTGGAAATAATCGTGTTGCCTATATGCATAGATTGTAGATAGTATTTTTTGATGTAGATTATTAAATAAATTGATACAGAAAAAGAACAAATTTACACATAACAAAAAATCACGTTACTGAAAACGCCCTCTCATTGGCTAAAGCCGATATTCCTGCGCTTCGTTGCCACATTAGGAATCCAAAATTTCCATTCAAAAAACTGTTAACATGGATGCCACATTTTTTCATAAAATCATAATTGGCGATTGATGATTGATTCATTAAAAGTATCCAAATTGGACCACCTTGTACATATACAGGGTTGTCGTTATGTATACAAACGGCATAATATTCCATAACGCGCTTAATTAAGTCACAAATGGCTTACCCAGAAACGATAAACATGGCAACATTGCAAATACCACCGGCAAATCGGGCATTCTCAAAAACCCCCAAGGCCTTTATTTTTGAAACAGGGTAGCAGTGTTCTCATCAGAACGAGTGTTCCGTCTTTGTTACTTATATTATAATTTGCGCATCATTGAGAAAGACAGAGCAATCGTTCTCATTAGGACGCTAATCCTGATTTCAAGAATAGGTACCCAAGTAGGAAATAGTGCACATTTTTCTTAGACGCGTTCTGAAATATTAGACCGTTAACATAACAACAATCCTGTATATTTTTCTTCTTCAAGATTTTTTTAATGCTCATAAAAATTAAATTGCTTGTTTCTAGAGATACAGATTAGCTAGCAAGAGTTCACCGATTATACCTATCCTTTATTTTTTTATAGAGTAGTAAAGGACGCATATAAGTCCTAAGCAGTGAGCTGTGAAATAATAGTTCATTTTTAGAAAGTACACTTACTTAACGAATATCTTTGTCTAATTGTTAATGAAAAACAAGAATACAATATAGATTGACTTAATCTCCCCCGAAAATGGAATAGAAACACAACAGATGTGATGAGAATCCACATGAGCTAGACAAAAATAGATAATATCCATTCACGTCAAACACGAGATAAAATTGAATTAAGAGATTTTCTAAGTTTCCGCTCTAGTAAAATACTACTTTAATTTAACGCAGTCATGTTTTGGAATGATTTACTAATGAGAAATGCGGCATCATCACATTTTTGGGACGCTGACGTCATAGTTTTAGCCCGCGCAGTGATTTGCAAATTATTTTAATTTCAAAAATACCCATTTTTTGGAGAAAAAAAAAAGTATACAGATGACATTGGAATAACTAACAATAATTCAAATATATTTTTCAAAAAATGTGAATATTTACAAGAAACAAAATCAAGATCCCTCGTATCTTACCTATATCGAAAACAGGTGGTCTACAACCAAGGTTGCCTTAGAACTTTTATGACGTCATTTGGAATGCCTAAATCATACTAATAAATAAACTACACGTACCTGGAATTGTCCACCGATCTATAAATTTGCGGCAAATTGAGGTGGAGAATGTGGGGGATACCTATCTCTTTTAATCTTATTGGCGAATTATGGAAATCTTTCCTTGTCTAAAAAATATTATATTTGAGGTTAGGAATCTACCAAACCTAACAGCAATGAACTAGAGAGAGAAATGTATCCCCCACTATGTAGCTATTTTGGACGCACTAAGCAACATGACAAATGCCATATCCAACAAAGGTCGGTGCCATTCCAGATAATATGTGAAGTTTATAGTTTATTGGCCTGAACATAATAATTAGATCCTCTGATGACGTCATCTGTTCACCATTACCAGTCATTAAGTGGCGGACCAATAACAGTTGCTGCATATAGATACTACATTAGATGAGACTTAAAGACATAAAGCTATAAAGGATATAACTTTAGGAAATAAGGTTGGCTCTCTATTAAACCTTATGGATCAACAATCCCTGTCTTATTTTCCCTTTTTTGATCTATTGTTTCCGCAATATGCCCTGGAATGATTTATTATTATGTTTCACTAAATAATTCAAGAGAAAATAAAGTGTTTCAGATTTCAAATCAAGATAATGTCGGTCAAAACTGAAATGCCGGACAACGAGGAAATTCTCCCTCTCGCCGATTTGTTCCAGATAGTTTAATAATTACCATTTTTCGAGTGTTGCCAATCTGAATTTGTGAAATTACACGATATGCTAGTCAAATTACACGTCTTTACATGATCTTGGTACCTATTCTGTAACATCAAGAAGCAAGTATAGTTGTTTTTTTTTGTGATTTATGATTTTGGGAAATGGGTTAAATCCAGTCAAATTTGAGGGTTAATGCTCCTGATCATTGCTCCTCAAAAAAAAAGATGTGGCAACTACAGAAAAGCGGTCGGAAAGTAATCAAATTACTAATCTCTGGTTCCTGGAAAATAGGTTACTTTTGGACCTCAGTTTCCTGCAAGGATACTACACACTACTACTACAGGATAGCCTATCCTCTCAAGGCCTGTATAATTCAAATTTTAAGCCACCCTGCCATGCGAAAGTACCGGTGATGACGTAGGCAGCGTGTCGTTTGTTGTTTCTCGTCTTCACGTGGGGTAGGGTTTTTGCACAACAGGTTATGATTCCGCGGGTTTTTGCTTGACATCATCCTTGTTGAAACGCCTTCTAAAATCAACTACAAGACACCTCTGTGGCATTTCTAATTAGAAAAAAGCCTTATGAAGTCAGTAAAATAAAAAAAATAAAAAGGGTTTAGTCACAAAACAACCACACAATGCACTTAAAAAAGCTTTAAATTCTATACTGTCATATACGGAATAAGGAACTTTCGCCCCGGACGCCATTTTGGAATAGTTTTGACAGGTCGTTGGAATGCCTAATTGACCTTTTGTTTGGACGCCATATTATGGTGCGCGAACATAGTTGCCAAAAGTAGAAGAAAAAAAATTACCAGGGTACTGTCAACATTAAAAACTAAAGTTACTGAACAAATTACATTTAAAATTTAAATTTGCCGCCTATTACGAATGTTTTTGAAAAGAAAAACCATCATTTTTAGCTTGTATTGGGCAGAATAGAAATAATAGAATATCTACCTATTTACTTTCATTAATCAGAGAGAGAAAGTAAACAAACAAAAAGGATAGCGAGGATCAATCATTTAGTTATTTTTGTTTTGAATTTTGACAGCCTGCTAGTAATTTTTGTTATCTTCTTTTGGCAACTATGTTCGCGCACCGCAATATGGCGTCCAAACAAAATGTCAATTGATTTTGTTACGAAAATTAAATAAAAATCCTTATAACTCGTGCCTATTAATCATAGAAAAAGTATAATATTCTACTCGTGGGTAATGGCTATCACTCACTAGGATGATTCAATACTCGCCTGCGGCTCGGAGTTTTTGCTTTATGCAAAATTGGTTTTACTACATTAATTAATATTATGAAACAACTCTTTTTCATATCTCGTTTGCATCTTCCTTTTATCCTATAATCAATAGTATATTATTCAACGAGTGGGTAATGATGGCACGAAAGATAAAGCTTGCACTACGAGCCGCAGGCGAGTAGTAATCATCCGAGTGAGTAATAGCCATTACCCACGAGTAGAATATTATACTTTTTCTATGATTAATAAGCACGAGTTATAAGGATTTTTATTTAATTTTCGTAACAAAATCAATTAGGCATTCCAACGACCTGTCAAAACTATTCCAAAATGGCGTCCGGGGCGGAAGTTCCTTATTCCGTATATGACAGCATAGAATTTGAGGCTTTTTAAAGTGCATTGTGTGGTTGTTTTGTGACTAAACCCTATTTATTTTTCTATTTTGTTGACTTCATAAGGCTTTTTCCTAATTAAAAATGCCACAAAGGTGTCTTGTAGTTGATTTTAGAAGGCGTTTCAACAAGGATGATGTCAGGTTACTTTCAGTGCCCAACCTTTCAAATTTTTCCAATTAAACCGTAGAAATTATTTAGTACCACTGTTCCTGCATCTAAAGCAAAGCCACACTCGAAATATTTGTAAAGGGCCCCATACACTACGGTGAAACACGACGGTTTTCACCGCCGCGAGGAAACACGTCGTGCCAAAACCGAAGTGTGTGGTAGAAAACCGTCGTGTTTTTCTACCACACACTTCGGTTTTGGCACGACGTGTTTCCTCGCGGCGGTGAAAACCGTCGTGTTTCACCGTAGTATATGGGGCCCTTAAGAATCTAAGCTTTTGTAGGCCTTCATTTGCTTATTGCTGTAAAAACTAGGTCAAAATGTAAACAAATGTCAAATAGACATTTTTTCAAATTTATCGTTCGCCCACATCTCGATTTTCCTGCATTTAAGTCTTTAAATATTCACTCTGCATCTCGAAAAGTATATTATAACAAAGTGAACTGTAATTAGCTTGAAAATATTCCAAATTAACTCAAGATAAACAAACAAACGTCAAATTTGCAACAGTTGCCATGGTGAAAAATCACGTGGTTTGGAGAGCCTAATTATTCTGGTTCCTGGAAAAGAGGTTACCTTTGGACCTCAGTTTCCTGCAAGGATACTACACATTACTACTACTACAGGATATCCTATCCTCAAAAGGCCTGTATAGTTCAAATTTCAAGCCCCCCCCCCCTGCCATGCCAAAGTACCAGTGATGACGTAGGCAGTGTGTCGTTTGTCGTTTCTCGTCTTCACTTAGGGTTTTTGCAGCACAGGTTATGATTCCGCGGGTTTTTGCTTTACGCAAACTTGGTATTACTACATCAATTAATATTATGAAACAATTCTTTTTCATATCTTGTTTGCATTTTCCTCTTCTCCTATAATCAATAGTATATTATTCAACGAACAGGTAATGATGGCTATTACTCACGTTACGAAGGATGAAGTTTGCACTACGAGCCGCAGGCGAGTAGTGTAATCATCCGAGTGAGTAATAGCCATTACCCACGAGTAGAATACTATACTTTTTCTATGATTAATAGGCACGAGTTATGCGGTTTTTAATTTAATTTTCTTAACAAAATCAATTCACAATAATTCAGACACCTGCAAGACAAAGTGAGGTTAAGTTTTGTCCAAATCAGCTATCAAAATGACCGATTGGAAGGTTGAAGTATGTTGTCAACTTGTCGAATTTTCTGATTGGCTCTTAAATAGTGGAGTAGTGAGACCAGGATATTTTCATTCCTTGAAAACAATTAAGTAATGAAAAAAACTCACTGTATGAGTAATCATTCACATTGATTAATAGAAAATGGATGTATATTACGCATATTATTCAATACTCATAGAAAAAATTAATTAACATTTTTCCTCATAAATTTAAAAACGACCACTGGCGCAAACAGCTGACGACTTAGTTAATGACGTCGGCAATGATGTTACACCATATGAGCGCGATTACCAAAAACGAGGCCGATAAGCAATGCTTAGTGTTTAATATCCTTGGCCATAAGGGTAGTCACTTGACAGATCATTTGACAATTAATGTCACATTGGGACCGTAGCTTTAGATTGGAAAGCCGTGAAACAGAACAAAAATAGAGAGAATGTCAAATTTTTCAAATTACACGCAAAATACACGATTTTTGTTTATATTTGAAAAATACACGCAAGCCAATCAAAATACTCGCAAATCGTGTAATTACACGCTAAATGGAAACACATTTTTTGAAACTATTGTTTGGTTAAAAGTTGATATTAATCAAGCTGAAAGGCGAAAAACACTACTAATAAAATACAATTACCCATCACCAAGCTTATAAGTCCTCATAAGGAATAATTTTCCATAATTCATATAACCCGTTATTTTACAATTAAGAATAATAAATTAGGCACCACCTGACAAAAATTATTCGCCTTTTTGTTGCAGTATTTTTGAATTTATGCAATTATTGTATGAGTCAAACATGGTTTTCCCCCCTATAATAACAACAACACTTACCTTCCTCAGCATATCATTTCCAGTGGACGATGAAGCGGCATTATTTTTCGGTGGTTCAGGCATCGGGCGCATCATCACTCTCGCATTATTATTCCTACCGTCTCCCATCCTTCCGCTCTGTTCATCGTCCTGCTGATTCAACAATTCCTTCAATATTCTATCACGGTTTTCGTCCTGGTGCGAACTACTACTACTTGCATTCGATGTAGGCGGATTTGTCAGCAGCGACCTCAATCTAAAAACGTTTTGTTTTTTTAAAGAAAATAATTATTTCAATGCCAGGATTGTTTACCGTTGAGGTTCGGCATGACTAGGAGCCTCATCCATAACCTTGCTCTCTTTTTGATCTTCGACATTGAAAACTTGCTCTTGGTACTCGTCCATAATGCCAAAAGACATAAAATTGCTACTCTGTTGCTGACTGACTGGACTAGGTTGGGCAGAATAATGAGCAATTGGGCTTTGAGCCACTGTGGGAGCATTACTATAAGATGGATTGCTAGGTGGCCTGAAAATTACCAGGACTTAGTATGCAAGCAACAATAATTTTAATTAATTAAATTGCGAAACGTAGTTACTAGTCTATACAAGAAACAACCTTCATTTTTTTCTAATTAAATTTAACAAGGCGAATTATTTTAGATTATGAAACAGCTTGTTGCTAATAGTATTCATTGTTTTGTTACGAATTTAATTACTTCAAGTAAGATTCAAAAAATCCTAAAAATAGTCTCGAATAAAAATGTGTCAAGTTTGCACGCCCCTGTCACCTTTTAGTAATCGGCGAGAGAATTTTAAATTTGGTTCATTACCATATTGTTACATTGTGTCTTATTGTAATATCAAACGAAAACAGGCGATTCTGGGTCATCGAGCATGCTGGTACAATAAAATTCGTTTTGCCTACATGTTTATTGCAAAATGATAATTATTGAAGCATTTTTTATTTCAAGTTTAGTCAATATAACTCCTAGCCCTTGAAGTGTTCAACTTTGATGAAATTTGGATTCTAAAATTACTAATTTTTGCTTGATTAGAATTTATTGATCCATGTTGAAAGACGAATCCTGATTCTTTGTAATGTTTTTTAAGATGCTTTAAAGAGGGTGTGATCCTTTAAAAAACGACTTAAATCAAGAAAAAAATTCTTAATTGAAAACCGCAATCCTATATTCTAAATAGTCTCCGAGAAAACTCTTTGTGAATATAAATTATGCAGGAACTTGTGATGTCATAACCGCCGAAATCGCAGTCTTCTGTTCGTTCAGTCGTCAGTGAACAGAAAAAAAAGTAAAATGAATAAAAAACTGACAAAAAAGAACAGCACAAGAGAACAAAAAATAATTCTTACCTTGGTGCAGGTGTAGATACAGGCGTGCTCTGTCTAGAATTGGGTCTGGCAGCGTCGGGCCAACTGGGTTCCAGTTCCCACGTGGTGCTAGGAAAATCGAGTGTGGAAAAGTCGTTTTCTAAAAACTCCGAGGCGAAAGCACCCGCATTCGAAACCGGCGGAATTATACCCCCAGAGGGAGGCGCGTTATCAGAATTGCTAGGCCCGTTACGAGACGCTGGTCCAGCCCCATTGACTATGCTGGTCATCAATGGTCCACCGATACCTCCGCCTGGATCTAAGCTATCGTTATCACTATACAAAATAAGAAAATTTTCATAAGCACTAAGTTATTATACAAGTGAAATTACTTACCCAATAATCGAATGCGTGGCCATAATAAAATCGGTAACTTCACTATTCGCGTGCGGATTCGTCTTGAAAAACTTCGACTTAGTCTGAACGGGCACCAACTTATCGGGCGCCACCTGTATACGATACACCGAACTAATAGAAGTACCCGCACTGAGAGTTTCCTTGAGGTGCGCAGTTACTTTGTAAACGTCCTGCGCGGGCACCAGTTCGCGCAGCAGGCGCCCTTTGAAGTCTTTGCGCAGCGCTTGCGACACGCCCTCCGACACTCCCGAAGTGTCCACGCAGATGATTTTGCCGTTCGTGTCCAGCTTGGTCGTGAACTGTTCGAAATAACACGACGCCTTGTCGCGATGCGATATACGGCTGGCGACGCAAAGTAGACAAGGACCGCTGTCGCTGCCGTCGTCTTCGGAAACGGACAAGTGATCGCGCAGCTGCGTCGAAGAGATGTGCATAAGCTCGTAACAAGGAACCTAAAAATAATTTTTTATGATCTATTTAGTTATTTTACTATCACACCGCGCGGTAATAAATGTGCTGGACTTCAATTGCCGCCGAGTAATTTTCGCTAACCATAATGTGAATCTCGGCAGATTTATGGGGCTGTTAAAATTTTAAACATGCCTGCGGGTAGCCGTAAAGATGTTTGTAGGCGAAAATATGCCAATGAAATTGTTATAGACTTGTCTCGTCGATAGTAAATTATTCATATTGCTAAATGATCTGTCGCTCAGTATTCCATTGTCACTACTTGTTGTTGTTAATAATTTATTGGACAAGTTTTATGCTTCCTTTTGTTTTAATTCTATATACTCTGTTTTTTAATCAGAGGGTACGCATCTCGTTCATAAACTGATGTTTGTTGTGATGACAAGAGATAGAAGAGGTGAGCTGCTCGAGGGGAGTTATGGTGGGGATGCATCAGAGGTGTAAGCAAGACCCGCTCTGCTCTTTAAACCCGTTATTTACTTGACCAAAACAGTGGCGGCTCGTGACTATTTCAAGTGAGGAGGCTAAAAAACAATGAATTACGGTAAGGTAACCACTGCGCGGAGGGCAAAATTTGATTCGGAATGCCCATGCCCTCAATAATTTATCTCAAATTCAATGAAAACCATGAATACTCGAGAAAATGTTCCTTTTCTTCGTGTAAGTAGATATTTTCAGAGTTAATTTTGACGAAAAATAATAAATAAAAAATATGTACAAGGAAGGCACAAATTGATAATTATGATTAATAATAATTCTATAACTTCCGACTAGAAAAGTAACATGGAACTCTCAATGCATAAAACAGAGATAAAAAAAAAGCAAGGATGGCAGTTTTCAACTATGCGTGCGGCTAGCCGCTCTTCGAAACTATGGTTACTGAACGCCAGTAGTGGTTCGATATGTTTCCGGCATTTCTATTGGAGGCTCAGATCCGCGGTCCATTTGAATGCTAGATTTCAGTGAAACATGTAAGAGTCTAGCCTCCAGTCGACCTTTAATGTCAGAATAATTGCAGGACAGGGATTCTAACAAAGTGGCCTCATGTCGGGTACCCACAATTTTTTTCTGGTCAAAATCGAAATTACCTTTTTCATCTTTTTCCGGCCTTAAGATGCGCCATAGCGAGGAGAGCCAATTAACTTTTCGACGCATTTTTTGCTTCTCTTTCCAATGTCATTTTTTTTTTCCAAATTTAAAATTTGAATTTTTTCGAAAAAAATCTATGGGGATATAAGCCTTCCAACTTTTTTTTTTTTAATTTTCAAAGCGTCCTAACTCGAAAACATAAAACTCGGGAGAAAAACTTCAAATACAAAACTTATAGATCTCGTCGAGTACTACAAAAAAGCCTATAAGAAGTATCCCGCCACGGGACACCGTTTTCGAGAAAATCGACCTGGAAAATCAAGAAAGATGGGGAGGCTAACTTTTTTCCGGTACATCGGAGAGAACTGAAACTCGGAATATCGACTAAAAATCACATTTTGAATATTCCCGATTTTTGATTGGCTCCAAATTATCCGCAGACCAATAGAAATATAGACTGGGCCCCGTGATTAAAATAACTCTAGCCCTTCGGGCTCGCGTATAACTCCGGCCCTTCGGGCTCGCGTATAACTCCGGCCCTTCGGGCTCGCGTATAACTCCGGCCCTTCGGGCTCGCGTATAACTCCGGCCCTTCGGGCTCGCGTATAACTCCGGCCCTTCGGGCTCGCGTATAACTCCGGCCCTTCGGGCTCGCGTATAACTCCGGCCCTTCGGGCTCGCGTATAACTCCGGCCCTTCGGGCTCGCGTATAACTCCGGCCCTTCGGGCTCGCGTATAACTCCGGCCCTTCGGGCTCGCGTATAACTCCGGCCCTTCGGGCTCGCGTATAACTCCGGCCCTTCGGGCTCGCGTATAACTCCGGCCCTTCGGGCTCGCGTATAACTCCGGCCCTTCGGGCTCGCGTATAACTCCGGCCCTTCGGGCTCGCGTATAACTCCGGCCCTTCGGGCTCGCGTATAACTCCGGCCCTTCGGGCTCGCGTATAACTCCGGCCCTTCGGGCTCGCGTATAACTCCGGCCCTTCGGGCTCGCGTATAACTCCGGCCCTTCGGGCTCGCGTATAACTCCGGCCCTTCGGGCTCGCGTATAACTCCGGCCCTTCGGGCTCGCGTATAACTCCGGCCCTTCGGGCTCGCGTATAACTCCGGCCCTTCGGGCTCGCGTATAACTCCGGCCCTTCGGGCTCGCGTATAACTCCGGCCCTTCGGGCTCGCGTATAACTCCGGCCCTTCGGGCTCGCGTATAACTCCGGCCCTTCGGGCTCGCGTATAACTCCGGCCCTTCGGGCTCGCGTATAACTCCGGCCCTTCGGGCTCGCGTATAACTCCGGCCCTTCGGGCTCGCGTATAACTCCGGCCCTTCGGGCTCGCGTATAACTCCGGCCCTTCGGGCTCGCGTATAACTCCGGCCCTTCGGGCTCGCGTATAACTCCGGCCCTTCGGGCTCGCGTATAACTCCGGCCCTTCGGGCTCGCGTATAACTCCGGCCCTTCGGGCTCGCGTATAACTCCGGCCCTTCGGGCTCGCGTATAACTCCGGCCCTTCGGGCTCGCGTATAACTCCGGCCCTTCGGGCTCGCGTATAACTCCGGCCCTTCGGGCTCGCGTATAACTCCGGCCCTTCGGGCTCGCGTATAACTCCGGCCCTTCGGGCTCGCGTATAACTCCGGCCCTTAGTTCCTTTCGGACTCGTATTACTGAGTATCCCAGATTCACAGATTTTAGTCGTGGAGGCGCAGGAATAAAAAACTGAGATTGAATTTTCGATTTTTGAGGGGTGGCTGAGCCTCTTCTGCCTCCTCTGACGAGCCGCCACTGGACCAAAATAATCCAACTAGTTTATCTATCTATCTGCCTTTAACTCATATGATATAATAAGTTCGATGGACGCATTGACAAACCAATCGATTCCAGCAATACAAAGAACTCAGTGATCGGTGCTTGCAACTTGAACGAAAAGTATGTAAAAACAATATTTTGATCTTAGGTTTCTCTCCAGAAAATTCAAAAAAAATTCCTAACGAAACAGTGGAAAAACTACATTCCTTGTTGGTTTAAGAGGGTAAAAGTAAAAATTGCGATTCATCTAAAAAAGGGTTTTTGTGAAAATATGGACATTTCCGTAAAGATGAAATAAATGCAGTGCTTTTTGTTCATTCGCTCAATACTGAAAATATTGCGACTGGTATGAAACCATACCAGTGAAAAATAAATCACTTCTGGTAAAGCTTGATACTGGAGCCCAATGTAATGGTTTGGTTAGCTACATAAATGACAGAATAGCTGTAATAGGTGAAGCTAAAGTGAAATGTCGTATTGATAAAACCTTAGTAGAGATAATATTCAAGATAGTCAATGAAGAGGTGCAGCCCATTCCAGGAAGAAAATACTGTCACGAACTAGGTTTCATTATACGTGTACATTCCTGCGAGACAACAAAGTCCAATGATAGCAGTTTTCAAGGATTGGGCTGCTTAAACAATTATGAATACAATATTGATATCTTAGAAAATCCAAAGTTGGAAATAAGGCCTGCAAGAAAAATACAATTTGCCATACGAGATGAAGTGAAAAAAGAATTGGAAATATGGTTAAGTAAAATGTCATTAAGCTTGTCACAGAACCCTACTCCTGCAGTCAGTCCGTTAGTAACTGTTAGGCTACAGATGTTAACAAAAACATTTTAAGAAGACATTATCCACTGAGACCATGGAAGAAATTTCAGCACAAATAGGTGGGTTTTGGAAAATAAAAGTTGCAGAGCAGTCTCAAAAATATCTCATGTTTTCAACACCATGGGGGTGTTATAGTTGCACTCGTCTACCATTTGGAATATGTTCAGCACCAGAGGTATTTCAAGAAAAAATGAGTTCCTTGTTAAAAAACATACCAAACACTCACTGCTCAATGGACGATATTCTTATTTATTCCGACTCCCAAAAAGATGTAGAAAAAATTACTAAAAAAGTAATGGAAACATTGGAAAATTCTGAATTGAAACTCAATAAGGAAAAATGCATTTTCGATGTTAAAAGAGTTTTGGACATATTTTGTCGGAAAATGGTATTGAAATTAATTATACCAAGATGGAAACTATCAAAAACTTAAAGACACCAACAAATATAACAAAAACTACAAAGGTTGTTAGGCATGATAACATATTTGAATAAATTCATACCAAATATGTCTGAGCTTACAGATCCTTTGCGAAAGCTTCTAAAAAATGATGTTGAATTTGAAAGCACTCTTAAATTTCAATTTTAACACTCCCTAATAAGTAACTATAATCATAAGAAAATTAATGTGAAATTTCTTACTCTTTGATTTTTCTCTTCTACAGTTTCATCTAAATCATCGGAAGCTTTGACCAATAATCGTACATCGATGGACTTGGACCGAGTCGAAGGCGGTGGATCGCTACCCCATTCGATGGTCATGGGCAGTAAATTGGAATGGAACTTCGTATGGTCCCCAGGATGCATAAAATTATAAATGCTCTTCCCTATAATTTCATCCTTGGCGTGTTTGATGTAGTTGATAACGTTATCAGTTACATGTTCGACCTATACACATTTAAATATTCAAAAAACTATTTTTTTAAATTAATAAACAAAAATAATATACCTTTCCTTCGCTATTAATAACAAACAGGAAACCTTCTAAAGCTTCCAATAATAACGGTCCATAAACCTCGTTTGATAGAATCGTCGGCCTGGACGACGACACTTCGCCTTGCTGGACAGGATCGGCGATTTGCTGGTTGTTGTCCTGCTGCTTAATCCTGCGGATCTGATTGACGGTTTCCTGGAGGATCGCACACTTGTCCGGCTTCACCGAGAGCGAGCTCATGTCCGCGAAATTGGCGGATATCAGCTCTGCCAGCTCCTCTATGTAGATGTTCTCTTGCTCTCGGCGTCGCTTTTCATTATTGCATTTGTTACTGCAACAATAATTGTAATTATTCAAGATATATTTGGTTAAAAGCAACTAGGCAAGCAATGTTGAAATATACGCTAAAATCTGCTTATACCTGTCTGGTGTTTTAATAATTGTAGTTTGATAGATGAAAAAAAAAAGTTAATTTGAAGAAGTAGGTATCCATTGCAGTTTAAATAGTAATTCTAACAAGCAATTTCTTGATTATTAAGTACAGCAAATTGTGTCAATTGTTGAATATCAGCTTTATATGTATATTTTAATATAAAAGCTTATATGGTGCTTATCAGACTTAATTTATGCTCTTGCAAAGTACAGAACATTTCATTCATCTAAACACCGAAAAAAGCTATATATTTCCGGTCACCTGTTTATATACCAGGTGACATTTTACGTAATCCGCAGACATGAGTTTAGAAGGTATTTTAAGCTGTAAATCTTACATATCCTTTCTACACATGCATAATAATTATTATGCGTTGAAATTAAGGAAATATCAGATTTTATTGATGATGCACCTAGTTTAAAACTTTGGACTTTTAGTATAATAATTTTAAATATCCAACAATTTTGATTAGGTACATTTTTTGTTGATTCCTGGCTCTTGAATCTTCAACATCTTCTAAGCTTCTTTGAATAAAGAAAATTCAGACAAATAGACAAAATATAAGAGCCTGGAATAGAAAAACTACGTCTAACAGTTTTAACAGTTTTTTCTCAATTTTCCCTAAGTTTCCTTTTTTATTTCTCATCCATTTTGTCGTTTCATTTTTTGTCTATTCCTGGCTCGTGAGTTTTCGTTTTCTTGTAAATTTTCTGAATAGAGAAAATTCAAGAGCTTGGACTAGAAATAAAATAATTTGTTTTTACTTGTCTATTAATTTTTACTCAATTTCTTTGGAATTTCTTCTCTCTATTTTTAAATTTTTCCAGCTCAATTTTTGTCTATTCCCGGCTCTTGAAATTGTCGAAATAAAGAAAAATCCAAGAGCCTAGTGTCTACTTGTCTACCAATTTTTTACCTAATTTCTCTAGAATTTTTTCTGTCTATTTCTCAATTTTTCTCTATTCCCGGTTCTTGCATATTTTGAAATAAACAAAAAATTCAAGAGCCTGGAATAAAAAAAACAAGGTCGACCAAATGGAAAAAAAGTTATGAAATCAAGTGTCTACAAATAATCTGTCATCAACTTTTTTTTAACTCGGAATAGCAACGGAAATACAGGGCAAAAAAGAAAAAAGTGCGTATGTATTTTGTAATCAAATTGCCCCAAGTACAGGGTGTTTTTTTATATATTGACACCCCACCTACAGCCTTTACCTTTACAGGTAGATGGAAGGTGTAAATACAAAAGTTGTACAGTACTGGCTAAATTTTTGGGATACATGGTCAGAAACAAAAATTGAATGTCAAGAAATATTGTATGCTTTCAAATGGAATGCGCTATATTTGGTTCTATATTTATATCTATATATATACTGCACAACTTTTGTATTTACACCTTTCTTCTATCTGTAAAGGTAAAGGCTGTAGGGGGGTGTCAATATATAATAAAACACCCTGTACAAATAGGTGGATTATTGCGGAACTTATGGGTGGACCTCTGCGGGACGAGCGCAGCGAGTTCCGCAGCCATCTACTTATCAATATATTGTTGAACTGTTCAAATAAGACACTCACCTGAAAAGTGTAGTTTTTGAACTAATAAGAATAACTCACATTTGAGTAAGTCAGGTTAGTATCGTAATTAAACAACATATTGATGAATATATGGCTGCGGGACGAGTGCAGCGAGTTCCGCAGCCATATATAAAAGGCAAATTGACAAAAAGTGGATAATCTTACAAATTCTGACCTTATATAATAAGTTATTGTTCAACTACAAATAAGTGGATGGTTGCGGAACTTATGGATGGGCCTCTGCGGGACGAGCGCAGCGAGTTCCGCAGCCATCTACTCACCAATTTACTGTTGAACTGTTCAAGTAAGAGATTCACCTGAAACGTGTAGTTTTTAAACTAATGAGAATAACTCACATTTGAGTGAGTCAAGTTAGTATCGTAGTTAAATAACATATTGATGAATATATGGCTGCGGAACTCGCTGGGCTCGTCCCGCAGAGGTCCACCCATAAATTCCGCAAAAATTCACTGATTTGTACTTGAATAACTTGTCACATTAGGTTACTAATTTCTGTTGAAAAGCAAATTGACAAAAAGTAAATACTTAATCATAATTTTGCAAATTTTGACTTTACATAATAAGTTATTATCCAAGTACAAATAAGTGGATTATTGCGGAACTTATGGGTGGATCTCTGTGGGACGAGCGCAGCGAGTTCCGCAGCCATTTACTCACCAATATACTGTTGAACTATTCAAATAAGACACTCACCTGAAACGTGTAATTTTTGAATTAATAACTGACATTTGAGTGAGTCAGGTTAGTATCGTACTTGAACAACGTATTGATGAATAGATGACTGCGGAACTCGCTGCGCTCGTCCCGCAGAGGTCCACCCATAAGTTCCGCAATAATCCACTCGTTTGTACTTGAATAACTTGTCACATTATGTAACTAGTTTGGTGAAGTAACATTACTAATTCCTGTTAAAAGGCAAATTGACAAAAAGTGGATAATCTTACAAATTCTGACTTTATATAATAAGTTATTGTTCAAGTACAGGGTGTTCTTTTTATAAATCGATACCTCACCTACAGCCTTCACCTTTACAAGTAGATGAAAGGTGTAAATACAAAAGTTGTACGGTATTGGCTAAATTTTCAGAATCCATGGTCAGAAACAAAAATTTAATGTCAGAAATGTGAAATGTTGCATGCTTTTAGCTTTTTTCAATGCCCTATATTTCCTTCTATATTCTTGAAGAGCACAATTTCCCGATTCCAAAACTATATAGTTTGTCTATATTTGGTCGAGCCGTCTCCAATATAAATATTTGGTTCTAAAAATTCTAAAAATGATATTAGAGAAACCATGCAAGTACCTTAAATTTTACCTGCAGCTTTCATCTGTACACGTAGAATGGTTCACAATATCAGTAGTAGGATAGTATTTTCACAATTTTTGGAGCCGAATATATGAGAGACTGTTCAATCAAATATAGACAAACTATATATTTTTGGAATGAGGGCATTGTGCTCTTCAAGAATATAGAATGAAATAGAGGGCATCCCATTTGAAAAAAGCTGGAAGCATGCAAAATTTCACATGTCTGACATTCAAATTTTGTTTCTGACCATGGTTTTTGAAAATTCAGCCAAAACTGTACAACTTTTGTATTTACACCTTTCTTTCACCTGCAAAGGTAAAGGCTGTAGATTGGGTGTCAATATATGTACAGGGTGTTCCGAAACTATTGTGCCAAAAATTAAGGGATGATACATCTCGCCAAAATAAACGTTTTTTCACTCATAAACCCATAGGCGCATGCGCTTTGGTTAGGTGATAATAGCACATTACAGTCCGCGCTGTGGTAGCTACGTTGCGCACGAAGAAACGTGTTTGAAGCAGAAACTGTGTTATTAAACAGTACAGAAATCCCAGGAATGCTTGCAGTATTTATTAAAAACAATGATTTACATCAGAAGATGTTCAAAATTACGACCACCCTCAATGCATGCGTAACAGCGCTATAGCATAGCCTGCTGAACACGTTGAAAAATTCCTGGCGTTTCGCGAATTTCAGCAGCTGCTGCAACAATCCTTCCCACTAACTATTCCTGTGTTTCAACTGAAGTGTCGTTCACTTTCATATGACATCATAGAAAAAAATCGCATTCGGTCAGGTCTGGTGAACCTGGAGGCCATGCAATAGGTGCGCCCTTAACAAACACTCTTTCCAGATTGTTTCGTTGAGATGTTCCTTTACGGCTTACGAGTAATGTGGTGGACCTCCGTCGTGTTGGTACCACATGTTTTGTCCGGCATACAGGGGAACAGTTCGGAAAGGGTTTCCTGCAGTCGATTTTTTTCACGTATGCATTGAGGCGGGTGGTCGTAATTTTGAGCATCTTTTGATGTGAATAATTGTTGCTAATAAATACTGCAAGCATTCCTTGGGTTTTGTATTATTTAATAGCACAGTTTCTGATTCAAACACGCTTCTCAGTGATTAAGGTAACTACCACAGCGCGGACTGTAATGTGCTATTATCACCTAAGCGAAGCGCATGCGCCTATGGGTTTATAAGTAAAAAACGTTTATTTTGGCGAGATCTATCATCCCTTTATTTTTGGCACAATAGTTTCGGAACACCCTGTATAAAAAAAGCACCCCCTGTACTTCAAGTTATTCTGGACATCCAGGTAAAATACAGTGATACAACTTTACTTAGAAATCAAACGACAATCCGACAATGCTGGTACTTGTTGTTGTGACGTAAACCAATCACAATCGTTTTTGAAAATTTAAAATCATTTAAAGAGTCTTACATTTTGGCAAGGGCCTCTTTCTCACAAAAATATAAAGGGAACTCTTGAATATAAAAACTTTGTGCAAGTGTAGTTTTTATAAAGTCAGTTGAAACAAGGTGAAGATAAATAACGTTTGGTGATTGAATATTTCCATAAGAAATGCACTGCCACTAGTCAGCCACCAGTTCCAATTTATTTTTACCTTGTTTCGATTGACTTTAAAAAGACTATACCATTATTGTTGGTTTGTTGATAAATTGTGTCAGTAACACGCTGGTTTGAGATTTTATCCTATGGCGAACTAATTTGCTACTGATCTAGAAATAAACGAGTTATATGGGAAAATAAAAAAGAAGAAAAACCATTTATAAGGTAGTCAGCAGCTGCCGCAATGTTCCTATTGTGGTTTCAAAGGGGAGGTTGACCCATTGGGAAGAAAAAGAATACAAACATCTGGCCGAAAAAGATAATGAAACACGATACCATATAATATTATGCATCAGGTTGACGAGATCCAATTAGGATTGCATGTGGTTTCAAGAAAAATAATAATAAATTGGAAACTTACGTGGAAGATCCAACGTTGTCGGCCATAATATCGCCAAGAGATTACACACAACTTTGCAAAAAAATTACCTATCGCGATTGAAAAATACTGACTGCAATGTAGTGTGCACGGCTTGCGACTTAATTATTATCCGAAAAAAAAAAAAGAAGAAAAAAACGATGACAAAAGCGCACGTCCATGCCGTGCCGAAAAAGCAAAGTCAGCATTTTTGCGCTGCTTTAGTTGAACGATTTTTTAAACAATAAGAAGGTGGGGAGACGATGATGCACAAAAGAACGCTTCTTGACTCGAATTTTATGCAACGAGGGTTTCGAGAAAAGATGCTGAATTGTCACGTGATTGCATAATAATGATCTTATTAGCCTGAGGAATTTATAAGTTTCAATACACACAAATATATAAGTGTGATGAAGTTTTTGAAAAATATTAGATGATAAATTTTACACCTATAATAGATAAAGATAAGAAATTATAATTTATTTTCCTAATTGAAAACCTTTTGATAATAATTAAGTTTTATTTATAGTGAAATACTCGTTCTAATTTTCATTGTTTTCCTTTTCATCACACTCGCACACCTAAACAATGATGTCATTTTTAAATTAATTAATAATCAGTGTAAGTAGTTGTTATTATCCAAATGATGATGAAATGTTTGTATATTTAGTACATACTTAACTCATAATAAAAAGAGATTTTTAAGATGGAAATTGAACTTCAAATTCATAGTTGTAGCTCAAAGCTCTAAGCAAAATATTTGATTCAACGGTTTTTCTAATTCAGACTTTTATTAACATATTGAAACATTAAGATGGAAAGTTTCAGTCACGAAAATATCCTCCTGCCATACGTTGATTTCCCATCGGATGTAAATTTGGACATGAATGGATTAAAACTTTGAAGTTATAGAAGTCCTTATATGGACCAAAACATGAGTTCCAAAGACTCAGATTGGTGCGTTTTAGTGTATTGAGAGCCTTTTCTGAGAAAATCCTAATCTTTGTATTCATTCAAACTCTTATCTTCATCACACTTCAACTTGAAAATCCCGAAGAAAATCCATTTTTGAGTTTGAGTTTGAACGAATGAAATTTTGCTTTGAAACAGATTTCGTTTTGCCTCTTTCCTGAAGATTTTCTATCTATCTTTGTATTCATTCAAATTCCCACCTTCATCACACTTTAACTTGAAAATCAATTTGGGATGAATTTATCAATTTTTCAATTTTATGAGTGCCTTTTTCCATATAGTTTGACTCCAAATCTCAGAATAATTTAGTGTATGGAGATTGGGGGGTCCCGAATGATCATTTAAGCACAAAATCTAAATAGAAAAATTGAATGAATTTTCATCATTTTTTTTATTGGACAGTGGCCAGACAGATCAGTGGGCCAGACACAAAAATTATAAAGGTCCAACAAAATAATATATTTTAATCCTATTTTATCTCCCTCGTAACTCATTGAATATATTTATCTTATACGAGTATCTTCCTCTCTTTATTCCAGACTCTTCATTGCCTAGATACAAAAATTATTCGATTAAGGCACCAACAAACTTAATTTTTGCCACTTTATCTCTATCTTTTTTTCAATAATTTATTTTCTCATATCACTGTCTCTTATTTCAGTAGAATGGATACAAAATTTACTTACAAAGCCACTCAAGCGCCGAGAACAATCAAAGTTCGTGTCACTTTTTTTCCATTCCTACTTTATCTCTTTTTAACCCATTGAATTTCCATGTGTTTCTCTCTCTCACTTTTCCAGCTTTCTCATTATCCAGACACTAAAATTACACGGCCACTCGTGTGCCAGGAAAAAACACTATGTTTTAATCCCATTTATTTATTTCCATCTTTCGCTTACTTATTGAATATCTTATACCTACTAGTGTATGTGATTGGCCAGACACTCAAGTGCCGGGAATTAAAAAAAAAATGTGTCATATTTGTTTTTTAATTCCATCTATTTGTCTCCACCTCTTTCTTACTTATCTGATTTCTTATATCGCTGTCTCTCACTCTAGTATAACAGATACGTGCGTCACTATTTATGTTTTCTACTTTATCTCTGACCCTTTCTATCCCATTGAGAGATTACATTTTTCTCTTATTCCAGGTTTCTAATTGGCCAAATACAAGCCCACTCCACTCGAGCGGCAGAAAAAAAAAACAAATTATGTATATTTCACTAGGTATATTTTAATCCTATCTTATGTCCATCTTTCTCTTACTCACTGAATATGTTATTGTTATTCGTATCTCGTTTCATTCCAGGCTTTTGAAAGGTCTGTTTTCACATAAATTACAAACCGGTCAGATCGTTTTTGATTGGTGCAAATCGCCAACAATAAGTATTTTGATTAATATCAACCAATGAAATTCGCTATGACTGGTTTGTGATTTCTGTGAGAACAGACCTTAAGGGTAGGTTTACTTTTAATGGCCAGGAATTTATGAGAATATTAATGAAATGTCAAGTAAATTCTTGAGAATTCACCGAAATATATTGAAATTTCATGTCATTACATGGGAATTTTTCGAAATTTCATTGAAATTCCATGTTTTTAGCCGGAAATGTCCCTTGTGCATATTTAAATGGAAATTTACCTCGTAATTTCCAAAAATTGATAAGTGGAAATATCCCTGGTGAGCGGGATATTTCCGGGTGCAATTTCTAATGCGACAATGCCGCGCGGCGTCCGTCGGAAATCCACCTTTAGGTTGTCATTTTTGGCATTGAGACCAGCTTTTCCATTTAAAACGCATTGATGTCAGAAATCTGTCAAAGTGTATATTTTTTGACAAACGCAATTTAAATGGGAAAGATCAATAACATTCACCATCACAGAACATATCATCATAATTAAAATATTCGACACAACTTATCTATATATATAAACGTGAAATTCACTCACTCACTGACTGACTGACTGACTGATTAAACACGAAATCTCGAAAATTACTAAACCAATCGAGATGAAATTTTGCAAACAGGTAGGTAATAGGTTGGAGATGCTCACTAAGAAATAATATCAACATGGCCTTACGCAAACGCTTTAAATAACCAAAAATAAGAAACGGTGCGGTGCGGGAGTGCGGGGAAAAAAGTGTAAACAGAAACAGACGACGTGTCAGCTGTCAAATTCAGAAATATGACAAGCAGAATCAAATTCATAGCGATTTCCATTTGCAGAATCAGTGCAGAAAAAAATGTGTTTTTGTCGTTATATTTTCATGCTTTCACCAGAAACGATTCGGAAACGATTCTGAACAAATTCCACCGGTCCCAGGCTAAGCTAACTTCAAGTTTGAGACATGACATTCGCAATTCGTTCACGTATTCGACAGTCTGGAGCAAGGTTCTGGAGTTTTTGTTTGGTTCCAAAACTGTTCGCGATTAAATCGGATCCTGAACCCATTCACAAGTTGGGTTCGGGTTGCTCACTCCGAGTTACTCCGATCGCACTCCAGCCGTTATCTGATAAGCTAAAAGGTAATACCCGAACGGCTGAAGTGCGAACGGATCACTCGGAGTGCAGCTATAACTGGGCATGCGCTCTACGATAGTCCTCAATTAGTTCCGGACTGGTTCGGAATAGGTTCAAAATATGATCCGCGAACAAAGCTATTAGCAGCGAGTGGCACTTCAAAAAAATTTAACGTCAGCTGTCAAAAAAATGTTGAGAGCTGTCATTCGACCGGAAATGGTTGCCATAGGGTCGTTCCGCCCGCTTACTAATACAAGCTACAACCACTTTAACCCGGTGCATAGCAAATAATAGAAATTTTCCAGCGGTTTTGCAGGTTCCCGACAAGGGCAAACATTGAAGGTAGCTGGTATCGACCTAAGAAATGATTGCTTTTCTCATGGACAGTTATATGTGGCATGTTCAAGAGTCAGTTCGTCCGATAGTCTTCATATTCTGCAGCCACAAAGCAGAACAAAAAATGTGGTTTACAGAGAGGTGCTGCAAAAATAAGAGTTACATGACCATATGTCTGACGCAACTATTCCCTTAGCTCTTTGAAAGAAGATTACCTAATGCTACCTACACCCTACACCTACAAAATTTGTATAGGGCGTGCGAAGCCGCTGACAACAGCTAGTAGTAAATAAACTTCAAACTCGGGAAATTTCCTATCAAAATATAACACGTGCATAAAATATTTCCTAAGGGAAATTTTTAAAAATTTCGTCTTTAGTCAATTTTTTTAAACAAAATCATAAGTGCATAGCACTTTGGCTTCAGACAAAATTTTCAAAAATTTCCGGAAATATTTTACGCACTAGTTATATTACTACTGGAAATTCCTCGGCATTCCACTTGTGGAATTTTTTGGAATTTTACCAAAATTCTGAAGAACTGAAATTTCATGTTGGGAATTTCGATGTTATTTCAGAATTCCTCCATGCAATTCATTTAGGATTCCGTGTAATTCGATCGGAATTTCACTGAAATTTCATGTAATTCGAGAGGAACCAAAATGAATTGTGAATTCTATGGAAACTCCGCAAAAATTTCACATGTAATTCCTTTTTCAGAATAACATAATTCTACCGAAATTCCACTAAATTATGGAATTCTTAAAAACTTGAACAGATTTTTGTAGATTCCAAAGGATTTTTGGGAATTTCAAAGAAAATATCTTTCAGGAATGTTAATGATTTTATGAGATTTTGCAGGATTTTTTCAGTTTTAATAAAATTTTGTGAGATTTTGTAGGATTTTGTGCAATCTTGTGGGATTTTTTTGAATTTTTAAGGATTTTAAAGATTTTTATAGGGATTTCAAGTAGATCTTGTGATTTTGACCACTTATAGTACACCGATTTTGACCAGTTTATATATGTATATGAAATGTTGCTACTACATGTGACTGCACAAAGTTAATAACGATTGCAAGCAACTGTATTATGACTGCATGCGGAAATTTAAATTTGGAAATCTTTACACGATTTTACAGGAGTTCAAAAGATTTTAGATTTTCAAAATTTTAGGTGATTCTGGAGCATTTTAGGGGTTTTTAAAAAGTTTTTACAAAGGATTTTCAGAAATTTCAACAGATTTTTGGGGATTCCAAAGGATTTTTGGGAAATTCAAAGAAAATATTTCTTATAGGAATGATGATTTCATAAGATTTTGCGGGCTTTTTTTTAGTTCCTTATTTTGTAGGATTTTATGCGATTTCAAGAGATTTTGTTAAATTTCTGAAGATTTTAAAGATTTTTAGGGTTTTCAAGTTTTTTGTGAGATTTTCTGGTGTTTTTGACCAACTTGTACACAAATTTTGACCAGTTAACTTGAATACTTCCGGATCATCGGTGTTAGGGCCTCTAACTGAGGTGTCAACATTTAATTTAGGGATAGATCATTGGATCATAAAGGGAATGGGGATGTCACTGCTAAATAATGCACTCACACTTCCAGTTTTATATCTCTCTATTGTTGCCAAAATAATCGTTTAATAAAGTAATAAATACTGTAACTACATTCAAGTACTTTTAATTATTCACAGGTTAGTTAACAAGTCGCATTTGAGTTATTCGAGAACATTCACTAATCGGTATAAATTCACTAGTTGCTAAGTGCTCAATAGTCAATTTAACAATAATTGTCAGTATTAGTGGAACGCTAATATTTTAATTGAGAGCACAAGATAAAGTTTATTCTTAATAGAAATCTTCGGGAGTTGAGAGTTTTTATATTTTTAGACAGTCCTTAAAAAAGGGGAGTGTGATTAACTCAATGTTTTACGCGATATTATATCACATGAGTTTTCAAGCCAGCAGCCAGAGAGATAAAAAGATAAGTCTTTTTATTTAGAGAGCGAGAGAGAGACTGCACAAGGGTGCAACTAGAGAGAATAATTAAATAATTAGAGAAAAGTGAGCAGGTTCAAACTTGTATAGAGCTAGACGTTTTTACGCACTATTTACTGCTAGTGAAACCACACTACTAAAATCACACTGCTAAAAATCACACTGCGAAGTGAAAAAGATAAGGAATGCATTTTTTCCCTTAGCGACAACAACAACCAGACTGGGTCAATGCGTACAGCCTGGTACGGCGCCAGCGGCTATTGAGCTTTCACGGCGGGGGGCTTTTTTGCAACGTTGCCACTGTGATCATAAAAAATAAATACGATTGTTTGGCTGTTTCCACAACAATCGGATTGACGAAAAAACGAATGCATGAAAAGTAAGCTTAACACTTTTTTTAAAAACATCACAACTCCAATTCTATTATAAATAGAAAGCTGGAATTTTCAGTGAATTTTATTCTAGTAGCGAGTTTTTCCATCATGAGATTTAGGATTTATTGAACCAAATTTCTTACTGTAAATCATTTCTATTCGTTGCCCTTTCATGAAAATTTCACAATTTTCTGTATCCAATGATCAAGTCATAACATTTGATCCAAATCTTAAAAACTTCCATTGATGCTTATAAAATATTTCCAAATTGCTTGTGCCAGAGATCCTATTGATTCCTTTGAACCATGAATAATTTTGAATATTTGCAACATCAACCCACAACTTTTTTTAATTTGATTAAAATAATTATTGCTTTTTTATTGTGGTACACAATTTGGCAGCCCTACTCATCCAATCTACGTACAGAAATAAGGTGAATCCCAATCCAGAAATTCCCTTAAACATCCTGAAGGTTATTTTATACAAATTCTCTATACACTCCTATTAAGATATTTGTAGATAGACATTTCCGAGGGGTCAACCACTCTGTAAAAATGTGTACACGTATTGCCAAAATGTCGGTATTTCGCTGGTACTTCGGGAAATTCCAAGTTTTTCGGTGAGGATTTCGATGGTAATTCGTACCTAGTTTTTTTGCGGTATTGCGTAGTACTGCGAAGTATTTTGTGGGATTTCGAGGATATTTATGGTATTTCGGGGTAATTCGAAGTATTTCGCGATGACCCGAGGTATTTCGAGCTATTTAGAAATATTTTTTTTTATGTACCGAGAACAGTTAATTTCTCAGTACCTTAAATTGTAATAATATTATAGAATGGAAATTATAGTCCATCTTTGAACAGGCTAAACAGAATTTGGATTTACTGTAGATTAATTGGAACAAGTGGCAAGATATTCCTGATATGTTCAAATAATCAATGTCAGTGAGTTAATAAGTAGTAGGTATTTAACAGCCTTGTAGAACATTCAACTACATCACTAAGTACCTATTGATTTAATCGAGGATTTAATTGTCTGAATCCTGTTTGTCCTCCGAATAGAATATATCTATCATATCAGAAGACAAAAATCCGAGCAAAAATTCTCTACCGCGATCCCCAAGAAGAATCGTTATCAACGAGAATTTTTTAGTATTTCTGGACTTCGCGCGGTAATTCGAGGGTATTTTCATGGGATTTCGCGTACTTCGACGGGAATTCCTGGTATTTCGATGTACTTCGTGGTATTTCTAGGTACTTCGAAGTATTTCGCAGGTAATTCAGGCCGAGTGTACACGTATTTCGGGAAGTGGTTGACCCCTTGGACATTTCCAAATTACTCTGTTTTGTAGCACTTGTTACCTACCTATATTAGTTCTCTAAAATTCTACCCCATAATTTTCCTTTCTCTTTTCAGGTGCACCTATCCTTGTATCCGAAAAAACCCGGCAAAGCCTAAAACTTGAAGAATGGCGAAATTACCGTCAAAAAAAAGTAGCAAGCTTTTTTTTTTCAGCTCTATTCTTTTGAGTTTTAAGTTACCGTGCATGGAGTAGATCAAAGCCTGCTAGTTAACTTTTGTTCTGGCTTGAAAAAGATAATGACGAAAAAAAGGCATACATATTTGAAAAGCAAATTTATTAATTAAAATTTCAGGAATAATAATAAATTCGAATCAAATGATTCAACCTACATATTGTTGGAAAACCAAATATAAATTTAATTATTTATTCTGGAATCTCCATTTAATTGAAATTTGAATTGAATTTTTTTTTTTTTTTTAAATAATAATTATGAATGGTACTTACATTTGCGTTTGTGGTTTGTTGTCCGACTTTTTCCTTTTCTGTTTAATTCCGGTGAGAGCATTCATTTTTGCCCACACCGGCTCTTGGAGCTCACACGAGCCAACCCTGAAACAAAAACAATCAAATTCAATTACACATAATTAATCGGTCATATATGAATAAAACAGAAGCAAATGCTTTTGCTTAAGTTTTTTGAGATAAACATATTCAGCTTTAATGCAGCAAAAAGAGACGGAGTAAAACTATTTGCGATACTTTATTCATACGACTTAGATTTTTGAATAGGGCAAAAACGACCTCTTTTTACACACAAGGTCTCGGGCTTATTGCACCCGCCGCGCTAAAAATATTCGCACATAGATTAAAAATGCATTCAAATATCGCGTCAACATGTTAGAAAAAAATAATTCATAAATTTTGTTTGTATTCGAAAAAAAAAAAATGGAATTAATCGGCTGTTGATCCGCATTTCGAAAAACAATAATGGTAAAATACAAGTCTCCAATCCTCATCAATTTTGTTTGTCTCAAAAATAAGAACCCAAATTCCAAAATAAACTTCAGGTTTCAGGGGTAGAAAACTATTATTTTCTTGAGTCTTCACCCGGACTAAATTATTTACGTTCTTCGGTGCAAATTACCCTGACTATTAGATTTATCGTTTGCGTTTTTACTGCACGTCAATTATACTTTCGCGAATTAAAGGTTGAAATAATTAAAAAAGTAACATCTCATTTTCGATTTTTTAATTAGAACTGGTTGGATATTATTGGAAATAAAAAAATGTTCAGTTCCACACGCAACTACGCTCTTTGGAAGTATTTTTAATGAATTGTATCACTAAAGCCCGGTTTGATAAACTGTTTTTTCAAACTATTGTAAGACCACCTTACAGTCCTGACTTATCCCCTTGTGAATTTGGTTCACTATAGCAATCCTAGAGGTTCAATTTGGACGCAAGACAAAATATTCATGTGATTATCAAAATTTAAAGATGGCGGGCGATGATGACGGGAATAAATCTGCTGTCTCCAAGTTGTGTAAATATTGTCAGAAATCAGTAGTAACCACAGTGGCGAAATGTGTCGATTGTGGAGAATGTTTTCATACATCCTGTGCCCTAAGGGTGGCTGGATTGGTAGCTGTGGGAAAGAATAATCTGGTAAAATGCTGTAAGACCAATATTGAGGTTATGCAGAATAATTCTGAGAAGGCCGAGGAGAGTGTCCAAAAGATGTTGGAAGTCAAGGATGAAGTAATCAAAGGTAAAGATGATGTTATCAGTGAATTGAAAGCCAAGGAAAGTCTATTATATAAAAACATAAAGCTACTTGAAGAAAAAATAGAAAAAAAATCAATAATAAAAGTATTAGTATTGGTAATGTTGGCACACCTGCCAAGACAAGCCCGAATCCACCAGGTACTTATGCAACCATGGCTGCATCTGGAACCTCAGCCCCCTCCATGAACGGAATGTCAAAGTCAGTATCCTCAACATCAAAACGAGACAATAACCAACAAAATGATAAAAATGAAAACAATAACAAAGTAAACAATCCATTGTATTCTGCAAAATCTGTCAATGCAGCAATATTCCAGGCGCAAGCAGTTAATAAGCTGCAAGAAATTCAGCAACTGGGTAGGCCGGAGCTCGAGCCCGAACCTAGAGATGGCAATATTACTGAGTGGCAAATATCAAGGCCCCGACGATCACGTCGATTTGTTGTGGGACGAAATGACGATAAAAATAACCAAATTCAAGCAGTACCAAAATTCTCCACACTGCATGTGACCAGACTGGCACCTGGGACAAAACCACAGGAGCTTCAGGCATTTCTTTTACCCAGCTTCCCCGAAGTTAGGTGTGAGGAGCATGTATCTAAGCACCCTGAGATTTACACATCAATGAAGGTTACCATCAAACAGCACAACTTCAAAAATGCATGGAGGCGTGAAGTCTGGCCAAATGGAGCTATAGTTTCTAGGTTTTTTGCAGGGAGAAGGATGCTACCGAATTAGGAAGATCCTTGAATGAGAAACCAACCTCAGGCAAACAAACAATCAAACTGGATTTGCAAGTCTACTATCAAAATGTTCGAGGTCTTCGTACAAAGGTTAGTAAGCTATACACTAATATTTAAGCAGAAGACTATGATATAATTGTCTTCACTGAAACCTGGCTAACAGACGATTTCCATGATGCAGAACTGTTTGACGACAGATATGCTCTTATTAGGAAAGACAGAAGTCATGGCCGAAGAGGAGGGCGCAAAGAAGAATTTAGGCATGGAATGTGTCCCTTTAAATATTCCTAAGGACTCTAGTCTTGAGTGCTTACTGGTAAAAATTAAGTTTAAGAAGAGTATGTTTTATATGTGTGTTATTTATATTCCACCCAATGTCGATTTTAATATATGTGCAATTTTTTAATATGTTTGAAGCTATCATGGATAAGGATGTAAATATTGTAATTTTAGGGGATTTTAACCTACCATTTTACACAACAGAGGGCTGTGAAAAAAGTAAGTTGTTGAATAATTTTTTAAGCTTCTATAATTTGGATCAGTATAATACTGTTTTTAATAAAATGCAAAGGCAACTTGATCTTGTACTGTCCAATATACCTATAATGAGTTTGGAAAAATCTGATTGCCCAATCTTGGAGGAAGATCAATATCATCCAGCTTTGAGTATGGCTGTGTCTGTATCACTGGAACGCGGGACGGGTCATCTTTGTAGCAAGCAAGAGTATGTTTATGATTATTCACGAGGTGATTTTGAGATGTTGTACAGATTACTGAGGGATGTTGATTGGGCGGATCTTCATGGGACTGATAGTGTGGATGCATGTACTTCTTTGTTCTATGAGAAGATTTTTGCGTGTTTGGACCGAGCAATACCCAGAAGGGTAGTTAAAAGAGGGTCTTATAGAGGTAGTACCTATCCAGTATACTTTTCTTTGGCATTGAAAAAAAAATATATTAAATTGAAAAATCATCTTCACAGGCAAATTAAGAAAGGTTGTGCCAACTTACAGGTAAAGAATAGCTACAAGAACCTCAGAACTAAAGTTAAGTATCAAACTGCGCAAGAGTTTCAGGCTTATCATGAAACCATTGAGGGCAAAGTCAACATAGACCCAAGCAGCTTTTGGGACTTTGTAAGGTGCAAGCGAGCAAGATCTGGTATTCCCTCAGAGGTCTGTTATGGGGGTTGTGTGGTGAGTGGTGCCCAGGATGTGGCTGACACATTTACTCTTTATTTCAGCTCAGTGTTCCAGCGGTCTGAGAGTTCTAATAATGACACGAATGATGGGCGTAACGGTAGTTTCGCATTCTCCCCTATCACAGAGGAATAGATCATGGCAAGCATTAAGAAGTTAAAGCCAAAAAGGGCAACTGGTAGTGATAACATCCCCTCATATATCTATAAGGGATGCTCTGATATCCTGTGTGCTCCATTGATGACACTTTTCAACTTGTGTCTGAGAATGAGCAAGTTTCCTGAAGCATTGAAGTGTGCAGCGGTGACTCCTGTCTTCAAATCGGGGGACGTCAACCTGGTTGACAATTATAGGCCAATTAGTGTCCTTAATTCACTTGCTAAAATTTTCGAAAATATATTGTATCAGGATATCATGAGCTTCTTTATGAATGATTTTTCTCCACAGCAGCATGGTTTCCTGCCTGGTGTTTCAACTGTCACCAATCTAACATCTTGACAGAAGCCGCAGCCAAGGCTGTGGATAGTAAGGAACAGTTAGATGTTGTGCTAACAGACTGTGCAAAGGTTTTCGATAGGGTTGACCATGTTCTGCTGGTGGATAAACTGGGCAAGTTTGGATTTTCACTGAATGCATGTAAATTTATGTCATCCTATCTCATCATGAGACCCCAACAAGTTAAGGTTGGTAAGGAATTATCAAGGCAATACATAGCTACATCCGGGGTGCCACAGGGTAGTAAGCTGGGTCCCTTGTTGTTCTCAATTTTCATAAATGATCTGCCCGACTGCATAAAACATTCAGAGTGCCTTCTATTTTCGGATGACTTCAAAATATTTAAGCATATAGCATCCCCAAGTGATTGTCATGAGCTGCAACATGACCTGGGTTTGGTGTCTCAGTGGTTTAATATTAATAAAATGTCTTTAAATGTTAGCAAGTGTCATGTTTTGAGTTTCATACGTAAAATACAATTTACAAATTTTAACTACAGGATTGACAACATTGCACTGAGTAGAGAGAATAAATGTAGGGACCTAGGAGTTTGCTTCCAAACAAATTTAAGATTTGGCCAGCATTATGAAGTCATTGTCAATAAATCATATAAGCTTCTTGGTTTTGTAATCAGGAATACAAAATACTTTAAAAATGTCAGGACAATAATAACTTTGTATAATGTTCTGGTTAGACCTAATTTCGAGTACGCCTCAATTATTTGGTCACCACAAACAATGTGCCATGCTGACATGATTGAAAAAGTGCAAAAGAGATTCTTAAGGTACCTGTATTTGAAAACTCACAAAGTGTATCCTTAGATGGTCTCCTATAATAGTATGCTGGTAGAATTTAAAATGGTGAAATTGAGTGTCAGGCGTAGTTTGAATGATGTTTTATTTATTTACAATATTGTTAACAACTTAAAGTATAAAAAATGTTCCTTAATTAATGATATAATGTTTCTAGTTCCTAAAATTAATTTAAGAATAAGGGATAATAAACTTTTTCAATGTCTACCCTCAAATAGTTCTCCTATAAAGCGCATGATGCGTGAATGTAATTTTTTTATTGAGGAGGGTGATATAGACCTCTTCAGTACGACAGCAGAACAAATTAAGTGTGTGATATTGAATAATAATGTATTGTGATATTTGTGATCGCCTATCTATAGTGATGAGTGAATCACTTTTTTCTCTTTTTTTTATGTTTTTATATTTTTGGTTTATTGTTTCTGTTCCTCGTTTGTTTTTTATATTTTTATATTTTGCCTCTTATTTTATACATAGTCTTAATTATTAGTTTAGATTAAGTCTAGTTTATCCAGTAAGCACTCTTACATTTAAGTACATTTACATGTGTTTGTAGGAGTATAAATGAATAAAATAAATAAATTATATTATTTCACTCATAACCATTTTGAGTCAATCAGAGTGATGATGAATGAGTTATTTATTACCGCAGGATTACACTAAAGACAAATGACTGCAAAATAAAGTTCATAATAATCAAAAATTGGACTATTACTGGCTTTTGATTGGTTCTAGAAAAAAATTTCAGCTAATCAAATGTTGGTAATAATCAAAATTTGAATTATTAGCGGCATTTGATTAACTATAAAAAGATCATCCTAGGACTCAAGATCCGGTAAAAATCATAATTTCAACTATTGATCGCCCTTGATTTCCTTTAGACAAATCATAGGAGCAAGAATCAAAATTCGGAATATCACAGCCTCTTGATTGGTTCTAGAAAAGATTCCCAGCTAATCAAATGCTGGTAATAATCAAAACTTGACTTTAGCGGCATTTGATTAACTGATTTGATAATTTGAACTATTGATCGCCCTTGTAACTAATTCATACTTATTTCAGTTTTTTCATTCAAGATTTCTTCAATTTTGTGTACCTTTTTCTCTTTAAAATTCCAACGATAATTACAGCAGTTGCAGATCCTGTAAATTTTCTAATTTTCAATATTTAAATTCTATTTTCATTTGTTACAATTTTTTTTTTTGTGATGATTACTTAATGATTTTCCCCGCTTTTAATCAATATTTTAATTCCAATTTGCATGTAAATAAATCCATTATTTTTGGGCTTATGTTCCCAAATCATAATCCGTTTTCAAAGTGTATGTACCACGCTGTTCGTACTTTCGTACTATGTTCGTTTGCTGAACTCAGTGCTAATTGGTTTTGCACCCGGTTCAATCATTGGTTCCATAATCTTTGATATGTGTTCTATGCTATCCTCGCTTCACTCTCGCTTTCATTTGGTAATGACACGACGCCTAAGTCATGTCAATTGGCTTTCGATTAGTAATGTTTTTTTTTTTTTTGAATCGTCGATTCCTGGTAAGCGCTTGCGTTTTGCAGCACGGATCACTTACTCCATGTCGTATTCTTCAAGTTATGATTGTTCTATTGGATAATTATTTGTTGTTATTATCATAGTTATTATCATTAGTCGTCAGCTGTTGTGATTTTTCTCTGATTATGTTGTTATGTTCAATTTTTGATGCGTGGAAATACTATCGATTAATTTTTGACATATCGTCGGCATCATATGAAAATTGCCTAAGTCCAAAAAGGTAAATTTTAGAGGATGCGCAAAAAGCCTTTGTCAAGAAAAGCTACATGAGAAAAATCACCGGCAAAAATACACAAAAGAGACTGGACTTACGCAAGTTTCACTCTATCCTATGGACTTATGCAAAATTTTTTTCATGGTTCTGTGGCTCCATCTAATAATTTACCGCCCAAATATTTTGTTGCATCATAGATTATTAAGTTTCTCGCAAGTCTGTACTAAAATCTCAATTTTGGAAAAAATTGGACTTAGGCAATTTTCATATGATGCCGACGATATGTCATTATTCTGCTACAGGTCTATCCTTCAAAATCTAAGACAGCTGATTGATTACTTGTGGGAAATTTTATGTGAAAATCTTTCTTTTTCTCGTTTTGGTTGCTTAGAGGAAAGGTCCCTCTTGAAGAATTTAATTTTTTCTTCGCCCTCGAAGGGATTTTGGGACCTCATTTTCTCATTAATTGAATTTATAGCGCATTGAGTTTTCTTACGTTTTGTTTAATTTTCGTAAAGTGCTATAATTTTCGCCGATGTTATCGGATTTGAAAAGAACTATTTCGTGAAAAACTGCCCTAGGAACACTATATTCCATCCAGGATCTCGAATCCTGACTAATCCAACGGATAGGAGTATTTTTGTGGCAAATAAACCCTATTTTCACTGAGGTTTTTAATAACGGTTACATTGTCACACGTACAATTGTAACTAATGGCGTTTCCGATTGGTAGATCTAATGCGGAACTAGTGCAATTTTTTCTATTTCTGTCTTTTTCTGCTACAGGTAAAAGGATGCAAATACACTCAGTGCGCACTGAATCTATCAATCGGAAACGCCATAAGGCTATCACACTCCAGCCTAAGCCTAGTTGGACGGTTATACAAGCCTTGAACCGTAAGATTGGGTTGACTTTCTTAACCACAACCAGTAGCTACGACTAATCTGGTTAATTTTACCTACTGCTACCACCTGGCATATTTTGGTATCATACTAACTTTAGTTATTCTATCTTTATTTTATTGTTAATTCACATTTTGTCCCTATTTTGTACGCCATAGTGATCACTAAGGTATTTCAGGGAGTAATTCAGTACTTGTATCAATGTGACAAGTGGAACAAAGCGACAGTTATTATTATAGGTAATTTAGCTAGACATAACCTGGTTGATTATTTATGCCAACTTACTTGTAGTTCTGGTTACAACAGTGTAAGGTAACCGCTCCGACAACTAATTACTTATCAAGTTCTTCATTAAATTTTATTTTATTTTTATTTTTATTTTATTATTATTTTTTTTTCTTTCTAAACTTTTTTATTCACCGAAAAAAGCGTGGCAAATTAATTGGCGCCCAACGTGGGGCCGCCGTTTCTTTTAAAGATTTTTATTTATTTTCTTTTGGCTGTTTCCGATTGGTAGATCTAATGCGGAACTAGTGCAATTTTTTCTATTTCTGTCTTTTTCTGCTACAGGTCGATTAAAAGGATGCAAATACACTCAGTGCGCACTGAATCTACCAATCGGAAACGCCATAAGGCTATCACACTGCAGCCTAAGCCTAGTTGGACGGTTATACAAGCCTTGAACCGTGAGATTGGGTTGACTTTCTTAACCACAACCAGTAGCTACGACTAATCTGGTTAATTCTACCTACTGCTACCACCTGGCATATTTTGGTATCATACTAACTTTAGTTATTCTATCTTTATTTTATTGTTAATTCACATTTTGTCCCTATTTTGTACGCCATAGTGATCACTAAGGTATTTCAGGGAGTAATTCAGTACTTGTATCAATGTGACAAGTGGAACAAAGCGACAGTTATTATTATAGGTAATTTAGCTAGACATAACCTGGTTGATTATTTATGCCAACTTACTTGTAGTTCTGGTTACAACAGTGTAAGGTAACCGCTCCGACAACTAATTATTTATCAAGTTCTTCATTAAATTTTATTTTATTTTTATTTTTATTTTATTATAATTTTTTTTTTCTTTCTAAACTTTTTTATTCACCGAAAAAAGCGTGGCAAATTAATTGGCGCCCAACGTGGGGCCGCCGTTTCTTTTAAAGATTTTTATTCATTTTCCTTTGGCTGTTTTAAGTGCATAAAATCAAATTTCAAGTTCTATCTTTAAACTTTTTTTATTATTTTTGGAATAACAAGTATTTTGAACCCCTGTGTTTAATAGCCGATTATCTTCATCGGTCTTGTTGATTACTTAACGTATTGATTTCTAGACAAAATGGACTACAAAATCTCGTACCTTAAAAAGGAAATGCTCATCCATGAGATTATTGTCCGAGGTGTCTCCGTTAGTGATACCAAGACTGTGGATGAATTAAGGTCTATATTGCGACCACTTTTGAAATTGGAAAAGTCTGGCGCATGTTTCTTTGCCCCATATTTCCTCAATTTCGGTGACGAGAAGATTCAAATTCGGCAATTTCTTGATGGAGACTAAAAAGTATCGGGTTGAGCATTACGTTCCACCTTCTAGGAAGCGTCAACAGTTTGTTGAACCCGACTTCGCATTTTTAGCAGTCAGTGAACCTTCTTCTAGCACTGATTCTCCAAGTACCCTGACATACCCTGTTGATGAAATTTCACCACAACAGGATTCTAGTCGAGTAAATTTCAAATGCTGGAATTGTCAGATAAGTGGTCATTTAAATCGCTCTAAAAATATCATCCTGGGACTTAAGATTCGATAAAAATCATAATTTGAACTATTGATCGACCTGGCTAGAATTTGGAGAGCCCTTGGATGTTCACAAGCTAGAGAAGAAGAAAAAGACTACTTTAATCAATACCCAAAAGAAAAAAGCACCATGGATAAACATACAAGAACATCGTATATGAACTACAACAGCAAAAAATTGGAAAACCCCGATAATCATTCAAAGTTCCACTTTTTCACTTACATTTACAAGTCTAATGGCGAATTTACATTGTTATGTCTGAGCTTTGCGAATAGGAAAACACACATTTGAGTAAATTTTTGCTGAAAAAAACAAGCGTCCCGGATGCCAAAAAAACTGAGAGAAAAAATAAAGACGTCAATTAGGATAATATATAAGTATATTTTTCTCTCTGTTCCTTGTTTCAACATTTGTTTCTTATTAAATACTCCGTTTCCATAATAAATTGGCGAATTTTCCTTTGATCGTTTTTTTTTAAACAAGCTCTGTCATTTAATTTAAAACATCTCAAACAATGATTGTTTGGTATATTAATGATATGAACCTCAAAAAATCATCAACCTTACCTTTGAAGAAAACGACACAAATTATAACAAATTTTAGCAAAGTGGGTTGATTTTTTCGATTTTTAAATTTTCCTGACACAAAGGTCAAGATTTTTTTTTTTAATTCGAAATTCACTTCTTGGTCAGACGGGAATGGGACAGGAATTGACTAATATTTTGATTGAAAGAACTATTTTTTTTTTATTGAAAACTAGAGAAAAACAAGTTTCATGGCACTTCTTCCATTAATCATCATGGCAATTAAATTCAAAGAAACTTGTAATAAAAATTACCATTAAAAAGTCGATTTTGTAATAAAATGTGGTCCAATGATTCCCGTAACATCAAGATTATTTTTCGGTTCAAATATGGTTATTTATGAAAATTCATGAATACAACAAACAGAAAACGTATCGCGAAAATCGTGTCTGGTCCATAAAAGCTTCTCAGACAAAAACAGTCTTTGAGCCTTTCGGCCGTAAAAGGTGGAGTATAAAACGCCTTACATCCCCTTTGTACCGGGGTTACGGCGATGTTTTATTACAATCGAGACATCAACATGTAACCGTAAAACCGACTTTCGTTTTTTAGGGTCGGATTATTCAAAAGTAAATATTTATTCCGGTCTTTTTTCTCTCTACTGTACGACAATCTCGCCGAAGTAATTATATTTCACTCTCGAAAGCCAATATATGCACAAGCCTGGTAAACTTGCCACGAAAACCGCGAAAACAATAGAGGGATTGTTTGCTCGGTAAAGTTTATCGAACAAACCATAACAGTATTAGTGCCTGTGTTAAAATCCTGCTAAATGTGTGCCTAGCTTTTAGTATCCCTTGTATTTTTTTTTGTTTAAATAAATAATAGGAATTTTGAGGATTAATAATCTGATTAAGTATAAAATGATGCTTCCAAAGTGACTAAAATAAATCTTAAAGCAACCAGGATCGTGTTTCTTATTCTCTTGAGCTAAGTGCAATTTGTACTTAGTATTTTCTGTTAATTATTCAGATGAAATTATAATGTAATTTCCATGTACATCCTGTCAACCCTCATGTCCCTCATAGAATGAAGCCGAGTTTATCTACGGTCAGCTTTCCTCAAGACGTTCTCTGGCATTGGAATCAAGTGTCGGTTGTACCAGAATTTATAGAACAATCTCGCAGTTTCCTCAAGAAAAAATGGACCTAAACTCTGTTTTTCAATCCCAGGTTACACATAAATGTATCAGATGTTCATTGGCGTACAAGATGTCAAGTTATAAAGTACCACCACCTGTAATTTTTTTATTTTTGATCTGATGAAAAATGTTACAGGTGGTGGTACTTTATAAGTTAACAACTAAATAACGACAAAAATTAACGAAATATTGATGCAAGCAGGTTATAATGTATGGGTGCGAAAAATTTCAAATGTATAATTTCCAAGCACCCATACTGAAAAATTTCTCTTCTAATTTCTCTAGTTATCAGGTGATGAAAAAATCAACAACAACCAGAAACACATGTGCAGCGCCGTACACGTGGTAGAGGTGAAAGTTCTTGAAAATTATACCCCCTCATACAACTTTTAGACTTAGCGTAACGAGTCGGGGTAAAAACGAAGGAAAACATCTGTAGTGACGTCACAAGAGTATCAGCGCTTGACAATAGTAGTTTATAATCCTTGGTTTGTGTCAAGATTCGTCGGTTGTCATTGTCATTGCTTGTCTTTCTCCGTCCCTCTACGTTACATTTTTCTTCTCTCTCGTGTAACGAAATTTGCCAAAACGTGACACGTCTTTTAAATCACTTTCCATTCTCGTCCAAAAATCAGACCATCGCTTGAGAAGTTTCACTCCAAAAAACACAGGACCCAAATGTATAAATAACGAAAATAATCACAGAACACAATGATAATAGTTTAACAAAAAGGAGACGCGCATCTGTAGTGACATCACAAGGGTATCAGCGCTTGTCAATAATAGGCAATGCTCTTTGCGCTTATAAATAATCCTTTGTTTGTTTCAATCAGTTGTTGTCTTTCTCCGTCTCTTCACGTTGTATCTTATTTCTTCTCTCTCAGGTAACGAAATTTGCCAGTGACGCTTTTTTCAAATCACTCTCCATTCTCGTCCAAATATCAAATATCCGACCGCCGCCTAGAAGTTTCACAGTTATGGTTCTTCAAAAATCCGCTGACGCAATCACCGCTACACAATAGGTTTTTTCGGAAACGCTGTTCCGGTTACACCGTTTCCGAAAACGCCTATTATGACCTAGATCCGGCAAATATCGACAGATCAGCAAACTTGTGTAGTGTATAATATCCTTCATAATATCCCTGGGTCTGATCCAAGAGATTCAATCAGCGAGTTGAGTGGCTGTTGCTTATGGCAATTTCCATTTGTCAATCAGTGCGCACTGAGTTTATCCGCATCCTTTTCTAAAAGCATGCAACATGTAAGGACAAGGATACATTTTTATGCACTAGTTCGACAAATGGAAAACGCTATTAGACAGACTGCTGAATGGCGGCCATGGGTGCGCTGTTCTGTTTCACACTTTACAATTCTGGGAATCCCAGTCTCAGTCAAGTACAACATATTCTGTAGTCATTTTTTTGAGGTTGATAGGTATTAATTGAATAATTTGATAAAAGAAATTTTTCTGCAGATTTTTGGGTTTTTTTAAGAAGGATTCTGAAAACTTTCTACGAGCGTTCGTACATGAGACCCTACTTACTTTTCCGTACTAGTGCGGAAAAGTAGAATACCTACTATTGGTAGGTATACATAGGTACCTAAAGGCTACAGGTATACTACAGACAGGTGAGGAAAATTTTTAAAAATTATATCCTTAATAATTGGTACAAATATTAACTTTTATCTCGTAGAAAAAAATTGTGTTCCTAATTCGTGCGAAAATTTTCTTTTTCTCACTCTATTGCTTTCTGCAATCGCGAGCGAAAAAGTGACACTTTCCGCACTAGTTAGGAAATATATACCAACTATTTAGGAGTGGAGTGGCACCAAAAATAAACCTTTAGCTATTTAATGCCGCCTTTGGCTAAGCACCCATATAGATTTCGGAAAGCCGGCGCCTATGTGCGCCATGGTCCAGGAGAGGTAAGCTGCTCGAGGGGGTCATAATAGGGATGCATCATGGGTGTATTAAAAATAAACAATACCCGTATTCCCCTCTAATCCGTCATTCATTTGACCAAAATTATCAAGAAATGCGCACTGGTGCAACTCATTCCGTCTATCTTCTGCCTCTAACTCATATGATGTAAGTTTTCCGCCTGTCTTACGAAACCGGCGTTGTCTCTTTTAAATTTGACAATTTCCAACAACTGTCAAAGTTGTTTTTGATAGTTGAATGTCCAATGAACTTGTATGGAAATTGACTTGTTTTAAATATCATTTGCCAATATGAGGCAATTTCACATCTATTAAACATCAAAATTTGACATTTTCATTGAAAAAAAATTGTCTCTTTTAAATCTGACAATTTTCGACAACTGTCAAAGTTGTTTTTGATAGTTGTATGTCCAATGAGCTTTTATAAAAATTGACTTATTTCAAATATCATTATCTTGCCAATATGAGTCAATTTCATATCTATTAAACATCAAAATTTGGCATTTTCATTGAAAAATAAAATATCTCTTTTAAATTTGATAATTTTTGACAACTGTCAAAGTTGTTTTTGATAGTTGTATGTCCAATGAGCTTGCGTAAAAATTGACTTTCATCAAATATCATTAATTTGACATGAAAGAGATGTGATTATTTATATTTTTCTCCTATAGACAAATTCTTCGGTTTCACAGTAAAAGCGTCCGTTCTGGCAACGTTGGCGATTTGTAATCCTTTCTCAGCTGAGTGGGCGCCGTTCCCGCTCCGTCGACCTCCGACCTACCCCAACGAAACCATCGCAACGCCAGAACAGGACCGGACACTCATTTTTCAATTAATTTATCGATATTCTCATTCAATCTATTTAGTTCAATTTTGTATATTGAAGAGTTTGCGTATTGTTTGTTGGAAACTCTTCATCCTTAGTTCAATATTTCGTGTAATCTAGAACCTTATAGTGCTAGAGCAAATAGGAAAGTCTGCAGAAACATCAAAAACTCCATTTGTAAGAAACATCTTTCCATGTCTCCTTATGTAGATTATATACATTGCATATCCAGATTCAATTCTTATGAATATTTTCATCCACACAGATCTATTTCGAAAACTCATCAAGCGCATGAGCCATCATTACCTTACAAAAAATATCGGTAATTTAATACGTACCTATACGAGTTAATTACTGAAACAAGTTTTGTAGACTGTTCGTGCATTGCGGGAGCAATATCAATAACCCGATAGTCATATGATATTTGAGCGTAATTATGTTTAGTAGAATGTTCGGCGACATATTATTATAATATACAATATCTCAATTGCCTTGTTTTCATTTAAAAACATTATTGTCTGGGATTTTCTCCCAGGAGAGCTTTCCGGCAACATTGCCGAGAGTTTTGCTCTTCGTTTGCTTCATTTTCCATGCGAGAGAGAAAGCGGTGAAAAATGAAAACGGCCTCGTGCCAATCAATACTCAAGGGTAACGCCAGACGGTTCTCTGACGTCAGACCGGGCCTGCGCGATCGTTTACGGCGCAGCTTCGCAATATGATGAATGAATTTTGTTTTTTTTTTTTTTATGTTGTTGAGCTTAACGTCTGGGAATTTCGAGTGGATTTGTATTAGGGAAATTTATTACAAGCGATTCGTTTTTGATATAAATTAGTTGTAGCATTTTCAAAATCATAGTAGATGTTTACTTAGCAAAAATAGCTAATGTAAACTATAAAGCTTATTCCAGGGCTACATACATTTGCCCACAAGCGATAATGTTTGGGCAATATTTGCCCATGTTTTTCATCCTGATGGACGAAAAACAAAAAAACATACCTGATGAATATTTGTTCATATATTTTTAAGCAAATGTTTATAAACAGTTTTTATACAGAATATGCATAAATGTTTGCGAACAAATGTATGAACAAAAACTCATGAAAACAATAATTATTGTATAAAAAATAGTTTTTTATCATAAGAAAACTCTAATTAATAAATCCTAAAAGTTTCAAATTGCTGGGATGGCTCAAAGGATTTTCTAGGAACCTTCAAAGGTGATTTCACCAGGAGTTTTATCATTTTCTCAGCTACTAATGAGTAAAAAAATTTGCAACTTTAGTTGTGAGTTTCATATCAATTTCTAATTCATTACATATCATAAGAAAACTCTAATTAATAAATCCTGAAAGTATCAAATTGCTGGAAGTATTTTTCAGGAACCTTCAAAGAAGATTTTACAGGGATTTTATAATTTTCTCAGGTACTAAATTACAAAAATTCGCAACTTTAGTTGTGAGTTTCATATCAACTCCCAATTTGTTTTGTATCATGAAGAAACTTTAGTTATTGAATCCTGAGAGTTTCAAATTGTTGGGATGGCTCAAAGTATTTTTCAGGAACCCTCAAAGACGATTTTACAGGAATTTTATGATTTTCTCAGATACTAATGATTACAAAAATTCGCAACTTTAGTTGTGAGTTTCAAATCAACTTCCAATTTGTTTTGTATCATGAGAAAACTATAAGTTTCTTATTTGAGGTCCAATTAATTTGATTTTAAATCAGACTAATAATGTTGTTAGCTCATCAGTATTGCTAGGTCATATCAGTAGATTACCAGTCTAAATATCAGTAGAAATCAGTAGACAGATAAGTTGCCTTGTTAAAGGGGTAAACCATACTCAATAAATTAGTTTAACTACGTTTCTTCAAATTATTAAATCATTAGACTGTGTATTAGACTATGAAAACTTGCATTAGAAAATCAAACACCAATACTACTTATGAGAAATAGTTTATCAAGATTAAGACACATGAGATATTCCTAATAAATATGCACTACCTGTGGGATGCCCTATATTTGGTTTTATATTCTTGAAGAGTACAATTTCCCGATTCCAAAACTATATAGTTTGTCTATATTTGGTTGAGCCGGCTCCAACATATTTGGTTCTAAAAATTTTAAAAATACTATTAGAGAAACCAACTACCTACCTCAAAGTTTACCTGCAGCTTTCACGTGTACAGGTAGAATGGTTCACAAAATCAGTATACATAGTAGGATAGTATTTTTATAATTTTTGGAGCCGAATATATGAGAGACTGTTCAATCAAATATAGACAAACTATATATTTTTGAAATCGAGGCATTGTGCTCTTCAAGAATATACAATGAAATATAGGGCATACCATTTAAAAAAAGTTGGAAGCATGCAAAATTTCACATTTCTGAAATTCAAATTTTGTTTCTGATCATGGTTTCTAAAAATTCAGCCAAAACTGTACAACTTTTGTATTTACACCTTTTTTCTACCTGTAAAAGGAGGTAGGTGGAATGTCAATATATAAAAAAACACCCTGTAAAAATAAGTGGATTATTGCGGAACTTATGGGTGAACCTCTGCGGGACGAGCGCAGCGAGTTCTGCAGCCATCTACTCACCTATATACTATTGAACTGTTAAAAAAAAAACACTCACCTAAAACGTGTAGTTTTTAAACTAATGAGAAAAATTCATAGCTGAGTGAATCAGGTAAGTATTGTACTTGAACAACATATTGGTGAATAGATGGCTGGGTTCACCCATAAGTTCCGCAACAATCGACTCGTTTGTACTTGAATAACTTGGCACAATCTATTACTTACTAGTTTGGTAAAGTAACATTACTAATTCCTGTTGAAAGGCGAATTGACAAAAAGTGAATAATCATAATCTTACAAATTTTGAGTTTATATAATAAGTTATTGTTCAAATACAAATAAGTCGTTTGCTGTGGAACTTATGGGTGGACCTCTGCGGGACGAGCGCAGCGAGTTCCGCAGCCATCTACTCACCAATATATACTGTTGAATTGTTCAAATAAGACATTCACCTGAAACATGTAGTTTTTAAACTAATGAGAATAACTCATATTTGAGTGAGTCAGGTCAATATCGTAATTAAACAGCATATTGATGAATAGATGGCTGCGGAACTCGCTGCGCTCGTCCCGCAGAGGTCCACCCATAAGTTTCGCAACAATTCACTCATTTGTACTTGAATAACTTGTCACAATATATTACTAGTTTGGTAAAGTAATATTACTAATTCCTGTTGATAGGCGAATTGACAAAAAGTGGATAATCTTACAAATTCTAACTTTATATAATAAGTTATTGTTCAAGTATAAAGAAGTGGATTGTTGCGGAAATTATAGGTGGACCTCTGCGGGACGAGCGCAGCGAGTTCCGCAGCCATCTACTCACCAATATATACTGTTGAATTGTTCAAATAAGACATTCACCTGAAACATGTAGTTTTTAAACTAATGAGAATAACTCATATTTGAGTGAGTCAGGTCAATATCGTAATTAAACAGCATATTGATGAATAGATGGCTGCGGAACTCGCTGCGCTCGTCCCGCAGAGGTCCACCCATAAGTTTCGCAACAATTCACTCATTTGTACTTGAATAACTTGTCACAATATATTACTAGTTTGGTAAAGTAATATTACTAATTCCTGTTGATAGGCGAATTGACAAAAAGTGGATAATCTTACAAATTCTAACTTTATATAATAAGTTATTGTTCAAGTATAAAGAAGTGGATTGTTGCGGAAATTATAGGTGGACCTCTGCGGAACGAGCGCAGCGAGTTCCGCAGCCATCTACTCACCAATATATACTGTTGAATTGTTCAAATAAGACATTCACCTGAAACATGTAGTTTTTAAACTAATGAGAATAACTCATATTTGAGTGAGTCAGGTTAATATCGTAATTGAACAAAAAGTGACTTATCATAATCTTACAAATTTTGAGTTTATATAATAAGTTATTGTTCAAGTACAAATAAGTGGATTATTGCGGAACTTATGGGTGGACCTCTGCGGGACGAGCGTAGCGAGTTCCGCAGCCATCTACTCATCAATATACTATTGAACTGTTCAAGTAAGACATTCACCTGAAACATGTAGTTTTTAAACTGATGAGAATAACTCACATTTGAGTGAGTCAGGTTGATATCGTAATTGAACAACATATTGAGGAATAGATGGCTGCGGAACTCGCTGTAACATTACTAATTCCTGTTGAAAGGCGAATTGACAAAAAGTGGATAATCTTACAAATTCTGACTTTATACATAATAAGTTATTGTTCAAGTACAGAGTGTTTTTTTATGTATTGACACCCTACCTAACCTACGTTGTCAAAGTTTGGCATGGGCCAAGGTGTATAAGTAGGATGTGGTTAGAGTACATTCTAACCCCTGATTATTTTTAACGGCTGTCAAATGAGAGCAAAAGTACCGGCACTAAGATTAACCAACAACAACGCATGCTTTTAGGCAACTGGCAAGGCAAAAGGCAAATAAATAAGACAACAAGACACAACACAAACACGCACGAACGCAGGCAAATAATGGCAAGGGCTTTTATCAGTAGAATTTACATTGATATCAGTATATCAGTAGATCAGTGGCCAAATCAGTAGACCTGGCAACACTGTAGCTCATAGAATTTTTGTCAACTTGATGATTCACAGACCAACCAACACTTTCAAACTTTGAGGTCTCTCAGTAAATCGTATACAATTTCCATGATCTTTGTCAGTGGCATGGGTCAGCGCTATCCCAATAAATCAATTTTGCATTAAAATTTCGCCTCTATTCCCTATAATCATCGTGGACAAAGCCAATAAATCTCTATTGCTAATTGCAATTTGATTAATGGAAAGAGAAATACTTGTTAAAATCGTGGCTCGCTCGTAGATTTTACTTTGCCGCGATTGAAATTAAAAATAACGATTATTATACACGATTGAAGAAGAGGAAAACTAGACAACGTGGCTGGATGACGTAAATAAACGATTTAATAAAACTTAATTTGGTTATATAGAGCCGGCTAGACTGATGTAATGGTAGAGGTTCTTTAATCTAATAATAAAAAATTTGAACGTTGGGAAAAGTTTTGGTGCTTGTCTTATCTCAAAAACCCATTGCTCTACTTTGAAACTAAAATTCGAAAAGTTTTCAGATTAAATGGAAAATATTGTAACTTAAGATAAAAAGAAGTAATGGATGATGCCCCCAAACATGCACATGCAAAAAATGATTCATTCAGCCTTGCCATTGTTCGCATTGCAACGATGATACTTCATTGTATTCCAAGTGGTGTGGTATTTCGCACTGCGAGAGGCCTTGCCTTCTTTTGTTCTCCGATACCACTTGGATTATATTGTTTGTCGAAAAAAGAAGCCTCAGAACCGATAATTAGAAAATAATATGATCGGTTATACGTGGAATAAAAAAAAAATGTGAATAGTCTTGAGCTTGAAGGTGAACGTCGAAATCAGCCGACCGACCCAAACCGTTCTTGTATTATTTATTTAAATTGTTGCCCAAGAATATGTTTAATTAATAGTTTTATGTAGTAATGATATGGTGCTGGTTGTATTTCTATTAGGAGTTGTTGTAATTGCAGGCTTTAATTGCCAACTGGCCATTAAACAAAATTTATCGCGTGTATAGTGTGTTGTCCATTGATTTATATCAATTGTTTGTTATTATTTATTGAAAAAATATAACAACAAAATTCTAAAAGGTACCAACTGATTTAGGTTTCGTTTAATTCGAATCCAATCTGTTTTAATAAGCTTTTGTGTACTGTACGCTTCGTTGCTTTCAAATATGATTCTAAGATGAATAAGATAAAACCGCACCTCCGTAATCTGATTTATAATGAATGCCTGACGAATTATTAAAATAAAAAAAAACCTTCATTTAATTCACAAAGCAATTTAATACTCACGATAGAATTTGATACTCACTCAACAAACATGCATGTATAGGTACAGTGTGGGATAAAATGAACCTTTGGATGTTATTCATACGACTGTTAAGTCAAATTTGATATTATTGTTATAAACCCGCCACGCGTACTTTTTGATTGTTCCCTGTATCTACAGTTAAAGAACTATAGAAACCAGAGAAACACAAACTGGGAAGAATACACAAGCAAACTGCAACGCAACCTCAAACAAAATAAGGTTAGCTGCAGGAACACACGTGAAGTAGAAGAAACCCTTCAAATCTTTATCGGAGCAATCATGGAGGCATACGAATCCAGTTGTCCTGTGAAGGAACAAGTAAACAAAAAAGGTTGCCCATAGTGGAATAGTCACCTGTCACGATTTAGATCTGAGGTTCGCTGTCTCCCAAACGGGACGGAGAATGGCAGGGCTACACCGAAAGGCTGACTGAGTACAACAGAGAATTGAGGAATGCCAAACGGAAAATCTTCCAGAGTTTCTGTGAATCTATCACAGACACACCATCAGCAGCCAGACTATACATAACCCTGGCAAAAGGCAGGGCGCAAGGACCATTGACACTTAAGAAACCAGACGGCAGTTATACAGAAAATGAAGAGCAACTGCTCTACTACTGGAAACCCATTTACCAGGAAGTATACCCAATGGTACTGAAGAAAACAAAGAACGGCCCAGAAAAACCAGGCAAGAAAACTGGTAGGTTGCCAAGAACTTTTGCACTCCGCAACGGCTGGCTTGGGCGATCGACTCATTTCAATCGTTCAAGTCACCTGGAGTAGACGGCATTTTTCCAGCCCTGTTGCAAAAAGGGCAAAATGAAATTATGCCGTATCTAATCAAACTCATTAGATACAGTCTAGCGACCGGATACATACCCAGTCAATGAAGAAGAGCTAAAGTAACTTTCATCCCAAAGGCAGGGAGAAAGGATGCCACTCTACCGAAATCGTTCAGACCTATATGTCCCACGTCGTTCTTACTGAAGACAGTTGAGAAAGTTGTAAATAACTATATCAGAACAAATGTTCTAGAAAAGACGCCACTACATCCTAGGCAACATGCTTACAGAGCGGGCAGATCAACAGAAACCGCTCTATTTGAACTCACTGACAGCATCCAAAACACATTGCTGAATAAAGAAGTAGCCATCTGCGCCTTCTTAGACATAGAGGGGGCTTTCGACAACACCTCTCATGAGTCAATAAGGAATGCGCTTGTCAGAAAAGGAGTGGACAAAACCACATCCACCTGGATGTGCGAAACGTTAGCCACCAGAACTGTAGAAACGGATGTGGGGGAACAAACCATACAAGTCACCACCACGAGAGGATGTCCACAGGGAGGGGTACTCTCACCCTAGATGTGGAGCCTAGTAGTCGATGATCTACTAAATACACTGACAGACCAGGGCTTCAACTGCCTTGGTTACGCCGATGATATTGTCATCATAGCCAGAGGCAAACACGAAGGAAAAAGCACTTCGAACCACGAAGGAATGGTGTTAGACAGTGGGACTGAATCTTAACTCAACAAAAACCACACTGGTAACATTTACAAAAAGAACGAAACTCCCATACCTGAGGAACATTCGCCTCGATGGAAGCAGGCTTCACTGGAAACAAGAAGTTAAATTCCTAGGAATAACCCTAGACTCTAAACTCCTCTGGAACCGACACATAGAGAACATAACAAACAAAGCAATTTCGGCACTCATGGTATGTAAAAACATTGCGGGCAAAACGTGGGGTTGTAACCCATCGATTCTACGATGGATGTATACCATTATAGTGAGACCTATCATCACCTACGGAGCGGTAGCCTGGTACAGCCAAACCCAGCTAGTAACGGCTAGGAAAACCTTAGGAAAGGTACAAAGAGTCGCATGTCTATGCATAACAGGAGCAATGAGAACATGCCCAACCGCGGCAATGGAAGTCATCCTAGACCTAACACCACTTCACACAATAGTGAAGCGGGTTGCCAGTGAATCATGTCTAAGACTGGCGAAGATAAGTCTACAAGGGAAAACGCACTTTGGCAGAGCTTTCCCTCTCCCAAACTGTGCACACCTCATGGACTTACCAAAAGACGCGATTGTTGATAAATTCAGTTTCGAGAAAAACTTTTCCATCAAACTAAGTACAAAGAACAGATGGAACATGTATCCAGTCCCTTAAAGCAAACACCATCAAATGGTTCACAGACGGCTCCAAAACTGCCGAGGGGACAGGAGCCGGAGTATTCAGGCCACGAACCAGATACATAGAGCCAATGGGCAAATCACCAAGCATATTCCAAGCCGAACTTCATGCGATCGGAAAATGCGTGCAGTTCAACCTGAACAGAAGGTACCGAAAACGAGAAATTGTAATAATGTCTGACAACCGAGCAGCTATAGCATTGAGCTCGCTGGTAATCAATTCTAAGATAGTATGGCAATGTTTACAGAAACTCAATGAGCTGAGGAAGGAAAACAAACTAACCCTACTCTGGGTTCCTGGACACATAGGATTCGAGAGCAATGAATGTGCAGACGAACTTGCAAAAACGGGAGCGGCCACTCCCTTCACTGAGCCAGAACCATTCTGCGGCGTCGGAAATGCGCACCTCCAAGAAATCCTCAAAAAGGAAGAGAACCGGCTAAGGAACAAACAATGGCTAGACCAACCAGGACTACGACAGGCCAAAGATCTACTGGGTAGCTACAACCAAAAAAGATCTGAACTGCTGGTCAACCTTAGCAAGAAAAGTCACAAAACTCTAACCGGGTTTCTCTTGGGACATTACAGACTGAATAAGCACCTACATAATCTGGGGTTGGAAGAAGGTAACACTTGCAGATTCTGTGAAGACGGTGAAGAAACACCTCACCATCTTCTACTGAACTGCGATGCCGTAAGCCGCTCAAGAATGAAGAACTTGGGAAGTCCCCTTATACAGCTGAAAGACATTTTAGCCCTGGAACCGCTGGGCATCCTAAAATTCTTGAAGGACCTAGGACTAGAGGGGCTGCTTTAAGCAGGAAACCCGAACTTAGCAGCAGAAGGAGGGGTACAATAGATCAACGTTGGTCGCAGTGCAACTGACACCTCCAACACATACATACAGTTAAAGAAGCCAGAAAATTCGACTATTTTCAAGATGAACTGAATCACGAAAATTCAAGCGTGTTAGAGAAGGACGCACATAACTATAAAAGCCCCGGTGCGCACCGCGTAAGGATCAGTTCCGATTGACGTACAAACTGTAAAGTCAGGAACTAAATAGCTACGTTCGAAAATGTTCGTGTCGTATAAGCTTTATTTGAAGTAGTTCGGAGTGTGAAGTAGTGTTAAATTTCGTGTGATTTTTATGTTATTGTGATTAATAAAATTCGTTAAAGTTCGACTATACTTATAGTCTCACTTATCTGCGAACCTAAAAGTAACAATATTATAGGACTTGTTACCAGTCATTGTATTATGTACTGCTTAAAGTTCAACAATAAATGCTTATTAAAAAATATATATATTAGTGAAGTAATTAGTATCGGAGTGTATAGTAGCGTGGAATAAACTATTGTTGTATGGTTTATGTCATCTCACTATTTCATGCTTTTTTCCAATGAATCTTCAACATTCTTCAGTTTTAGTTGAGTGAGTGAGTCAAGTTTCATTTTGTTCTCCACCAGTTTTTTCATTCATATTTCCCAAGTATGATGGGGTTAAAGAAAGAAATACGCAGTGAATTATTATTCTGAAAGGATGAATGCCGAATGAAGAGTTCAGAAGAAGAGGAACAGTATAGTTGAAATGGGCGAATAAACTCAGAAAAAAATTCTGATGTTACCTATTTCTGCATTGAATTTTATGGGTTAAAAAATTCAAAAATGCACAAACCCATAAGAAGAAAATGTGGAAATTCTTGAAGAAAAATGAAAATGTTTGCCCACAATAAATAAAATTATGCCCTAGCTCAATAATTAAAGCAAATAGATTCGAATAGCAGCTTTCTCGTTTATGTATTTATTTAAATTGCCTATTTAATTAATAAATTATTTTAAAAAAAATCCCGCTCCTTTTATTATAAATAATATCACCTAAACTGGTTGGCTAGAGTTTAATGTTAATAATAATCTGAAAAACTGGTACCTAACATGTAAATATTAATATGGTGAAACCTGCGACAACAATTATGACGTCACTTTTTTATCGAATAAAATTGCAACAAACTTGTTTACATTTTGGCTATGTTATATTGGTCAATCAACTTTTTATTGCAACAATACTTAAAATCTCAGTTTCGGAATGGTCCAAATGCTACTGGGTACGTAATAAAAATTAAATATTGATTGTTGATTTCTTATAGAAATATTATTTAAATTAAAGTAGTACCTCCGATCAAGTTCTCCACGGACTAATGACTATCAGTACTACAACCAAAGTCTCTAGTAAAAAAAATTTAAAAAAAACCTTAATTAACCAACCTGAAACATGTGCATGGAAGGAACGCTTTCACTTTCCGCCGTTTTGGGCACAAGGTCAGTCGGCGGTTTTTGCCGGTACCAACTTAATTGTTTCCTTTTGAAATAATTGAAACATTGCCACGGTTGCACTGATTTAACAACAATAGTCGAGGATTTTTCGCATTCAATCCTTGCCAAAAGAGGCTCGAAGCACCGATTAATCGCGACTAAAAAAAAATCAAAATATGCACTTCACTATTCGCATGATGGCGGCCACGAGGGTTTAAAAATAGGCCCCGCGTACCCTAAAAATAAGCATTTTTAGATGCCAATTTTTTTTTTAATGCGTCGAGATTTAACTGAATTCAGGTGGAGGAAATTTTCATTGTTGTTCTGTATCAGGCAAAATATTTCAAAAAAAAAATAACTATAATAGGTGATTGTCTGTTTGCATATTGGAATCGAAAAAAGAAAATAAAAACCAAAAACTTACGTTGGTATTCTAAACATTATCAATTTACCACCGAAAAACTAATAAAATTACGTTATGTAACAATACGTCTAAACAATATCAACCAGACTGTCGACTTTTTAAAATCTAGTTTCACAGAGAAAATTTTGTCTTATCTAATTTGCCGGGACGAACTGATAAAACGTATCATTCTGTTGAATTGTTTTAGTCAAAAAAAAAAACACATTATCATTATAAGTTTCTCGTTATCTGATTAATTGTCTTTTAAAATAAAGGAACACTTTGACGGGCAATGATTCGTTTGTTAAGGTTTAAGATTGTGAAAATAAACAGTTAAATTCATAGTAAATAATTTCGGCAGAAAAATTGCTTGTGCGATAACAGTTTTATATTGATAGTTTGAAGCCCCACAGCTTCACGCAAGAGGCAAAGCACCTAGGAATTCGTTGTCAAAACTGTGGGGAATTTAGAGGAATTTGGAGGAATTTGTGGAAAATTTGAGAAATGTATAATGGGGGAATTTATCGGTTTTTACCAAGGGGCAAACCACCTACGAATTCTTTGCCATAATTAAGAGGAATGTGTGGGGAATTTGAAGGAACTCATCGGAATTTATGAGAAATTGGGGAGTTTATAGGGAATTTGGAGAAATTTATGGGGGATTTGGAAGAATTAGTGAAGAATTTGAAAGAACATGTAGGGTCACTGAGGTTATCATTCTTATTAATAAATGGAAATTAAAAAAAATTAATCTAGTTTTGTCTTGGACGTTGGACATTCATTTTTATTCAAGAAAGAAAGAAATTTCACTTCATGATTCACAGGTCCAAATTTGAAAAATTCAAAACAATAATGAGTATGTACAGTTTTTGTAGGCTAATTTCCAAAATTCTTCATGTTGTTATTTTCCATTAGAAAAATTTGAAAATTTCGGAATGAGATCTAACCTTCCTCTTGACATGCAAAAAGTTTCAAATTTTTCCCTGCACTAGTTTTCCAGGAAAACTTTGAAATGTGTGAGACTGTATTTTCAATTAATTCAGTTATTGTAGGTTGATTTCTAAGATTCTTCATGTTTTTATTTTCCACTGTTTTCAGGGAAAACTTTGAAATGTGTGAGACTGTATTTTCAATTAATTCAGTTATTGTAGGTTGATTTACAAGATTCTTCATGTTGTTTTTTTCCGCTGGAAAAATCTAAAGACACATATCAGCGTTGTGTCACATCACAACTTCAGGAAATGACGCTTATTTTGGTTTTTGACAGGTTGATTTCCAATATTCTTCATGTTGCTGTTTTCCACTGGAAAAATTTGAAATTTTGGGAAAATGAGCTTCTCACCTTCCTCTTTACATGCAAAAAATTGCAAATTTTTGCCTTCACTAGTTTTTCAGGAAAACTTTGAAATGTGTGAGACTGTATATGTACATGTATCATGAGCTTCTCACCTTCCTCTTTGCATGCAAAAAGTTTAAAGTTTCTGCCTTCACTAGTTTTCCAGGAAAACTTTGAAATGTGTGAGACGGTATTATCAACTAATTCAGTTTTTGACAGGTTGATTTCCAAAATTCTTCATGTAGTTATTTTCTACCGGAAAAATTTGAAATTTAGTGAAAATGAGCTTCTTACCTCCCTCTTTACATGCAAAAAGTTTCAAAATTATCTCTTCTCTAGTTTTCCAAGAAAACTTTGAAATGTGTGAGACTGTATTTTCAATTAATTCAGTTATAGTAGGTTGATTCCCAAGATTTCTCATGTTGCTGTTTTCCACTGGAAAAATTTGAAATTTTGGGAAAATGAGCTTCTCATCTTCCTCTTTGCATGCAAAAAGTTTCAAATTTTCGCCTTCACTAGTTCTTCAGGAAAACTTTGGAATGTGTGAGACGGTATTATCAACTAATTCAGTTTTTGACAGGTTGATTTCCAAGATTCTTCATGTTGGTTATTTTCTACTGGAAAACTTTGAAACTTTGGGAAAATGCGCTTCTTTACATGCAAAACGTTTCGAAATTATCCCTTCACTAGTTTTTCAAGAAAACTTTGAAATGTGTGAGACTGTATTTTCAATTAATTCAGTTATGGTAGGTTGATTTTCAAGAGTTTTCATGATGCTGTTTTCCACTGGAAAAATTTGAAATTTTGGGAAAAGGAGCTTCTCACCTTCCTCTTTACATGCAAAAAGTTTCAAATTTTCGCCTTCACTAGTTCTTTAGGAAAACTTTGGAATGTGTGAGAAGGTATTATCAATTAATTCAGTTTTTGACAGGTTGATTTCCAAGATTCTTCATGTTATTTTCCACTGGAAAAATTTGAAATTTTAGGAAAATAAACTTCTCACCTCCCTCTTTACATGCAAAAAGTTTCAAAATTGTCCCTTTACTAGTTTTTCAAGAAAACTTTGAAATGTGTGAGACTGTATTTTCAATTAATTCAGTTATTGTAAGTTGATTCCCAAGATGTTTCATGTTGCTGTTTTCCACTGGAAAAATTTGAAATTTTGGGAAAATGAGCTTCTCATCTTCCTCTTTGCATGCAAAAAGTTTCAAATTTTTGCCTTCACTAGTTCTTCAGGAAAACTTTGGAATGTGTGAGACGGTATTATCAACTAATTCAGTTTTTGACAGGATGATTTCCCAGGTTCTTCATGTTGCTATTTTCTACTGTAAAAATTTGAAATTTTGTGAAAATGAGCTTCTCACCTCCCTCTTTACATGCAAAATGTTTCGAAATTATCCCTTCACTAGTTTTCCAAGAAAATTTTGAAATGTGTGTGACTGTATTTTCAATTAATTCAGTTATTGTAGGTTGATTTTCAAGAGTTTTCATGATGCTGTTTTCCACTGGAAAAATTTGAAATTTTGGGAAAATGAGCTTCTCACCTTCCTCTTTACATGCAAAAAGTTTCAAATTTTCGCCTTCCCTAGTTCTTTAGGAAAACTTTGGAATGTGTGAGAAGGTATTATCAATTAATTCAGTTTTTGACAGGTTGATTTCCAAGATTCTTCATGTTATTTTCCACTGGAAAAATTTGAAATTTCAGGAAAATAAACTTCTCACCTCCCTCTTTACATGCAAAAAGTTTCAAAATTGTCCCTTTACTAGTTTTTCAAGAAAACTTTGAAATATGTGAGACTGTATTTTCAATTAATTCAGTTATTGTAAGTTGATTTTCAAGATTTTTCATGTTGCTGTTTTCCACTGGAAAAATTTGAAATTTTGGGAAAATGAGCTTCTCACCTTCCTCTTTACATGCAAAAAGTTTCAAATTTTCGCCTTCACTAGTTCTTTAGGAAAACTTTGGAATGTGTGAGACGGTATTATCAACTAATTCAGTTTTTGACAGGTTGATTTCCAAGGTTCTTCATGTTGTTATTTTCTACTGGAAAAATTTGAAATTTTGTGAAAATGAGCTTTTCACCTCCCTCTTTACATGCAAAGAGTTTCGAAATTATCCCTTCACTAGTTTTCCAAGAAAACTTTGAAATGTGTGTGACTGTATTTTCAATTAATTCAGTTATTGTAGGTTGATTTCCAAGATTCCTCATGTTGTTATTTTCTACTGGAAAAATTTGAATTGAATTGAATAATTGAAAAACATAATGAAAGTGAACCTTTATAAGTTAGTTCTGACATTGTTTCAGAAGATCGGATAAACTTTAAAAGCACATTGATTATGATATCAGAAGAGGTACAAAATCTTCTTGAAAATGACTTTGAGTGCAAAGGAAATTCAAGCTACTTGAAGTTGATACAAGTTTATCTGTATCCAAATCCGAGTATGTATCGTAGAGCATCATATTATGGAAAAAAGGATGATTGTTGAAAAAAGGGTTTACTAATTTCCAAATTATTGAACAAGGAATTAGACACATTCATTTGGCCTACTCAGCCTGATTATGCTGAGGTTCAGATTAAATTTATCGTTTATGGAAGGAGCAAAACATCTCGGAATTCTTTGTCAAAACTGTGGGAATTTTTAGGAATTTGTGGGGAATTTGAAGGAATTTATGGGAAATTGGTGGAATGTATGGAAATTGGAGGAATTCATTGGTTTTAACACTGAGCGTAATAAAAATAGAAAATAAAAAACTAAAAAGTATTTAGAAAAATTTGAATGTTGCTTCAAATGCAGAATCATTGAGTTTGGATTTTTTGGGAGCTGCTTCAAATACCATGAAAGCCAGTTTCAGTTAATTGGATCTAATGTTTGGACAAACATTCAAGTTCAAATTCTTGAAAAGTAGCTTTAGATGCCTGTTTTGTATACTTTGGAAATAATTTTGAAGGTAAAAGAAAAGTTTAAAGGATGCGAGATTGTAAAGCCTCTGGAGCCAGTTTTTGCATAATTTCAAGTGTAAAATCTGTGAAAATTACTTTGAATATTTCGAAAATTGCTTCAAAGATGTTTAATGCCACTCTTAGCTCATAAGAGTTGGTGTTAAACGTTAAACCAATTTGAACAGCTTAGACTTTTAGAAATTAACCTAACTGCATTAGAAAAGCTGGTTCGGAAGAAGTGAAGTAGGATTTTGGAAAATTTTAAAACTGTTGAGGATTCGAGAGTGCCTTAAGATGTTTGTATAGCCACTGTGGCCAGTTTTTCTAAGCTCAATAAAGCTATAGTGAATGGTTAAGACTTTTTGAAAGATGCTTTGACAGTTGTTTGGAATCTTTTTGTTAGGGACATATTTTCCAGTGTGTGCAATTTGTCCATATCAATATTGCTAGAGAAGCAAATTCCTTTTCCAGAAAATCTGAATAATTTCCAGTTTCATCTTCCTCAGGCTTTACAGGGTTTTTGCTGTGCCAATTCAAGTTTTCATCTTCCTCCTATGTATTACCAAACTAATGATTCATTAAATTACAAATAGGGCATCAACATCTCAATGATTTTTCTCGATTTTCGCACCTATTGTCGGTAGATCTTAATGGCGACATTTAGGCTACGGTCCGAATATAACCAAAGTAACCGAATCGGTTGACAGATGGTTACTGAAAATTCCGGTTACTTGGGGAACACGAATATGAAATAGAAAATTCCTCACCAACGGAACCAACATCCGATAGCCAGTAACTATCTTGACACTGGTTAACCAGATTTTAGGAAACCAAGGTCCAAAAGTAACCAATTTTCCCAGGAACCAGAGTAATTTGATTACTTTCGGACCGCGAAACCACAACCCTGATTATATTCGGACCACAGCCTTAGTGTCTCCTCGCTTTCCATTTCATAAAAATTGAAACACCCAAAACCTCTTGTCTTCACTCTTTCTGAACCAACATTGTTACATATTCCGGCATCGTTTTCTTTCTGGAAACCGACCATTTCAAATATTGATCCGGCCCATCTATTTTTAGTTTCGTATGTAATGCGCTTTGAACGCTTTTGTTTTACAAATGTTGTATATAATATTTGCGAATTTGAAGCAATTTACTGGAAGTTTGAAACTTTATATTTCTACTAAATATGAAAGTATTAAAAATGGTAATCGAACATTTGATGTCATGGTTCTCCTTTTTCCCTGTTTTGTATTATTACTGTGTTTTTCATGATCTGTTCTTTCATGGAACCATTAAAAATCCAGAGCGGCTTTATAGAGGAGATTTGGATTAAAATTCCAGCGAAGGTTATTGAAAAACAAAAATCGATTTTTTTTGGTTGGTACCTATTTGCAGTATCTACATTCAATTGTATGGTAATAATCCGCATTTAATAACTAAACTAAATAACGATGATGGTTTGGCCATTTTTGTTAATTGACCGTGATTCTCAGTAATATTTTCAAACGAAATCATTCGGAAAAACTTATTTTGCTTCGCACATGTTGGAAAATTGTATTAATTTCCAGGAAAATACATGTTTTGGGCCAATAGATAAATTTTAAATTAAATTCTTAATGGTTCGAATCAATTTGTGCGAAAAACTATTAAACCGTCAAGGTTTGGTTGAAATTGAGGTCGCCTTTAAACAATGTAATATCGCATTTTTTTTCATCTGAACAATTGGCAGTCGAAAGATCACGAACAATAATGATAACAAAGCAATGGAGTTTTGTCACGGTGTGTATGGGGGTATGCGATGCTCCACGCATGACTGAATTCGAAAAGTGAGACAGACTCGATTGAACCAACAAGTCTTATTATAAAATAATATAAATCGAGAAGGCAGCACATTAAATTCGTTTCGAGGAACTTTTGATTTTTGTTGCAAAAAGATTGATCCGCGTTCTTCTCTTTATTTAACGATCGGCCAACGTCACTATATCTTTCCATTAATGATTTTAGGTCTTTATTAACGATTCATCGTATGTTGCCACTTAACATTAAAAATTTGTCAACAGGTTCAGAGTGACTGTCATCAACTCTTCATCAATAACAGCAAGTTATATATTTGAGCATCAAATATTTTTTTAAAAAAATCCCGTTTTAGCCGAAGACACTTTAATTACATTGAAAAAAATAACTTTGTGTTTACTCAGCGGTCAATTCCACGGACGTAAACTTCAATTCGTTACTTTAATTAACTCGTTGATTGCTCTGCGGCTTCTTTCGTTTGTTTGAAAAGGCAAAATGGCGAAATTAAGAAGACATTCAGAGTCGATTTACATGAAACGAGCCTCATGTGCTTTAAAATGGCATCCGAACCAATTTTGCGCTCGACATGGGAGCTCATCAGATCCGTCATTGAGACTGATATGAAATTATGTAATATTTTCGAATGCTTGGTTGATTTCAACGGCATTTACTACCTAAGGAGATGAAACATTTTTGCCTTAGGACAACTACAGAAGAATTTGCAGCATCGTTAGCGTTTCATCGTCATTATTTAAGCATTAAGAACTTTTTGATTCGACTCGTAGCTGACAAAACCCGAGACCTTCGACGGTTATTTTAGTCTTCGGATTACTGGGCAACGGCAAAAATAATTATAATGTATGTGCGACTTATCGTTCGGGTCGGTCGAACCTGTACGAATCTTTGGTGCATAAGGATTTCGTTTTGTTGCACTGGACTTTTAAGGTCTTTAGATTATTTGTATTTTCTTAATCAGCATTTATTTTTATACACAGAGCTCTTTGATTATAGATTATAGTGTCTTTTGAAGTTCACTACTATTTAAACTTCATTTGCTAGCTGACGTTACACACATAACCTTACTTTCAATGAGGGGACAAGGACAAACAAACTATGCGAACTGGTATGTAAATGGTCTTTAAATACTTTGTTTGTCCTCCCATCATAATTAAGGCTAATTAGCACGTCGGGGAAGTAAGTAACACATTGGAAGCAGGATTTTTAAAATGCACCTCTGGTGGTGTTGCTATATTACTACTTTGTCCAGCTACAAACCGCAATCCAGCAGCACTCGTTTTCGAAATATATCGATTTCCATTTTGGTTGCTAATTTCACCCTTGGCAACACATTGGAAGCAGGTTCCTGGTTGTGCTGCTATGGTGCTGCCTCATCCAGCTTCAAATCTGACCCTATTTTCGAGATACAGCGATTTCTATTTTGGTTGCTTACTTCACCCTTGGCAACACACTGGAAGCAGGATCGCTCAAACATGTTCCTGCTTGTGTTGCTATGGTCCTGCCTCATCCTGATTTAAATCAGACCCCAGCTACACTTACTATTTTCGAGATACAGGGGTTTTCATTATGGTTCGTAACTTCACCCTTCGCTTGGGAACACATTGGAAGCAGGATCGCTCAAACATGTTCCTGCTTGCGTGTTGCTATGGTCCTGCCTCAAACTGCTTCAATCACCCTAGCGACAACTAATATATTTGAGATATACACTGGTAGCATTACAAGAGTCTCATTAAATAGTCTGAGGTTATGATAGTTGTTGTTTACTTTTTTGATTTTTCAGTTCCATCATATATCTGTCATTGAACAGCTGTCGCTGTCTAGGCGTTTTCTTTAAGACCTGTTCTACTTTTTTATATAGGTTCTATAGGCAATTTTCAGCAGTCACCGGTTATCTGGAGTCATTTATTTTACACAACCCACCTTTCAGTTCGTTTGAGGTGAAACTTATAACACGCCCTTTCCTTTATTTTCGTCAATGTGAAAAATTAGAAGTTTGACATTAGAAGCTCTTTCAGAATTTATGAGGGAGTATCTGCCCTTTTGATTTTGAGATCTCATGGCGTGAGGTCGGTCTTGGCTCTAATTATTTTTAGGCAAGACTTTTTGGAATTTTGTGCCAGGGGAAACTCAAGTTAGACTAATTTCTTGTTAATCATTGTCTAGAGTTGTCCCTTGGTCATTTGGGATTTTGTTTCGGTAAGTTTTGAGATTTTCTTCAGGAATTTGTGTTTCATTTCTTCAATAGGATCGTTCCGAGCAACTTTTAGAAGTTTAAGGCTTCACTTTGGCCTAGAGTATTTCTCAGTTAGAGGTAATATTTATTTATAATGTTTGGGGCTCGATCTGTTTTTTATACGAACATCGTTATAGGGTTGTAGGCTGTATCTAGACAGATCCTAGGCGGTATTTAGACTAGACCTAAGCTGGATCTAGATTGCTCTTAGTTGGGGCTTTAGTAGCTCCTCTTCAGCAACCTTTTGGTACCACTCTGATAGAACCACGTTGAATTCTACGTTAAACAGATAAAACGTGGGTAGGACTTCCATAGGACTCACTCACCATACCATAGTCTGGAACAAACTGGCTCTGTGTTATTTGCGCGACAGTCGTTTGCGCGAGGGAGAAAAGCGCGATACGAAAAGCGCGACGGAACAAAAACGCGACTGGACGAAAGCGCGATGGACATAAACGCGAGGGACAAAAGCGCGACGGAACAAAAACGCGACTGGAATAAAACGCGATGGACAAAAACGCGACGGGACAAATGCGCGAGGAACAAAAGCGCGAGGGACAAAAGCGCGACGCAAAAAAAAAGCGAGGGACAAAAGCGCGATGGAACAAAAACGCGACTGGACAGAAGCGCGATGGACAAAAACGCGACTGGATAAAAGCGCGAGGGACAAAAACTCGAGGAACAAAAATGCAAATGGACTTGAAGACAATATCAAACTTACTGATAATAACCCAGTCAATTTGCAATTTCAATCAGGCATTTCCAAACTTTCCCATAATAAACTGGTAAGTTTGCAATTTTTATCAGACATTTCCAAACTTACCAATAAGAACCCGGTTAGTTTGCAACTTTAATCAGACATTTCCAAACTTACCGATAATAACTTGGTTAGTTTTCAATTTAAATCAGACATTTCCAAACTTACCCATAATAACCCGGTTACTTTGCCGTTTTATTCAGACATTTCCAAACTCATCATTAATAACCGGCGGGACTGAACTTTGGTCACCCTTTCATTCCTGCCGGATTATTATCGGTGGGTTTGGTAATGTCTGGTTAAAATTGCAAACTAACCCAAACTAACTGGGTTATTAACGGTAAGTTTGGGTTAGTCTGATTAAAATTGTGAACTCCGGATTATTATGGGTAAGTTTGGAAATGTCTGATAAAAATAGCAAACTAACCGGGTTATTATGGGTTAGTTTGGTAATGTCTGATTAAAATTGTAAACTCCGGGTTATTATGGGTAAGTTTGAAAATGTCTGATTAAAATTGCGAACTACAGTTTATTTTTTCCCAAGATAGATTTTGACATTGTCAACTTTGAAACATAAACAATGCCGCTAATGCCGTCTATTGGTCGCAAAATGCCATTTGCACGACATGCATTGTCAACCTGCAGGGATACCTCATTTTGCGACCAATCAGAGCCAAGCGATATTGTTTATGTTTCAAAGTTTTCAATGCCAAAATCTATCTTGGGAAAAAATGAACTATAGGCGGGTTATTATGGGTAAGTTTGGAAATGTCTGATTAAAATTGAAAACCAACCGGGTTATTATTCATTTGCATTTTTGTTCCATCGCGCTTTCGTTACTCGCGCTTTTATCCAGTCGCGTTTTTGCACATCGCGCTATATTCCAGTCGCGTTTTTGTTCCGTCGCGCTTTTGTTCCTCGCTTCTTTGTTCTTCGCGCTTTCGTCTAGTCGTGTCTATGTCCACCCCGCATTATTCCTGTCGCGTTTTTGTTCCGTCGCGTATTTTTCTCTCGCGCTTTTGTTCCTCGCGCTTTTTTCCAGTCGCGTCTTTGAAAATCGCACTTTTTTCCAGTCGCGTTTTTGTCCATCGCGCTTTCGTCCTGTCGCGTTTTTGTTCCGTTGCGCTTTTGTCCCTCGCGCTTTTCGTGTCGCGCTTTTTTTCCTCACGCAAATGACACAGAGCCGAACAAACTTAGAACTGCTAACTGCTTCTGTCTGGATCTACAGTGAGACCAAATATGTAGGTAATCCCACTTTAGGAGCTTCTGAGTTTTCACATACATTTGAAGATAACACTTAGTTGTTTTATTGCTAAGCTCTCTAATTGCACAGGTTTTGTTTATAAAATCATTAGGTAATCGTCCTAGTTAATTTACAATTAACTTGGTGGCGCCCAAAAATAAGATATATACAGGGAACCCAAAACCCATGGCCTCCGAATTGATGCTGACTAGCCGTATGCAGTATAATTAGGCAATTGCCAAAAAAGTACGTTATAAGCCAAGGGTGAAGTTACCAACCATGATGAAAATCCCTGTATTTCGAAAATAGTACGTATTGTCGGGGTGTAATTTGAAGCAGGATGAGGCAGTACTATAGCAACACAAGCAGGAACATGTTTTAGCGATTCTGCTTTCAATGTGTTGTCAAGGGTGAGGTTGGTAACCAAAATAAAAATCGCTGTATCTTGTAGATCGTGTTGCCGAGGTCAGATTTGAAGCAGGATAAGGCAGGACCATAGCAGCACATGTTTTAGCGATCCTGCTTTGAATGTGTTGCTAACTTTTCCGACATCCGGTTAACCTGGTTCCATAAAACTCTGGAGACTTGCTTGCTTGTTCGGGACCTCCAGTTCCAGGATAGAATTATTGACTGATATGTCGTCAAGTGTACGCTCACAAAACAAGAAAACTAGTTCGGGAAATGATGTAAGGTAAGGCAGAAGACTGACAAAATGATGACCCAAAGCATTCAACTTTGGGAAGATCGAGAGTTCAATGGAGGGACGAATGAAGTAGGAATTCAATAGGCGCGACAAACTGAACAATATGATAATGATAATAATAACGATGAAAGGCGACAAAGAATAAATTACTTTCTGCGCAGCATTGTTAATTATGAAACAACAATATTTAGTGGCAAAATATATAACCGTGGTAGAATTAAAGGACCTAAGAACATCTTCCACAGTTCACTAAGTTGCTTCAAGAAGAACAACATATCGTGTCCTCGAAAGGTCTAATGTTCTTGTATGACCGATGACCATGGTTCGGAAACCCTCTCGACCAAAATTAGAAAGGTAGAAGAAAATGGTATCGTGATACGTTAGAACAAACAACATTGTTTGTCCTATGAAGGCGATGCTACAAAGAAATAAAACGATTGTTGAAGCAATAAAGCGTTATCAAAAGACATGAATTGCAACGATGCAATAATCTATTTTTAGTTCTAAAGCCACCATCGGTTATAATTATACATCGAAATAACGCTTATTAACGTTGCGAGGGAAAAAAATTACGGGCATTTTTCTTTTAATTACTGATGAAGTTTTCTGTGTGTGCGGTGCACTATACGGCGCAGTCACTAATTATTTTATAAGTGCATCCGGTATTCGGGCTCTACATGTATCACGAAGCGGCAGGTTCATCTCTACAAAATTTAGAGTTTAAAAATTATTTTTAACACATTTTTTTTTTTTGGCACAGAAAAAAATTCGGTCGCCGGAAACGCAGAAACAAATTAAGAACAGTCGCGGTAAACTCAATTAGCGACTACCTCCAGTAATTAGTACTGCGAAAAGCTCAATATCTGGTACGAATATTATAAGAATTTTTCGCCGCCGAGTAATTGTATATAGGAAGGTCATAATTTACGAGACTCGGCTTTGAACAGAACAGGTTTCTAGGCAACTTGGTGGTACCGTAGTAGTACTTGGTAGAGTAGAAATATTTTTATGTTATGGTGCTTTCTGCAAAATATAATGGCGTTTTTTGGCAACCAAAATTTCCAATTATCATAAATTATCACTTTGGCCTACGCACATGAAATAAACTAACGGAACTTTGATGATAACTTTTTATCGACAAAACTTTCGATTTAACGACACAGTCAATTCATATAGTACCGCTTTTTTTGTCTTTTATTTTCGTTAAGTAATTGAAATTTTAATTGGTTGGCAACTTATTTGTGTTTTGTGTGACTAACCAATCCTTATTGGAAAGTCTATTTTCTAAAAGAGTGCTGATACATTGCCAATCACTGTAATATTATCAACTGATTTGAAAATCAGCTCATTTGGATCAGCAACTTCTAATCGCAGACAGACGCAATTTCTACCCACATAGACAGTCAAAATTTGGAAAATCCTAATATTGCATCCTCAACTTGGAAAATAAAAATGTCAAGCTTTATTACTTCAACAACTACAGTCTTTGGATATTTTGCATCAAGTTCTCATTAGTCAGATATCTAAGATTTTTGTTTGAAATATTTTAGCTTGATAAATTTGGCACCACCGCCTGTTTACAACTTGAAGATAGCGATAACAACATCGTACCGTTTCAGTGTCGCAATTTATGATAATCGCGCCAATGAAGTGCGCCATTATAGATGGACTTACAATAATAATATTAACTGATTAAGAAAACTCTTTCTAAAACTTGTGGCATAAAAACACAAAAGCTCCAACTTAAAATTATTCTTTTGGCAACAGTCCAAGACGAGCTAATGAGAAAAAAAAAAGCACATAGAAGTCTAGAGAAAAGCATTGTTGCCATTGGGAATTTAATTATGCTTATATACATGCTTTAAAATAAGTATTTTTAAAAGAAATAAAATTTGAAATATGTCTCCCTGAATCAAATTATCAAATTCCCGATACTCGCCCCGGAATTCGTTCAATAGAATTTTGTCGACGACAGCAAAGGGAAAGAGTTGAATAACTCCAACGCTGGAGTTAATCGATATAACTTTCGCGCATCTTTTCCACTGGATGCGGAAATTTAATTGAAGACAATTTGCATTGTAGATACTGGAACACCATTATTTTCTTTTTGATGCATTCTATATAACCCATCTGTGTGATTCAATTTATTGTCAAAGTCCTGTACAATCTCAAAGTATAAGCAATGATCTCGGTGTTCATTTAAAATCGTCTCAACTCCTTCGAACTCTCTGAACCGATAATGGATTCTATGATTGAACGTTCACGTTAAACTTAACACAAAACTGTTATGTTACGCTAACAGGGGATAGATAACATATAAAATAACGGTAGATGTTATATCGGTATGATTGACGATGTTGATAACACAAGATGTTAGGCTGGCTGTTAGGAATGGAAGAAAGTATTTGTACCTAGCTTCACTTGGGTTTCAAAGTGAATTTTTTCTTGAAACAACAACAAACAATTAGGTATTCATTCAATTTATTAGGGTGAAAGGATTATCTTAAACCTTGGAGCAGTATGGGAAGTTAGCATTTACAAATCATATAAATGCCCTGGGGCTCTTGGGTGTTGAACCCCAAAAAACATGATCAGTGGATACCATTTATACACAAAAATAAAACATTACTAGAACCTATATCTATACATATATATAAACGTGAAATTACCTCACTCACTGACTGACTGACTGATTAAACACAAAATCTCGAAAACTTCTAAGCCAATCGAGATGAAATTTTGCAAACAGGTAAATAATAGGTTGGAGATGCTCACTAAGAAATAATATCAACATGGCCTTAAGCAATCGCTTTAAATAACCAAAAATAAGAAACGGTGTGGTGCGGGAGTGCGGGGAAAAAAGTGTAAACAGAAACAGACGACGTGTGAGCTGTCAAATTCAGAAATATGACAAGCAGAATCAAATTCATGGCGATTTCCATTTGCAGAATCAGTGCAAAAAAAATGTGTTTTTGTCGTTATATTTTCATGCTTTCACCAGAAACGATTCGGAACCGATTCTGAACAAATTCCACCGGTCCCAGGCTAAGCTAACTTCAAGTTTCAAACATGACATTCGCAATTCGTTCACGTATTCGACAGTCTGGAGCAAGGTTCTGGAGTTTTTGTTCGGTTCCAAAACTGTTCGCGATAAAATAGGAACCTGAACCCATTCACAAGTTGGGTTCGGGTTGCTCACTCCGAGTTACTCCGATCGCAGTCCAGCCGTTATCTGATAAGCTAAAAGGTAATACCCGAACGGCTGAAGTGCGAACGGAATCACTCGGAGTGCACGGAGTGAGCAAGCCGAACCCAGCTATAACTGGGTATAGTCCGACAAATACCATTTTAAAGTCACGTGATATTGGTGGCAAAAAACGTATGTCCATTGATTATGTCGTTGATATCACCTACAAAAAGCTACTAGTGGTTAATTACTATTGAATTTTAAGATATGTTCCCAATAGCATTTTACAAACGCGTTTCTGAAGTAGTATTGAGTATTGACCAATCAGATGGGAATTTTAATACTTGCAATTGTTGTGAGACTCACTTTTATCGCATCTGCTGTCCATTGTAATACATTCTGAACTTGAATTGGGTACCCGATTTCTATTTGCTTCTTTTCGAGTTGGAAAAAGGTTACTATAGTCAAAATTATTAGCTGTGTTTGTTCGTTGTATCATTTTCCAAAATTTCTTTGACAAACTAATTGATGACAGTGACGGATTCTATTTCAGGTAAGAATATTATGAACAATAATTTGACACAAATTTTTTTGTCAATTTTGCTATCACCGCTGTTTGAGATGTATTCAACAAGGATAGAGAAAAATCACGTGACTTTAAAATGGTATTTGTTGGACTATATGCGCTCTACGATAGTCCTCAATTAGTTCCGGACTGGTTCGGAATCGGTTCAAAATATGATCAGCGAACAAAGCTATTAGCAGCGAGTGGCACTTCAAAAAAATTTAACGTCAGCTGTCAAAAAATAGTCTTCATATTCTGCAGCCACAAAGCAGAACAAAAAATGTGGTTTACAGAGAGGTGCTGCAAAAATAAGATACATGACCATATGTCTGACGCAACTATCCCCTTAGCTCTTTGAAAGAAGATTACCTAATGCTACCTACACCCTACACCTACAAAATTTGTATAGGGCGTGCGAAGCCGCGGGCAACAGCTAGTATAAAATAAAACAGATTCAAATAGGTATACCAAGAATTCAGATTAAATTATTTAGAATTTAGACTCTCAGTTCAACTGGAAGAAATGAAATCTTTGGTCTTTGAAGTCGAGGAATACCTATAATATGGGGCCCCATTCGTGCAATTATAAACTGCACCGGTTTTTTTGGAAGTCTATACACGTATGTTCGAATCCGCCAAAAAGCCGTTCAAGAACGATTTCGGATCCATTCTGTATACGAATTTCGGTTTCTACGCACAAATTTCACGTTTTGCGCAGAATCATGACGGTGAAATGTAGGTACCTACGGTTCTCTGCTGGGTTGGAAGCTGTTGGAACAAAGCTTATAGTTTAGTAAGAATCGGGAGTTTCAAAAGGATTAGTTGATCTCTGAAATATCTTCTTTGAAAGTTCAATTCAGTCCTTAAATAGTGAATTAATATTAAAGTTTTTTACCTTATAATTCATTACCTAATAAAATAGTAATAAGTAGCTTCGTACTACTTCCTAATATGATTCTCCCATTCTTGCATCAAATGTGAATTAATTAACCCGCTTCATTTAAAATAGAATCTGTAAAAAAATAGAAAAACATCGGTAACATGAACCTTGGGCACCTAACGGCATGTTATTTGGGGCTGTTGAGACGATATGTTAAATTAGAACATAACAGGCGGAAAATAACAGCAATGTGTTATGAAGAACTTTCCATCATACGAAAGTGCATCGTTGCTGTTAAAGCTCAGCCTAACACGTAAGTTACGGATAACGTAAACGTTCAATCATAGGACCCTATTTGGCATCCACAATATCTATCAATTTAAATCAAGTTTTATTCAAGTTTAAACATGAGAATTAATGAGGAATCCGCATTTCCACCATTACGAAGCAATAGTAAAACTTCGCAATGTCTAAAAGGGTTTACACCAGCTCATAGAGCGATCATCACCCCCAAATAAAAACCCACGACGATATGGCCTCACGTTGGGCGCCATATCAAATTGTGCCTATTTTACTGGATGGAAAAATATTTAAATCATAGGACCCAATATTTGGTATCCACAATCTATCAATTTAACTCAAGTTTCACTCAAAAGTGAGAATTAATGAGCAATTCGCATTTCCACCATTATCGCAACCATTACGAAGCAATAGTAAAACTTCGCAATGTCTAAAAGGGTTTAGGTACACCAGCTCATACAGCGATCATCACCCCCAATACAACCCTACGACGATATGACCCCACGTTGGGCGCCATATCAAATTGTGCCTATTTTACTGGATGGAAAAATATTTAACACAAAATTTCATCTTGATTTGAAATTTCATCAAGGAAGCAAAGGAAGCTGCTCTTAATCCGAGCTAACTGATAAACGAGCGCCGAAATCCAATCCCCTGACAATTACTGTAAAATTAGTCTTTAGCCGTGTCACAGTTAAATTGGAAGTTAGCTTTAATTAACTCTGATTGTCGATAGGATCGTGTGAAGATTCAATTTACTATTTCGAACTGCTTTTATTAAGCAAAGCTGATAATAATGAAAAATTAATGCGAGGATTTTTTTTTTTTGGATGAATTGTGATTTCGAGGAATTGATGAATAATTGTTATTTCGTGAAAACATTGCCCTGAATTATTTTTTGATAGAATGCAATTTAATCAATTCTGTTACCAATTAACTGTGTTTTGATTAATTGAATGTCAATGCAGAGGACTTGATTAATTTTTTTCCAATTTCTAGTTTTCGTCCTTTGTCCACTTCATAATAATTGAATTCAATTCACTCTCCTTCCGTAACCCTAAACTATATCAAAAAGCTTATAAATATAAAGTTACATGAAAAATAAAAATTCCATACCAGCTGTGGGTATTTACGTCTACAATAGACGATGGGTGGGTCAGTGGGGCCCCAACAATTGCTACAAGAAATAAATAGTTAAGCGGCCATACCAGTTTTGACGTAACTACCGGTATTTTCCGTCTACTACTTGCTTAGTCGCCGTGCCTCTGTCTTCTTCGAGTATACAGGAACGATAAATTATGTAAAAAAGTTTTGGCCTACTGAGGACAATATTCAACATATCAGTATGGTTGCAACATAATCTGTTGAAAAACTACAAATCTTCTATGGTAAAATTTCAACTATCACAAAAATTAATTAGTAATATAAATATAGTTTTGATTCTGGTGTTTGTTGCGCAACACACATAACGGAAACCGTGAAAGTAACCACAACGTAACAGTCAACTTGACATTTCTTCATCGGCATTGCGTGTAATACTTTATATCCATTCATCCACAACGATAGATTTTAATTTCTATTTCTACATTTTTATTAATTGTGTCAGGTGAGCGTAAATTTTATAAATCGTATCATTTTTCTTTTTTATTCCAGGCTTTTGAGTGTTTCTTGATTCTTTTATGGAAAGAAATTTTATTCCAGGTTTTTGATTGTTTCTTGATTCTTCTGCAAAAAGAAATTTGGATGGAAACAGAAATTCAAGGGAAATTGAAGCTAAAAAGAAGAAAAATAGAGACAAGAATTTTAAGAAAATTTGATCATTTTTCTTTTTCATTTTAGGCTTTTGACTGTTTCTTGATTCTTTTATGGGAAGATTTTATTTCAAGCTTTTGATTATTCCGTGATTCTTCTCTGAAACTAAATTTGGATGGAAACAGAAATTCAAGAACCTGGAATAGTTAAAACTTGAAACTAAAGAGAAGAGAAATAGAGGCAAGAATTTTAAGGAAATTTAATCATTTTTCTTTCCTACTCTAGACTTTTGACTGTTTCTTGATTCTTTTATGAAGAGGAATTTTATTCCAGGATTTTGATTGCTCCTTGATTCTTAGGGCTTCGTGAGACCACAAGACTAGTCTTGGCTTGGTAGCAAAACCAAGACCAAGACCTAATAAATCTTCTTAAGACCAAGACCAAGACTTGATGTTCAAAACCAAGACTCTCTCTCGAGACTCTCGTCTTGGTCTTGGTCTTGAAAATCATCAATCAAAATCACATCTCACCCAAACTAACCCAAATCTAATTAGTGTGAATAGGCAAATAACATTCAAATGAGCTATGTGACTATGTGCGGGTTCTCGAAAACCTTTGTCTGGCCTGAATGCTCAGGTAAGTAAGGTAGGTTCAGTCTTATGGTTCAAATAGAAAATTAATTTGTTTCCTCGGTACAGAATGGCAATTTTATGGTGTGTTCCTGTTCCGTTAATAAAAATTCTAATTCAAGAATTGATGTTTGTTTGATCCTTTATATTGTGTAATGCCTTATGCAGTATTTTTCGACATGAAACGCTCTTGCTGGTGAAAATAGCCTGTGAAGAAGACCAAATGCATGGCCGAAATGTCGGCATAATTTTTTCAGAAAGGTAAAAATTTGGTATAAATTTTTTTCAAGACTATCAAGACCAAGAACAAGACTGAACCAGTTTTATCTTTATCTTGAAACATCAAGACCAAGACCAAGATCGCAGCCCTAATTCTTCTGTAAAAAGAAAGTTGGATGGGAACAAAAATTCAAGAGCCTGGAATAGCTGAAAATTGAAACTAAAAAGAAAGAGAAATAGAGACAAGAATTTTAAGGACATTTGATCATTTTTCTTTTCTATTCCAAAATTTTGACTGTTTCTTAATTGTTTAATGGAAAGAAATTTTATTCCACGCTTTTGATTGTTTCTTAATTTTTCTGTAAAAAGAAATTGAAATAGAAACAGAAATTCATGAGCCTGGAATTTTTGCTAAATAATTTGTTGGTTGAGCCCCAAAAGTATCCAGAATGAGTAAGGCCTATCGATTTTCGCTTAGTTGCGTGTTTGAGTCGAGGCTAAGTGCCTGGATACACGAAACTTATATTTGCCTAAGGAAATTGTAGTTGTTTGAATTAAATTAAACAATCTCATCATCTTCTTACTTTAGGAAGGTTAAATTTATACCCAAACAAAAACCTGCATTACTAAATCTAAGGCTCCGTTGCCAGTTTGGCTTGGTTTATTTTGGAATACATTCAAGAACAATATCCCGACATTAAGGCAACAAATCACACCGATGATGGATGTTGAACAGTTTGAAAGTAATTAATACACGAATAAGTACATTTCTGGCCTGACGAAAGAGTGTTCGACTCAGATAAAAGCTTTATATAAAAGGTCGTTCATACCATCACCAGATAAATTGCCTTCCAAGCGAAAATATTTTTAATGGCCGCCGTTCAAGGTCGCCATCAGGCGAAATAAATATATACGAAATGCGCCATGCACGACCATTTTGTTATTATAAGTAAACTTGAGTGCTGGCTACTTGAAACTATTAGACTTTTTTGGAAAACTGGCATTGATGAGAAGATGTAAGAAATATCAAATATCGTGTAATTTAAAAAAAAGATAAATTATTTGGAAAAGTTTACAGAATTTGTATTTCATTACATTATCCATATAGTAACCATCACTCCAGGTTTTGCAATCTGATGACATACTTTTATCAGAGGGACTATTTCCAGAAGAAAATTCAGGATTTGTAGTCTTTTACTAGAATAGAGTAGTGGACAAGGTATAATTTTAATGAAATTGATGACCAATTCTTTATCTATGAAGAAAAAACTGTTCACAACTCCGCTATTGTAAAATTTCATTCTCTGCTTTCCTACAGTTAATTAAAAAAGTCCAATGTTTTGAACAAGTTTTTGGAAGAAAAAAAAAAGATATTCTGTAACTTTGAACTAATTTAATTTGGAAAATTTGAAGCTATGATTGATCGCGAAACTTTAAACCCACTTAAGCAAAACCCAACTTCCAGATTTGAAATTAGTCGAGATTAGGAATTAAATATTCAAATTTTGTGGATCGACTGGAAATTTTTCTCATAGAGCAACTCCTCAACCAAGTTTCAATAAAACATTGACAATTTTTCAGCTATTTGTAGTGAGTTGTCTAGAAAGCACAGCAACCTGAAATCAAGCCGGAAAATATCTGGAAAAATGCAAGGAAACTTGTCCAAAATACTGATTTTGCAGTGCAAAATTCTATAAGAATTGAACTTTTTGTCTTAGGCAAAAAATTAAAATGACCAATCATCTTTCCAAGAAAGTACCAATTTGCTTTCGCTTATCTCAGACGTAAATATCGATTCGACATCTTAATTACCTTGATTGTAACCGTGATTTTGCATCTGCTGAATATTTTATTATCAACTCACTCTTTTATCCTCAAAGTATCAGGTTTCAATCCAACATCTGGATCTGCTATTACTTTTCAGATTTTGTTATTTATAATGACATTTATTACAAGATGCAGCTGTTTTTTCGCTATAACATTTCCTTACTTTTAACAATACCTAAACAAATTTTGGTTTGAACTAGATCAGTATGAAGACATAATCAAAGGGTGAATGATGAACCACCAACCCCGAATTTTTGCAAACCATAATTCGCTAATTCCTCCAAATTCCCCATATATTCCTCCAAATTCCTTGCAAATTCCTTGCAAAAACTGCTCGCAAATTCCTTACAAATGCCTGTTAAAAATTCCCTAAAAATCGCCAAAATTGGGCTTAGTATAAGAAATGCATTTTTCTATTTTTGTTATGCTCAGTGTTATAACCAAAAAATTCCCCCAATTTCTCATAAATTCCTTCAAATTCCCCACAAATTTTTTCCTAAATTTCAATCTTTTCTCTATCCACTTGCAAAATTTCAATCCAATACCTGAAACATTTTCTAGAAAAAAAATAAATAAATCGTACCTCAATGTAGTTTTTCGAAAACTTGATTTCTTCTAAAATGACATTGACACATGTATTACCTCATAAGTTTGTTAATTTCCTTCAAACTATTTGCAAATTCCCTGCAAATGCCTGTTACAAATTCCCTAAAAATCCCCAATATTGTTCGTGATAAAAAATGTGTTTTTCTATTTTTGTTACTCTCAGTGTTACACAGTAAAAAAAATCATGCAAAATTTTACACGAAAAGTGGTCTATATAAGGCCACACCAATTTGTGTATATTTAACACCAAGGTTCTTGGTAAATTTGACGAGAATTTGCGTGAAGAATTTACACAAAACGGTGTTAAACATAATACACCATATATATCATGTAACTTTTACACTAAGTTATATTAAATATACACACAACAGTGCAGAGCTGTCACAAATACTGGTAAATAGTATTTCAAATACCAAGTATCAATTACGGGAAATTCATTTTGCAAGTACAAATACTAAATACTTTCAATTTAAAAAGTACTTCAAGTTTCAATTACTTTAATTCAAATACTCTGTAAGTATTTCAAATACTTAATTAAATATTTGAAATACCTATATGTATTTCAAATATTAAGAAGTACTTCAAGTACCCACTAAAAAGGAATTCAAATTATTCAATGATTTTTTTTTATATTCAATGATTTTTTTTTAAATTGTATTGAAAGCAGAAAATATACAGGGTGTTCCTAAACATCATGTACAAACGGAAGGGGATGATTCTTTGGTTTATTTTATGATTAAAATTTCTAATAAACATCGGTTTACAGGGTGTTCAAATTTTGATGTATTCATATTGAAAATGAGCAAGAATATGGCGGCGAAGGCATGTGGCTTAATTCTAGATTCCTATTGAAAATGAGCAAAAATATGGCGGCGGGACCTCTATTGTCGTCACTGTAAGTAGAAAAGGTTCATTGAGTTACTGTAGTTTCATCTAGCAAATTATAGAGATTTGTCTCTTAATTGTTTTCTCGATAAGGGTCGGTCATAGGACAAAACTACAAGAGAACAAAAAGTTTCTGAATAAAGTAGAAAAATTATTTTGTTTTTTAGAATCTACCAGCGGCGCATCGCAAAAAAGTTCAGGGGCAGAAAAGGGGGCATGACCGCTGAAAAAACATCACCCTGTAAATTCTGGCAAACGTTTGACACGTGCAATCATTTAGCGCCTATTGCGTACCTAACCTATAATCCAAATTTGAGCTAAATTCCTCAAATATTGCAGGAGCTATAAAGAAAAAACTAAAAAAATATTGAAATTTCAACACCCTGTAGATCGGTAACCAAGCGTTTGCGTACCTATGTTTATCAGAAATTTTAGTCATAAAATGAGCCAAAGAATCTACCCCTTCCGTTTGTACAAGATATTTAGGAACACCCTGTATATTGTAATACCTCTAAAAAAGTACTACAGAGATTCCAGATTCCAAGATTCCAGTTGCAGATTGTAGTTACTTTCAATTTAACGATTTAAAATTTATCTAGAAAAGGTTGATTAAGAAATAAAGTGCAGTGGGATTGTTATGCCTTCGAGGTGTGTTCACTATTTCTGCAAAACTAAAAAGTCTTTCTACAGGGGCTGATGACGGAAGACACGTATTGTGGGTACCTATGAAAAACTTCTTTTATGACAGGAAACCTATCCAAGCATTTTATATCTATACTAATATCCTCTGCATATTGAAGAATTTCCAATTCGAATTTTCTTTTTATTTTAAAGACTCTCCAAGGAGTGGAGGAACCATCCAGTGCATAAAAATTGTCGGTCATATCTGCTTACTTTCTGAGGTATTTCAAATACCTTTTATTTTCTGGGGTATTTGAAATATTTGAAATATTTTAAGTATTTTGAGTACAAATGTCCAGTATTTGAATTACTTTTTTTGTAAATACAAATACTTTATTTAAAGTAATTGCAGAATCAAGTACAAATATTCAAAAACAAAAGTATTTGAATTATAGTACTTCAAATACTAAAAAGTAATTGAAATACATTTTCCAAGTAATTTACTTGAAGTACTGACAGCTCTGCAACAGTGTACGTATTTCCAATATGCGTGTTGTATTTACACAAAACAGTGGTAAATAGAATACACCGAATAGTGTTAATGTACAGGATGGAACATCCTGTTTTTTGTATGATTTTTTGGAAAGTCGCATTTTTTACGACTAGTCTGTTGAAAATATTTGATATTTCGATAGTTATTTTTATTTTATTTTATTTTATTTTCTGATGTTTCATCCTTAACTTTTTCAGCTTAACCTATTTAATTTAATGGGAGGTATAGGTAATATTAAATTAAACTGGTAAAACTAAAATTATTGAGGATTAACATTACAATAAAATAAAAATAGCTATCGGATCAAATATTTTCAACCAGAATAGACGTGAAAATGTGCGACTTTTCCAAAAATCATATAAAACACATTAAAAAACTGTTCATTTATGGCGTAACTCTTAAGTTTTGGAGACTTTGGTTTTGGTTTCAAATGATTTTTATTGTAGACAACGACAAATGAACCTCAACCATCCCATCAGCGCATCAGCACGCTTGGAACTGATCACTGTCATACAAAAGAAGGTAGAGGACGGAGGACTTAACCCGACTCACTATTGGGTCTATAAACGTTCGTCTACCGTGTAAATTTAAACATTTTTGGTGTTCATTTAATGAGAATGGTGTAAAAAATTACATATTGTCATGAGAGTAACACGGAACCAGGATATAACTTTGATTCAACACTGTATTGTGTGAGATAAGTTTACCAAAATACTGTTGGTTAAGTGGACGGCACTTTACGAACAATGGTGTATAGTTTTTACACACAACGTGTTTACCACTTTGTCGTGTATTATACAGGGGATTTTTTTTTTACTGTTTAAAACCAATAAATATTACCCCATTTTCCATAAATTCCTCTAAATTCGTCACAGTTTCGGCAAAGAATTCCTAGGTGGTTTTTTCCCTTGGACATAAATAACTACAGAGGATCATCACGGTAGCAATCAAGCACGATTGCCATTCACTCCGATTACCGAATCGAATAGAATTTCAAACACGGCTTATGGTCCTTCGATGCGGACTTTGACTTTCAAATAAATAGTCACGACCGTCCAAAATGGTTACAATTATTATTTCCGTTGCCAAAAACAAAATGTTTAACATTCAATCAATCAGTGGATCGGCCATTTTATTAGATCAGACGTTTATTTTTGGTGCCTTCAATATCGATTATCTTGCTGTGCCAATAGTCATTTCTTATGAGTTACAAAACTATTAAAAGTTTCGAAGAATCCGCCCTGAGGGTCGGAGCTTGAAACGCAATTATTAAAGTGCACCAAGAATACTTAAGTCGTTGGGTTGAGGAAGGACAAGTTAAACTGGAACGCGATATAAAAGGGCAAAATTTACATGCAAACTTCCTTCCGTATTTCAAAGTATTTTAGAGTGAAGTTTTGACGTGAATACATGATTTTGAAAAGGTTATTTAAACGGAAAAGCAATGATACTTGTGGTGTTATGGTTATTAAACAAGAATAACCCATAAAAACTTTAAGTACATGCACTTCTGTTCTAGTCCAAGACTTTACAATAGAGTTCATAGTCTATATTTGAATTTTATGTCATATTTTACGACAATATAAATAAGCACATAGCTACCAATATTTCGTCTGTCGAGGTCCAGGCACGATCCTTTCATAAACATTTTACGATCCCATAATAATTTCCAGGATTATAATAATAAGAGCATAGAACCTTGAAGAATCAGATTTTTTTTTTACCTACTCTGTTAATGTTAATAAACCAAAAAACCAATTAGGTTGTTCCTTAAGCGAGTGGATTTTCCAAACCAGTTTTCGAAACTAGTTTAAAAAAGGTTTTGTCATGAAAAATGTAACAGAGTATAGTGTCTTATGGGGCTCACCTCTGTAGTAGTACCAAGTAATAAAATAGTAACATGAAGCAGATGGTGTATATGTATTTTTTTAATGATATGGTAATGAAAGTACCAGTCTTTCGGTTTAAGTGGGTATTGCACAGTAACCGGCTCGAAGGCCCAGTGATTTTTGTCATAAAACGAACATTTCGTGTTTTAAAACGGTGACAAGGAGCTTGCGGTTTGAGGCAAACATTTTGGAAATTGCTCTTGAAAGCCGGTGCTTGAAAAACTGTCCTTCGAGCCAGTTTTTTTGGAAAATGATAATCAAAATCTTGTTTTGTTCACCCACCGTGTATAGAAGTCTGGAAAGAAAGACGAGTCGTCTTCGTAAGGAGGAGTTACGTTGAGATACATAGCACTGTGTTCCAACATACTACTATCCAAAACGGTTTTTATCACAGCACTGACTAGAGCACATCTATATATCCTTCATCATTTCGCACAGCCACTAAATATCAACAATCATTTATTCACTTGTCACAGTAGTAGTAGAGTTATAATAATCCAAGTCAGCACCATCGAGGTACAAAACAGTTTTTACGCGGATAAAAATTCGCGCTGATGTCAAATTTCCTTTTTTTTTTTAAGAGACCGGCTGACGGATCTCGTTTCTTCGTTCCATCATCGAAACCGGTCTCATCTGAACGCTGAGTCGCGCGCCAACTACGTTCTTAACTTGAGGACCGTCGCCGACTCAATGAGATCGGTCGCGATCGCAGCGAATCGGCGTCGCGAGGTCCGCTAATGAGGTTAGTAGGTCGCAATGACGCAGGCGAAGAAGAGCGAAAACGTACGAAACGCTGCGGCGTTGCCGTGCCGCGGCGCTTGTCCGGGGCGGAGCGTGTCCAAGTTCTACTATAATCGGCAAAGGACACTTTTCGGAGTTGGCGATAAAGAGTAAAAGGAACAGGAAAAGGAAGAACGATAAAACGTAGAACGGATGTTTCGAAAATTTTATTCATCGCGATTGTATTGAAAATATTTTTATGTGTCATAGTCATTGTTCCTCTAGATTATTACCCAGCCTTGATTATCGTCGAAATGACAACAGTACATTGGGGTATAGACGGATTATGGGTTTATAGACGTCATAAAGTACCCAAGCGCAGGCAAAAAGACCATACCTCGGACCATCGAGGTACTGATGGGAACACTTAGCTGTTACCCTTCATCGGAGGCAGCTATATAAAGATTTTCCGTCTTTTCTTTTGAAGAAGCTTATTGTAATTTTCATGAATAGATTACCATTTCTCACCGAAAATAAATCGTGGTTTTATTAATTACTTAAATGATAGAGTCGATAACAAAAGGATAATTATTATTGTCTTGGTGTTCTTGCTGAAGTTCTAATCTACTGATACCCCTTTATCTTTAGGTCAAACACAGATTTCAAAAAATATTAAATCAGAATTACAAGCTCAGTCTTTTGCAGCAAGTACCTCATATCCATGTCCGAGTTAAGAGGATTTTTTGCCTTATCCAGAGATATGTTGTGACCCTGAAAAAAAATACAAGTTTTCGACGTTGGAAAAGGTACAACCCATAAGCATGTTCATTAGCAAGTTGCCATACAATATTTGTAACAACAACGTGGTTCTTAATATTTTTTAAAATTACTCTTGAATGACATTTCTTTCAGGCGAAATTATATTCTCTTATACCAAGAATAATCTTTTATTGCATAATTGTTAAGCTCCTTGTTATTTGGGCCAAGAATCTTGTTTTTTGATTGAATATTCCAGAATCTTATTCAAAATTCATGTTTCTGCCAATGCCCTCCAACCCCGTTGTGTAGTGCCTAGCAGTATAGTATAACTTGCTGCCTACGACCTACTCGGACGTGCGACTACATTTCAATTTGAACAGTTATATCCCGTTTCCCCTTCGGTGTTTGCCGGCCTCGGCTACGCCTCGCCCGACAACTTACACCGTCGGCCGAGAATGTGTCACTTTTCCACCTAAATACTAAATACACAATATAGGTACTATTTTAGTCAGTGGGCCAATATTTTGTAAAAATTGTTTGAATTCTTAGGCTAATAAATATTTTCAAAAATAAACAAAATCTGATGTTTCTTTGTGACTAATAATCCTATCATCAAATACCTATGGATTTTAGGCAAAAAATTCTCATCTTCACTCAAGCGCTGATGACGTCTAATGAAAAAATTGAGATCTTCAACTAAGTAGGTACTTTGATCTTCAATGGAATTGAATAAATTTCTTGGAACAAGAAAATTGGAAAATTAAGTAATTGTGTTCAATATATTGGGATAGTGTTCTTGAGACAAGAACTTATTTCTTTCCAGTAAAGTATTCGAACAATCCTATGACAAGAAAACATTTAACTTTTTTGAAGAGAATATTCACTTGGCCATATCCAAAGTCGCAATTTCATTGAATAAAGTGCATATTACTTTGAATTGAGGAATCCTTTTTTTCAGTGTATGATGTATTACATCACAGATCATTCAAATTAAAGACGATATATGTATTTTGTTTTCATTTTTCCAAAAGGTCCGAATGGATCGACATTATTGTCTGATTTGTCATCTTTTCTCAGAATCAGTGTTGTTCTTTTACACGTTGTCTACATGGGATGGAATGAAATACTCCGGCCCATGAGAGAAAACCCCGACTCCTCGAGCGCGACCACTGGTTCGAAGGTGTAGTGTTCGGGAAAGAAGTGTTGTTTGTATTTACTACAGGTTATTTTAATTCGAAAAAGATAGCAGAAGTGGATCAAATTATTTGACAACTTTTTATTCATTTTTTCAATTTGACAACGTGAAAAACAAAAACTGATAAAAACTGAAACCATAGAGAAATATAATAAACCAAGGTAAGAGTTACCGATTCATATGCGCGAAGTGGCAACGTATTTCTAGTTGTTTCTTGTAGCACATGGTGTCGCTAGCATAGCTTGGAACTATCTGACAATTCTGACATCACCTTCCATTCTCATATCTATCTCTTTTTAACAGATGCGATAATAAAGGAAAAGAGGACAAAGGATTTTTTAATTATTGTACAATGACATGTTCAAAACTGACAAAAAAATTTTGGACACAAATTAGTCAACCTAAATCTCAATTTATCAGTTGATTTAAAAATGCATGATTCTGGTAAGATTTACGAGATATACAATGTGAAAATCGCTCAGTTTATACATAAGTAATGATAATTATCAAATAGTAACCTATTATTAGTAGAAAGTGAGATGTTTTGGCTGTATTTGCTTTTTTTTGTTGTTATCTTGCGGTATAAGTATAATTTAATTTTTATTATTTCTTTATTTACGTTGTTTATGTATATTTATTTTATTTGTATACGTATGTTCTTTGTTAATTTCGAAAGATGAAAATATATGAGTCAATTTTAAGCGATTAACCGTATTTATTTTTGTTCCCAGGCCAGCGTTTTTCCGCAATTTTTTTTCTGTCGACCGCGTAAAAACGCTGGGTTAAATTTCTACCTTCAGAAATAACAAAACTATAATTTAAAAGTTCAAAAAGCCCGCCAAATGTTATTTAAGTTGGTCTTGTAGTGTACGGTGGCGCTAGTATCGATCTGACGTCATCGCGTTGCCAGTGTCGTACCACAGAATCGGTAACTCTCACCCTGGTTTATTATATTTCTCTATGACTGAAACTACAGCAACTATTGTTGCATTCGTCGGACTTTTGGTGTGGTCTTTCAACACTTTTTTAAATTTTAAGTTAGTGTTAAATGATGGTTTATGAATGTAACGGTTTACGGTTTTGCTCTTAAATTAAATGTCTAGGTTTTACAGCCTGTCAAAGTTGCAAAAATAGTATATATTCAACGAGCGGGTAATAATGGCTATTACTCACGAAGGATGAAGTTTGCACTACGAGCCGCAGGCGAGTAGTGTAATCATCCGAGTGAGTAATATCCATTACCTACGAGTAGAATACTATACTTTTTCTATATGATTAATAGAAAATAGGCACGAGTTATGCGATTTTTTATTTAATTTTCGTCGTGACAAAATTAATTTACAATTCAGCTGGAGGACAAAGTGAGGTTAGGTTAGCACAAGTCTTGCCCAAATCAGCTGTCAAAATGACCGATTGGAAGATGAAGTATGTTGTCAACTTGTCGAATTTTCTGATTGACTTTTAAATAGTGGAGTACTGAGACCAGGATATTTTCATTGGTTGAAAACAATTAAGTAATGAAAAAAAAAAATCACTGTATGAGTTATCTCCCATTGATCAATAGAAAATGGATGTATATTACGCATATTATTCAATACTCATAGAAAAAAGTTAATTTTTAACTGATGTCAATATTTCCAAAACACTCAAAACAGATTATAGGGTATATCACATGAAATATGCTCAGAATTTTACATAGAATCCGAATATTCAATAATATTTAGGATATTCCATTCGAATCAAGAGAGTTGGACCATGATCAGCTTGCGAAAGTGAGTTGAAAAAAAAATAGTTTCAACCATAAAACTTTTCTTTCGAGATGTCGGGCCGGGCCCCTACGGAATCCGGGCCCTGGTAATTTGTACCGGCCGCGCCCCCCTATGCACGGCCCTGACACTAGGCGTCTACAGCTGCACTCTATGATTGTTTAGGAAACTCTCAAAAGGGCTTTTTGCCTATTTTAGTTTGTGTAGAGCAATCTACAAAGTTCGATTGTGCCTATATTTTTCATTAGCGACTTTTTTCATTTATCATATGCGCACACGTCACTTGCTGGAAGCAGCTGCATTTTATGCTGCCTTGTCTGAGATTTTAAAAATAATATATTCTCGGCTGCAGAGTAGATAACACACTCTCGCTACGCGACCCGTACAAATTCGTGTCGTATCGGACGGTTCGGTCACTACAACGAAACTGCCCCTATTTTACTACCCTAAGAAGCTACAGAGTACTCTGCTACAGTCAACACATTTCAGTTTGGACCAGTACCGGGTTTAAACATTTATTTCCATTTTTTCCAAATCATACAGTCCACTAAACAATTTTCATATTTTCCACCACAATGATCATGAGCCACGTCTGTCTATATGCTCTGGATGGGATCATTTCTGACAATTCGGAAGAGTATTTACCGTAATAGTATCAGTAAAACAGAGTCAGTTCCGCCACCTTCCTTCTGTGTGCCAAACTTCCTGTTATCTGCAGATCTCCTATCAGACGAATGGCTCTCTTCTGGATCGAATCGAGCAGTTTCAAAGTGAGCTTGGGGGCAGAACTCCACATGTACGAGCAATACTCCAAAGATGGACGAAGCTTTTTCGGTGTATACAGCCTACAACAACCTCATCGAAAAAGACAGGGGCAAAGTAAGCCCGGACAGAGTAAGGTCTGGAGCAGCCTTCTTTGTAAAAACAGCAGCCTGAGTCTTAGTTGCATTAAATTCGATCACATTGCTTCTATTCACTCTAAAATGATGTTAAGATCTGAGCTGATAGTTGTGATATGGTGGGTCGGCAGAAGTCATTGGGGTGTTCTACCTAGCAGATCGTTGGTATATATCAAACAGGACAAGGGTGGGGAACGGAATCCTTTGAGAGGTGTATCTATCTATGGATTGGTCGGTAGAAAGCCATAAGATCCCAGTTTGTTAAGGAGGTCCGCATGTCACACTTTGTCGAATGCCTTTAAAATGTCCAGTGTTATTAGGCGGGATTCATCATGTTTCTCCATAGCCTCGGTCGACACATAGGAGACATAGGCGAACCCTGACCCTGACCTATGTTTACGAAATCCATATTGATGCTTTGTAAATTCCAGGTATGAACAAAATTACTCCACATCTTTATCCTCCTTGTTGTTCTTAATGTGAATATTTGGCTTTTTCAGAACTTAATGCTTCTTTGCAGTTGCAGAAGCTGACATTCAATAAGTTGTCAATAATAAGTTTCGAAAATTGCCTATTTGCAATAAAGGAGTTTCAGAAATGGTTCATACATATTTCTAAATTAAGAACGGAAACATGGAATGATTCCTAGATAAAGCACGTATTTTGATGAAAATGTCCAAACTTACCGACAACAGAATCGCAATCGATCAATGAACAAGTTCCAAACAAATTCTTAAAGAATTCACCACAGTAATATATAAGCAAATAAATTCCCTGTAACATGAACAAGTATCCTTCTAAAAAAAAACTATACACCAGTAGATTGCCTCATTCGTTTTGCAATCCCTTGTACCATTAGTCACTACAAATTCATCAAAAGCGGTTATTAAAAGAGTAAAAACAGCAAACTACCTTACCGTGGAAGGTCACCCAGTAAGTCGCTAAAAAAGCGGATCGATACCATAGATCCGGCGAGTATTTTACCGGTGTCTATACGTTCAACGTTGCCAACACTTTTCTTAATTCTTTACCCAATAAACTCGATAAAGAATTTTAATAAAATCATATACCTTGTAATCCATTGATCAATTTCTATTGTGGTTTTTTACAGGAGTGCATAAAATCGAATAAAACTCAATGTAAGTCAAGTGCTATAAGGTCTATATTATCAAATTAAATTAATAGAATAAGTATTAATTTTATCACAAAACTTAACAGACAGAGGGCAAATACACTATTTATTATTAACCTGCAATAATTATGGACTGACCCAAATGAAAGAGATAAAATTTTATCTAACATTAATTATTATCTCCGCAATTAAGTGGCAATTTATAGGATTTATCTTCCGAATGCAACATTGTCATTAGAGTTTTTCCCAAGTATTTAATCCGACCCTGAGATATGCTACGCATCATCCATCTGGCTGTTTATCTAGTGACTTGCACTTATCTTTATTTGAACGCGACCGCTCTGTAACAAAGAGTTATTCACGATCTTCTCGATAACCATTTTGCCGATGGGGGATTTTTCGAAAAATCAAATACAATCGATGCCATTATCGAACGGATAATCGATTACGAGTAAATGAGGATTCACAAATTTGAAGGATTATGGTTTATTTGGGTTGGGTTTAAATTATTCAGTGAGCGTTTGTTAGAGCCATAAGCTCTAAGTTCAAGTAATAGATTATGAAAATAATAATGAAGAGGTTAAAGGATCTTCAACAAATTTCATAGAGATGCAAATACAAAGCTAATTGCCATAAATCTAGGTCTATAAACCTAGCAGTCCCAAGGTGGAAAAAAACTTCGGGAACTATATAATAATTGGGTGCTTTTTAGGTGCTAATTAGGGCCACTGATTAAAAATTAGGTGCTCCTTTAGTTTTTGAGAAAATCAAAAAAACTAAGGGACTGTTAGGTTTATAAAAGCTTAGCAGTCCCCTATAGTAAAAAATATTTTTTCAAATTTTTTCTTTGTTTCAGAATTAGGTGCCTTTTAGGTGCTCCTAAATAGTCCAAGAAAAAATAGAATTGATTAATTATTAACTGAACTACAGATTTTTTTAAAATTATTATGGGACTGCTAGCTTTACGTTTACTTGTTTGTGTGTCAGAATGGCAAAAAAACTTCGGGATCTATATAATAATTAGGTGCCTTTTAGGTGCTAATTAGGGCCTCTAATTAAAAATTAAGTGCTCCTCTAGTTTTTGAGAAAATCAAAAAAAAACTAAGGGATTGCTAAGTTTATGAAAGCTAGTAGTCCCCTCAGAGGTTATTCTAAGGATTTTTTTCCACTGCTGAAAGAAAATAAATCACTGTATGTATTAGCATGATATGTACAGGGTGTCCGAATTTGGATGGTTTTAATAGGAAACATCAATTTCTGAGCAAGATACAAAAAAATGAACCCCCCACTCCGAGGCTCAAATTTCATGAATTTTTGATTGGTGCAAACCGCATTTTGATATCTTCAATCGTTTAGCCGCTAGAGGGCGATTCTCGATTTTGAGCAATAATGTGAAACCATCATAACCGGTCATAACTTTTTTGTTTATGAAAATTATTGATTTCCGTAAAAACTTTCTAAAAGCACTTTTTCAAGCAGAATTCAGTGACGTTCTCAGTTTTTTTCAAGTTGGTCCCAACTCCGAGATATTGACCAAAGTCTGGTTTTTTTCAATAGGACACTCTATATATTAATAACTCATTAGAAAGCTCGGCTTTTTCTGATTTCAATGATATAAAGTTCGATAGGTTTATCTCTAATAGTTTTCGAGAAAAAAAATTATTGCGGTTTGCACCAATCAAAATTTCAAGAAATTTGAGCCTCGGAGTATGGGGGGTTCATTTTTTTGTATCTCGCTCAGAAATTGACGTTTCCTATTAAAACCATCCAAATTCGGACACCCTGTACACACATTCACATATTTTTTCTATGTTGGTTTCATAATAACTCATGAAACGCGTCTGACATAACATTATTTGAAGGGTTATGAAAGCAGTGGCGGCTAGTGACATCCTAGTTTCGTTTTTGGTTGTAAACTCTTTAAAAAAATGCGCCGCATGCGAACATTTTTTCGAGGGTGCCACGTTTATCACAACATGCCTTATCTGTCAGAGTGGCATCCTCGACAAGCCACTATAGTCCTTTTCACGTGGCTCCGGCTCAACAAACCGCAACATACCGCTCAAATTCAAGTGATATCGATGACGTCACTTTGTAACCGGGTTAGGAAACGGTATGTCATTTCTCAAGCTCGGAGATATGGTTACCTTCAACGGTTAGAACGAAAAAAAAAATAGAAAATTTGTAAACAATGGAGAGCGGGAGTCAAAGAAACAGCACAGGGTCCTTATTCTTGAAACAGGGGAGCAGCGTTCCCAGGAGAACGAGTGTTTTGTCTTTGTTACTTATATTATCATTTCCATATCATTAAGAAAGACGGAACAGTCGTTTTCTTGGGAACGTTGCTCTCCTGTTCCAAGAATAAGGACCGAGGCCAAACAGCAAATATGGTACCAAGACCAAGATATTTTTGCTGAAGCCAATGCGGTGAACGGAGAATTTTAGGTAGTGCTGGGGGAAAATTAGCAATACATTTTGGAATAAATGTAATGTATTGATAGTGCTATTGTATTCTCATATGTAGCATATTATGTCAACATCTAAATTATTTGTTCGTGATAAATGTAAAAATAAATAACTACACAGATTTTCATTTTCCACTGCACAATTTACTTTTCCCACTGCACATTTTGTGTCCAACTTCACGTTAGAATAACCTCTGAGTCCCCTATAGTGAAAAATATTTTTCCAAAAAAACTTCGGGATCTATATAATAATTAGGTGCTTTTTAGATGCTAATTAGGGCCTCTAATTAAAAATTAGGTGCTCCTCTAGTTTTTGAGAAAATATAAAAAAACCAAGGAATTGCTAGGTTTATGAAAGCTAGTAGTCTCCTATAGTGAAAAATATTTTTCCAAAAAAACTTCGGGATCAATATAATAATTAGGTGCTTTTTAGGTGCTAATTAGGGCCTTTAATTAAAAATTAGGTGCTCCTCTAGTTTTTGAGGAAATCAATAAAAACTAAGGGATTGCTAGGTTTATGAAAGCTAGTAGTCCCCTATAGTAAAAAATATTTTTCTAAAATTTTCTTTTGCATCAGAATTAGGTGCTTTTTAGGTGTTCCTAAATAGTCGAAGAAAAAATAGAATTGATTAATTATTAACTGAGATACAGATTTTTTTTTAAATTATTAGGAGACTGCTGGCTTTACGTCTACTTGTTGGTGTGTCAGAATGGCAAAAAACTTCGGAATCTATATAATAATTAGGTGATTTTTAGGTGCTAATTAGGGCCTCTAATTGAAAATTAGATGCTCCTTCAGTTTTTGAGAAAATCAAGAAAAACCTCGAGAAAAAGTAAGAGACAGCTAGGTTTATGAATGCTAGCAGTCCCCTAATAATTAAAAAAAAAATCTGTAACTCAGTTAATAATTAATCAATTCTATTTTTTCTTCTACTATTTAGGAGCACCTAAAAAGCACCTAATTCTGATACCTACAAAAGAAAATTTTGAAAAAATATTTTTCACTATAGAGGACTTCTAGCTTTCATAAACCTAGCAATCCCTTAGTTTTTTTTTTATTTTCTCAAAAACTAGAGGAGCACCTAATTTTTAATTAGAGGCCCTAATTAGCACCTAAAAAGCACCTAATTATTATATAGATTTCGAAGTTTTTTTGCCATTCTGACACACCAACATGTAAACCTAAATCCAGCAGACCCAAATAATTTTAAAAAAATCTGTAACTCAGTTAATAATTAATCAATTCTATTTTTTCTTGGACTATTTTGGAGCACCTAAAAAGCACCTAATTCTCATACAAAGAAAAAATTTGAAAAAATATTTTTCACTATAGGGGACTGCTAGCTTTTATAAACCTAAGCAGTCCCTTAGTTTTTTTTTGATGTTCTCAAAAACTAAAGGAGCACCTAATTTTTAATTAGAGGCCTCAATTAGCACCTAAAAAGCACCTAATTATTATATAGTTCCCGAAGTTTTTTTCCACCTTGGGACTGCTAGGTTTATAGACCTCATAAATCTTGATGAAGACAGAGATGAAATGGGTTTTTACTAAAGATGCCACGAATAGTGATTTGGCCGAATACCGAATATTCGGCCACGCTCTCGTTTATAGCGCCGAATATTCGGCGGCAGATTTATGGGTTTTGTACGTTAACAACATGTCAGGACCTGTCTCATTCTCATCGCGTCGCCTCCGGTAACGACGGGATTTGGTTCACTTGAGAATATATCGTGTCACAATACGCATTATTAGTAGGGCTGTAAAAGTAACGAAAATTCTAATACTCGTACGTATTCGTTACTTTTGATACCAATATTCGTTACTCGTTACTTTTGTTACTCTGGTATTCAGAGGATAGGAAAGATACCTACCTAGAGAAAGAGTAGAAAAGTGACTCATTCGCCATTTTGCATTTGTTCCGACTATCGAATAAGTATTGCCGGGATTCGTATTTTTAATATTTGGCAATAATAAAAATACTCAAACTGTCCCAAACACTTGTTTAAAAATATTTAAAAATTTGTTTATAGAATTTATATGGAAAATCTTTGGTAAATGTTCAAAAAACCAAAAAATTCCGTAGAAATGCGACTGATGCAAGTAACGAAAGGCGACCGACAGTAACGAATCCGTACTTCAAATCCGAGAGAATACTCGTTACTCGGTAACGAATACATACGGTTTGTCACAGCCCTAATTATTAGCTATATTCTTTTGATCGCACGTTATTACTCATACTTCTGTTTATCTTTAGCCACAACTTATCAAAATAGCACCAGTAATTAATAAAAAGTCGCCTATTTGATAGATTTTAAGTATTAGATTCATTGTGACTTGTTATTGAATAGATTCATTTTTGAATAATATGTGCGTTTTTTTCATTATTCAGCTTTCGGTATTCGGTCAAATATTCGGCCGAATACCGAATACATTAAAAATGGCCGAATAGGCCGTATACCGAATAGTAGCCGAATATTCGTGGCATCTCTAGTTTTTACTTATTTTACGTTTGGTGTTTATTTGCTTTTGCATACTTTCCACTAAATATATCAATATTAGACACAAAAGCTCCGTTTGCAGCTGTAATAAAAGTCTATTTTGTTAGAAACTATGGAACGCATCCAGGATGACGAGTATTGTAGCCTAAAACAAAACTACAATATAAAATAAACACGTACACAGCTCAGCGCTATATACTCATAAATAAAAATAACCATAAACCCGAATTACTAGGAGAAATGTGTTATGTGTGTGGGATTTCCGTTAAAAGTTGTAGAATATATAGGGCAACGATATGGGGATTTTCGCCTCGGTAAGAAACACCATCATTCAGATTTAAAACCGAATGAAAAAGCTTCCTTTTCCAATTTCATTTCAATCCTTTTGAGTTCTTGCAATAATTCACACATCAGTCTATGAATTTCCTTTGGATGTTTGACCAGGGATAAATAAAAATATTCCCTTTTTTGGTACCTTTCATTTGGCTTTGCATTTAGAAACTTGTCGTGGATGAATCAGGTGTTTGATGCGTTTTGCAAGTCCTCAAGATTTGTGATTCAGAATCATGGTAACTCATCTCTGCCAGTGGCGGATACAGTGGGGGGCGGGCAGGGGGGCAACTGCCCCCCTTTTTAAAATAAAATAATAAAATTTGAAAAAAAAAGAAAACAAAACCATATGTTAAGTTTTAAGAATGTTTAGAAAGCTGGAAGCCTATAAAAAAATCACACTTGTGTCTTTGTCCCAAGAACTAACCCAAACTAACCCCAAACAGTATATCATTAGTGGTTGAGTTGATGTATTGTTTTTTTTTTTTTTTTGTTCTAACAAATAAATATTCATACAAAATCAATAAGATTATGTACAAGGTGTTTTTTTATATATTGACACCCCACCTACCCTACAGCCTTAACCTTTACAGGTAGATGAAAGGTGTAAATACAAAAGTTGTACAGTATTGGCTAAAATTTTTAAAATCCATGGTCAAAAGCAAAAATTGAATGACAGAAATGTGAAATATCGCATGCTTTCAGCTTTTTCCAAATGGGATGCGCTATTTGGTTCTATATTCTTGAAGAACACAATTTCCCGATTCCAAAACTATATAGTTTGTTTATATTTGGTTTAGCCGTCTTCAACATATCTGATTCTAAAAATTTTAAAAATACTATCAGAGAAACTATAAGTACTTCAAATTTTACCAGCAGCTTTCACCTGTACAGGTAGAATGATTCACAAAATCTGAAGTAGGATAGTATTTTTACAATTTTTGGAGCCAAATATATGAGAGATTGCTCAATCAAATATAGATCGGGGCATTGTGCTCTTCAAGAATATAGAATGAAATATAGGGCATCCCATTTAAAAAAAGCTGGAAGCATACAAAATTTCACATTTCTGATATTCAAATTTTTTTTCTGACCATGGTTTCTAAAAATTCAGCCCAAACTGTACAACTTTGGTATTTACACCTTTCTTCTATACCTGCGAAGGTAAAGGCTGTAGGTGGGGTGTAAATATATATAAAAAAAACACCCTATACAAATAAGTGGATTATTGCGGGACTTATGGGTGGACTTCTGCGGGACGAGCGTAGCGAGTTCCGCAGCCATCTACTCACCAATATACTATTTAACTGTTCAAGTAAGACATTCACCTGAAACCTGTACTTTTTAAACTAATGAGAATAACTCAAACTTGAGTGAATCAGGTTAGTATTGTACTTGAACAACATATTGGTGAATAGATGGCTGGGTCCACCCATAAGTTCCGCAACAATCCACTCGTTTGTACTTGAATAACATGTCACAATATATTACTAGTTTGGTAAAGTAACATTACCAGTGATGTTAGTGAGTCATGACCAGCGCGCATGACGGCGGGTCATGACGGTCATGACCGTCACGTCACATTCAATGTGACCGTTAGTCATGACCGTTTTACTGCATAGTGTGTAAATGTGCAGTAGTATAGTAGACTGCATAGTATGCGGTAAAGTAGATTCGGTGTTCAGGTACTCTCAAAAATCCCTTCTCGTTCAGAAATTTCAAAAATGCCTTTTTTTGGAGATAGATGCTCATAGGTATAATTTTGAATGCGGTGAAGTAACACTTACTGCATTTGTTAGGTAAAAAGCTATTATTTTTGTTATTTTATTTGTTATTTGTTGAAATTTCTTCTGTTCTGTAATCCTCAATTATTTGTCAAAACTCAATCAATAATTGACTGTCCCTATTTTAAACCCATTTGTGAGTTTAAAGACCATAGACTGTGGGTAGTGGCGTTCTAAATTGAAATATGAACTCTCTCAACAACTTGCATCCATCCATTTTATTCACTTCAGAATCGGAAACCAACAACAGCATCAACTTTCTAGATATCACCATTACAAAAAAGGACAACTGTCCATCCTTCAAAATATTTCGTAAAAATACACAAACAGATCACATCATCCCTTACCATTCCAACCATCCCCTTACCCACAAAATGGCTTCTTTCAACTGCTATATTAATCGTTTATTGAATATACCTATGTCCCCTGAAGACATAGAAAATGAAACTAACATCATTAAACAAATTGCTTTTAACAATGGGTATGACCCGAATATAGTAGATAAACAAATTGCCAAAATTAAAACAAAAAGAGAAGCAATCCAAGCTTACAAGAGTCAACCCCAGAATCCCTCAACTAATAAATATGTTTCCCTTCCTTACCTTGGCCCTTTTTCCTATAAAATATCCAGGATACTAAGCGGTTCTCAAAACAATATCAAACTGTCTTTTAAGAGCACTAATTCATTAGGTTCCATTTTAATCAACAACAAGCAAACCATAGCCCATACCCAAAAAAGTGGAGTTTACAAACTTAAATGCTCAGATTGTCCTGCCACATACATTGGTAAAACCATTCGACCTCTTTCAACTCGCATTAAAGAGCATATCAATAGACCTCTGCGTTTGGCCACCACCTCAACTTCACGAAACATAATTTCATCCCTTATGAAGACAGCAAAATAATTTTTCCACAGAGGTCAAACAACCCTAAATCCCTAGATTATAGAGAGGACCTTGAAATTGCCAGAGAAGTTAAAAACAACCTCACCCATTGCCTTAACATAAGGACCAATGAAACCAACCTCAGAAGTCCTACCTTTAAATTCTTTGCTGATAATACCTACCCATCCACTTCTACACAAACCTAGTCAATTTCAATTTAAAAATTTCTTAGACAAACCCAGTCAATTATAGATCATATATGAAAATAATGATAAATTTTTTTTTTTACGTATACATGCGATGATGGTTCTGGGGTTTTTTACATCGATAAATAATATTTGTTGCATTCCAAAAGACAACGTACTTTTATTGAGAGCGTACCATTCTTTTTTAAAAATTACCATTTGTTCATCTTTTGTGTCTGTTTGTTTTATATACAAGAATTTTAAAGTGTGTTTTAATATTATTTAAGTCTCCGTTATCATGTATTATTATTTGGTGTTTTGTTTTTTAATGTCCTATGTTGAGTCACGATTTCTATGACGAGTAAGTACTTAAGAACCAATTTTATTATAAAGACAATTAAACATGTATACTTTGCTTGTTATAGGGCGGCTCTGAAGATGGTCTAATAAGACCGAAAGCGCTCAGCCAATTTTATTAAATTTACACCGAAATACACAACTTTTGTTTTATTTACCGTTGTACATCCTGGTCTTCAAAAAAAAAAAAAAAAAAATCTTACAAATTCTGACTTTTTCTAATGAGTTATTTTTCAAATACAAATAAGTGGATTGTTGCGGAACTTATGGGTGTACCATCTTATCACCAATATACTGTTGAACTCAAGTAAGACATTCACCTGAAACGTGTACTTTTTAAACTAATGAGAATAACGCACATTTGAGTGAGTCAGGTTAGTATTGTACTTGAACAACGTATTAATTAATAGATGACTGCGGAACTCGCTGCGCTCGTCCCGCAGAAGTCCACCCATAAATTCCGCAACACAACAATCCATTCGTTTGTACTTGAATAACTTGTCACATTATGTTACTAGTTTAGTAAAGTAACATTACTAATTCCTGTTTTAGAATCCATGCTGGACATGCTTTCAGCTTTTTTCAAATGGGATGCCCTATATTTGGTTCTATATTCTTGAAGAGCACAATTTCTCGATTTCAAAACTATATAGTTTGTCTATATTTGGTTGAGCCGTCTCCAACATATTTGGTTCTAAAAATTTTAAAAATACTATCAGAGAAACCAAATACCTCAAATTTTACCTGCAGCTTTCACCTATATAGGTAGAATGATTCACAAAATCAGTAGTAGGATAGTATTTTTACAATTTTTGGAGCCGAATATATGAGAGACTGTTTAATCAAATATAGACAAACTATATATTTTTGGAATCGGGGCATTGTGCTCTTTAAGAATATAGAATGCAATATAGGGCATCCCATTTGAAAAAAGCTGGAAGCATGCAAAATTTCACATTTCTGACATTCAAATTTCTGACCAAAAATTCAGCCAAAACTCTATACTTTTGTATTTACACCTTTCTTTTACCTGTAAAGGTGAAGGATGTAGGTGAGGTGTCAATATATAAAAAAACACCCTGTACCTACCTATTTAAAATCACCTTATTCTCCTTAATAGTGCCTCCTATCCCATATTTTTATGGGCCATTCCTTCGAAAAAACGTATCTTGCACAATGCGCTGCCAAAACTAACCCAAACTAACCCAATCCTGACTTTAACTTAAACTGCCACCCCCTTTCAACAGGCCTGTATCCGCCTCTGATCTCTGCACAACTTGTTTTGATTTTCACTGTAAGTAGTGGATTTCAGAAGTTCGAAATAAATAAAACGCAGTGCCTAACGATAAAAAAAACCTTATCAACTTTGAGAAATTGCCTTTTTCTTGCTGCTAAAGTAAAAATATGTTTCGTAATTAAACATCGCAGACTAACCAAAAAACCGAAATCCTTACTGAAATGTTTTTCAATAAATAAGAAAAATCGAATCTGTAACTTTTCTTTTTGATCTTTCAGTAAAAACAAAAATCATTCACGATAACGTCTTTTATTATTTATATAAACTTTTACTTGAGTCTGTCCACTGGCAATTTAAGTTTCCCGCCCGGTATAATTGGAAAACTGTCAGAGGGTGGAAATTAAAATGGGCAACTCAGAAACAGCCGCTGCGCTTAGCCAAAATTCTGACTTAGGTTTTGTCGAATCAATTAACTTTTTTTTTGAAAAAACTGTTTTTTTATACATATTCTACAATATTATATTGAACAATGTCACAAGCTGAAAAACAGTGACAATTTCAGCCACGTAAATATCCATAAGAAAATCTAAGTGATTTTTGTATACCTCATATTGAATTTCATATACTTACCATCAATAGAGCGTCATGTGGCTCTCAAATTTATTAAGTTAACTGGAATATGTGCGAGCTGATTAACGAACAGAGTAGCCATTACATGCGAAAAACCATAAAATAAATCGCCCGAGGTAAAAACAAACTACAAAATGTAAACTTTAAACACTGAATGCATCTTCTGGCAACTTTTGGGTTTTCTGATGCTAACGAACGCTCGGTTTATTTGACTTTGAATACTAGGGAAATCAGTCAATCATTGTACACCTACACTGTGCGTTGTAAATATATGGTTTTGCAAGAAATAAAGAATCAAATACATGCTAGATTCCGTTTTTGTTTCAAAGTCAAGCCATTATACTCGTGTATAAGTTTTATTGCCGCTATACCATACCTTCAAAACGGGGTAATAAAGTACACTGTGCGTTTGTGGTACCGTTAACCTTCTCATACGAACATAAGGTGTTTGTTGTCTGCATAATATTTTCTTTTTGATTTTGAGCATAATATTATAAATTCCAATTGAAGATAAGAGGTATTGGTAGGCACGATCAGGTGTTGCTAAATTGGAATATTACACCGCGGATGTCCCACTTTTACATACATATGGCGATATCAGGCATGTAATTATAAACAAAACGAATAGCTGTTGGTTTTTTTTTTTTCAAGCTGATAACTCAAAATGCATTAAACATTTTCATGACACAAAAATAACATCTAGGAATGTAATTTCCTCGATAATATTGTAAATGTTTGAACAAACAATTTACCCTCAAAACTCCTTCATCCTTAATTGAATCTTCTAATTAGGTTAATCCCTGCTGCAAGTAAAATTGGTTTGCACATTGACTCAAAACCACTCGGAATAATGAAACAAGTTGTAATTTCAAATCTTATTATTGAGAAAAAATCCTATACGGTTCGCTCTAATGACCTTTTCCGCGTCAAATGCTATGTCGTTGATTGATACGATTCCGAAAATGGATTCATTCTGGCTGTTTATAGAAATGCCATTATGCCATATGGGAACGGTTTGATATTTGATAGATTTGCACACAATTCATATGCGGCTAGAATTTTACAATAATTGTTCCTAGACATAGAAAATTCAAAACTAGTATAAGGTGTGCATACATGCGGAAAACCTCGAAGCCATATTTTTGAAAAACTATTGTGCGCTATAATAAAACCGAAATCCCGCTATTCGAAATTAATGTTTTTACCGCAGAATCCGTTTCCTTTTGATGTTGGTATCTGTGTTTATATGCATTTTAACGAATCTTAAAACAAAGCTCGGTTAACATTTGAACTTAATGAAAAAGAGTTTTGTTTGGGTAAAGCTAATGAATCACTATTAACGTGTTAACACCTTCATCGAAAGGTTTTCTGAACTTTACTATTTTAATTTTTGTCAAAATTCATAAATACATGTACGTATCTAAAAAGTCTTCGCGTTTTCTATGCCTATGAACTTTCAATTTCTCAGAGATTTTATGCCTGTGAAGCTTTTTTTGAAGCTTCAACGTCTGTAAATGGACTTTATTCAAGTCTTCATCATGTTTTCAATTTCAAAAAACGATTATGAATATGTTTTCGAGGAGAAAACAACCCGAGAAGTTTTTACATCCCAAGGAAGCTTGTGGAAATTCAGGTATGAGGAAATATCGAGTCCATGTCCAATAAAAAAGCAAAATCTGATAGATGTTTTGTATCTAGGAAAATCGCGTAACAAATCAAACCCCGGTAATAATACAAATCAACATCGTTTACAATAAGGTACAGTACAATAAGGAGATTCGCAAGGCAAAAAGAATGTCATGGGAGCGATTCTGTGAAGAAATCACAGAAACCCCGGTGTGCGCTAGGGTACACAAAGTCCTTGCAAGGGAAGGTATACTGCGGGCGCTCTCGGCCCCCTAAAAAGATCGAACGATACCCAGTTTCCAGGATCATCTATAATAATCACTCATCAATCTAGGTCGACAGATCAAGTCCGAAAGCCCATCAGAAGACCAATAAAGGTGGACTAGGACAGGTCAAAGGAACTATGGTGACATATGAGAGAATTAAATGGGCCATAGGCGAGTTCTACCCCTTTTAATCGCCAGGCCTGGATGGAATCTACCCAGCACTGCTCCAGAAAGGTCAGGATATAGGTACTAATGCCACACCTTTGCAAAATTTTCAGAGCATATACCAAGTTTGGCAAAAGGCGACAGTCGCCTACCTGCCAAAGATTGGCAGGTGCCTAGACAAAACGCCCAAGCCATACAGATCTATATGTCTATCCTCGTTTCTGCAAAAAACGCTAGAAAAAATTGTGGATAGATACATCAGAGACCGCACACTGACACGCTATCCTCTAAGCGATCGCCAGTATACCTACCAACCAGGAAAGTCTACGGACTCCGCACTGGATGACCTAAACAGACTACTGACAAAGTCAATTGATGACAAAGAGGTGGCGCTAGGAACGTTTCTAGATATAGAGGGAGCGTTAAACAACGTTCCAACCACATCACTAATGAACGCTCTCAAGCATATGAATATCCCGCATACCGTTTGCAACTGGATAGAAGCCAGCCAAAGAAACAGGGTAATTACATCTACTCTGGGCGAGGACACAGTAGAAGCAATAGTGGGAAGGGAAGGGGCTGCCCACAGGGAGGCGTTTTATCGCCATTGTATTGGGCTCGGTCTTGATCGATGATCTCCTGGCAAAAATGGCTACGCGGATGATATAGTCCTGGTAGTCAGAGGCAGGCATCTACAACATGTCTCAGAAAGAACTCAAAAAGCACTGAACATAGTAGATAACTGGTGTAGGGATGAAGGCTTGTCGCTAAACCGCAAAAAAACCGTAATTGTCCCTTTCACAAAGAAAAGACTACTAAGAGAACTTCGATTTCCTAACCTCAATGGAGCAAAAATCCCTTTCTCAAAAGAGGTCAAATATCTAGGAGTTATTTTTGACCGAGTTTTTGACCAAAAGATGACCTGGGGCCTTATTCTGTAAAGAACGAACCGTTCGATTCGGTAGAATTTCTTCGATTGTGACGTCATTTTCGGAATAGCTTCCGTGCTAGCAAACCGAAAATGACGTCACAATCGAAGAAATTCTACCGAATCGAACGATTCGTTCTTTACAGAATAAGCCGCCTGGGGTCCACACCTCAATAAAGTTGTCCAGAAGGCCAAAATTTCCCTGGAGAGATACAGATTATAAAAGGCTCTGTGGAAAAAGCTGATGGGGACTTAATCCAAAGATGAATCTATAGTTACACAAAATGGCGATAAGACCAATGATAACCTACGGTTCGGTTGCCTGGGGTACAAAGGTCACACAGACCGTAACAATCAGACAGCTTCAAAGTGTGCAAAGGCTAGCCTAGCCTGCGTATGCATCACGGGTGCCATGAAAACAGCCCCAACCGCAGCCTTGAAGGTGCTGCTGAACTTGCCACGACTACATATCTACATACAGGTAAAGGCGGTACTATACAGACTGAAGTAAGGCCAGGGTCCAATTATAAAACACCAAAGGCCCATAAGCTGGAAAATAGAGGAGGATCCAGAAGTCAACTCATTGTTCGGCATTCCCTTAGACAAAACAACACCTATTTTCATCTTCAATAGGCACTTCCGGGTTGCCATACCAGAGAGGAAAGACAGGGAGAAAGGTCCTCCAATTAAAGCAGACCACATATGGTACACTGGCGGCTCCAAGACCAGAAAGGGGGTCGGAGCCAGCATCTACGGGGACAAACCTAGGGTGGAAATATCCACAAGTCTCGGACAGTACGCCACGGTGTTTCAAGCAAAAATCGCTGCAATAATGCACTGTGCCATACTGATAAATGAAAGGAAAGTTGGGAGAATCAGAGATCAGCTCCAAGCTGGTCGGGGACTGTGTACGTACCCTAGAAGAGGTGGGCCTGTCCAACAAACTTTCCATAGTCTGGGTACCAGGCCACGAGGGCCACCCAGGAAATGAAAAGGCTGATGACTTAACCAAAGGAGGCTCGGCCACTGAGATGATAGGCCCAGAACCATTCTGCGGAATTTATGCAGGCAGTTTTAAAACATCTATTAAGGACTGGATAGGCAGAAAGTTCCAGAGCTGGTGGCAACGCACACCAGGACAACAACAGACAAAGCAGTTTATCAAATCACCCAAGTTCACAGCGGACCTACTGAGCCACAGCCGCAAGATTGTTAGGATAACGGTAGGCCAATTAACAGGGCATTGTAAACTCAACAAGCACCTGGAAAGAATGAACCTGGCAGAGAATAGCCTGTGTAGGTTCTGCCAGGAGGCGGATGAAACTGCCGTACATGTATGGTGCCATTGCGAAGCGCTATGCAGGCTTAGGTTCGTGAGGCTTGGAGAGGAAAAGCCCAACCCGGCAAGCTACATGGGATGGCCAGTATCATGGCTCTGGAGTCTTATAAAAAGGATGGGTCTAGAGAACGCATTCTAAGGACAGAGGAGAAAAAATGACATTGAGGGATGTTTGATTTTATTTTTTTTTGAGAAAAATGTTTGAGGGATCGGATTGAAATTTTGCAAGTGAATAGAAAATAGATTGAAATTCTACAAAAAAAAATTAAAATTTCCTTGATAAAAATTAAACTCTAAAAGCTTTTAATTCTTGCAACTGCGAAACTATTGGCAAAGTCTCTATTGGAGCTGCATTGAAATTATTCATTAGCATTTGTAGAGGATTCAATTGGGTTTAATTTGGACCTAATTACGTTAAAATCGGATTATGACACAAAATATGTCACAATGTCACTTTAGAAAAAATCAAAGTTCTGAAAAATGATTGAGGCACTGGATTGTAACTTTCGGAATAGATAGAAAAAGATTGAAATTTGTGATAAAAAAAAATTTTTGGACTTGATTGGAATTTTGATTATGAATCAAGTGCCAGTAATAATCAAAATTTTCATAATCAGATTATGCCTTCAGAAAAATCGCTTCATAAAAAGTCCATTATTAGAGCACATGGAGAACAATAGGGCCGGTAATTCAATGTCACCTTAAGATATAGAATAACGTTAAGTCATCCTTAATACAAGTTTCACTGTAAATCAAAGTTCCCTTAATTCAAGATGGATCTGCCACCTGAATGAACTGATTTCACCTTAACGTAAAGGGTATCTTAGATAAGTCTTGATTTCAAGGTATCATTAAAATACCGGCAGTAAGAGTCAAAATAACGCTGTATTTATTCATGTCATCTTTCTTTATTGCAATATTATTTGTACTTCTAGACAAAAAGATAGAATTGAAAAAAAAATACAAACAATTAACTCGGATAAAACTAAATAGCGAAATCAGGTCAATCCTAAAAATGATTTGGCAAATTCGCTTCAGATTACCTTGAAAATTGTATGACAAAACCATTATAAAATCTAGAGAGTGAAATTGGTTACGAAATTGTTACCAATATGATATGGTGGGTTTTGGCGAACTTTCATTTTTAAGCTCGTTCTGCAAGGTGCTTATCTAAATTAAATTTCTTGCGATTTTTTGAGTTTTAAATTGAATTATTCTCGATAATTTTATTTTGAAACACAAGCGAATCGTATTAGTGGCGAGATAAAAGTTCAAAAGTCACACCAACAATAATGTATCTTCGTTGTTGAAGGCCAAAGAAAGTAGAGTGATTGATGTTATAATGAAAATTTGAAAATAAGGTAAATACACCAATAATTCACACATTAGACTCTTTTATGGAATTTAAATGAATCTTTTGGGAAAGGTCCGTGAAGTTGGCCCCTAAAGTGTTAATTTTTTTTTCTGAAAATATCATTTTTGTTAGTGTTTCTTAGTGCTTCAATTGTTTTCGTTAGTGCTTTTTCCGTTTTCTGTATATCAATTATTTTGTAATTTCAAGGTCAGCCCTGAAAATCTGTCAAAATGAAGAAAATTTTTAACTATGTTTAAGTGTTTCGTAAGTGCTTCTTAGTGCTTAAAATGGTTTCGAAAGTGATTTTTTAGATATTTCAGAATTTAACTTCAAGGTCAGCCCCCATAAATTTTCCGAATTACTCAATTTTGGTGTCATCTGTTAGTGCTTCGTTAGTGCTTTTTAGTGCTTCAAACAGTTGCATTCAAGAATTTTTCCTTTCTGAGATATTGAACTTTCCATTTTCAAGATCATTCCTCAAATCATATCAGATGGAGTTAAATCTAGAGTCGTCTACTTGTATATTATTACTACTGATACCAATGCACTATAAAACTGAGGCAAATTGAGATGGAGAATGTGATGGATACCAATCTATACTTATCTTGTTGGCAACTTATGTAAATCTTGCCTTGTCTAAGAGATATTATATTTGAGGTTAGGAACATACCAAATTCAACAGCAATGATTACCAGCATCTTCTACTATTCTAGATGCTTTTAGCAGGACACTTTTGCAACTAAATTACTATAAAAGAGAGAGATAGAGAGTGCCCCTTACATCTTTTCTCCCAAAGTATAAATCAATGTTTGCTACTTCAGTGACAGTAGCGTCCCTGTGTTTTCTGTACATTTGGAATAAGTTTGGGTTTCTGTGCTTTGGGTGCCAATTTTAAATAAAAAATACTAAATAATCAGAATACGGAAAGGGCATTAGGAAAACTATCTAAAGCACTAACAAGGCGCAAAAAAAACGACCTAGATTTAACTTAATCCCATATGATTTGAGGGCTGACCTTGAACATTTAAAGTTAAATGTCTCAAAAAGGATATATTCTTGGATGCAACTCTTTGAAACTCTAAAAAGCACTAAAAACTGACACCAAAATTGAGTAATTCGGAAAATTTTTGGGGGCTGACCTTGAAGTTAAAATTTAAAATATTTAAGAAATTAGAAAAGCACTTTCGAAACAATTCGAAGCACTAACAAAGCACTAAAACATAGTAACAAATTTCGTTCATTGTGACAGATTGTCAGGGCTGACCTTGAAATCACAAAAAAATCAATATACAGAAAACAGAAAAAGCACTAACGAAAACAATTGAGGCACTAAGAAGCACTCAAGAAGCACTAACAAAAAAGATATTTTCCCAAAATAATAACACTTTAGGCGCCAACTTCACGGACCTTTTTGAGATGGGAACCCATTTATTGACACCTATTATCCAATTACTGACACCCCATTAATTGACGGCATGTGTGTACTAGTTATTGACACACCAGTTATTGACAATTTTTTTTTTTTAAAGAACTGGAGTAAAACACACAGTCTATCTTCACTCTTCTCTATAAAGAGTGAAGATAGACTGTGTGTTTTACTCCAGTTCTTCAACTATTCTCTTCACTGTGAGACATGGACTACTATTTCAATTTTTTTTTTTCTTAGTACACGATTTTGTATTCCATACACTAAATTATTCTGAGACTTGGAGCCAGATTCCATGAAAAGGGGCATTCAGAAAATTGCTAAACACGATTTTATTTCTGGAACTATAAGTCCAAATGAAACGAAATTAGATTGATTGTACATCTAAATTGGTCATTACGATGCGGTAAAATACCTTTTTTACATTAGTTCAAATGAATAATGATTCACATCCTGAATAAACAAAATACATACGCATTAAATCCTGTCAACTTACCCGAAACGCACATTTATAAGCCTTGTTATCGTTGGCACAAAATATCAATATGGTTACTGCGTTTTTCAGTCATTAGTCAAAACCCACATACTAACGTACCTGCCAAACACATCATTATCAATTTAAAAAGGAATTCACGATTTTCCAGATGTATCAACTTTGATCTCAATTCTATTCTATCGATGTTCGACATGTCTGCAGTAGAAGCTCTCTATGATTGGTCGTTATTCCACTTCTCTCACATGGTTTTTCATTTTCTGAATTCATCCCTAATCTACTAGAACTCTTATATTGAAGTTCTCAATTTGTTCTTTGATCAATTGCTTGTTGTATAATCTTCGGTTTTTCTTGTAGCCTTTTTACTCTTTTACTCAATTCTTTGTATCTTGGCGAATTTCTGCCTTTTTTCTACAAGTCTCTCAGTAGTTGGACTAATTGTATGATTCTTTCGAGTCAAAATTTCAGGTTCTCTCCCCAGTAATGATCCAAATTTGAACATATCTGCCCCTTGATTGCCTCTGGAGACATTTTCCAAACAATAAAATAACTAAAAAAAAAACAACAATTTCAAATATTTTTTTGCACAAAAATCCCTCTACAACGAAAAAAAAAAAAAACAATGTGTGGTAACTAATTATCCTATGCTTTTTTGCCAATCTGGTACAATGTTAGTGTGTCAATGCCGGCATCACAAGGCAGAAAAGTATTTTTGTTTGCTCGCTCGGCTGCATTGAAAATTGTGATGCGGCCGTGCCTGATCGTGAATATAAAACGAGTTTAATTAGTTCGATTTTTGTTTTCCTAGATAATTTATTGTTTGTCCATTCGCTACATTGAATTTTCCTATCGAACTCCAACATCTGGTCGTGCATAATAATTATTCGCTTCAAGTAAGTGTGTAAAAGGAAAAATTATTGCGTCGATTCTTTGTAATATGTTAAATGTAATTGCGCTTATAGTGGAAGTTTGAATAATGAGGAATGAAAAATATATAAAGGGTGTTTTTTTTAGAGGTATAGAACTTTGAACTGGAATAAAACTCATAAAAATTATGTAAACGGCCATGATATTGACTTTATTAGAAAGTTAATTTCATGCCATTAGTGCTTAAAAATGATTTGGGGCATATGAGCGCCGCGACTGGCTCGAACGAAGCTCAGTCTGGGAGTCCACTTTTGGACCACTTTTTCGAATATCTGGGAACGTTAATCGGCAATAACACGGCAAATGTTGGCTTCCAGCCGATTCCACGTTGTTGGTTTATTACCGTAGACTAGCGACTTCACATATCTCCACAGAATTGAATCCATAGGTGTGAGATCACACCTCCGTGGAGGCCAATTCACAAGTTCATTGCGCGAAATTATACGGTCATCGAATGTTTCCTGAAATAAGTTGATTGTGTCACGCGCTGTGTGGCATGTTGCACCATCTTGTTGGAACCAGAACTCTTCCACACTAACGCCATTCAACTGGGGAACAAGAAAGTCAGTAATCAAGAATCGATACCGCTCTCCATTGACTATCGCCTTCTGGCTGCCATCATTTTAAAAGAAATATGGGCCAATGATTCCACTAACCCAACAAGCACACCAAACAGTTTTTCTGGATTATGAATCAGAGTATGCGTAGTGCAAAAACGAGTCATGTTTGTCCGAATAACTTGCTGGGATGGACGATTAGGTCGACCGTAAAATGGACGTAACGCACATAGCGGAGTTTCGCGAAATGAATCACGATTTTCGAAGTAAATTTGTACAATTTGCAAGCGTTGCTCTGGCGTAAGTCTTTTCATAATGAAATGGCAAGATATAGGCCGAGTTCGTTTTTGTCATATTTTTCGTCGATTTCCTCCGAAATTTTGACAGGCACGTGATTTGTAACTTGAAACTGTCTGATCCAGTCACGTGCCTGTCAAAATTTCGGAGCAAATCGACGAAAAAGATGACAAAAACGAACACGGCCAATGAACAAAAATGAGCTGTCACCTGTCAAATTTACTGTCACTAGGAACAGTGTTACTAGGTAGAAAAACAAACCTTTAAAAAAAACACCCTTTACATCAAAAACCCCTTAGCAATAGTAAAATATGTCATGTGCAACATGTTGTCAGTAGAGATTTTGCTCTCCAAAGACTTTTAAATTTAAATATATGGATGGATTCTCAAGGCAACGGTACAAACGTTCCAAAAACCGACAACAAAATAAATTTTCCTTCCATCATGGGTCTCTCCGTCAGATTCCGTGTCCGATATCCTTTTCGTTTCGTTATCTGCGACAAATATGGATATTGCACGACATTTATTTTTATTTGTGCAAAGCCAATCGAACAAAACGCGTCGGTCTTTTTCAAATACACTTCAGCGATAAAAGTTTACATGGGAATGGATTGTACAAACTATGATTTATCGGTTGGATGGTATAAGAGGACTTAAATCAAGAAAATGGGTACCGCCTTTGAGAATAAATCGTGAGATTTGGTTGTGTGTGTAAGGCATTTTCTGACCAATACTCTGCAAAGTTAGTTTTTATCTAATGTTCAACTATTCTTGATGTTTTTTCTTCTCCGATAAACCATTTCAAGTTCTCCAAGTGTTTCAATTTAAAAAAGAGTCATAGGGTTTGACTCTCTATTAACTTATTGAACAGTAATAGAACAGTGTATATTTGTTGTTCAAAGTCTTTTTTCTCTTTTCAAAACCCTTTTGTTTTCCACTTTAGACCTCTGGCCTTTAATTTTGAATCTCAAAGTTCGACTTTATATTCTTCTAGGCTCTTGATTGGGTCAGTTTGGTTTAAGAGGGACGTTTAAATAAAATGTTATTTACAGACCTTCACAAATTTCTGTTCAATTCAAAATTTAGACCACTTCTCAGTGAAATGAAGTTATGTTCTTAACAATAATAGATTGGAGTATCGTTCGAAGCATTTCTGGTTGCAAAATACGCATTCTAAATAGTAAAATTCTTACCAATTTTGTTGACAACAATATGCAAATTTTGGTCACGGATTTAAATGAAAAAGGGATAAAAGATAGAGTAGCACACCAACAATAAATTTCCAAAATTTCGGATAGTAAAATGCTGGAAAAAATGAATAGAACAGAATTTTCGAAAATTATAATGTTTGTATCACAAAATTAATCAAAATCTGCCAACAACGAGGTGATTGCTGTCATTTTCAGCAAAGACTCAAACCAAACGTGTGTTCAGCGCTTCTCTAAAAGATGTCGCTGAGTTCGGGAAGGGTAGTCACTTCTTTTAAACGCCAGTAAAAACTGTTTTACCTAGATAAAAATGTGAAATACTATTATTTCATTTGTATCTGAATAAAATTATTTAGTCCACTGTAAATTACTGTGTAAACGAATTGATATTGAAGATGTCGCCATCTACTTGTAAATAAGTCAATCACTTACAGAGAATTTGAACACCTGTGATTAGAAAATATTTAATGTATGTCATAAAGCCCAAAAGATGGCGCGCTGGCTCTTATCTGACGCCCCTCTTAATTTGATTGAGTTGAAGAAATAAAACTTATCTATCCAATCAATAACCAAGAATAATCATCCGAATCCGAATTTTATTTTGGGGTGATTGAGGAAAACAGCCACTTTGTTCCAACACGTCAAGAAACCGTACATTGTACCGTCATGATTCCGCACAAAGCCAAAAATTTGTGCATAGAAGCCGAAATTCGTATATAGAGTGGTTTTGAAACCGTTCATGGGACGGTTTTTAACGTGTTGGAACCAACTTAATTTTAAAACAAATTTGTCGAGGGGTTGCAGTTAAATGGCCAACAATATCTCCTAATCTCACTCCATGGGGGAATTGGAAACACATTGACCTACGTGGTAGAAAGAGGATGAATTTCAAAACTCTAAAGTATTCGTAATGTAGATAAATGTAGTATTAAATCTAATTCGAAACTTCACCTTAATATTATCGGATTGAATAAGGTGTAAATTCTCACCACAATAATATTATCGATTTGATATAATCCCCGGTGTGTTAAAGAATGCCTTTTGTTTCATAACACTAACCCATAAACACGCATCAATTCTCGAAAGTAAACGGTCTTCGACCATGTTCAATTTCTAACGGTTAAACGCGCACTCAGTATACTAATGCGGCATGAATGGAAATAATCGTATATATGCGTATGTGTGTCTCGATTACATTATACCTATAGATTTTGAAACAAAGAAAAATATTATGTATGCCCACGATGGAAAATAAATCTCTTTTATCTTTATCAATTTGGGATTATTGATCCTGATTTAATTATTAGTGTAGACGGAAAAGTCGTTCATCAACCCTCGTCTCTTCGCCAGGTAATCGACCGGATTTGCAGGTCGTCAGACAGAAAATCGGAAATTTTTCCTCCGGAAAGTGAGAATTTTATGTTATGTTTTATTTTATTTATTTTATCTCCATCTTTCTCTTAGTCATATTGAATATCTTCATCTTATACGAGTATCTTCCTCTTTTCATTACAGGCTCTTGATTGGGTAGATAAAAAAATTTAGCCCACTAAGGCGCATTTTAATTTTTCCTACTTTATCTTCATCTTTTTTTCACTAATTTATTCAAGCGCCGAGAACAATCAAAGTTCGTGTTACTTTTTTTATTTTCCTACTTTATATATTTTTTTAACTCATTGAATTTCTGTGTTTCTCTCTCACTTATTCTAGGTTTCTCATTGTCCAGAGTCCAGCCACAAAAATAACACTCCTGTGCCAGGAAAAAACAATAGTTATTTATGCAAAAAGTGTGTAAAGTGAACCTTTATTCACGAATATGAATTTTGACTCTCGACAATCACATGGAGTGAAAAATAGTATATTACATACCGAGGTGGAAAGTGTTTCATTACTGTCGAGAGATTAGTTAGTTAACTGAGACGCGAAGCGTCGAAGTTAACTATAATCTCAAGACAGGAATGAAACTTTCTACCGAGGTTCGTATACTATTTTATTTACGACAATTACAACCCTCATAATTTCGACTAAAGACTAAAAAAAATTTTAAAAATTTGTTGACAAGTTCTGACTCATCTAAAAAAACGTTTGACATGCAGGACTTGTCTTAAACATTTTAAAAAATGAGAACTTACTTTCCACCCGGGACCACTTTCCACCCGGGTGGAAAGTAAAATTCAAAAAAGTGTCACTTTCAAACTTTTGAAAAGTCAGAAATGTCAACATTACGTATTGCATACAAAATTTTTTCTACTACCAATCAAATATGTGTGAAAAAATAAATTTAGACAAATTCTTTACGTACTAGTGCGTAAAGTATTTTATTTACAACCACATACGTAATGTTGACATTTCTGACTTTTCAAAAGTTTGAAAGTGACACTTACATGTATACAAGTGAAATGTATGTGAAAATCCAGAACTTTCCAAAGTGAGGTTATTTACAGGTTTGGTCTCACTATTAGATAGACTATGGTATGGTAAGTGAGTCATGAGTCCTATCCACGTTGTATCTGTTTAACGTAGAACTCGACGTGGTTCTGCCAGAGTGGTACCAAGAGAGTTGCTGGAGAAAGGCTACGAAAGTCAACTAAGAGCAATCTAGATCTAGTCTAGAATCTCTTTCTAGGAGCTGTCCAACTATAGCCTAAGACTGTCTAGCTATAGCCTAGAACTAGGATTGTCCAACTATAGCCTAAGAGTAGGATTGTCCAACTATAGCCTTAGACTAGGATTGTCCAACTATAGCCTGAGACTAGGACCCTATAACGATGTTCGTATAAAAAAACAAATCGAGCCCCAAATATTAGAAATAATCTTACCTCAAATTGAGGGATACTCTAGACCAAAGGTGAAGTCTTAAACTTCCAAATGCTGCTCGGAACAGTCCTATTAAAAAAATGGAACACGTGTTGTAGGTTAATATTTCCTGAAGAAAATCTCAAACTTACCGAAACAGAATCCAAAAAGGACCAAGGGACGACTCTAGACAATTATCAGCAAGAAATTAGTCTAAAACTTGAGCTCCCTGGCACAAAATTCCAAAAAGTCTCGCCCCAAAAATAATTAGGGCCGAGGCCCGAGATCGGACGACTACTCAGCGTGAGGTCGCAGATCAAAAGGGGCAGATTCTTCATTTAGATTTCGGGAGAAGACTTTCATTTGTCAAACTTCTAATTTTGACATTGAAGAAAATTATAGAAAAGGATGTGTTCAGTTTCACCCCAAAAGTACGAACTGAGAATTGGTTGTGTAAAAAATGACTGGTGAATGTTGAAAAGTGCCTATAGAACATATATCAAAAGGTAGAACAGGTCTAAAGAAAACGCCTAGACAAAACAGCTGTTCAATGACATGATGGAAATGAAAAGTCAAAGAGTAAACAACAATTATTATCATAACCTCAGATTATTGATTGGATTTGCAAACAGATATGATGATGGTACTAACTCCTTTTTCCTAAGATTCGAATCAATAACAGCGGGCCCTGCCGTACTGAATCAAACCTTCCTAGATCAATTAACCAAACTTGCAAACCTGGACCAAAAAAACTTCTAATAGAAGGCAGCACTCAAGGTAACAAAATCTGGGCACAAAAAAGATAGTTGTTTATTCATTTATTTCATTGTAGCTCTAAATGGAATCATATCCAGTATGGCAAAACAAGGTAGCTTATTAGCCAAGAAATTGAAAACGTTACAGAGGAATATTAATTTCAATTATATAATATATTCATGTGAAATAAGTGAATGTTCATCTCAAATGCGCAACATATTTCAACCAAAAACAGCGATATTCAGTGTGAATAAACTGAGAAATCCTTCTAAATAAATCTGAATTCCGCTTGAACAAATTGATTATTTAGCCCGAATAAATAATTTTTCCATCAAATAAACCCTCTTATAAACTGGTAAACAAGTGAGCTGACATATTCAAATAAATATTTGCTCAGACCATATAGAACAAATATTTATTTGAGTTCACTCCAATTTTATTTGATTCAAATGATCTTTTTTATCAGTGCATCATTTTTTATTTTAGATTTTATAGGCTTCTGATGTCTCAAAACCAATGACGTATTGCACTTATTCAGAAAAATTATATTATTGACACTTTCCATAAGAACTAAATGTGCGAGATATATTTTTTCGAATAAATGCGATACGTCATAGGTCTGGGACATCAGACGCTCCTAAAATCTAGAATAAAAAAATCCAGGGTCGTATTTGAAAAAATAAAGTTGATGATGGTGGCCTAAAGACGAAACGTCAGATTTTAAATTTGATGGTGGCATCTTATCGAGGAGAAAGAGTGGCAATGATGAAATGTCATTCATTTTAAAATATCTCTTCAAATAAGGTCAGGAAAAAATAAAATCATTTTGGGCGAATTTCGTTTTTTTCCGGATATCTCCGGTAGCACTCGGAATTTTAAAAATATCAAAGCATCATTTTAATGAGCACAAAATTGCGCAACTTTTTACTAATTTAAGCGACCTCGAATCTCTTACCGTTTCCCAGATCCCCATACTGTCCCTCCTTATCTTGGACACATTGTATATTGTCTCGAGAATTGGAGAAATCATAGTATCTCTCGACAATAATGAAACACTTTCCACCTCCGTATGTAATATACTATTATTCCACGTATTTCTCTCCATTTCTTTCTTACTTATTTGATTTCTCATATCGCTGTCTCTTAGGGCCAAATTATGGACCAACTGGTAAGTGTCTGGTTGTTACCTAGCAGGTACTTTCTATCCTCTAGTGCATAGAGCTAGGTAACAACCAGACGTTTACCAGTCAGTCCATAATTTGGCCCTTACTCTAGTGGGCCAGGTACGTGTCACTATTTATGTTGCCTACTCTACCTCTGGTCCTCTCTAACTCATTGAAATTCTATATCTATAAAACAAAATATATTTCACTTGTGGTTGAAACCACAAGTGAAAAATTTGGTGTAAGTGCATGGGGATAACCGGGGATAACAAACGAAAACCGGAGATAACCAAGGGATAACCCAAGGATAATCAGGAATAACCAAATAATAACCGAGGATAAACAGGGGATAACTGGAAAAATGCAAACATTCTAAACTTAGAAAATTACATTTGGTAACGTTGGACAGGGGGGAAAACCAGGGAAAACTGGAGATAACCAGGGATGAGCAAACATAACTGGGAATAAACAGGGATAACTTGGAGGAGGCAGGAAATTTTGTGTACACAATTTTGCAATCCAAATTCCGCGAAGGGAATATCACTGGAGATATTTGGTGTACATAAGTAGAGATAGCCGGGGATAACTTGGGATTTTGGGAATAACTGAGGATATTCCGGGATAACCAAGGAAAATCAGAGATAATCAAATGAAAATCAGGAATAACTGAAAAATGCAAACATACTAAACGTGAAAAATCACATTTGGCAACGTTGGACAAGTGGGATAACCAGGGAAAATTAGGGATAACCAGGCATGACCAAAGATAACTAGGAATAAACACGGATAACTTGGAAGAGGAAGGAAGTTTTTCAATCGAAATTCCCCGAGGGAGATTTAACTGGGGATATTTAGCTTACAAGGCCAGGGATAACAGGGAATAACTTGGGATTCTGGGAATAGCCCGGGATAACCAGGGGATAACTGGAAAAATGCAAACATGCTTAACTTGAAAAATCACATTTGGCAACGTTGGACAGAGGGGATAACCAAAGATAACTAGGGATAACCAGGAATGACCAAAGATAAGTGGGATAACTTGGACGAGGAAGGAACTTTGGTGAAGACAATTTTTCAATCAAAATTCCCCAAGGGAGATTTAACTGGTGATATTTGGTGTACATGGCCAGGGATAGCCGGGAATAACTTGGGATTCTGGGAATAACTGGCAATAGCCCGGGATAACCGAGGATAACCAGGGAATAACTGGAAAAATGCAAGCATACTAAACTTAGAAAATTACATTTAACAATGATGGACAGGGGGGATAGCCAGGGATAACTGGGGTTAAACAGGGATAACTAAAGATAAACAGGAAGAATTGGAACTAGATAGGAAGTTTGGTGTATGCTGTACTTACATGTTAAAATCCAATATTTCCTTGCACGCAATTTGCATGGGAAATGCCTTTTGCATAAATACGACGGTTCAAAAATTTGGGTCAATCAATTTTTGTTCGTAATAAAACATCTCTTTATTTACTTTGTGATCTAACAGAGATTCTGTATACTGTGTATACAAACAGCAATTATTATTTTTTTTTAAATAAATGCTTCACCATTTGCAGTTGTTGATGTTGATACATAACCTAGGCCAATCTATTTTTAACTTAGTAATAATAAATTCATTATTTACCTTTGCGCGGAACAACAATAGTATTTTATTACGACTGATTGCTTAAAAAACAAGTACATAATAATTGATGTAGTTATGATTTGTAGCCTTAAAGTGTTCTTTTGAAGCGATAACTGGAAATTTGATAGTAGATTATTTTGGCCTTGAGGAAAATAATTATTTCACAGAGGAATTCTCATTTATAAAGGTCGAACTACTAATTATTCGAGCCGTTTTAAACATAAAACAAAGTCGTTGTAGATAAAGAACTAATCGAAATTCAAAATATGGCCTACTTTTCAAGTGTCTGTTGATAACATATTGATACCTTTGACAAAACATATAATTAATAATATAATTTAGGAAATCGTTAAACAAAAGGTGTCCAATTTAGTTGGATTTTCTTTGTGTCAAACATAAATCGCTTAGATAATATGGTCAAAGATTGTGGTATCTACATGACTTATAGACACGCAATATTGTCCTGAAACAGCATCAGGAGAATTTGACAGGAATAAACCACCAAAAAAAAAAACGATGATGGATAAGCGAAAATCTTGTATTTGAGATCATGCAAATGTTGAGCTGATACAATTCTTTGAAGATGATTTGTTGATGATTTCCTTCACGTACATAAAAATTGAAATCCCTTTAGTTTAGACTAATCTGGAAAGTTAACTAATCTTGGTAATGGTTTCCATTAACACGCAACTCGATATAAAAAAAAAATACTTCATAATAATTATGATCGGCATAATTAAAATCAACAGAGTGTATTAATCGATTTTCTATTAAAAACTAATTAACATTATTATGGCAGAATCTAATTAACATCATTACCGGCTGTCGTGATTGTTTAGCAACCATCGTTATATTTATTAATTTGAATAAAATAACGACCAAGGAAAGGACACGTTATTTTTTTTAATTACTTATAACCATATTTGCAACAACTTACGTATTATGCATACAATCCCTGAGGTATGGAGCTGCCTACCTGCAACAAAACAAAGATAGATTATAGAAACAACAAAGCAAGATAAATCAAAATAAATTATTTGCAGATGATGGTTATCTTGATTGATGTGCGCAATTTTATCAAAAAACATATAGACAATGAGCTTACTGTGGCGCTATTGAGGAATTATAATAAAAATGGCAAAAGAGTTGAACGTACTATGGCAAGTGAACTGTTTCAAAAAACTAAAACGTAATTTGTTTACGTTGGGACTAGTAAAATTGCGCTGATGTTTATGTCCGATGGGTGGTCGTTAATTCCAACAACAACACGACTTTACCTGTAAACGTGTTACTTTCCGAATAATTAATTGTTAAATTTCAAGTACAGGCAAATGACTATGTTTTGTTGAGTACGTGAGTCATTTCTTGCAGCAACTTGAAGAATACTTTTACCTGGACCTGTTACAAATTGTGCATAGACGCAGAGTGGCATAATAAGCTAGTTATATTAAACGATCTCAGGAGCTGACACTGAATAACAATCTTCGATTTTTTGATCGATCAAGGAAATTTCACTTCTCAATTTCAACTTTATTCTTCACAGGGGCCCGATTCTCCTCTCAGGGAGTAGAGCTCCCCGATAGAACGAATGTTTTGTCCTTGTCAACGTAATCGGAAAGTAAAAGAGAATGATAAAGACAAAAAATTTGTTCTCTCGGGAAGCTCTACTTCCTGAGACGGGAATCGGGCCCCTGATGTGAACTTGGCAACAAAGCTCAATTTAAAAACTCACTGTCGGGATTCCGTTTGCGTCGACCTCGCCAAAATTCGAGGGGGAATTCACCTACCTAATTTTGTACACCAAAAATTCTAAAATTCTGAAAAATGCTAATTTTCATGTTATTATTGTCCCAAAAAATTCTAAAAATTCTAAAAAATTCCAAAAATCCCAACAAATTGGACAGGCTCTTGAGTATGCGCAATAGATAAAAATTCTAAATTTCTAGAAAATTCTAGTTCAATTCTAAAAAATACTGAATAATTCTAGAAATTGCTAGAAAATACTAAAAAATGCAAAAAAATACTGATAATTCTGAAAAATGAAATTCTAAAAATTCTATCAGTTTGTACAGGGTGATCTATTATAAATATCACCCCCTGCTAACTTTATCATTTGACGTTTTTGATAGAAGTATCAAATACAAAAGTTTTAAGAAATTGTCAAAAGTCTTTAACTAAGTTAGTTTTAGGGCGGGTATTATAAAGCTGCTTTGACAGTTAACTTGAAGTTAACTTTTTGAATTACATGTAATTCCTTTAAGTTAACTCTCGAAGTAGTTTTATAATACCCACCCTTAGGCATACAGGGTGCGTCAAAAAAGTGCAGCAGTGTGAAGTTATATTTTTTAAAATGGAACACCCTATATATTGTGTGTTTATTTGTTAGTCCCCTTTAACCTGATTTCAACGATATACGGTTTGATATGATCGGTTTTTCTTCAATAGTTTATAGGGAAAAACGCGAAAATCCCTTGCTAGGTCTCTCGTTATTTTTTCAAAAAAAAATAATAATAACTTAGACACCTGAATTTATTATAATATTTCACCTTGTATATTAATGAATAAAATTTGAACAATGAACTGTTAATAGAAAAAAATCTCTAAAGCTTAAATGGTAGGTATAATTTTTCTTTTTTCAATATGAAACCTTGAAAGGGGTTTTCATGTTTTTCCCTATAAATATCGAAAATAGACATATCAAATCGTATATCGTTGAAATCAGGTTAAAAGGGACTAAAAAATAAGCGCACAATATGCAGGGTGTTCCATTTAAAAAAATATAACTTCACACTGCTACACTTTTTTGACACACCCTGTATGTCTAAAACTGACTTATGGCGTTTCCGATTGGTAGATTCAGTGCGCACCGAGTGTATTTGCATCTTTTTAATTGACCTGTAAAGGAAAAAGACAGAAACAGAAAAAATTGCACTAGTTCCGCACTAGATCTACCAATCGGAAACGCCATTAGTTAAAAACTTTCGACAATTTATTGAAACTTTTGTATTTGACACTTTTGTCCAAAAAGGTCAAATGAAAAGTTAGAACGGGGTGACATTTATAATAGATCATCCGCTAATTCTCAAAAATTCAAAAAATTTTCCAAAAATCCCTACAGATTGCGCAGTGCGCAGGCTCTTGAGCATGCGCAATAGGTGAAAATTCTAAATTATTTCTAAAAAATTCTAATTCAATTCTAAACAATACTAAAAAATTCTATCATTTTGTACACCAAAATTCTAAGGTGGTTTCCCCCTCGCCAAAATTGCTTCACACGATTTCATTTTTGGAACTATAAGTCCAAATGGGCTGTAGTCCTCTACTGGGATAAGAATGGCTGAAAATTTCAGCTTTCTATCTCTAATAGGAAAAAAGTTATGACCTTTCAAAGTTTGCCAAAATCTAAATCATAAGCCTTCTTACTAAAACGATGAAATTTCGAAATTTTTTTTGTTGACATTTTGTGTCCTGATGGTCCTCTGGGATCCCCCCGAACTCCATACGATTTTTATCCTAGTAAAGGACTACAATTCCTTAAAATTTCAACCCATTTGTACTTATATACCTATAGTTCCAGAAATAAAATCGCAATTTGGGGTAAATCTATCAATTTTTCAATTTTTTGATTGTCCTTTTTCATAGAATCCGGCTCGAAATCTGGGGGTCCCGAATGATCATCAAGACACAAAATCTCAACATAAAAAAAACTGAAATTTTTGATCATACGTGTTTGTTGTGGTGCTTTGTACATATGTTTCTCCATCGCAATAAGATAAAGCAAGATAAACATAACACTCGAACCGGCCTACTAAATAACATGATAAAAATAAAGTGGACTCAGTTTAGCAATTGAAAACGAGAGAGATATGTATAGTATAGGATGTCATTTTGTCTAAATACCTCACTGGAAAAATCAATGAACTATAAACTACACGTACCTGAATGGTCGCGCCGATCTATAAAATAGGGCAAAATAAGATGGAGAATGTGGGGGATACCTATCTCTATTTACCTTATGGGCGAATTATGGAAATCTTTTCTTGTCTAAAAGAGATTATAATTGAGGTAAGGAATATACTAAACTTAACAGCAATGAACTAGATAGAGAAAGGTATCCCCCACTATATAGTTATCTTTGGAAACACTAGGGAGAGACAAATGCCATATCCGACAATGGTCGGTTCCATATAAATCATTGAAATTTGTAAAATCAAGCAAAATCATATTAAATCCCTTAAAATCCATAAAATCTTGGAAAATCCCCTAAAATCATTTGAAATCAATGCAAATCAATTATATCCAAAGAATCAATCGAAATCAAGAAAATCTCTGTAAATCACTTAAAATTATCACAAATCACATAAAATTTGTTGAAATCCTGAAATCATTGTGTTCTAAAGCAGTGCCTCTCCAAGAAAGTATTCAAAATTCGCGCCTTTGATGTTTTGTTGTTTTTGAGGTTACTTATTCTTGCCCAATTATTATACATAGTCTTTAGACAATCTTACACAATCAGTCACAATCGTGACACAATCATTCATAATCTTAGCAAAATTCTTTAAGGTGGCAACAGCACCCCGCTGTTTCTTTGGTTGCCTATCTTTTGAAAAAGGTCTTGTTATGGATTATTTCCCAAAAATAAAAATAAGCACGCTAAAAATTGAAAAATACAGTACAAGCTCGATAACGTAAACGCGAAAAGTGCAGACCCTTTTCACATTACCGATTGTTTACATTAGTCTCTTTTTTTCTGTTTAAACTAAACGAAAATGTACATATGATTATTATTTATCGGAAAGTTTGAACAAAAGTACACTAAACGCTAACTATAGATCTATTCTCACAGAAATCACAAAACAAGTCAGAGCGAATTTCATTGGTTGAAAATATGTAGTCAGAAAACTGGTTGTTAGCAATTTGCACCAATCAAAAATGCTCTGGCTGATTTGTGAGCTGCAGAGCTTTCCAATGGGTACATTCAGGCAGTGCCAGCGGCTGAGCTCAGCCACTCAGCAGGGACTTTATTCCCGAAACTGAAGAACAGCTATAGAACAGGAACAGCGTTCTCATGAGAACGATTGCTCTGTGATCGTCAGTGATATGGAAATATGAATACGGACGACGAAGCCAGAACCTCCGTTCTCATGAGAACGCTGGTTCCCTGTTTCAAGAATAAAGTCCTTGCTGAGTGGCTGAACTTAGCTACTGAATGTACCCAATGAGTTATTAATATACAGAGTGTTTCATTCGAAAAAACGTTTGGTCGGTTCATAATTTAAAAACTATCACTTCTAGAGAAAAACTGACTTTGCCACTGGAATCTACGTAGTAAGATGAGAGATCCGAGATACAAGGGATGTCCAAAAAAGGAAAATTTTCAAATTTGTATCTGAAAAACGAAAAAGGCAATGACAATTTTGTTGACGGCATCTTTTATTTGACAGAAAAGTAATCAACGTTCGCGAAAACCGGATTCTTCTAACTTCAACAACAACTGAGATATATCTTATGTAGGACCAAAATGGGACACCTTGTTGGTGCTATTGCTCTTTTGATGATTGTGGAATTTGGCAGTCAGTGTACACATTTTGGGTCAGCTATAACCCTCGCCTATACCCAAGTTCCTCGCCAAGATCGAAAGCACTCATACCACAGCATGGTGTAATTTCTGTAAAGCGGTAGTATTGGCACGGTAAAAATTTTCGACTTCTTATGATGCCCCTAACTTGATATAGCGTTGCTTATGGCATAAGTCATTGACAATAATTTAGATCTCGATCTCTAGTACATGGGTACTGAAATCGTGAAATCTGTGTGAATCTAGTAAATAAAGATGGCCCTGAGAATATTCTACAAATAACTTCCATTGAAAACAGAGAATTTACCGAGAATATTCTTTGACTTTAAATTCTCGAGAACTTATGATTTGTTTAGGTGCAAGAATGTATGAGAATATACGGTAATTTTTTGAGAATTTATGGAAAGTTACCTGTAATATTTAAATTCATCACCATGCACTTACTATTAACAGACGGCACTAGGTTGGAAGTGAGAAACAAATCCGGTAAATCATCCGATTCCATAAGCGTTTTCTATTGGTAGATTAGATTTAATGCGCACTGGTGCCACTGAGTACTGAGTGTATTTCCAGCTCTTTCTCTCAGCCTATTAAAAAAACAGATAGAAATACATTTTCTTTGCACTATTTCTACCAACCAGAAACGCCAAAAGTTATTTCATTGTATGCGAAGAAATATTTAATTTATTTAATATTAGTTCTGAGGAAATTTCTTCTAAAATAAAACCAAGAGGTTTATGGAAATATACTCCTGGACAAAATTATCGCACCACTGCACATAAGCATCACCATAAGCAGTGGTGCGATAATTTTGTCCAGGAGTATATTTCAGACAAAGGACGATAAATTTCAATGTAAATTCTGTGGTTTTGTGTACCAAAAAAATGCAACTAGACAAACAAAACGTATCTTGAAATGTTTAAAAGCCCCAATGAAGTTGACTAGCTATATTTTTCGAATATTCTCCGAGAAAATTCTCCCAAAATAAATTCTCAAATCAATGTAAACCAGGGAAATCGATGAAATTTACAAAATCAAGTGAAATCAGCAAAATCAAGTAAAATCAAATATTATCTGCAGAAATCGTTGAAATCAAGTGATATCATGTAATTTTATCAAATCTAATTTGTGATTTCATTGATTTCCATTAAAGTAATGAAAATCAGAAATCAGGTGTACAAAATACTAGGAAGTGTCACACCCCTCGGTGTAGTTTATAGTTCATCGGGAAAAACTACCAAAAACTAATAAAAGGCAGAACCGTAATAAGGGTAAATTTTGAAAATTATGTCTGATGATGGATTGTTTAGCTTAAAACGTGGAAAACATATATGTATGGTAGGTAGATTGTTGGATGGCAAATTAAATTTCTTACCCAGGTAAATATTAAGAAGTTAAGGTCTATATTCAAAAAAAAAGGTGGCATTCAGCAGGGTACTAAGGGTCAATAGCGAGTCATCTCGGTTAGTTTTAAACGTGTCCAGTTGCAATGTTTACCCTGGAATTATGTTCAACCCAGAGGTGACTTGCTAGTGAGAAACCAGCCGTGAACTAGTAAAGCTACAAGAGAAAATTTTGATAAACTTGATGGACACTTAACTTCTTAGAGATTCTGTGAAAATAAACATTCTTTCTATACTACGTTGTAAACTAGTAATGGTAATCCAAATCAATAAATTTTTTTCCGCGCCACAACCCATTTACTCCAAAAATAATCCTCCTCCTAGAAATAAAAAGCCAATAACCACTTTGGAATCGCTCAAAATATCACCTATAAATAATAAAAGAAAAAGTGTAGAGCACAAACAAATAAGTTATGACCAATTCTCGATAGGCTTGTAGATAGAGTCAAGCGTCGCGACGCTCTTACACACCGAGGAGGCGGCAACGTTGCAGCGTGATGGCGAAGATCGATGGTGGCGACGGCCGCCCTTATCGAACGGCCGTGGGGCAGGTTATTCCAGGGTCAAGGTCGGACGAATCAAGCCGCCGCCCCATCATCATCGGGCCTACACACAAATTCTCTAAAACCACGTGGATCTGTGGCGACAGTAAGTGTTTTGAGAATTTTGACTCTACATCTCGAACAAAGTTAATGTTGGAAATTGCCAACTTTTACAAGATTGTATGACATACAAAGTATACTTCATTTATACATGTAAGAAATTAAATCTGACATAAAATTATTCATAATCATTCAAGACAAAATCAAAGACGGCCCTGAACAAAACTGCCATAAATTATTTTCCCAATTGTTTTCTGCAGTATGAGGTATAAGCACGTGACCGAGCAATACAGTAAAAGATGTAGTCGATTTATTGAATTTTACATTTCTTATATCGGTGAATAGAATATACCACCCTGACCATAAAAAATTCTTCGATTCCAATCAATGATCGGCCCACAACATTATTTCAAAAAATAAATAAATATCGAAAAAAAACAATTTGCAAAATAAATCCTCGTAATTTGATGGCTATGTTGAATTGCAGGTTTTCTTTTGTAGGCAGGTAATCGTTGGACAATAGATTCTTATGCTAAAATTCCTTTGGGTTCGAATTTTGGAAGTCGTTCATCTTTAACCGCAGACTTTTAGTCAAGAGGGTTCTCGGAAAAATGTCAAATTTTAATGATTAATTAACTAGTTTCAAGCAACTCGTCGATAATTATCTATAATTTAATTTAAATTCCACCAATTGAAATATCTGCATATACGTACATGCATGTGTTTAACAATCTTCAATACTTTTCACTTTTAAGTATTACCTACTATATAATATGTATTTGATTTTTTTTAGTAAACGATTAGGTTGTCATAAAGGTAATGCTTATTTCTTGACTAATTTGGGCCTATAGAAAGTTAAGTTTCTGTTCTAGCTTGATCTACAGAATCTTATTTGTCTTGTTTTTTTTTTCAATCATTCCATGCTCAATTCGTCGATATTCCAGTGATTCCAACTATAAACGCTCCGGTTTATGTATCTCTCTGATAGAGGGTGACACCATTTAGTTGGACTGCTCATTTATAGGTGAGTTCAGTATTTACTGAAGAAATCAAGCTATAGAGTGATCTCTGCTCACTATTTTAGTGAATAAAAGATCACTACTTTCTTAAATGTCTCCATCTAATTCTATGATAGGCACTGTAGCCAAAGGACCCCGCACACCTCTTATGGGTATTTGGTTTTCTGTTAAATTCAATGAAATTTTGATATGTGTTAGACCTTGACTTCCTAATAAAAAATTCTCATGGGCTCGAACCAATCCTATGATTAGTTTTTGAGATACAGGTAGTTTAATGTCCAAGAAATGTACAAATCATTGCAATTGGCATACACTATATAAATATCCCTCGTAATGTGTCAAATCTGACACACAGTAATAGCAAAATGCTGCACTAAATAGATTTATTGGTTAGAATTTTGACTTAATACGATGGATTTTAAAGAGTGTGTTCCAAGTGCAATGATTCCGACTGTACAGTAAGAATCATTGCCATTTGGCACACACTATATTAACATCCCCCATAATGTGTCAAAATTTTACTTCATTGACACACAAGTAATGTCAATATTGTGTCAGATTGATAAATCAGTGGTGATCATAATAGTTTTAATAAACTGTAGAAGGAAAAAAATATTTGTACACCGCTGCACTAAATATATCTGATGGTTTGAATTTCGACCTAATACGAGGGATGTTAAAAGAATATAGTATGTGCTAATTGCAATGATTCCCGGAACACATTTTATATGCATTTAGATCTACCTGTCACCTGAACGTGAGGATACCTATTCATCTTGGTATAATTAGGTTCTATCAACGGTAAATGCATATAAAATGTGTACATGGTGTTTTTTTCAAATATTGACACCCCACCTACAGCTTTTACCTTTACAGGTAGAAGAAAGTTGTAAATACGAAAGTTGTACAGTTTTGGCTGAATTTGTAGAAACCATAGTCAGAAACAAAATTTGAATGTCAGAAATGTGAAATTTTGCATGCTTCCAGCTCTTTCCAAATGGGAAGCCCTATATTTCATTCTATATTCTTGAAGAGCACAATGCACCGATTCCAAATAGTTTGTCTATATTTAATTGAACAGTCTCTCATATATTTGGTTTCAAAAATTGTAAAAATACTATTCTACTACTGATTTTGTAGACCATTCTACCTGTACAGGTGAAAGCTGCAGGTATTTGAGGAACCTGGTTTCTCTGATAGTATTTTTAAAGTTTTTTGAACCAAATATGTTGGACACGGCTCAACCAAATACAGACAAACTATATAGTTTTGGAATCGGGAAATTGTGCTCTTCAAGAATATAGAACCAAATATAGGGCATCCCATTTGAAAAAAGCTGAAAGCATGCAACATTTCACATTTCTGACATTCAATTTTTGTTTCTGACCATGGATTCTAAAAATTTAGCCAATACTGTACAGCTTTTGTATTTACAGCTTTCGTCTACTTGCAGAGGTGAAGGCTGTAGGTGGGGTGTCAATACATAAAACAACACCCTGTATAGTCCGTTGCATGGTTCTTGAGCTACGACTACTGAATAGACAGAAAGAACAATGGGCTATTGCTGCGTTGTCATATCAATAATAATATTTATTATTACATGAAAATGAAGGAAATTTTATTGCAATTCTCATGTATTAATGAATATTATCGATATGACAACTGACAACGCAGCAATAGCCCATTGTCCCCTCTGTCTATTCAGTAGCCGTAGGTCAAGAACCATGCAACGGACTTTACTTGAACAATAACTTATTATATAAAGTCAGAATTTGTAAGATTATCCACGTTTAGTCAATTTGCTTTTTAACAGGAATTAGTAATGTTACTTTACTAAACTAGTAACATAATGTGACAAGTTATTCAAGTACAAATGAGAGAATTGTGCAGGAACTTATAAGTGGAGCCATCTATTTATCAATATGTTCTTTAATTACGATACTAACCTAACTCACTCAAATGTATGTTATTCTCATTAGTTTAAAAACTACACGTTTCAGGTGAATGTCTTACTTGAATAGTTCAACAGTATATTGGTGAGAAGATGGCTGCGGAACTCGCTACGCTCGTCCCGCAGAGGTCCACCCATAAGTTTCGCAATAATCCACTTATTTGTACTTGAACAATAACTTGTTATGTAAAGTCAGAATTTGTAAGATTATCCACTGAAAGTAACATAATGTGACAAGTTATTCAAGTACAAATGAGTGAATAGTCGCGGAACTTATAGGTGGACCTCTGCGGGACGAGCGCAGCGAGTTCCGCAGCCATCTATTTATCAATATGTTGTTTAATAACGATACTAACCTAACTCACTCAAATGTGTGTTATTCTCATTAGTTTAAAAACTACAGTTTCAGGTGAATGTCTCACTTGAATAATTCAACAGAATATTGGTGAGTGGATGGTCGTCCCTAAGAGGTGCACCCATAAGTTCCGCAATAATCCACTTATTTGTACTTGAACAATAACTTATTATGTAAAGTCAAAATTTGTAAAATTATCCATTTTTAGTCAATTTGCCTTTCAACAGGAATTAGTAATGTTACTTTACCAAACTAGTAATATATTGTGACAAATTATTCGAGAACAAACGAGTGGATTGTTGTAAAACTTATGGGTGGAACCACCCATCTATTCACTAATATGTTGTTCAAGTACAATACTAATTTGATTCACTCAGTTGTGAATTTTTCTTATCAGTTCAAAAGCTACACGTTTCAGGTGAGTGTCTAATTTGAACAGTTCAACAGTACCTATATTGGTGAGTAGATGGCTGCGGAGCTCGTTGCGCTCGTCCCGCAGAGGTCCACTCATAAGTTCCGCAATAATCCAGTTATTTGTACAGGGTGTTTTTTTATATATTGACACCCCACCTACAGCCTTTACCTTTACAGGTAGAAGAAAGGTGTAAATACAAAAGTTGTACAGTTTTGGCTGAATTTTTAGAAACCATGGTCAGAAACAAAGTTTGAATGTCAGAAATGTATTTGAAAAAAGCTGAAGGCATGCAATATTTCACATTTCTGACATTCAATTTTTGTTTCTGACCATGGATTCTATAAAATTAGCCAATACTGTACAAGTTTTGTATTTACACCTTTCATCTACCTGTAAAGGTAAAGGCTGTAGGTGGGGTGTCAATATATAAAAAAACACCCTGTACATTTCTTGGACATTCAAGTACCTGTAGCTCAAAAACTAATCATAGGATTGGTTCGGGCCCATGAGAACTTTTTTTCAGGAAGTCAAGAGTCAAGGTCTAACACATATCAAAATTTTATTGAATTTGACAGAAAACCAAATACCCATAAGAGGTGTGCAAATTTGCAAACCGCAATTCAATTACCACTTGGATAAAATATCAACTCTCCAAAGGACTCCCTTAAACGGTAACAAATTGAATAATCCCTCCACAGAGCTCTCTAAAATATCGCCGGTCAAAATAGCCCCCTGTTCCAGACGCATTTATCACTTTTCCCTTGCCCGAACCCGGACCTTTTTCCGGTAAATCTTGAGCCCTTCCTCTGCACATTGTCTCCAAAAAAGCTCCAGCTATTAGTCCCTTTTGCACGCATCCCGGGCCAATGTTTTATTGCGTGCGCTCGGTTATACAATGTTGCCGGATTATTGAATAAATCGATTCAAATTGAAATAAATAAGATTTCTCTTGACCAGGTGTTTTATGCAAATTCAATGTTTCTCATCCCCTTAATTATCGGCCATTAAAAAGATTTAATCGGGATGTCTGTTTCATTTGTGTAATTGGAAAATGTTCTCTCTAGAAATCCAGCGAAATTGTTCGGACGCATGCAAATACGGGGTGGGAGTGGGCTTTCTGATTCAGGGCCGTAGTTAGAGTCAAATGTGTGATAGGGCATGACAAATTTGACATAGGGCATACACTACTTGCTCCCCCCCCTCCTTTAAATTATAGGTAAACAATCTGGTGGTGCGCCGAAGGCAAATTTTTCAATAAATAACATCTCAGGCAAGTAAACAAAATGGCGCTGATTCTCGCGCCTCCTTGGACCGGACCATTCACACCAAGAATAATACACACAAATAGTGAAATCCATTGGTAAGTTCAGTGTTCAGTGCACACTGAGTGCATTCGTGTCCTACTAGCATGATGTAAAAGAAAGTGACAGAAATACATGTTTTTTTGCACTAATTTCATCAATGGCAATCTTCGCCATAAGTACTACTACTTTTACAGGATAGCTTATCATCATAAGGCCTGTGTATATCAAATCTCAAGCTCCCACCACGTCAAACAACCAGTGATTACGTAGGCAGCGTGTCGTTTCTCGCCTTGACGTAAGGTGTTTTCACCACAGGTTATGATCCCATGATAACATTTTTCATCATGAATGTATATTCTTAATATTCTAAATTACGACTGCTGGCAAAAACAGTTGACGACGTAGTTGATGATGTCATCGCTAGAAGCAATCCTGTGTAGTGGTGTGTATTGTATTATCCTTGCATTTGCACTCTTTCGAAACGAAAAACTTCCCCTGTGTAAACGTCAAACATTGTTGCATACATTTAGGAGTTTTCGGAAACACTTATCCTCGCACTTACTGGATTTCAGCTAGGCCTTTTCATTATCTATTCTGAAATTTCCTAGAGAAACCTCAACACATGTTGCGTTTTAAAGGTAGGGCATTATCATTTGAAAGATAGGGCATTGCCCCCCAATGCCACCCCCTGGCTACGGCCCTGTTCTGATTACGCTTATTCGATTGTGGAAACGAAAACGCTTGCCAAAAAAAACACGATAATAATATTTTCTGTTTGTGTTACAAAGGCTCGTAGCTAAGACGAAATGCAAAAAAAATCAATGATCCAAAACCTATACCCCGGACCTTTCCGTCTCGAAACGTTGCGACATTTGCTCCGAATGGCAGCGACCTTTGTTACGTATTCTATAGACAAATCGGATTATATTGTTTTGTCGATAATAATCAATCGATTGATGTCTATAACGAAAACTCCGTTGTCCAAATACTGGCTGGAGTAATTCAAACATTCCGGTTTCACGAAAAAAAAAGCAGACAAAATGCAAGAGGGCAGTTGGGGGACGAACGAGCCTCGTATCGATTTCGCCTGAATTTGCCAGGTGATCATTTTGTGAAAGTTTTCCAGGGATCGATTTCCGGCTGTCGGGAAAATCGATGCCGCCCAGCGAAATGGTACTTTTGCTTTCAATTATTCAACCTATACGAAATAATTAGCGATTATTAAAATTAGAGAGAATGAATCATTGTTTTCAAGTAGTCCGCGTGTACCTGCACGAGCTCCTATTCCTATTGTTCTTGGGCTAATTTAAATTAATGGCCATCCGACTAGGAAATAAGATTTCGTGTTGAAATATCTTTAAAGGCGGCTGCAAGTTGATTAATTTTGGTTTTTATTATTTAAGCCGATTGTGTAACACGTGTGGATGAATGAGTTTGAATTTCTATTGAAATGAGCTTCTAGAATTAAGACACTTTTCTAACCAAGTATAGACTTAAATTCCCACTCTTCACTACTTATGAACTTGAAATGAACGACTGAGCTCTTGTGCGAACCATTAGCGGATTGTTACGAAGACCAGGCTACTAGACACATAGGCCGCAATAGGACTAGTTGACTGATACCCATTTCACTGCAGGATCATGTTGATCATCGATCGTCCCTGCATGTTATTAAAGTTCGTGCATCTTGGGCAGCTCGGTTCTACTCCACTTCGTCTTATCACTCCCTATGTGTCTAATAGTAGGTTGGTCGGGTCTATGTTTATAAGATTGTCGTATTCAATAGGGTCGTTTCATGATTTTTTTTTTTTTTTTTTTATTGAATTAAGCACATCAAAAATGATGTGATAAATGATATTAAAGGAGACATTTCAATTTGAAATTTTACTATTTTCCGTTATTTTTTAAAATGGTTTGACGTCACAAGGCGCGCTTGTGCCCTGTATTTCTAAATTCAAGTTTGCATCACTGACAGAATTTGCTAGTTGTCTAGTTGGCTACCCTGCGACTGGCATATGTCCGTTTTCTTTTAGAGGTTATGTCAGTTATTTTGTTATTTATTTTGATTCGCCTGCCTAGACTGGTTGATTTGTAAAATAAAAAATAAATACTTATTTCACCCGTTTATTTGTTTGGTTTATGTGAAAAGATGGATAGTGGATTTATTAAAGCCCCCAGCGAAAATCTACCTAAACTAAATTATGTGATGCTGCAAGAGTTTTTTGCCAAAAATACGGATTATTTAAGTGCAGAAATAAGAGGAGTCAAACAAAACCGAAAGGTGGGTAGTGAACTATTGGCATAATTATTATTGTATTGGTTTAGCTTTGGCTCATTATTATATTACATTTTTAGTAGCAGGGTAACAGTTTTATAGTTTCATATATTTTTAGGTCAGCGACAGTTATTGTGGGTGACGATGCTATTGGGTGTGTGCAGTTGAAAAGAGACAGCAGAATATCCTCTGTTAGGAGCATTGCCAGATGGAATAAGCAAAGAATTTGTGATTGAAGTTGAATGTCCTAGCAAGGAGGAGACTGAAAAACTACATTAAGAAAAATGAAAATATAATGACGAACTACATGTGCCAACTTCAGTTACAATTGTTATTGTGTAACCGACAAAAAGGACTGTTTTGTGTGGCAAGTCCCAAATTTGGAGAGGATAATGAAATGACAATGAATAATTATTAAATAATCAGTTTTTGCTACAAGCTGATGGTCAATGCAGGAAGGTCCTTCGAGTATTGCAAATTCTCACAATCTTTGTATCACTCTTTCAATATGGATTCGTAAGCTGGCAATTCTTTTATTCAGCTTCTTAACAAACTTCAATTCTGCCTAAATTGATATGTGAAACCACACTTTTCTTCATACGTAATTTGCAGTTTGTCATCTTAAACTGCATCCAGTTATCACAATCTTGTTCCATCTATAAACATAATATAATGTTCATATTTTTGAAATATTGACAGAAAATAGGTGTTTATAAAATGAAATTTGGCAACTAAGTTTACTTACATTGAAATGATCTTCGCAATAAATTCCACCAGAAATACTAGACAATATATTAACTCTTTCCACAGCTAAACACCAACTTCTTATTTGTTCATTTTTGGGGTTTGGAATTTTCTTCGAATTTAGATTACTGTTTTTACAAGAAGGCACAAAACATATAAACATAGGTAGGCCTTAGGTGGGTACACTGAAACTGAAATGCATGCTCTATTTGAGTCCTTAACATCAAATAATGAGAAACAATGACTTACCTTGAATTTATTACACGTTTCTTTTAAATATTTTTCTTGAAACCTCGGAAAAACCGTTGAAAAACTCAAAAAATAATGAAAATATAACAAGGGTCAACGACAATCCAAAATAATAACAAAACAACATAACCTCACAAAATTGCATATGTTGATGGATTTGTTTACAACTGCTTTGCGCATGCCCGCCTAGTGACGTCATGGGAGAAAGAGACCAACAATTCGACAAGGACAAAAAAAATTTAAATTTTAAATTAATTTAAATAAACCAGGAAACAATTTTCAATGCAACCAATATGACATGGCTAGGTTTTAGGCCTTACTATATCGAAAAATAATGGTCAGTATAATTTTAATGATAGGAGGTAACATTCCTATTTTTTTCAATAAAAAACGTTAGATATAGTGTCTTGTACATTGCTTAATTATTATAACCAACTCAGTATTCACAAGAGCTCCGAGTTCTCAATGGGCCTTTTTCATTTCTCATTCGGCTCGGAAATGTGTCTGGTCCAGATTACAAAGATCGACATTATCGTCTCGCTTCTCTCGACTTCCGAATGAGAGGCCCGGCGTGTCGCAAGACTGATCCCTGGGGATTACGCGATTTATCGTCGACAAGGGAGTATTCCAGACCCATACCCATATACAGCCATCAGAGACGGAGTCTTTAATGGATTTTTGTCCGAGCAGCGATTATCGTTTCAATTATGAATTTTAAAACAATTACACCTAGCAAATATGCAAATTCCTCTTACCTAAAGAGTTAAATAGGCGGTGTATATAGCCTTGAACAAGCCACATTGACGGGATGTTTTGTTGTTTTTTTTTTCGCATCATTTCCGGCACCGTGATCCTTTTTTATAATATTCGGTTAATTAAATTGAACGCGGCCATGTTTAATTTTTATTCGTTTCATGCTCGCTCTTCTCCTTAGCGAATCTTCTCTTTGACGATGGCGTGTAACTGCCAACTTCCTGGAGTAGATTACATCATCGGTAATTTTCGGATTTTGACATTAGGGCTACGCGATTTTTTTGGCGGAATCGGTTCTTCTTTTCCGGTTTTACCTCTTTTTGAAATTTTAGTCTTCCTATGCAAGGTCTAAAATATCTTTATCAGAAGGACTAGAGGACTTTCGTCTGAAGCAACTATCTTGGGTTCTACCTTATACCTAAACTAATTTATCTAATGTGTCTACACCTAAAAAAACAAACTAAGTTTTACGGTCTCCTCTAAAGTACAAGGATTTTAATTATGAGTAATTTAATTTGAATTCATTACATAAAAATAAACCAATAACTTATAATGATATGATTCATTAAAATAAATTATACAAAGAGGCTAGACATTTCATATTACCTAATTATTTTGTTTTCGTTGCTATACGCAGTCCAATTATTGCCTCGGTTCTATGAAATGCCAATAAGTTAACTCGTTTTTTCTATTGTTAGAATTTTGTATCCTAATGGTCCTTTGGGATCCCCCAAACTCCATAAACTAAATTATTCTGAGATTTGGAGCAAGATTCTATGAAAAAAGGTACTCAGAAAAATTGAAAAACTGCAAATTGCTTAATACGATTTTATTTCTGGAACTAGTCCAAATGAGCTGAAATTTTCAGAGATTGTAGTCCTGTACTGTACTGGGATAAGAATCGCTGAAAATTTCACGTTTCTATCTTTAATAGAAAAAAGTTATGACCTTTCAAAGTTTTCCAAAATCTAAATCATAAGGTAGCTTACTAAAACGATGAAATTTTATTTATTTTTTTGTTGAGATTTTGTGTCCTAATGGTCCTTTGGGATTCCCTAAACTACATACACTGAATTATTCTAAGATTTGGAGCCAGATTCTATGAAAAAAGGTACTCAGAAAAATTGAAAAATTGATAAATCACCCCAAATTGCTTAACACGATTTTATTTTTGGAACTATAGGATAGGTACAAATGACTTGAATTTGTCAGGGATTGTAGTCCCCTACTGGGATGTCGGACCAGAAGTCACCTAAAATTAAAATTTTACATCATCCCTTTTTAGGCAGCTTAAGGGCAATATTCTTGTGAAGTGTACCACCAAATAAATAAACTCAGGCACAGGAATGTTCAAAGAATGTGAAGAAAACAAAAAAAACTCCAGCGCAGCCCTGTTTCACTCTATCTGCATACTGCATGCACTGCACTCCTCCATCTGTTCTACTCTATCTGCACTATTCTATCTGATCCACTCTTTCTGCACCACTCTATCTGATCGGAACAGTGGAATAGTTCTGTTCGGAATAGTTCCAGTTCCTGAGCAGCATTGTTCTACTGTATCTGCAATGAAATTACCGCGCAATGGCGAGCTTCGTTCTAGGTATCAGAGATGGCGCCGTATACAAAATGGTTTGCAATGAAAATGTGGCGGTAAACTTGGTATCGGTTATAAAAGATGGCGCCGTATGCGAGCTTAGTAAATTTTTTTCATAAATACGTAAAATAGGTAATTTTGTTTTTTAATTATTTTTTTTGGATTTTTTCGATTTATTATGTTATTAGGGACAAAGACAAATCCAACAAAGCAAAAATCATAAAAAATCAGTGCAGCCGTTCTCGAGTTATAAGTGCTAGAACCAACACAACTGTGTTTTATACATATAGATAAAACATAAGGCACGATACAACTCAAATAGGAATCAAATTTATAAAAAATATCTACTGCACTGTCTTTCCAGACGAAACCGTGTCCTGTTGGGCAGGCGCTTCAAAAAAATATGCCGCCAGAGACGTCGCTGAAAAATCTAGCCAATGGGATATTTCTGGAGTCAACGTTGACTGTAATAAAAATTCTAAAACAACCAATAGGATGCGTTGTTTGCACGTGGATTCGCATCCCACCCCAATTTTTGTTTTGTCTCATTTGAGAAACAATGGACTATACTGGTTTGAATACACTCGTGTCATGAAACTTTAACAAAGATTTGACATTTTTACAATAAATTTACACTGATATACACACTTATTATATGCATACACCGTGCACAATTAGTGCAACATTCATACTGAATTGACACCAGTGATGATAACCCAACATATAGTAACCTGGGTCTTATGGCCGCCTATGACTTATGATCCAGCTCCTAGCAAAAATTAAACGGAGTATAGCTGAGTCTTAATCAACTCAGTGGCGCCTCGGCAAAAGGATTCATGAACCTGTACGGATGTTTACCAGTGGCGACGATATGCATGAGCGGATATAAGCGATGCTTCGTGCTCATAAATACAATTTTTTTTTTAAATAAAAATTCTTAAAAATAAAATTGAGAAATAATTTATCATATTTCTTCCAGTTGCCACCGCTAAAAGGTCATTCAGTGAATTAAAAATATTGAAAAACTACTTGAGAAATTCCATAAGTCAGCATAGGCTGCATGATCTTTCTATTTTGTCTATCAGATGTAGCACAACATTCAATATGGATATTAGGTATTTAGTTGCTCCAAAAAAATTATTCAATGGATAAAGAAGCCATAGATAATCAAAATGTGAACCATTATCGGCTCTTGATTCTCTGTAAAACTTTCTTAGAGCCAATCAAGAGCCTGTAATAGTGAAAACTTGAACTTTTATCAACTCTGGATTCGCTAGAGAATTTTTCTAAAGGCATTCAAAACCCAGAGAGTCTAATAGACCTTTTCAAATTAGAATAATTCTCTTACATATGCGCAAAACATTGTTGCCAAGTGTCGGTCTCTATCACGCTATACAGGAAAGAATCATGAATAATTTCGATTTGATTAGAACTGAGATTCAATTTCTTTACTATTAATTAACATATTAAACTAAGAGTCTGAGCTTATCACCGTCAGTAAGTTTTTTCTCTTCGTAGTTATCAGATTCGTCCAGGAAGTTTTTGAATGTCTGCAGCCAGTGCTTCCATTATTTTTCAACCGATGAGGAAGTCGGGTCAAAGTATACTGAGATGATAGAAAAACAATTTTGGATTTGGGGAAAAGTCACTGTCCCTTTGAAATGTAAACTCTGGGATCGTGACGTGCCCCTCTGTGTCAAAGTCGTCACAATCACTGACGAAGTGGACTTTTACAAAAAAAAATGCGGTTTTATAGGGACATCAAAAGCGGTCGTGAAAAGATAAAACAAAGAGATTACTTTTACTCATGTGTTCCTGCTTTGGATATTTGATGGGACTGTACAGGGCTTCGACAATTACATTGCTCTCGGGCTTTTTCAAGTTCATGTTTTACACATCTTCACACTTTCATAAAAACGCTATCGTTGTGGAATACGTCAAAATAAAAATCCTCTAGTAACAAATAATTCGAACAAATTCCCCCATTTTTTTCGTTCACTTTTTTATCGTCACTCTGACACCTCGTCGGGTAAAATAAAGCCGAATTAGTCTGGTCCTCCCCCAGATCATTAGTCCGAGCTTGCCTGATAAATGATGGCCAAAATAAACGCGAAACCAAACATTATACAGCCAATCTCGTATGATTAATATGGACCATCAGTTGTACATTTCCATTGAACCAAATTGTGATTAATCGATTCTTCCATTATTGTTCTTGCATATTCTATAGCTATTTGAGTAGATGTAGGCAATAAGCATTTTTTGTCTATCTTTATAAAGCAAATAATAATGTTGAAAAACTTCCAATATTTGCCCTTGCTATATTTCGATGAATCCTGTCAAAGGTATAGGTACTCAAGTTCAACAATGTTGCTTTTAGAATCTCGTTATTCCATCCAAATATTTTCCATCCATCTATCATCAATTTGAAAAGGCTTATTTTCGTTTTGGTACAAAGAAGCCAAAAAATATTATTTTTCGTTTTGTGATATGTTTTTTTGTGCCATAATTGGTTTTGTTGTCCGACAAAATTGTATTTTAAGACTGCGCATAGTTGTCATTGTAAATTCTAACAATGCAACACACGAAACCGTGAAAATGCGAAAAATGTCGTTGAGTGTTGCTACCAAATTCTATTAAGCGTTATAAATTACGTCCTTAAGCGATAAACACGAGGTTTGTTGACAAGCTGAATTGCCAAAAAACAATACATTTATCATTATAGTTGAAGTTATTGCCAAAAAGAATAATGCGGAAAATTCTCGTATAAATTTTTTCACATCTCCCAAGATTCTATTTTCATAGCATGTGAGTAATAATTATTATATTTCCATTTTTGTCACCAAACGTGCAAAATATATCATCGAAACTACCTCCTATCTTAATTAATTATCCTTTGTGGTTCTTGATTTAATAACCGGTCACACATCGTCCCCGTCGAGCCAAGATTTAGTAGCGATAGAGGCCTTTTCAGCCGAACCAAGTGTAAATTTCAAAAAGAAAAAATGATAATTTTCTTTCCATTAATCAGCAAGACGAGACAGGACCGCAAGTCGGTTTCGTGGGCGATAAACCGAATTAAGCCAACGCCAACCTGCGGGAAGTCGAGTAAATAGGGCCGTTTACCTGGCGAGTCCAAATGCCGACAAAGAAACCAGTGGTGTCCTCAAATTTAAATTTTTGCGTGAAACGATAACAAAATCCTCACCGACACGGCCTTAACCTGGTTTCGGTTATTGTGGTTTGTTTGCTATACAAGTGCGCCTAATGAAAAACAACTCATATATAGTTATATTCTCTCATAATACCAGCATTATGCATATTCTATATGCGAATGACGTTGGTGCGATTCACCTTCGAAACTGTTTTGAAACGTTCTAAATTGGCTCGAAAATCAAATATAGTTCATCCCACAACGAATTTGAATATCGTAGGTATTCATTTTTACACTTGCAGTTATAGTTCCGGGGACAATATAAATAGGATTTGAAATATGTTATGGGCTATAAGAAGTCTGAATTAAATCTGACATTTTCATCAAGAACACGGCAGTATGCTGGATTATTCAAATATGGTTTTAGATAATCATAGGATTATAATGGAAACAATCGTCCGCTAATGCTAATGTCAGAACAACAGGTAAATTCCATCAAATCGAAGTAAAAACGACTACTGGCAATGCCGGTTTTGCGAAACACGAGCTGCAATGGATTGGCATGTCAACGCACCCATCGAACGTATATCATAATATGAGTTAGGGGCAGATAGATAGATGAACGAGTTGCACTCGTGCGCATTTGTTCATTATTTTTAAGTAAATGACGTGTTCAGAGGCGTGGGTGGGTCCTGTTTACACCTCTAATGCATCCCCACCATGACCTCCGTCGAGTAGCTCACCTCATATCATTGATAAGATGTCATTGTGCCTTACGATTTAGCCCAGCATTATTCATTTTTGAGCCCAAACCATTAGAGTTCAGTACGAAAAAAAAAGCCAACCATCCCCATGAATTTGTGCAAACAATTCCTCGATCTTCCCGCCAATTCCTCCAAATTTCCCAAAAATTCCTCCGAACTGCTCACAAATGTCCAGCAAATGCCCGTTACAAATTCCCCAAAATTGTTCGTGATAAGAAATGTATTTTTCTATTTTTATTACGCTCAGTGTCAAAACCAATAAATTCCCCCAAAAATGAAATTTTCCATAAATTCCTCCAAATTCCCCACAAATTCGCAAATTCCTCTATATTCCCCATACAGCACACTGGACACACTTTAGTCATTTTTCTAATTTCTTCTAGAGAATAGGGTAGGCTTCTCACTCGGACGAAATGATACATCCTAGTAATGCCCGGATGACACAAATTTTGATGTAGTTAGAACATTTTGTCTATTGTACAACTTGCTGAAATTCTCGAGAATGCATCAGCTACTGTTTTTTTAATTCCAGGCCGATAAATGATATCATAGCTGTAGCAAGCTAGTTCAAGTTTCCATCTCATTATTTTTTCATTTTTAATTTTACTAGAATGTTTAGTATCAAACATAAACGAAACTGCTTGCTGATCTGTCACAAGTTTGAAATGTCGTCCCATTAGATAGTGTCTCCATTTTCTTAACGCTTCTACACATGCATGCGCTTCTTTTTCTACAGATGAATGTTTTCTTTCTGATTCAGACAAGGTCCTTGAGAAAAAAGCTACAGGTTTTCCTGATTGGCTCAGAGTCACGACTATACAAAATTCTGATGCATCAGTTTCCACAACTAAAGTTTCATGTTCATTTACTGATCACAGGAGTGAGTTTACAATGTCTGTCCAGGATTTGATTGATGATGAAGGAAAATACTTACAGCTGACGAGACTTCTGGTTTTGTTCGAAAAATTCTGTATTCATTTAGAATAATGGGAGAACATTCCTAGTACTCTCTGAAGTTTTGCTCTTGGGTACCGGTATAGTCCAGGAGGTGGCGCCAAAAACATGCAAGAGTTTTCGCAAGGCGGATATTTTCAAAATAGGTCGTACTTTAGTGCTAGAATGCTAGTGTACAGTCAGCACTCATAGTTCCGGGACAGCTGGCTCTGGGACGCGAGCAAAGTTGTAATTTTAAGAAGCATCTAAACTGTTTTCTCAAAGCTTAAAATTTATAGAAATTTTGCACATTATCTGTTTGAATGTCACAGATAACGTATGTAAATCGTCAGACGTCTAGTTCGTTGTAAAAAGGGGATCAGACGTCCTCAAAGTTTTTATTTTATGGCATTTTCTTCGGTGTCCTGTCAAAATATATTTTTGCAGGTATTTGACAAATATATTTGAAGAAAATGCCATAGAATAAAAACTTTGAGGACGTCTGACCCCCTTTTTGCAACGAACTAGACGTCTGACGATTTACATACGTTATCTGTGACCTTCAAACAGATAATGTGCAAAATTTCTATAAATTTTGAGCTTTGAGAAAACAGTTTAGATGCTTCTTAAAATAACAACTTTGCCCGCGTCCCAGAGCCAGCTGTCCCGGAACTGTGAGTGCTGACTGTACACTAGCATTCTAGCACTAAAGTACGACCTATTTTGAAAATATCCGCCTTGCGAAAACTCTTGCATGTTTTTGACGCCAGCTCCCCAACTAGTAAGTTCAAAAGTGGCGAAAGTCGGGTTTCATATTATATAGATCTGTTTTCTATAGTGTAGCCTTAGATATTAATTAATTTTTGAACATATGAACATTTATTTTGATTCAGTGTAAGTTCACGTTTTCTGACGGCTTCTAGAAATTTCTTCAAATTTTGATCATATTTCTCTTGATTTTCGCCACAAACGGTTACATCATTCAAATAAGCATAAACGCCTGACAATTTTTCTTTTGAAATTATTAAGTCAATTACACGAAAAAAAATTCAATTCTATATCCAAGAGTAGTAATATACTTATAATTTTATATTTGATCCAGTAATAATTTACTTAGTAAAACAATACTTTATTATACATTGAAATATTTGCTTAATGTTATTTTGAAACTCTTTAAATATTCATCTCAATTATTTTTCATTTAAATCAAGAATAAAAAATATATTCTATCAAATATAGGTTTGTTCTTGATGTAATGTTGAAATAATTTCTCGTTTGAAATACCTATAGTTTGAAGAGAGTATATTATTCTTAAATGAAATGCATGTTTGTTTCAACCTGCCTTCTACACCATTTCCAACAGTATTTCAAATTCGGTCAAATGTATTTCAAAATAATCCCTTTTATTTCAAACACTGATATTTTAATTTCAAATTTGTCACTTTTGTTTCACAGAGTTTTTGTATTTCAGAAAGTGTAATCTATATTTCCAAGTAATCAATTGTATTTCAAATATATTATTTCAATTTCCAAATATATCATTTGTATTTCAAATTAATCAAATGTATTTCAAACTGTACCATTTTTATTTCCAAAAAAATCGGATGTATTTCAAAATCATCATTTCTTATATCAAAAACTGTAAGGGATGTACAAGGTGTCTGGTTATAATTTGATTTTTTTCAATGTACGATATAAACACATACCTACTTTATTTTTTAACCGAATTGGTAATCTTTGAAATATAACTGACCATTTTTGGAATACATTTCACTATTTTGAAATACATTTGATGTATTTCGAAATAAATTTGGGTATTTTGAAATACATTTGATGTATTTTGAAATAAAGTTTATAAAGATTGAAATTAAATTGATGATTTTTGATATTCAATTGATGATTTTGAAATACATTTGTTATTTTTTTAAATTAAAGTTGTTATTTTGAAATACAGTTGATGCTTTTTGAAATCAACTTTATCTATTCTGAACTAAAAGTGGAAATGGTGTAGTCGCCTTTGTGCTTTGCTTCGCGTTGCGTTCTCTCCCATTCATTCCATTGAACATGAAGTTGAAGTTTGGTCGAAGGGACGCCACGCGACGCTACCTGTGTTTTTACAGTGTTTTTCGTGATAAAATGAATTTTCTGTTGAAGAAATGGGATTTGGAATGTTTAATTCCAATATTTTAAGGTAAGTTTCAGTTTTCCTGCTCAATTTTTGGGAAAAAACAATTAAAAAATTATTAGGCATTGTTGGCCATCATTTAGGTAAAAACTTAAACCGCGTATTATCTTTCATCATGTAGAAGTACCTTATCCAATCTATTTGCTTTTTGCTTTAGGATAAGTTGTTGACAGTGTCTATAAAAACATTATTTTTAATTTTAGGACTTGGACAATGGTTGAACATAAATGATGAACAAAGTAAAGAGCGAATTCCCAAAATGGAGGTTAGATTAAAATTGGCCAAGAAAATGAATCGGTACAAAAATGGCGTTAAAAGTGAAGAAAATGCAGCATCTATAACGGATTTTCCCAACCTTCCAGTGGTATGTGAATAATTAATAAATAAATGTACCTATCTATGATTGTTATTGTACTTATCACAATTAACTTTTTTGTTATTATTCCATCAGTTTATACCTTTATATAATATATAAATTTTTAAAACAAGAATTTGAAAAATAAAATATACTTCAGAGTAAACTGTGTTTCAATATTAATGGTAAGTATACACGAGTAGTTAAAACAATAAGAGGTTATTTTTGAAGTAAGAATAAGAAATATTTGGAAATAAATTGTAGTTTTTTTGATAACTATAAGTAATTTTTCGAATAAGAATAACAATACTTGATCAACAAATCTACCTTATTCTTGAAACAATTACTAGGCTATTCTCGAATTCGACACTACCGTATTCTGGATATAAGTTGAACTCATTTTCAATTCTTAAGAATAGGTTAATACTAGAATTAAATATTATATTTTCTTGTGGAATAGTGAAACGAATATATTCTTGGGCAAACGCTACTATTCTTAAATATAGTGGAGTGTTTTTTCCGTGTACCCTTTGAAAGTAAGCAACTCCATTTGTTACACCAAAAGGTATTCTTCGAAATTGATACAACTTACCAGCAACAAAATCAAACCAAAATTTCAATAGTCACCTGATTACAGCTACAAAACCATTAGACCGCATAATATTGATTTCAAATGACCACTACCTTCAAAAGATTATCATAAATAAATGCCTACTATTGTGGACGAATACAGCAGATTTCCTTTCGTTTTTCCTTGTCACAAGTGCAACTGTCATAACATGATTTGGCCAGTTTTTTGCAATATTTGGAATGCCTGCCTACATTCATTCAGATAATGAACTGAATGTAGTGAATATTTGCAATCCCGTGGAATAGCTCACAGTCGTACCACACCATATAACCCAGAAGGAAATAGCCAAGTAGAAAGATATAACGGTATAATTTAGAACGTAGTATTATTAGCTCTTGAAACAAGAAACTACTCAATTGAACAGTGGGAAACTGTCCTCCCAGATGCATTACATTCGATTCACTCGCTTCTATGTACGAGCACTAACTACACACCTCATGAAAGATTATTTGCACACCAGAGATCTACAAGTGGCACCATCTATTCCATCTTGGTTGTCAACACCACAGAAAGTTCTTTAAAAAAAAAAAAACGAAATAGGAAAAGCAAATATAATCCTTAAGTTGAAGAAGCAAATCTTATAGATGCTAATCCTGAATACGCCTGGATACGCTATGATGATGGGAAAGAAGCTACCATTTCAGTGAAACATTTGGCACCAAGGGGAGATGGCACTCTTCTGAATGGTTTCGAACAGCTCAACCTTTTCTGAAATTATTCAAGATGATGAACTAAATCAACTGTTATCGTCGAAAACTTTGACGACAGTACATTGAGGTACCTAGACGGATTATGGATTTATGGTCGTCATAAAGTACCCAAGCGCAGGCAAAAAGACTATGGGAACCTCGGACCATCGAGGTGCTGATGGGATCACTTAGCTGTTACCCTTCATCGAAGGCAGCTAATGTAAAGACTTTCTTTCTTTTCTCTTGAAGAAGCTTATTGTAATTTTCATAAATAGATCAACCTCTATCACCTAAATTAAATCGTGGTTTTATTAATTACTTAAATTATAGAGTCGATAACACAACCTAATGCAGCGGATAACTTTTCTGATTCTGAAGCAGATTGAGCTAGAATAGAAACATTTCAAAGACCCAGAAGAAATCGAAAATCGCCGAAGTATCTTGAAGATTACCAGAAAAACTAACCTGGGCAAATGTGATAAATTATGTTTCCCACCTTTCATGTATACTGCTACAAATTTAAATTCTTTACCCGCGCAAAATGGCTTTTAAACACTCAATAAAAGGATCTAATTGTCGAGAGCTTCAACAAACAGTTAGGTAATAATTTGTCAGTCCAGCTTCAATACGGCTGTCAGTCAAGTATAAATGAATGTCGAAACCAGAATTTAAAAAAAAATAAAAATGCTTCCGTTATTTTACAGAATAAAAAGTTCCACGTGCACAGCCCCTAGCACACGTTTTGAACTTGTAAAATCCCTCCGCATAAAAGCAAGTTTAATATCAAACCGAGTACCTACACATTCAAAACATCAAAGGATGCAACGGTGCAACGAAATATCGAAATAAAGTTGGGGTTTCGTTGTGATGCGAAATACGCTCCGAGCTCAATTTAATTTTGTCCGTTTTGTCATAATCGAATTAATTAAAACACTCCGGTGTTTAATTGAGTTTCGTAGAAATTTAGTCACTTTATAAAGGGGGTCGTCGGCTCAACACAAAGTAGCTTTATTGACTTTCAATCCTATAACAAACACACCTTGGAAATTAGGGGTTTTTGATGTTTGAACCCATATAAAAATGGTTTTCAATTGAATCAAACACAACCGTAATAATTCGATTTGCTTATTGTGTAAGGCACAACTAGTACTACCATAATCTGCCTTGTTCGTGGCACGACTCGGGGGTCAAAGTATGTATCGTCACGCTCGAGCTCCCGGTATATGCAACATCTTGACACCTTCTTCTGTTGAAGCCGATCCGGCAGGTCGACGGACACGCCCTTCGGTTCCTTTTCCTGGTTCGTGGTGCAGAATTATTACGTCATAACGGCGTTAGGTCGAGATACAAACTACGTGCAACACGATGACAGATAACTATTGGCCGTAACGACCTAATAGAAGATCACGGCCACGAGGTGTACACTTTGTGATTGAGATGATTAATTTATTTGTTTTCACAATATTGAATTTTGATTTGTTGAGGTAATTTGTTAAACACAATAAGGAAAGTGCAATAAATGGAGTATTGGATGTGAAAAAAATAAGAAGGATATTGAACTTGTTACATTGAATTGTGAGCCATCGTCCGCGTAGCCTTGAGTATACATCATCATCCAAGATTTTCCGGGATTTGCATACAAGGATTCCTAGGGGATCTATTTGTAGGTAATTTTGGTATGAGCTTTTCCTATGATTCTAAATCGAACTCAGTAATGAGGCGGAGAATTTTGAATCTCATTATAAAAAGGCATGAAAAAAGAATCAGAAGAAGACGATATAAACAGCAATGATTAAACAAAACATTTTTCAAAATAGTATCAAAAAAGAATAGGCCAAGCAATGAAGGAAGTTTACTTCAACATAATTAGAAGTTAAGATTTTTTGGGGGGGATCGGTTCATTTTCATGTGCTTAATAACATATTAAGTTTGCGACTTTATACTTCCATAGGGTTTTTAGTTAGGGGTGGTTTTTAGGGGTAATTTGCGGTTTATGGAGAACGCTGCTCAAAGAGATGGTCCAATAGCAAAAAGTTTGAAATTATTGTTGTAGCTGAAGTTTTTTGCTATAAAAAAACTCGGCGACAGCACCCTTCTATCTTCTATATATTTTTTTTCTGCAGCGTCTTGAATACTAGCATGTTTTCATTCAAGGTCACGGAATCAACATTTCATCTGTTTGCACGCATTTGATGCAGCAGCGGCCAAATGCATAATCTGATTTTAATTTTTTAAACACCACATTATTGCTAATGAAATGCACTTTCCAATGTTTTTTTGTTCGAATTTCTTGCTTGAAAATTAAGCGAGCACGGACTTGTCTAATGTGCGAGGAAGTTGTAAATTGCATCGAAAACTACCCCCGAAATTACCCCTTTCTTGCATTCACTGTAATTTCTAAACGGGGCCAAATATTTGGTAACAGTTTTCAACAATTGGCAGCCTATTTATTTCTCTCATATTGCCCTAGCGGATTTTTTTTTTCCTCAATTACTCAATAGAGAGTTATTGGAACTATTAAATACTGCCTAGCAGTATTAAGGATCTACGTTATTTTATTAATGCATCAGCACTATTTCTCCAAGAAAAAAACAGTTATTGGAAGACTGTAGTAGGTGCTAGAGTATTACCTTATTTTGTATTCATAATTTTGACAGCTGATAGCTATGTTTATAAATTTCAGCCTCAAAAAGTGTTTATTTTTGTTTGTGATTGTCTGCTGATACCCATGTTTTGATGTTACCCACAGTAAAATGGAAAACTATTGTAAAAAATAAATTTTTCTAAGTAAAATTACGTCATCTTCGAAAAGCAAAACGTCAAAGTCGTCCAAAATGTCAGAAATTTGAAATAAGAGAAGTTTACTGCCTTGCACTAACCATACACAAATAAAGACAAGCAGTAACCTTATTTAGGGAATCCTTATTTTCAGACCCAAATGCGCATGCGTAGATGTCAAAATAAGACTAACTTAAATACTGCTTGTCCTTATTGAACGTCCAATAACTCTCTAATGACTTATTGGCTTGAACACGTCGCGCGGAATTTTTCAAAAAATCAAAAAAAAATTAAAATTGTCGCACAGCCCTGAAATTTGGTACAATGGCTTTATTTATTGTTTCTATGAATATACTGCAATTTTAATTGCTTCACATGACTGCTGTAACAATTAAAATTGCAGTATATTCATGAAAACAATAAATAAAGCCATCTTACCTTTCAGTGCTGTGCGACAATTTTAATTTTTTTTGATTTTTTGAAAAATTCCGCAGGACGTGTTCAGGCCAATAAGTCATTGAGTAATTAACGAAAAAAAAAACCGCTGGGGCAATATGATAGGAATAAATGGGCTGCCGATTATTGAAAATTGTCACCAAATATTTGGCCCCGTTTAGAAATTGCAGTGAATACAAGAAAGAGGTAGTTTTCGATGCAATTTACAACTTCCTCGCACATTAGGCAGGTCCGTGCTCGCCTAATTTTCAAGCAAAAAATTCGAACAAAAAAGTATTGGAGAGTGCATTTCATTAGCAATAATGTGGTGTTTGAAAAATTGAAATCGGATTATGCATTCGGCCGCTGCTGCAACAAATGCGCGCAAAATGGCAAAACGTTGATTTAGTAACCTTGAACAAAAACATGGTACTATTCAAGACGCTGCAGAAAAAAAAACTATAGAAGATAAAGGGGTGCTGTGTGTGCTACAACATTCATTTGAAACTTTTTGCTATTGGACCATCCTTTTGAGCAGCGTTCTCCATAAACCGCAAATTACCCCTAAAAACCACCCCTAACTAAAAACCCTATGGAAGTACAAGGTCGCAAACTAAATATGTTATTAAGCACATGAAAATGGACCGATCCCCCCCAAAAAATGTTAACTTCTAATTATGTTGAGGTAAACTTCCTTCATTGCTTGGCCTAGAAGGTTTAACCATTTCAAAGAAGCATTCAATCATAATTGTGATAATGAATTTATATAAAATGAATCAAGACTTCAAAAACGAATTGAACATTTTTTGGTTTCAAAATGAAAATTGAAGACGATTCCATTTGAGTTGGTATCAATAACACGAATACGGTTGAGGGCAACAAATTTTCTACTAAATGTAAAGCCTTTATAACTGAGATTAATTCACCTTCCCAAAATCCCACGCTTCGTTTACTTTTCCAGGCGCAAAATTTATATTCAATATAACTTGGATCATTAGCGATTCCCCTAGGGAAAAAAATCGGGTTCAAGAGAGGGTGTTGTCTTTTCTGTTTAACCCTCGAGAAAAACATCCTAGGGATATCGCGTCAAAAAAAAAAAAAAATCCGAAAGCCGATACGCCACTGTGTAAAGGTATCAGACTTGGCAGGAATTTGATACGTGCAGCTTCGCGGAAGTAATTTGGGTTGGCGCAGGTAAATTTCGTGGTATCAAATCATTCTTTTCGCATAGTAATTTCCAATATTTGTATTTTTTTGGTCCATAAAGGCAAAGTGAAGCAAAATTCGATTTGCACACAACATCCGAGACCTTGGCAGTCACGGGACGCGGGCGCGCACTTTCACTTTTTCATCAGCCCGTGTAGTCTGATGCCATTGAAAACTGCATCATCAAGGTACAAGAGGCAGGATGGGATGACGCATTCCTGATGGTTCGTTTATGTTGGGAAATTAATGAGAATTTTAGCAACACGAGTCGACATGCAAGGCAATAAAGATGATCTACTAATGAATTGGTTAAAAATGTTTGAGCTTGTGTTGCAACTAAAGAGAGTTCTGGAAGGAAAATTTTAATCAATGGACTTACCTGAGAGGTTTCTCTTTTATTGTAGTACCCTTAGGTCAATCAAGAATTAGCAGATTCCTGCAAACCACCTCAATTCAAGTCATAATGTTTCTCTCTAGTAAACGTTTGTCGTTATTTGTGCTTCAACTTACAGATTGAAGAAATCAAGAAGCTCTTTGGGTACTTATCATAATTTTGACTTTAAATATTTGTTTCGTCATATCAAGCTTCTATAATTAATTTTCCTTTGCTTTCTTAATTGAATGTAATTTGTATGCCATAATGTTGCATCACAATGGCTATTGTTAAATAATGCCACCGCATGTATTTGGTCAATGATAGTAATAAAAAACAATGTGATTGTAATAAGCATATGAGATTTTTTTTTACGGTGTTGTAAATTCTTTCTGGAAATAAAAGTTAAATTAAAGCTTTAAAAGGAAAATCTTGTTTGCATAAAATTGTCCGTGGGGAAAAGAAAATAACAGGGGGAGTTTGTTTTGGCTTTGAATCGTAATTCAAAATCTTGCTAGAATTGAAAAAACACTTTCCTGATTAATGTAACAAAGTATTTCTCATTGTTTTATACCAAAATCCATTATGCGTAATAATTTAACTGACTATGGGTTCGTTCATTACCTTCCCCCTACGCATTATATAAAGTTTCACAGACACGAATGTAAACACGATAATGTTGGTTGAAGGGGTAGAGAAACTAAAATATTTTTGTTTAAAAATTATACACACCAATAAACTTTGCAGCTCCATAATTGACTTATGCAACTCCAGTAGTGCACAGAGGTAACTGGATTACCTTTACAAAGCTTCAAGCACTATCATTATTATATTTCCCTAATCCAAATATTATTGAATTTAATGAAAATATGCGTCTTGTTAAATCTGCAGTAATGGTTGTAGTCGATTTGAATATTTTACTAAAATTCCATAATTCATGGGCATTCCTGGATTTAAATCTCGCTTCTGGGAAAACTATTTGTAAAACATAAATTATTCATAATTCTATAGAAAAGTGTTACTTTTCCGAATGAAATATCATCAAATGCTTGGGAATCGCTTATTTGAGCTTAAAACAAAAAAAACTTGGATTAAATTGAAATAATAATCATAAATCAACAAACGTTCTACCCTCAAAAGGAATGAATTATCGTTTAAGATTAAAAGTCAACCCTTTCGAGGATCTTCAAAGGAGCAACCTACTTCTAATAATAGCTCATATATATTTTTTTTTCGAGTTTCCTAATTTATTTCGATTATTTCGCCTCCGGACTATGATTAATTCAAACAAGAATTTCCAAGGGAAGTTGCCCCTTATACAAGATCAATTTTAATATCGGCGAAGTAAAAAAAGCTCTGGTTAATAATATTGTTTGCATTAAGTCATTACATTATCATTAGCCGTGAGAATTTATTCTCGAGCTCGATAGTCTCGTTATCGAAAGACTAGAAGGGAAATCGAAAATAAGGCCTTAAAATCTTCTCGAAACCGAGACCAAAACTTCACACCGAGGGGTAAACCACTAGTGGAAATCATTGTACATTTTTTTAGGAATCACACAGTAATCAATCAAGAATACATGGAAATCACTTGGAAGTTCCTGGGAATCGCTTAGAATCTCCTGGGACTCCATGAGAATCACATAGGAATCTATTGGCAATCACTGAGAATGTTGGTAATCACTGGGAATATCATCTCATTTTAAACTAGAAATCGCATATCATACATTTTAAACGACACAGCGTACCGGTTACTTGTGTCGTATTTGTCTTTAAGTTTTAGGCAACATTTAGTGCTAGACAGTTTTAAATGTATTTGATATCTCAACGAGTTTCCCAATAACTGAACCCAAGACTACGAAGAGTTTAGAGCTTGACGAAGAAGAAGAACAAGATGAAGATTACGTTTGTTCTCACAGAAATCACAAACCAGTCAGAGCGTTTTTGATTGGTGCAAATCGCCAACAACCAGTTTTTCTAACTTTTTCAAACCAATGAAATTCTCTCTGACTGGTTTGTGATTTCTATGAGAACAGACCTAAAGTATGACAATGTTGTAGATCATAAAAATGGAAGCATGAATCTTGAAACCTCTCTAAAATCCGACTTGCCCAAAAGAAGTCACAGAATTTCTTCACACATCAGGGTTTAGCGCTACAATTAAGAGATTATTCAGGGCTCAACTTTAATTTGTTTTTTTTTGTTCAGAGAAGCAGGGACGTTTGTCGATCGTGTATTGGGAGAAAGACACTGAAGAAAAAGTCGGGTATTCAAGGCAATAGGAACTTGAAAAGGGAAAATAGAATAAATACTAGGCAAAGCGAGAAGAAGAGACGATAGCACAGCTGAATCAAAATCAGAAATAAGTTTGTCAAGTGAAACTCTAACCGAAGACGTCTCTAATTCAGATGAAAATCCTAGTGAAATCAAAGAAACATTCAATATTTTAGATCTACATTATGCAGTGTAGACACGTAATGGTATCTAGGGCTCAACTATTTATACCTATACAATAAAATCGGTGTGGGTGTGGACAACCATTAAAATAAAAGTTACTAACTTTCGGAAGAGTTGCAAATACAGAAGTTGTCAATTTTTCAGTGGAAAATTATAACAGAAAAGACATATCAATGCGATGATGCAATGCAACGATTGGAGGAAATCATCGAAGAAATCAAGTAATCAATTGGGAAATCCTCAGAAAAAATGGAAATCACCTGGTAATTATACAAAAATATCTGAACATCATTGGTCAGTGATTGCCAAATATGGCAATCATTGTACATACATTTGTAAGCATAGTGGTTGACCACTCGCTTCACACTCTTGACCTTGAAAGAAGAAACTGAGAGCGCGGGAAAATTTTCTCTAGACCTAAACTCTATAGACACTCTCTTTAGAGTCTCGGTGTCGGAAGAAGACACTGAAATTTTGAATGAGATCTCCAAATCTCTTCGAAACCGAGACTTAATACATTCTCCGACAAATAATCTCGGTCTCGAAGGAAAAGACCGAGGAAAAGACAGATATAAAAATCTCCCTGAAACCGAGACTTCGATTTTGAAAGAAGAGACTGAAAACTTGTTGAAAACTGCTAGACTTCACAGATTCTTTCTTATTGAGACCCAGATCGAGAATGGGACCTTCAAATCTCCTTGAGAACGAGACTTTCTTGAGGGCGAATCTCAGGTCTCGATAGAAAAGACTGAGACCTAAAAATTACCTCCAGATCGAGACAAAGACTTCTTGACTATCCAGAACGACATCGAGTCTCGCGCGAGTCTTTTTTTTTTTGTTGGATATAATTTCTGGAACATCAAGAGGCGATAATAATTAAAATTTTGAGTTTTCTCTACCCTTTATTGCCTTCAGAAAAATTCGAAACGACGGACGATTATCGACTCTTCATTGCCTTGAAAATAATTATTATTCAACGAATCAAAAGCAAAATTGGGACTATTCACGGCTATTGATTGCCTCCAGAAAAAATATCTAGCGAAGAATATAATTTGAACTCAAGACCTGAAAATCTTTTCGAGACCGAGACTTTACAGTCTCGATTGTGAAAGAAGCGAATGAGATTGAAAATCTTCTCGATACCTAGAATCCACAGATTCTCTTTTGCGAGTCTCGGTTTCGGAAGAAAAAACCAAAACCGAGACTTCACAGACTTTCTTGAAAGAGAATCTCAGAAGACTGAGACGTAAAAATCCCCCGAGGACGAGACGGAGACTAGACTCTCTTGAGAGTCTCGCGCGAGTCTTTGCACATACTTCTGGAAAATAAATAAATCAACAGCCTGTAATAATTTTAATTTTGAGTATTTACGAACCTTGATTGCCTTCAGTAAAATTCAAAAAGTTTGGACAATTATCGACTCCTGATTACCTTCAGGATGTATAAGGCTTTCTCTCGATAGACTCGCAAGAATTTTGGTTTCGAAAGAACAGAGTCTAATCGAGAATTAAATCTTGACATTCTTCTCGAGATTAAGACTTTACAGTTTCGATCTTCAATGAAGAGACTGAGAGCGAGATTGAGAATTTTCTCGAGACCGAGACCTCATAGACGCCCGAGAGTGAATCTCGGTCTCGAAAAAAAAGACTGAGACCTAAAAATCTCCTCCAAACCGAGACAGAGATCAAGGTTTGAGTATCGAGATCGAGACCGAGAATATCTTGAAAGTCTCGTGCGAGTCTATGCACATATTTCGGTAATAATTTGAATTTTGAATATTTTCGAACCTTAACTGTTTTCAGAAAAAAATTCTTATGAGCAAGAGCAAAATTTGGACTATTACAAGCTCTTTATTGCCTCCATCAAAAAAATCATCAGCCAAGAGTAAAATTTTGACTATCAGACTGGGTGAAGATCATCAAGAGCCGATAATAATCACAATTTGAATTTTCTCCGACTGCTAATTTGCTCATCTAAGCTCACGAGCAGTTGAGACAATCTTTTGCGGCTTTTCCTGATGACATTTAAACGATGTCCTTTGGTTTTTCTGACCGTGAATCAATTGAAAAAATAGAATAAGTTCCTTTCTACCATATGCGCAGATATTTAAAACTGGTCTCTACACGTTTACTTCAGCAGTAGATTTGCGCACACCTCCCTGGCCGGGCTCTTTTACAATTTCGATTTTTCACAATATTATTTAAGACCCTTTTTACATCTCACACAACTAAGGACTAGAATAATAATTATAGACCGCCAAATAATGACATATTTAGGTGCCCTATTTTCGTAACAAGCCTCGAAGAGGGTTGAAAAGTACATCGATTTTGAGTAGGATGAAGGTATTTTCACGAGTGGCTCCTGGGGATAACATATGGAAAATTCGATTTTACTTATGTTACCGTGAAATGTACTTTTCCATTCGCGACACTCAAGCCAATATGTTTTCTTGCTACCAACTTTGTAGATTTTCATCCTTCCGATGGGCTTGTGTGGAAAAATCGCCCAAAATCTGGATTTTTTCTTACAAGATTACACCCTTATTTCAAACCTGCAACACCCCCTTCGTTGTTTTCACGAAGCCAGGATTTATTATTTAATCCTTTGGTGAACACAGCTTGCGAGAAACTATGGCCACCAGGACATCTTTCATTTTTGTTATAGAAAATAGAATTTACCATACGTTATTCCCAGGAGCCACCCGTGAAAATACCTTCATCCTACTCAAAATCGATGTACTTTTCAACCCTCTTCGAGGCTTGATTGGTATGCGAAAATGGGGCACCTAAATATGTCACTATCTGACGGTCTATTAACAAAATTTCAAATATGTACACTTTTCCGCAATATTTAAATTCAAAACAACCATTCTCTTTAGTAACAAACCCCAACAACCAACACACACGTTTACGCCTTTTAATTGATTGTAACAATTAAGTGTAAAGTAATTGTATCGACAGGCCGTCGTAAATTTCAATCTCGCTTCAACAACCGCCCGCCTCCACAACGAAAATGTTTTATTCATTTCGCTAAACAACATTGTCATTCAATTTTCTTGAAGTAATCGTCATTATTAGCAAACTTTCTTCCATGTAAGTACCCCTGAATCGAATTCCCACGTGCCATTAAACTTCTGAAAACACAAGAAATTTGATTATAAAATACGAATTCCGATACATTGAGCAAGTAAAGTGTACTTGTGAAAAGTTTGGTTGCCGAGTTAGCGACAGGCACGAAAGGGACCGCCGGAGGAAAATCGATGCAAGGCGTCGGGGCGACGACGTCACAACGTCGAAAGGGTTGATAAATTGTGTAATTTTTATCGATTTGTAAATTTTAATACAGCCTTAATATTGCAACTCAAATACAGTAATTCAAATACTTAAGATAAGTCGGACGAGCAATAAATATTAATATTCCGGTAGCCATTAGGACGATTATAATCTTGAGGAAAATTGCGTCCGCTTTTAAAAGTATACACCCTTGGGGGAGCGGTAATAAAGAAAAATGCCGGCTATAAATTTTAATTGCGATCATTTTAACTCGGATATAAGTGGAAGATATAATTTTAAAAAGCCACTTGTTTCAATAAAGGCTCACAACTTTTCCAATGCGAAGTTTCGTTCCAGAAACTAGTAGAATCCACACACATAATTCTACAGTTACCCGGGTCATCCAATAACATAATTTTCGGAAATTACCCTGTATACACATCACTGGCGGCGCTTAGATGCACTGGACCCCTAAGCAAATATCGCAATGGACCTTTACGCGCTTGCGCGTCAAATAAGTGGGGTTATGTTGGCTGTTTGTTTTGCGGTCCAAAAAGCATAGCAAGTATTATAAAAAAATTGTGATTTATACCTTTTTCAATTAAAAATAGCCCAAATATATTTTAAAAAAGTTAAATTATCAACAGCAGATGTGCCGGGTGCGATTTTACGTAATGAGATTGTAGAGAAAAATAGCGTATTAGAACCTAAAAGGAATTTACGTTGAAGATATGGCTAGGGAAAGCGGTGAAAAATTATAGTCCTTGATACACCGTAAGAAAAAAAAATTATTACCAGCAAGCTGTAAGTTCGTGTATAGCTTAAGTGTGACGAGTCGGACAACTTTTCTTCGTGGAAAAAGTTTGCCTGCGGGAGGTTTTTTCTTCGGCACCGCGGGAAAGATGTCGATTTCATGATTTTAAGTTAGGTATGTGATAACCAGCAAGCTGATGCTTTTAGGAATGCTTAACTAGGTGTAGTAATGTGTCACTATAACATTGTCCGACAAAAATATTGGGTATTTCCACTTGTCCCCCACCCTAAACATGTTCTTTTTATGATTTTTTGTTATGTGATAACCAGCAAGCTGAAAGTTTCAGGAATGCTTAATTAGGCGTAATTATGCGTCAGTGAAATATTGTCCGACAAAAATGTTAGGTATGTCCATATTGTCCCCCGCTCTAAACATGTCGATTTCATGATTTTGGGTTATGTGATAACCAGCAAGCTGAAAGTTTCAGGAATGCCTAATTAGGCCTAATTATGCGTCAGTATAACATTGTCTGACAAAAATATGGGGAATTTCCACTTGTCCCCCACACTGAACATGTTCTTTTTATGATATTTGGTTATGTGATAACCAGCAAGCAGAAAGTTTCAGGAATGCTTAATTAGGCGTAATTATGCGTCAGTGAAATATTGTCCGACAAAAATCTTAGGTATGTCCATATTGTCCCCCGCTCTAAACATGTCGATTTCATGGTTTTGGGTTATGTGATAACCAGCAAGCTGAAAGTTTCAGGAATGCCTAATTAGGCCTAATTATGCGTCAGTATAACATTGTCTGACAAAAATATTGGGTATTTCCACTTGTCCCCCACCCTAAACATGTTCTTTTTATGATATTTGGTTATGTGATAACCAGCAAGCAGAAAGTTTCAGGAATGCTTAATTAGGCGTAATTATGCGTCAGTGAAATATTGTCCGACAAAAATGTTAGGTATGTCCATATTGTCCCCCGCTCTAAACATGTCGATTTCATGGTTTTGGGTTATGTGATAACCAGCAAGCTGAAAGTTTCAGGAATGCCTAATTAGGCGTAATTATGCGTCAGTATAACATTGTCTGACAAAAATATTGGGTATTTCCACTTGTCCCCCACCCTAAACATGTTCTTTTTATGATTTTTGGTTATGTGATAACCAGCAAGCAGAAAGTTTCAGGAATGCTTAATTAGGCGTAATTATGCGTCAGTAAAATATTGTCCGATAAAAATGTTAGGTATTTCTATATTGTCCCCCGCTCTAAACATATCGGTTTTATGATTTTAGGTTATATATGTACATGATGACATGTAAAAACTAGCTAGAAGAACCATAATGTTATAAAAACATGGTACGGATATATTATTAAAACATTACATAGACATTTAACAATTTATGTTTCGAGACATTCTATTATTCACATTCGCTTTGTACGCGCATTATGTAGGTAGGTACTATAAACCAAAATTATTTTCTAAACTTTTTCTGTCTCCTCACATAAATCATAAATGGTATTTTAGCGCTATGAATCCTCATAACACGGGTCATACATTTCATAAAATTGGGTACCATTCCTCTTATTACAAGAATTTTCAAGTGAAAAAAAAAATCCTGCTTCTTGAACGGTAAGTCCACTTTTTAAAATATTTCTACCCATTAGTGCTAATATATCAGGAATTTATTTGGTCTTGAAAAATCAGTCCATATACACGCGTGCGCGCGAGCGAGTAAAAATATAAAAATTTCAGTAATGTATCAGTCCACAGCCTCCTACATTTAACAAGCCATGAAGTTAAAAAGGCAACACCGCAATCTTACCGCCAAGTCGTGCTGGTGGTGTTTGTTTTTATAAATATATATTTTTTATTTTATTAATATGAATCACAAAAAATGCATAATTTATTGTACCAAAGGGCCAAAAACAGTAATTCAATGAATAACATAACTATTTGTGTAAATAAGAACTGTAAATAATTGATTTAAATAAATATATTTCTAGAGTCTAAAGTGTTATAGGCCTATTTTTCAGTATGTCTTTTGAAAATCTAACTTTTTCTTTCTTCGGGATTTTTTCGGAAGGCAGGTCCATTCAAATACTTGAGCTGATTTTCGAAAATAAGAGGTACCTACTTTTAAGAGTTGGACGTTTTAGTTTGAACTCTCGAACTTCGCCTTTATCCTTGTTCGTTTCAAATCTAATAATTTCGGTTTCTTCAAAATGTTTACAACACACCACAAAATTTTTCGTTATTGTATAATCTCGGGTATAATTATCTTGGTGTACTGCTTTCATCCACATTTTTTGCAATTCAGCATTTTTTTTGGAAATAAAAATGTTTGCATTTCTTCAGTTTTCAAGGAACTCCTAATAGTTCGATTTGCACCCAGGAACACAGTAGTTTCATGGCATCTGGAACAAGTTTAAATATCTTAGGTAATATATCGAGACCTATGCTCTTGCAGACAAATATTAATATTGTTGTTATTGTTTTACCTTACCTTACCTTCATTTCTGCTCCTGTACCCATTTGCTAAAAATTTGCAATCAAAGCACAAAGGAACAGGTATCAACTAAATATGGGCAATATATTGGTGTGTTTCTATCCACTTTTTCGTCAATAATGCCCACAAAAATACTAAACTGCAACAATACACAATGAAAGCAATACACAGAAACACATAACCCAATAACAAAATAGCACCATACGCGACGTTGCCGTCATTTCCAACTTCATGGCTTGTTAAGTATAGGAGGCTGTGATCAGCCTCAACAACAATTACTGCAAAGTCAGCCGATGAACAAGAACTACGCGATAGTAGAACGACAAGGTAAGTCAAACTCTCGGTCAAACTAGGGTGTTTATAAATAGTGGGATCAAACTTCTAGGATAAATAGAACTCATTAAAATAAGAAAAAAGGTAATAGGAACATGAGTCCGCAAATGCTTAGTGCGCGTTCACATTGACACCGCTCGAGCGGTGAGCGTTGCGCGATGCCGCTTTAGCGATGCCCAAAAATTATTTTAACATTATATTTCAAATGAACATGTTAACACCGCGCGACACGCCGCTTCAGTGTGAACTTGTTCATTTGAAATATAATGTTAACATTATTTTTGGGCATCACTACAGCGGCATCGCGCAACGCTCACCGCTCGAGCGGTGTCAATGTGAACGCGCACTTAGTTTTCGAGATACAGGGTGTCAAAGTTTGAGAAAAAAAAAATCAGTTTTTTAGCATAAAACGGATATGTTTAGAGCGGGGGACAATATGGAAATACCTAACATTTTTGTCGGACAATATTTTACTGACGCATAATTACGCCTAATTAAGCATTGCTGAAACTTTCAGCTTGCTGGTTATCACATAACCAAATATCATAAAAAGAACATGTTCAGGGTGGGGGACAAGTGGAAATACCCATCATTTTTGTCGGACAATGTTATACTGAGGCATAATTACGCCTAATTAAGCATTCCTGAAACTTTCAGCTTGCTGGTTATCACATAACCAAAAATCATAAAAAGAACATGTTTAGGGTGGGGGACAAGTGGAAATACCCAATATTTTTGTCAGACAATGTTATACTGACGCATAATTACGCCTAATTAGGCATTCCTGAAACATTCAGCTTGCTGGTTATCACATAACCCAAAACCATGAAATCGACATGTTTAGAGCGGGGGACAATATGGACATACCTAACATTTTTGTCGGACAATATTGTACTGACGCATAATTACGCCTAATTAAGCATTCCTGAAACTTTCAGCTTGCTGGTTATCGCATAACCCAAAACCATGAAATCGACATGTTCAGGGTGGGGGACAATATGGAAATACCCATCATTTTTGTCGGACAATGTTATACTGAGGCATAATTACGCCTAATTAAGCATTCCTGAAACTTTCAGCTTGCTGGTTATCACATAACCAAAAATCATAAAAAGAACATGTTTAGGGTGGGGGACAAGTGGAAATACCCAATATTTTTGTCAGACAATGTTATACTGACGCATAATTACGCCTAATTAGGCATTCCTGAAACTTTCAGCTTGCTGGTTATCACATAACCCAAAACCATGAAATCGACATGTTTAGAGCGGGGGACAATATGGACATACCTAACATTTTTGTCGGACAATATTTTACTGACGCATAATTACGCCTAATTAAGCATTCCTGAAACTTTCAGCTTGCTGGTTATCACATAACCCAAAACCATGAAATCGACATGTTCAGGGTGGAGGACAAGTGGAAATACCCATCATTTTTGTCGGACAATGTTATACTGAGGCATAATTACGCCTAATTAAGCATTCCTGAAACTTTCAGCTTGCTGGTTATCACATAACCAAAAATCATAAAAAGAACATGTTTAGGGTGGGGGACAAGTGGAAATACCCAATATTTTTGTCGGACAATATTATAGTGACACATTACTACACCTAATTAAGCATTCCTAAGAGCATCAGCTTGCTGGTTATCACATAACCTAAAATCATGAAATCGACATCTTTCCCGCGGTGCCGAAGGAAAACCTCCGGCGAGCAAACTTTTTCCACGTAGAAAAGTTGTCCGACTCGTCACGCTTAAGCTATACACGAGCTTACAGCTTGCTGGTAATCATTTTTTTTTTCTTATGGTGTATCAAGGACTATTAATATCTCGGAATTTCTGGGTCTTCCAACTCTGCTGTCACTATTACACTTTCCAAAAACACAATATTTGTGTGGCACATCGCTTTTACTAATTTTTAAACAGGTTTTTCCAATATTTCCCCATGCAAAAACGTGTAACATGGACCGCAAAACAATAATCAGCTGATTGAAATGACAGTAAAATTGTGCGATGTTGCCGGCTTGTACAAATCGAAGCGCGTTAGGTTTAAAAAAAAAAAACTTACTACAAAATGACCATCAATATATCTTTCAATAATTAGCTTGAGTCCTCGGCTGCATCAAATATTATGATATCACACAATGTTTTCGAGTATATAAGTGAATGCGATAATTTCGATAAAGCTATCACAATTCTTGAAGGAATTTATGTTAAGCAAATTAATGAAGTTTTTGCCAGACACACTCTGGATAATAGAAAGAAACAATCATCCGAAACTATCGGACAGTACGTTCAATCCCTAAAACTGCTTGCCAAAAATGGTAATTACAAAGCAGTAAGTGCAGATCAAAACAGAGATGATTGTATAATAGACACGTTCATTGATGGTTTACATCAAAATAAAATTCGTCAAAGACTTCTCGAAAACTCAACCTTAACATTAGAAGAAGCTATAAACACGTACTTTGGAAGAGGCCAAGAAGCAAACACAACAATATCTTTCACCAAGTTCTTCGTCTTATTGTCCCGAAATAAGAAGTGAATTACCATCTTCTGCCGCTAGTACATCTGTAGTGAACTGTTACTTTTGCGGAAATCCCAGACATCATAGAAATAATGTCCTGCTCGAAAAGTAACAGATGTTGAAAAATTGATATGTAGACTCGACTAATAAAATAATAGGAACCGGGTTTTGGCGTTTTTCATTACCTCCCTTATTACCCCACTACTCTATCATTATAAAAAAAATTGGGCTTCAAAAACATGGGTTATGGTGTATTGAAGGAGATAAAGCACGGAATCTGAAAAAGTGTTTGTATTAGTAATTTTTTTATAATAAAAAAAAAAAAACTTAGAAAATCAACAAAAAAAAGTGTATTTTTTCAAAATTATTTCCACGACTAAAGGAAGAAATCCTTCTCCTGCAATGCCGCTGGTGCATAATTTGTTCCAAAATTCGGATATAAACTGCGAAGATAAGTTTCAACCTCTGAAGCTGATCATTTCACCAATTTGTGCTTAATTCAGATTCAACCAACCCATATACGCATGGGTTGAAATAATTGCAACCTGTAAAACGAAATTACCAATTCTATCACGTAGAATCGGACGCACAGACAATGGGGGCCTACTAAAGCCTCTCAAAACCGAGTGGAAAATTATACACCGCACAGTTTACCATGTCGGCGTTATATTATCGTTGGGCTGGCCCATGTTGACAGGAACGCGTCAACAGCCACGGCTAATGTATGCACAGAACCGAACTATTAATTTCCGAGATTGGATACACAACTTATCCACTGACAGTATAATAAATTGAGGAAATATCGAGCTTCTTGAAAGATAGAATTCCTCATTAACGCAGTTTCGCACGAATGCTTTCAACTTTGTCGTTCTTACTTAATCTCAAACGTTACAAATATTGCGCACCTAACGGGCAATAACAATTAATTTAACTCGCGTTTTGTTTCGTTTCATAATACAAAATTGCTTATTTTGTTAGGCTATGGCATTATTCTACGCACCATTGCTATTTGGAAACAAGTAGGTAGTAACGAAAATATTTTATTTCTTACAATTTACCTACGTGACAATAATATTGTCCTTCGGTCTGTTTATAACCCGTCCTAATCCATTTCCATCAGTGTAACGAGCGGAAAACACATCAGCCAAAGAAAGAACTTATTTGTCTACCGAGTGAAAGAGTCCCGTCGTTTCCGAAACGAAATCTTGGCATTAGTTCAAATCGTTTCGCATGTTAATTTTCTTCTTCTTGTCTTTTTGTTTTTTAATTAACGCCGAGTTCGAGAGAAGGACAACGGCGTAATTCATTCGCCACCATCATCGTGAATTTTATTTTGATTTTGAAAACGCCATCTGTTTTGTCTTCCGCAACCAACAAATCTGCTCAGCCATTTTTTGATATAGAATGAATATATTCTAGACAAAAATGTAAGTGCCCAATCTGACCAATTTACTGTAACCTCGACCTTGCGCTAATGGCCGAATAGAGTTCTTGGACGCCCACAAACTGACAAGACGTGCGTGATTCACTTCACACCATTTGCCTTTCTGATTGATGAACAATATAAAGTGTCCTGACATGAGTACAATTTTTATTGTGAAGCTACAATGGAATGATGTTAGTTTATGTTATCAAAGATTTGTATCATTTCTGTGAGTTGCTGCCCAGAATGAAATGGAAATATAAACCTTCTAAAATCTTGAGTGAAATAAGGTTGATATGTCAATCAGGAAACTGAAGTCTCCACCTTGATTAAAAAAACTAGAATGAAATACATAGTAAGATATATTGACAATGTACAGGTTTTGTTCTAAAATGAGAATCTTAGTTCAAATCTGGGTCTATAGCAAAGCATGCCATTTACCCTTTACAATTATTGCAACTTAACATGGTGAAATGTTGAGCTAAATGAATTTTCGTTTGAGGAAAACCACCTATTTAAAATATTATTTCTTAAAATCTTAACTTTTTAAAAAAACGTTTACTGAATAAAAGTAAATGTTGCAACTATGTATGTGCCCTTAAGTTTAGGACTGAACGAGCGCGCCACAGAAAACGAAGGTACCGAAACCGAAGAGGATACAAGAGAATACGCAACTAGACTACAGAACGAACTGGATTGGTCCCTTAGAAAAAGTGTCGCGTGTCTGTGATTATTCATTATTCAATTTTCATTTTTATTTTGCATTAAAATTGATTGTTCAATCCAATTTGTTATTAGTGTGTGTGTGTAAGAAGCGTTCACAGGTTAGTTGATTAATTATTATTTTGTTTGTGAGAATTCAATTTATACAAATATCATTTTTTTCCATTTTTATGTTTTTTTGTTTGTTTATAACATGTGCATTGTTCATGCATTTAACAAAAATCGTTTCATGCTGTAAACAACACCGATAAGGAAGTAAATTAAAACCTAAGAAATTATATGCTGTCTTTTTGTGCTGTGATTTTGATTTTGTGTATTCAGAGCGTGTATTAGGGCCTTGTTGAATTTACTAACATTTTCCTACCCTGACGAGAGAATATCCTAACAAATTGAAATAATCAATCTAGAGATATTGGCTCAAAAACAACTATAGCTGAGTAGCTTCCCGTATGGGACCTCAGTACCTGCTGGGAAACTGGCTAACTAACCAAAAATTCTTCAGTATTGAATATAGGTAGTGTTGATTGAATGGTGTGTGTGTAATTAAAATTTTAGCACAAGAACAGGGGCGGTACCAAATTTCAACTTTTATTGAATTAATGACTCACAATTATTATTATTAACATGACACAGTATGTTTCCATTTTTGAGGAATGTTAGATCGAGGGTTTCTCTGCCGTGCTCTTTCCCCTCGTTAGTTCCAGGATGAGAACGGTGCGATTTATTTTAATAATAAAGTAGACGTTCAACAAATTTTTCGTTTCTTTTACATATCACAACCTCCCTTAAATTTCCCTAATATTTGCTATGTCGGGCGCATGTAAGTTTCCACAACGTAGGGGTCCTATTTGTTTTTCATTTCGTTTTTCAGAAGATTTGTTGTTTAAAAGGTAATAAAAATTCTCATCGTTCAATCTTACTGAACGAACCCGGGTATGTTATACTACACGTTGATATAATATTATTATGTACTCACTGTTTCAATATAATAACTAGTATTTTTCTGGTTCCAGGTAAGTGAAGCTGCCCATAAAGAGTAAGAAAAAAAGTTGAGTTAGGCTTAAAAGATCCTTAACCTTTATTCAATCATCCATGTCCAGTGGTGCTAGACAATTTGTGGATCGTTTTGAATACAAACGGAAAATCCGCAAATTTATTTTCCGGATTAAGCTCCATCCAGTTTCCCATAAAGCTTCGCTAGCAAAACGGGACGTGATTTATACGACGATTAGAATATTTTAAGAAGGGATTTTAGTTATAAATTATGAGAATATTCAATAAAATTAAAAATTAAACAGATTAATAATAAATAATCCATTTAAACTAATTTTTTGCATCGAAGGTGGGAGTTTCATCCTAATTGGGGTAGAAAATTTCTGTGAAGAAAGAAAAACTATTTCACTGGCAACTTACAATGTATAATAAATAATAATCCTATATCGATGGAATTATAACTAGTTCCTGAGATTTAAGTTTGATACATTTCTAAATTGGTCAAATAATCATAATTCAAAATTCTGAGCTACAATTGCCTGAGAATGTGGTTGCAATACAGTAAAACAAAGAAAGTTTTATGCAAGGGGCAAACCACCTAGGAATTTTTTGTTAAAAATGTGGGGAATTTGAAGGAATTTGTGGGAAATTTAGAGGAATTTGTGGGGAATTTGAAGGAATTCATCAAAATTTATGAGAATTTAGGGAATTTATAGGGAATTTGAAAGTATTTTTATGTGGAATTTGGGAGAATTTGTGAGGAATTTGAAGGAAATTGTAGGGTCATGACATCACTGAGGTTCACATTCTTTTTATAAGAAATAGTAATAAATGGAAATTTGAAATAAAATCTAGTTTTGTGTTGGACATTTTTATTAAAGAAATCCTCCCAAAATTACACTTCATGATTTACAGGTCCAAATTTAAAAAATTAAAAAGAATAATGAATACAGTTTTTGTAGGCTATTTCCAAAATTTTTCATGTTACTGTTTTTCACTGGAAAAATTTGAAACTTTGGGAAAATGAGCTTTGTACCTTCCTCTCTACATGCAAAAAATTTCAAAATTTTCCCTTCACTAGTTTTCCAGAAAAACTTTGAAATGTGTAAGACTGTATTTTCAATTAATCCAGTTATTGTAGGTTGATTTCCAAGATTCCTCATGTAATTTTCTACTGGAAAAATTTAAAATTTTGGGAAAATGAGTTTCTCACCTTCCTCTTTACATGCAAAAAGTTTCAAAATGTTCCCTTCTCTAGTTTTCCAGGCAAACTTTGAAATATGTGAGACTGATAATTTTTAATTCCTCAAATAGCATAATTGGAAATAAATTAATTCAGTTATTGGGGGTTGATTTCCAAGATTCTTCATGTTGTAATTTTCTACTGGAAAAATTTGAAATTTTAGAAATATGATCTCACCTTCTTCTTTACATGCAAAAAGTTTCAAAATTTTCCCTTCACTACTTTTCCAGGAAAACATTGAAATGTGTGAAACTGTATTTTCAATTAATTTAGTTATTGTAGGTTGATTTCCAAGATTCCTCATGTTGTAATTTTCTACTGGAAAAATTTGAAATTTTTGGAAAATGAGCTTCTCACCTTCCTCTTTACTCACAAAAAGTTTCAAAATTTTCCCCTCCACTAGTTTTCCAGGAAAACTATAAAATATGTGAGACTTTATTTTCAATTAATCCAGTTATTGTATGTTGATTTCCAAGATTCCTCATGTTGTAATTTTCTACTGGAAAAATTTGAAATTTTGGGAAAATGAGCTTCTAACCTTCCTCTTATACAAAAAGATTCAAAATTTTCCCTTCACTAGTTTTTTAAGAAAAATTTGAAATATCTGAGACTGTATTTTGAATTAATTCATCTATTATAGGTTGATTTCCAAGATTCCTCATGTTGTAATTTTCTATTGGAAAAATTTCAAATTCTGGGAAAATGAGCTTCTCACCTTCCTCTTTACAAGCAAAAATTGTCACAATTTTCTCTCCACTAGTTTTCCAGGAAAACTTTGAAATATTTGACACTGCATTTTCAACTAATTCAGTTTTTGTAGGTTGATTTCCAATATTTCTTATGTTGTTATTTTCTACTAGAAGAATTTGAAATTTTAGAAATATGAGCTTCTCACTTTCCTCTTTACATGTAAAAAGTTTCAAAATTTTCCCTTCACTAGTTTTCCAGAAAAACTTTGAAATGTGTGAGACTGTATTTTCAATTAATTGTTATTATAGGTTGATTTCCAAGATTCCTCATGTAATTTTCTACTGGAAAAATTTGAAATTTTGGGAAAATGAGCTTCTCACCTTCCTCCTCACTTAAGAAAGTTTCAAAATTTTCCCTTCACTAGTTTTCCAGGAAAACTTTGAAATATGTGGGACTGTATTTTCAATTAATCCAGTTATTGTATGTTGATTTCCAAGATTCTTCATGTTCTAATTTTCTACTGGAAAGATTTGTAATTTTGGGAAATTGAGCTTCTAACCTTCTTCTTTACATTAAAAAAAGTTTTAAAATTTTCCCTTCACTAATTTTCCAGGAAAACTTTGAAATATGTGAGACTGTACTTTTAATTAATTCACCTATTATAGGTTGATTTCCAAGATTCCTCATGTTGTAATTTTCTATTGGAAAAATTTGAAATTCTGGGAAAATGAGTTTCTCATCTTCCTCTTTACATGCAAAAAGTTTCAAAATTTTTCCTTAACTAGTTTTCCAGGAAAACTTTGAAATATTTGAGACTGTATTTTCAACTAGTTCAGTTTTTGTAGATTGATTTCCAATATTTCTATGTTGTTATTTTCCACTAGAAAAATTTGAAATTTAAGAAATATGAGCTTCTCACCTTCCTCTTTACATGTAAAAAGTTTCAAAAATTTCCCTTCACTAGTTTTCCAGGAAAACTTTGAAATGTGTGAGACTGTATTTTCAATTAATTCAGTTATTGTAGGTTGATTTCCGGGATTCCTCATGTTGTAATTTTCTACTGGAAAAATTTGAAATTATGGGAAAATGAGTTCATGTTGCTGTTTTCCACTTGTGAGAGAAATTTGTAGGAAATTTGAGAGGAGTTTGGAGGAATTTGTGAGAATTTAAAGGAATTTGCAGGGGATTTAGAGGAATTTTGTGGGGTATTTAGAGAAGTTCATGGTGGGGTATTTGGAGGAATTTGTGATGGGGTATCTGGAGGAATTTGCAGGAATTATGCGTAAAAAATTCCCCTTTGAGGAATTGTTTGCACCAATTCTGGGATGGTGGTTTACCCCTTGGTTTTATGTTATAATCAAAAATGCGCAAAATCAACGACACCCTATATGATTATTATGCAACAAAGATACAGTTGTTGGTGAGGCATTCTTGTTCCTAACTAAACCTTTGCAAATTTTCAAACGATAACAAAGAGTCAACTTATACAAAGGCAAACCAATTAACTTTTCCATAACGTCCTTCGCCTAGTTATGACTCCTGTTTACAGCTCTCTCCATAATAATAAACATCGTCATAATTTCGAAGTTTAATAAAGCAAAACGAGCAACTCTCTATTTATCGGGCCACTTTAACGTTGTCAAAGTGAACGCGCGTTCGTTTGTTCGAGAGTTTTTAACCCTGAGCTCCTCGACAGGTCGTTTTCCACTTTTATTGGACTTTTGAGTTACTGATATTGCTTATAGAAGTTTAAAATCTGGCCATAAAAGTTTATGTGTGATGAGATCGGATATTAATTTCCAATTAGGACATGTTATATGAGTCACTTAGGGAAGATTGATGAAGGGTCATTTTAAAATACGGAATATGCAATCACCATTGCAACTACTAAAGCACTTAAGTCAGGCTATACATCACTTTTACCTTGACACACTCAGGCATATATAACAATTCTATTAGTTAGTTTCTTCTGCCGCATAAAATTCTTCTGGATAATTATCCTTTCTTGTTAAAGTCTCACGTGTGTTTAATTAAAAACATCCGCACCAGTCTTCATATTCCAGACAAAGGAATATGTTGTATACCAATTATTAAACTTCGGTCATACCAAACTAGAAAATCGCCAACAGGGGACAAATAAAGCAGCGAGTTTATTAAATATAGCAGTTGCGACAAGGAGAACAATTTCATTTTATTTGGCGCGACCTTAACCTGCTTGTCCGACAACTAACATTTAACTTTGTTTAAAAAGGATTGGCGGTTTTTTTCATATTTGAACACTAAATCTTCTTGGTAATGGTATAATCAACCCAGGATTAATTATTAGGAGTCGTATTTTTCTTTAGCGATAAATTTGGTGGCCAATAAAGTTAAACTTAAAGTTTAGGGCGCAGCGATTCTATTGCCCAATATATTTGGTGTTCAAGTGAGCGAATCGTAACTAACGGTGACAAAAGTTACAATTAGTACTAGGAGTAATTAAGACTTGGGAATTTATTGGCCAGGAAAAAGAAGTTTCCAAAAATTTACTTTATTTTAGTGCATTCTAGTGCATCTGCATTGCTTTTCTAAGATACGTCTTGAAACAATGTTATATCGACCTACAGTTTTGTACCAAAAGTTTTCCTCAAGTCCAAACTCATAAATCAACAATCCGATCCAATATACGCGAACAAATTCCGCACGAAATAAATCAGTGTGGCACTCTCTCCTCCGTGCCAGTGTCGCCACGTGCCTGTCAGGACAATTCCTGGCGTCGTGTCCAGGATTTTCATTAGGGTCCCCCGGGAGGCACAGAACGTTTCCCTCCTGCCTTTAATTTCGCGTATATTGACGTTTCTGGCACGGACCTGTTCATGACGGAATTTCATACCTACCTACTTTACCGAGAGGGGGATTTAATTAGAAAAAAAAAAAAATTTTGATAAAGCAAAATAAGAAGTCAATTTTTAGATGAAATTCCTCAAACAAGGTAAAAGAAATTATATTGAAACAACAATAATAGGGAAGTGAAACTTAATCAAGACGTCCTCATCTTTTTCATTAAGCCTCCCAAGGAAAAGGGCTTTTATTAAATTTGACACTGATGTAATAAAAACCCCTTCTCCCTTAGCAATATGCCACACGCGGCGTCTAACTGAATCACTGATGTCAATTTTTCTTGCAAAAAAAAAGAAAATTGATGGATTGCCGATGGATGTGGATACTCTATACCACATTGTTTCATATGAAACAATAAGCTTCGGTTTTGGATGGGGAAGCGTTGATTTTGCCATACAAGAGAGATAAATTGATGTTTTTGGGGGGGTTTCAAGTTACTTTAACATAAAAATATTTTTACTTCATTGATAAAATATAGTTTAGTTTATATAACAAAGATAGCCTTTAAACCTGTATGCTACCACAGGGAAATTGGACCAAAAAAAGGGCCATCTGCGGAATGAGGCCGAACAAGCTGGATTTTTGCAGAGACCTTTGTTTTGATGTTCTAATGAAGCACAAAAAAATCGAATATGCCTACCCTTGTGCGTCTTGAGATATCGAAGGTCAAAGGTCACGAAAATCGTTTTTTTTGCGAAAATATCGCTTCCAGTGCATCTGACGTCAAAGAACTCGAAACAAAACTCACGTAAAATAGTATTTCCTACAAAATTGTTCATATACATTTTTTTATACGACCAACCGTTTTCGAAATATAGCATGATAAAGGGGAGCGCATATTCTAAACAGGTGATACTGTATTATACAAGGTGTCCCCGTTCAACTGGTCAAAAATGCTAGGGTATATAGAGGAAAGATAGAGAAGCAATTTGAGATAGGACACCGATGGTCGGAAGTGCGTCGTTTCCAAAATACAGGGTGTTGAAATTTAGACAACCCCCTTTCATATCATCTGGAGGGCTAATGCTAGGCTGTTCAAATTTTCAGGGATTATTGATGTAAAAATGATATTTAAAATTTCGTATAATGCACCCCCATTCTACCCAGAACCATCCCAAAAAAAATAAAAAATTCTTAATTTTTTTTTAAAAAAAGCAATTTTTTTCAATTTTTTTCTTTTTTTTGGGGTAGTTTAGATAGAAAATGGGGGTTGCAATATAGGAATTTTTAGATATCATTTTTACATCAATAATCCCTGAAAATTTGAACAGCCTAGCATTAGCCCTCCAGATGATATGAAAAGGGGTTGTTTAAATTTCAACACCCTGTATTTTGGAAACGACGTACTTCCGACCATCGGTGTCTTAACTCAAATTACTTCTCTATGGTTCGAAAGGGGACACCCTGTATAATACAGTATCACCTATTTAGAATATGCGCTCCCGTTTATCACGCTATATTTCGAAAACGGTTGGTCGTATAAAAAAATGTATATGAACAATTTTGTAGGAAATACTATTTTACATAAGTTTTGTTTTGAGTTTTTTGACGTCAGATGCACCGGAAGCGTGATTTTCGCAAAAAAACGATTTTCGTGACCTTTGATCTTCGATATCTCAAGACGCACAAGGGTATTCATATTCGATTTTTTTGTGCTTCATTAGAACATCAAAACGAAGGTCTCTGCAAAAATTCAGCTTGTTCGGCCTCATTCCGCAGAGGAAGTCTAATTTCCCTGGGGTATGCCGTTGTTTTATTGATCCGCCCCTGTATGAGAGATAACTAGGATTCTCTAATTAAGACTTCAAATCAAATCAAATCAAATAAGCTTTATTGTCCAAAAAAAACAGATACATTTTTATTGACAAAGCAAATACTTAACCTAACCTAACCTCCTAAAACATAAAATTACAGTACACAAGCTAAAATTGTCTTAAAAAAAATAAAAAAATAAAAAATTTTGAACCTTATTAAACAAACAAATACACAATTCGGTCCAAAATTAGTAAAGTTTCGAAGTTTTCACAAGTACATTTACACCTAAAAAACCCAAATTCCACTCAAGTATTGCATAATGCATTTTCATCATAAAATTCACTTACACTATACAAGGCTTTGGTAGTTAAATGCTGTTTGACACACAAACGAAATGCTTTATAATTAGAGCATTCTTTAATTTGTTGCGGTAAATGATTGTACATTTTAATACTTTCATAAATAACTGAATTTTTCGTGAGTGTAAATTTAGGGATTGGTAAGGGTACATTATTTTGTCGGAGGTTATAGTTACTCGCCTGAACAGAACCGGCATTCTTTTTATAGACAAGGCTCACCGATTCCAATATAAAAAGAGATGGCACTGTCATTATTCCCTCCTGTACAAACAACGGTCTACATGATTCTGTGCATTTTTTCTTGCACAAGTAACGCACAGCCCTCTTCTGAAGAACAAACACTGCCTGGAGTGATTTTTTAGTGGAGTAGCCCCAGAAAGCTATACCATACCGGATGTGTGACTCCATTATAGAGAAATATGCATTTTTTGCAGTAGTTTTGCCAAGCTCGTGCGCAATAGTCCTAATAATATAGCATGCACTAGCCAGTCTTTTATTTAAAATTTCAATATGGCCCTCAAACTTGAGGAGTGCATCAATATGCAGTCCCAAATATCTCACGGATGGTTTGCTTTCGAGAGTTTCGTCCTGCAACTTAACATTTGTTATATTGCACTTAAATGTTAGGATGTTCGTTTTTTGTACATTAAAGCAAAGTTTATTTGTATCGCACCATTTCTTTATCTCCAAAAGATCGGCTTCTATGGTTGCCTTGAACTGGTCTAAGTTTTGATCCAAACTCGACTTTCTGGTGGTCCACAGTCCGCTTGCATCATCAGCAAAAGCTGTTAATTTTGCTACAATTGGCAGTGATAGCAAGTCGTTTATGCATATTAAGAACAGTATTGGGCCCAAGACGGATCCTTGAGGAACCCCATGCAGAACCTTATTACATTCAGAGTTAACTCCATGCACGCTCACAAACTGATATCTTTCTGTGAGCATAGAGTTGAACCAGTTTAAAGGAGTGTCCTGAATGCCGTAATGATGAAGTTTCCGCGCCAGTATTCCGTGACTTACGCAATCAAAAGCTTTTGAAAAATCACAGAACACTGCCGCCGCAACTTCTCCATCATTCAGACTCAAATAGAGTTTTTCCAAAAATGCAAAAATTGCATCATTCGTGCTCTTGGAACTCCGGAAACCAAACTGCCCATGATTTAAAATATTATGTCGGTCTAAATATTGCATTAGTTGTTCTTTAACAATTTTTTCAATTAATTTTGAGATTGTGCTGAATAAAGAAATGGGGCGATAATTGGAAGGACTATTGCTTTCTCCCCCCTTGAAAATGGGAATGACCAATGCAGTTTTTAAACTTTTAGGAAATATTACTTATCCCGATTTGTAATTGATATACCTAATGAAAAGAAAAAAACAATAAAGTAATAATTTAACATGTTTTCAAGCCTAGGAAATATTTACTTTTACAAACTGTAGAGCAAGAAGCAATGAATCGATGAAGCAATGAATTAACCGAACTCGCCTTATATAAACTGCTCGCCAAAAAAAACGGGACAAGCAATTTTTAGCACTATATTCAATTTGTAATAACTTTTATTTTATTTTTGTTTTTAATGCAGTTTGTGGTATTCGATAGTCCATGTTGTAGACCACGTGGGACAAGAATATATTTTTCGAAGAAATGCATTTTTGAAGTTATACAGGGTGAATACTAGATTGATACAAAAATACAAAAAGTATGGATGTCTGCCATATTGACAATAATTTTTTTTTCGGATTTCTGTATAGGCCTTTAGTAAGTCGACATCAATAATATCTCCAGACGTTTTTGCCAGTTTTTTGATAAGTGCCCTTTGGCAGCAGATACAATATTAAACAACAAAGTTTACAAAATCTTGTGAGCACAATGTTTAAAGGGCTGTATCTTGAAAACGGTTGTATTGATTTCGAACATCTTTGCAGGTTTTGAAAGCTCATTTTTTTTAGAGGTGCCACGACTCGCTTGCTTTTTTTGCAGATGGCCCTGTTTACATTATACAGGGGTCGAGGAAAAAATTCATCTCAAATTAGGCAAATTATGATAATTGTTCTTTCAACTCTATAGAAATTGATCTGTATGCCTTTTGTTTTCTTTGAAAATTGGTTAGGTGATACTCTGGGCCAATATCTCGGAACACTCATTTTTTGCATAAGAGTTTCCTGAAGAGCCATTTTAGCACCACAATGTTGGAACGATGTGGCTTACGGTTTATTGGATTGTGAAACGTTTTCCCACGATGGAAGCTCATTTTATGGCAATCAATCGGCTATTTTTGGAAATTTAAATTTTCTCATTATACAGGGGTTGCACAAAAGTAAGAGTGAGTTTCCTAAACATTCTCAAACGGCTTTAGCTTGATAACGATTTTGGAAGCTTATTTTATGGAAGTTAACTCTCCTATTTTTTCTAATGGAAAACTTTGCATTATACAGGGAGAATTATTCGGCTATTTTTGGAAAATAAAATGTTCTCATTATACAGGGGTTGCGTAAAAGTAAACCTGAGTTTGACAAAAATTCTCAAACGTCTGTAGCGTGAAAACAATTTTGGAAGATGATTTTATGGAAGTTAACTCTCTAATTTTTTCAATGAAAAATTTAGCATTATACGGGGACTACAGAAAAGTACACTTAAGTTTGCAAAAAATGCTTGAATGGCTGTAACTTATGAAAACAATGCTATTCAATTACCAACGATATAAGAAAACTAGCGTATCTGTAGCCAAAGAGCATTAATCAACAAAGTAAAATCACTTTTTCGACGTTTGAACAGCAAGTTTGAAAAATAAGCCAATTCGCATAAATTCAAAACTACCAGTACTAACCATTTTTGGGCAATTTTAATTTTGTTTTTATGCTTGATCTGTGTATACTAAAAGGATATGTTATGCAAAAAAAGTCACGCCAGGTCGTGAAAAATGAGACAAACTGATGAGTTTCCAAAAGCGTTGTCAAGTTACAGCCGTTCAAGCATTTTTTGCAAAATTAAGTTTATTTTTCGGTAATCCCTGTATAATGCGAAGATTTCCATTAGAAAAATAAGAGAGTTAACTTCCATAAAATGATCTTCCAAAATTGTTTTCACGCTACAGCCGTTTGAGAATTTTTGTCAAACTCAGGTTTACTTTGACGCAACCCCTGTATAATGAGAACATTTCAATTTCCAAAAATAGCCAAATAATTCTCCCTGTATAATGCAAAGTTTTCCATTAAAAAAATAAGAGAGTTAACTTCCATAAAATAAGCTTCCAAAATTGTTCTCAAGCTAAAGCCGTTTGAGAATGTTTAGGAAACTCACTTTTACTTTTGTGCAACCCCTGTATAATGAGAAAATTTAAATTTCCAAAAATAGCCGATTAATTGTCATGAAATGAACTTCCATTGTGGGAAAACGTTTCACAATCCAATAAACCGTGAGCCACATCGTTCCAACATTGTGGTGCTAAAATGGCTCTTCAGGAAACTCTTATGCAAAAAAAAATGGAAAAAGTGTTCCGAGATATTGGCCCAGAGTATCACCTAACCAATTTTCAAAGAAAACAAAAGGCATACAGATCAATTTCTATAGAGTTGAAAGAACAATTATCATAATTTGCCTAATTTGAGATGTATTTTTTCCTCGACCCCTGTATAATGTAAACAGGGGCATCTGCAAAAAAAGCAAGCGAGTCGTGGCACCTCCAGAAAAAATGGGCTTTCAAAACTTGCAAAGATGTTCGAAATGAATACAACCGTTTTCAAGATACAGCCCTTTAAACATTGTGCTCACAAGATTTTGTAAACTTTGTTGTTTAATATTGTATCTGCTGCCAAAGGGCACTTATCAAAAAACTGGCAAAAACGTCTGGAGATATTGATGTCAACTTACTAAAGGCCTATACAGAAATCCGAAAAAAAAATTATTGTCAATATGGCAGACATCCATACTTTTTGTATTTTTGCATCAATCTAGTATTCACCCTGTATAACTTCAAAAATGCATTTCTTCGAAAAAAATATTCTTGTCCCACGTGGTCTACAACATGGACTATCGAATACCAGAAACCGCAATAAAAACAAAAATAAAATAAAAAAGTTATTACAAATTGAATATAGTGCTAAAAATTGCTTGTCCCGTTTTTTTTGGCGAGCAGTTTATATTAATGAACAGTAAATGTCGATTAAATCGATTAAAGCGTTGCTGTTAGTTCCATCAATTATTTAGAAAAGACTCCAAAAGTGTATATACTAAATTATATCTGTGTCGTTAAGCTAACCGGCTATAAAGGTTTTAGCAAAGTGAATTACCGCCCATCTTGAGCCACATAAATATCCAAACCCCGTGACTTTTTAGCTGGTACTCTGGATAATATATCCAGTGCTCTTCCGCTAATCCTGGTGGCGTATTCGAATAATAAATTGCTTGCGCCACTTTACTTATAGGCGCCATAAACCAAAATAAACCAGAAAAATATCTACCATGAGTTACTTGTAAAACTCCCTCTGTTCTTGTTTGTTTTATACAAACATTGTTTGTATGAAGAAAAGACCACTGTTGGACTAAATGTAATTGAATGAAACAATGACCCCTGTGTTGACTCACAAAAAGGGCAAGTTTTTGCCTATTACGGATCTGGCCACGTGTAAATAGAATTAGGAGTGGCTATATGACCTATTAGTTTCTCAAAAATTAATTACACACGTCAGACTTAAATGTTAATAATTACCTATTCGGAAGTAATAGGGATTTTCTGATTTATTTAGAGATTGGAATTGTATTACGTAACTCATATTGAACACGACAAGGCTGTTGTCGATTATCGATTCTTCAGAATCGAAATTTACTGCATTTGATTAAGATATTTTATGGGGACACAACGACTAACTAGGTTAATATCGTGGTGTAACAATTTGTCTGCCAGCGACAGCCAGAACGGTCAGGGCGGCGAGATAAGCTCAAAACGAAACGGATTTATTTGACGCGAAAAGTAAATAAGCCAAGACTGCTTAAATAAACCAAAGCCAACGCCAAACGGCCTGTCCTGTGTATGGTGTAGGTATGTGTATTATATGAAATTTGTTTGCGAGTTGTCTCGTAAATTTTTTCGGAAAGGTGGGTGAGGGATTGTGTATTTGCGTAGCTAGAAGGTGATTTAGTGGGAATCTTTGTTATGTTCAAATTTTGCCTTAGAACGTAATTGGAGATTTCAAATAAATTCAGGTTTTGTGAGGGTATTTAGAAAGCTTTATACCTGAGGTTTATTATTTTTCAATGATTGATAGGTTGCTCACTGGATTTTACTAGGTTTCTGCCTTTTTGTTTGGATTTGAAACAATATCTAGTTGTTGAACAAGGGTATATTTTTCGAGGTAATAATGAGTGAATTCTTTGTATTCAGATGACAGGGTAGTTTTAGGATATTAAAGCCCTACTAATAGGATCGAAATCTATTTCATTTGGCTTTCGAAAGTTGTCTAAAAGGCCCTAAATGTAGATGAAAAGGTTTGTTTACTTCCAAATAAATATCAATTGGCAACACTTACGAGTCACGTATTTTCCATTATTACAAATTCTGCAACATCACACATCACTTTCACAGCCTTTAAAACGCTTTTCCACCCTTATTTCCTCTATTTTCCACATTTTTCGGTTGTTTATTTTCCGTAGAATAAGTGTGGTTAAGTGACACTTGTTGTTTCATTTCAGGCAGCGCTGTTGCCGACGTTTCTTGACCACTGTGAGTAATAGAGTCACTGTAGTTGTGACCACGTAACGACTGGTCATTTTGATAGTTTTGTACTACAGACTGGGTAGATCTGGGTTAATAAGTAATTAATTAGTGTTAATTAGTGTTAGGGGAGAAAATTGGATAACAAGTTTTGTTGGTCATCAATGTGTTTTGGGTTGTTCCGTTCCAAACTGATTGTTCCGTTTTCCTGGTCAAGACCGGAAATCTGGCACCAGAGGGCACATCTTAAAAAAAAAAAAATAGAATTCTAAGGAATTTTTCATATTGAGCTCACCTAATAAATTGCCGAAAAGGGATCGTTCTCTTTTAAATTCGCACGTTGAGCAAACAACAAGTGGCAGATTTTACCAGCGGTCCTTCTTCGCTACGTTCCTTGGAACATCCACCTTTTGTAGGATTTTGGAGGCGTTGGGAACTCAAGTGGTTGCTGGTTTTATTGGTTTTGGGGTGAAGCTTATTAGATTTGGTTGTATTTGTAAGCCAACCACTCGGAATTTTCTGGAGACGAGAATCTACGCCATTTTGTTGTGTTGTCGATGCGAAAAGAGAGCACGTTTTGTTCAACTAGCCCAATTTGTAACCAGGGTTTTTCTTTAGGATACTAGATTTTACCTTACCAGTGGGTTCTTCCTTTTTGACGGTTTGCTAGTCTCAAAGTTGAGGTGTCAGAGTTCCCAAAATACTGAACTCGAAACCGAAACATGCCATTTTTAAGAAGGGAAGTCAATAGAAGTTGATGAGGTCTGTTATCAGGGCTGTGAGGCTGTTATGAGACAGTTTTAGAAATGGATGTTTAGGCTGCAGACAGGACCACAAGGGGTGATGTACCCGTTAACTTATTATTAACGTTTCTTTAATTATTTTCTTTATTATTATCAATAGCATTTCTTATATTTCACTTGGTATATTTCCAAGTTTGTTTCACTGCCTTAATTATTACAATGGGTGTACTACACCAATGATTTTTAATTGTCCATATTTAAGGTGACATTTTTGTACAAACCTGCCCCGGTATACCATGGTATAAGCGTGCACAGGTTTTAATTAATATTATTATTCTTTTATTCCTTAATTGTTCTCTTCTACTCTCATTGGGGTAAGGTGTTCAAACATTTATTAATAATTATTGAACTTATTGGAGTATCTTATGAGACCATTACAAGTTGGTCCTTACTTCCTTTTGGTAATTTTGATATTTACATTTACATTTATTAATAATATATACTGTGGTATTGGCCTTTGCAGTTCTAAACATACCCCCCCCCCCCATTTTATTAGATAGATTTATAATCATTGTTTTTAGATTTGACTCTTATTTTACCCCTACTGACCTCAACCAAACTAAGGTAAAGTTATTTTAGAGGATAGGTACATCGGGTAGGTACATTTTTATAGGAATTTTAGAGATCAGGGTCTTTCTGGTTTAAGTCTGCGGATGTTATTTTGTAAACCAGTGGCGCCCTATAAAGCTAACTTTCAATATTGAACCTACTCCCACACCACTGAGTAGCCGCGAGCACTTTGTTGCGCTGACCTAAAGGTGTCTTACTGTACCAAGGCTTATTAGGGTTTATCAATTCAAATTTAGTATTCAAAAAGTTTAAGGGTTAAATTTTGTGCACAACATCTTTTATGATTTGGACATAAGGTGACTTGATTGAAGAATGACAATGGTTGAGCGAAACACGTTCCATCGTTAGTTCATTGGTTAATAAAAGTATATTGATGTCCAGACCCCAATGAAGATGACGATCAACATACCTCAATCGCAGAAAATTATGAGCAAAGCCAACTGCCAAGAGCTTTTCAGACAGCCAGCGTTCTTTTTCCAGACCTTGGCAGTGGTTTCGTCGAGACAAGCCTGAAACTGCCCAAGTTTCTACTTTATCGTTACCATCACGACTTCCATAAACATATCCACAATTTGTTTTACCTTACTATTGTATTTAAAGTAATTCTCTGGCTGTGTAAATTAAATCTCATACAAAATGTTAGTGCCACTTGGTTGGCCCTTTTAGTCTACCCTGAGGTCTATTGTGTGTCCATTCTGTTCATCAAAATGTGCAGCACTGAGTGTGGGTTTCCTCCAAAGAAGTGTCTCTTGCAAGTAATTGCCGACCAGAAGATTGTAACTGTTTAGAAAGAAAGTGAGGCAAACCACCTATTTAAAATATTATTTCTTCAAATCTTACCTTTTTTAAAAAACGTTTACTGAATAAAAATAAATGTTGCAACCTTGTATGCGCCATGAGGGGTACTGAAAGGGTACCGAACCGAACGGGAGGTAGAGAAGAGGCATTAGAGAGAGACTAGAGAAGAAGCTGGGCTGTTCCTTTAGACGCGTGTCTGTAATTTTTCATTATTCAATTTTCATTTTTATTTTGCATTAAATTGATTGTTCAATCCAATTTGTTATTAGTGCGTGTTACAAGGAGCGAGCACAGGTTAGTTGAATAATTGTTATTTTGTTTTTGAGAGTTCAATAGGGTAGTGGACAATTTTTTGAAATATTTTTTTTATTAATCTCCATAACAAAATAAATAGTAGTTGATGATTCTTTGATTTTAGAAAACAAAAATATACCTAAAAAAAATAAACAAATTTGTACTTATTTTAAACGCTATAATTTACCGCCCGGAAATTACGTCATAGCTGTTATGTCTTATAGCGTCAAGGCATTCCGACATTAATAGGAGTGGGAGAGAGCACGGTCAATGCGTCCTTATATTTTACATGCTTCTAGAAAAAGATGCAGATAAGCTCGTTTTTTAGCAATATTTTTCATTTACTCCATAGATGAACAATAGATCATCGATTTCATTGAAATTATACCTTGTCCACTACCCTATTATTTATACAAGTATCTTTTTTCCATTATGTTTTTTTTGTTTGTTTATAACATTTTTTATAACATGTGCATTGTTAATGTATTTAACAAAAATCGTTTCATGCTGTAAACAACACGAATAAACAAGTAAATTAAAACCTAGATAAATTATGTGCTGTCTTTTTGTGATGAGATTTTGATTCCTATCCTGACGAGAGAATATCCTAGCAAATTGAAATAATCAATCTAGAGACATTGGCTCAAAAACAACTATAGCTGAGTAGCTTCCCGTATGGGACCTCAGTACCTGCTAGGAAATTGGCTAACTAACCAAAAACTCTCCAGTATTGAATATAGGTAGTGTTGATTGAATGTTGTATTGTTGAATTAAAATTTTAGCACGAAGACAAAGAATGGTACCTAATTTAAACTTTTATTGACTTAAATTATTGAATTAATGACTCATAATTATTACTAAAATGACACAGTATGTTTCGATTTTTGAGGAATGTTAGATCGAGGGTTTCTCTGCCGTGCTTTTTCCCCTCGTTAGTTCCAGGATGAGAACGGTACGATTTACTTTAATAATAAAGTAGACGTTTCACAAATTTCTCGTTTCTTTTACATGTCACAACTTTCCCTAAATTTCCCAAATATTTGCTATGTGTCCAGCAAGTAAAACTGAGTAAGTTTCCACAACGTAGGCCCTATTTGTTTTTCATTTCGTTTTTCAGAAGATTTGTTGTTTAAAAGGTAATAAAAATTCTCATCGATCAATCTTACTGAACGAATCCGGGTATGTTATACTACAAAAGGAATTACATACTTTATATGCTGCCAGAGTAATTATTAAGAAATATGTATTAGGTACTAGGTTAGGTGATACATTTTCACAAATGGGAGTGTTATTATTCGTTACCTAGACTAAGATGTTTTGTGACTTGATTTGAAACTTTTACACTACTATCCTGTACTTTTAATAAACTATTCTAAGCATCTACTTTTCATTTTAGTTAAAATTCCTCACAAGAAACGCTATACGTATTTCCATCAACAACAATTCTCATTAGGCAGTGGTGTCGTCTAGCAAGGCTTTAATCATAAATAATTAAACGGTTATCCATTTTGGCACCGGTACTGCCCGCCGCGTGCCATTTATCTCGGCACACGCATTCTATTAGCCCGGCCGTAATTGTTTATGACTTTGCAAATTAACAGCCATGAACGTCTTAAATAATCTGCTCTATCGCGAAGACAATTAGTCAACGAGAGCGGGTAGATGCGGCATCCCATTTATTAGAGCTTGGTGGAATTCTAAACAAAGTTTCCAGGCGGATGATGCGAATTTGAGAAGAGGAAGTGATTTGTTATTTTAGAACATGTGTTTCAATATCAATTTGATATGTACGATTACAAGGAAACATTCACCGGCGAAATAAAAGTAAAGTTGCTGCATACATGACCCTTTCTTAGACAGAATGATACGCCCGTATAATGTTTCTCTCAAACAATGCAGTATTTTATTTATGTTCTCTTTATAATAGGCCTTTCTGGTGTCAATGCAGTCGTTGGCGAGAAAGACGCTATAATTTGTAGCTGCTCCGAAAACATTGGAATTGAAAGCATTTTCCGTCCTCATTTATTATCATTGTTCCCATTTAAAGCTCACGCAATACGCTCCGTCAAGTTCCCTCGAAGTTTATTAAATTCCATTTCTTGACGTCTTCATTATATAGAGATGCCGATGCTCTTTACTACTAACCCCCAGAGGGCGTTTTATAGACGCTTTTTTTTCCCCATCAAGATCCTCGACGTTTATTTACGAGAATAAAAAGTCCGTATCTAAATTAATGGCCAGTAAAAGTTATCTGTGTTCATTTCGCAGAATTTTAGTCGTCTCGTAAAGTTTCGTCGATATCGATAAAACATATGTGTGTCATAACGTTGAACAAGTAATAATAATAAAACTTTGTCAATATAACGCAATTTTACTTGCTGCAATTGTATCACGCATTCTTAGTGCTAAAATGATTTTTTATGTTGAAATTTTTGAGTTTCAATGATCAGTTTTATACTCAAATTATTGTGAGATTTGAAGTTGAAATCTTTGAAAAAAGGACGTAAGAAAAATTGATTCATTGGAAAATACACCTCACGCCATTTTATCTCAGATGGTGATAGTTCAAATTCTGATTATCTGTGGATAATTTTTCTTGGACCGATTAGAAGCTGCCGAAGAAGAAATTTTGATTAATATTGTCACAACCCCTATACGTTTCGTCCTGGGAAGTCACAACAAGAACGTGACTTGGGGGCGTGGGTGGGGTTCATGTAGAGAGAAACTCGCTTGATATAGGTATACTAAGATGTGTATTGAATAAAAATAGTATTACCCTAGAAATGGTATCATGACGTCTCTTCTACGGAGGGACGTACTACTTATGGGCCACTCTGTATTAATTATGTACCCTCTGTACACTTGGCGTGACTGAAGACTGCAACTGGCTTTGAGATAGGTCCAGAAGGGCGTTTCCCATTAAAGGTAGTTTGCACTGGACCTAGTCTGCGGTGTTCAATACCCCAGGAGGGCGTTTCCCATTAAAGGTAGTTTGCACTGGGAGGAGACTTAGCTAGAGGGGCTTTTCCCATTAGAGGTAGTTCACACTAGCTTTAGTCTGCCGCTAATGGATTTCGGCACTGTATTTATACCAAATAAATGCTGACTCGTCGACACACTTTGGTAAATTTGATGTACAGAGTGGTATTTACTTAAGTAGTTGACAATATCAACTTAAGAGCTGCTAATGATCATTTCCTAGCGAATCCAGAGTTGATAAAAGTTCAAATTTTGACTATTACCGGTTCTTGATTGATTCCAGGAAGGTTTTCCAGCGAATCAAGAGCCAGTAATAGTTCAAATTTTGATTATTTATGGTTCCTTTATTTATTGGATAATTTTTTTGGAGCAACTGCATAGCAAATATCCATATTGGATGCTATGCTATATGTCTGATAGACAAAATAGAAATATCATACAGTCTAGATAAGACAGATAAGACTCTTTATTCGATCAAATACATTGTTCATCCATAGGGTGTCAATCATGTCAATAAAATAAAATAATTTGAAAAATAAATAAATACAGTACAATACAATACATACACTTAAATTAAACAAAAAAACCCACAAAATTTATAGTTCTTCAGAACACACACTAACATAAAACATAGCCTAAAGCTAAAGCTGAAACAAAATCTACGAAACCATGAGCTTCCGTTTCACAGTAGTTGATCCGGACGTCCAGAGTTGGAGCACATAAAGGGTCAGTGCAAGTACATCTATTTCCCTATGCTGACTTATGGAATTTCTCAAGTAATTTCTCAATATTTTCAATTTACTGAGGAAAACCACCTATTTAAAATATTATTAATTTCTTTGAATCTCAACTTTTAAAAACAAAATTTACTAAATAAAAATAAATGTTGCAACCATGAATGCACCCTCAAGTTTAGGATGAACGAGCGCGCCACAGAAAACGAAGGTACCGAAAACCGAAGAGGCGATTAGGCATTAGAGAGACTTGAGAACAAGCTGGGGCTGTTCCTTTTTCCTTTAGACGCGTGTCTGTAATTATTCATTATTCAATTTTCATTTCTATTTTGCATTAAAATTGATTGTTCAATCCAATTTGTTATTAGTGTGTGTGTAAGGAGCGTTCACAGGTTAGTGGATTAAATGTTATTTTGTTTTTGAGAGTTCAATTTATGCAAGTTCCTATTATTTTGTTCATTTTTATGTATTTTTTGTTTGTTTATAACATTTTTTATAACATGTGCATTGTTCATGTATTTACCTAAAAATCGTTTCATACTGTAAACAACACAGATAAAGAAGTAAATTAAAACCTAAGAAATTATGTGCTGTCTTTTTGTGCTGAGATTTTGATTTTGTGGATTTGGAGCGTGTATTAGGGCCTTGTTGAATTCACTAACATTTTCCTACCCTGACGAGAGAATATTCTAACAAATTGAAATAATCAATCTAGAGATATTGGCTCAAAAACAACTATAGCTGAGTAGCTTCCCGTATGGGACCTCAGTATCTGCTGGGAAACTGGCTAACTAACCAAAAACTCTTCAGTATTGAATATAGGTGGTGTTGATTTAAGGTTGTGTGTGTAATTAAAAATTTTAGCACAAAGACCAAGGACGGTACCTAATTTAAACTTTTATTGACTAAAATTATTGAATTAATGACTCACAATTATTATTAAAATGACACAGTATGTTTCGATTTTTAAGGAATGTTAGATCGAGGGTTTCTCTGCCGTTCTCTTTCCCCTCGTTAGTTTCAGGATGAGAACGGTACGATTTACTTTAATAATAAAGTAGACGTTTCACAAATTTTTCGTTTCTTTTACATTTCACAATTTCCCTTAAATTTCCCTAATATTTGCTATGTCGGGCGCATGTCCAGTAAGTAAAATTGAGTAAGTTTCCACAACGTAAAGTGCGTTTTTTTTTAAAGATAAAAGTCAAAATGACATTATGTTGGCAATACAATGTAAAATTGTCAAGGCTTTCAATTTTTTTATGTAGAAAAGGCTTGTGTTGCCATCATAGTTACTAAATTTTTGACTTGGGGAATTATCTTTAAAAAAAAAACATACTTTAGGTTGTTTAAAAGGTAATAAAAATTCTCATCGTTCAATCTTACCGAACGAACCCGGGTATGTTATACTACATTACTAAATGACCTTTTAGCGGTGGCAATTGCAATGGAAGGAATGTACCAGTTACATATATCGATCAATATTGGTAATTATATTTCTCAATTTTAGTTTAAAGCATTTTTATTTAAAAAAAAAAATATATTTGTAGGTACGTGCCTGGCCTCTGAGCATCGCTTATATCCGCTTATGCATATTACCACCCTTGGATGCAGAGTTTTTTATTTCGAAAAAAAAACACTTATAATGAAGTCAATAAAATGAAAAAAATAGAAACAGTTCAGTCACGAAACAACCACACATCACAAAGGTTTAAATTCTGTACTCTCATATACGGGATAATGAACTTCCGCCTACGACGCCATTTTGGAATAGTTTTGACAGGTCGTTGGAATGCCTAATTGCATGTTAGGTGACGTTATGTGATTTGTGACTGTATAAATCAATGACCTATTATCACAGATAGACGGATTTGTAAACAAAAATATATGTTGACAACATGTCCGATTCTTTCTATCCTGCCCAAATTCCCCCACTACTAAAATGCCACATTTAGTCGTAGGAATATTTATTTTCTCTTTCTAACGCAGGTATAAAGTCCTGCCTTTCAATTACACTTGGCAACACAGCACTAGACTAAACTCGGCCTCCTTCTTGTCGTAGTAATACGTTCCTTTCTGGCCCAGAGTATCTTGTTGTCTCTATCCTATGCGATGATGATTAGTATATGTTAAAAAAAAGACCGATATATAAGATCTGTTCGTGTTAGTCTGGAATACTTTTCGAATATCATTTTTCTGGTTTTGAGGCGGGACCAATTGAGCCTGGTCCATGGCAGGGAACAGAACAGCTGTTGAGGCCGGACTTAGATCGGGCGACTTATCCCCACCATGAACAGCCCGCACCCCAAATCTCCCCTGGCCTATAAACATGTTGGCAACACAACAAATACTATTTTATGAATGGAATACTCGGTGTATCTGCGATAATAGGTCATTGGCATAAATCGTATAAATAGTCCATCAACATTTTGTTTGTCCCCCCATCAAAGGTGTGTGACGTCATCTAATCCCTAATTGGACTTGGGACCTCCACAAACTCCATACATTAAATTATTCTGAGATTTGAATCTTTCGAAGAAAGTCGTCAGAAAAATTGAAAAATTCACTTCATCATTGAATTTATTTTCTATATGAAGTTCCTGCCGGAAGAGTTATTAAAACTCTCCGCAAACTCCTTTACGTCGTGTGTTATGTTGTAAGAGTGCTTTTCCGAGACCATGTAATCGAGTGCACAACTCCGAGGTTAGAGTTAATTTAGCGGGAGAGAAAAAAGTAAACTTCGTCCAAACGAAACCCAGTCAGTCATATAAAAGTGTTGTAACGGTGCTAATTAGTCGACTTTATTTGCCTTATTATATTGTATCCGGTAGGTTGCATGTTTCTGAAAAAAAGAATAGACTGGAGAATTGGTCCTACAACATCATAATGACTATCTAGAGTTTGTATAATCATCTGTTTGGCTTAAAAGTAAAATGTTCCTTTGTACTCGCTTAGAGAAGTTCAGCGGACTGTTTTTAAGCAAGCCATTTAATCAAGTAGTTGGAGTCTTTTCTCTGCTCTTTGTGGCGTCTTCCAGTCGGTCTCCGGATCTGGATGCAATTCGCCCGGAATTCCGACTCGAATTATGCACGGCCGCTTTATTAAAAATACTCCTTTCAGTTAAAACGGTCGTACAATAAATACAGAAATCCTATTTCGTGGGTGTAGGTAAATGCGGCAGGTGATACCTTTACAATGTAGATCGCTATCGCGGTACCACGAACACGAGCCACGCACATTAAAGTCTCATCTCGAGCGGAAATGGACGTTGTAAGTGGATTGTCTTTTTGGTTGTTTGATGACTGATATCTTTACTTATGAATTATTCTTCTTGCAAAATTCCTTTACTGCATAAAAATAAAATGTTTTGTGGATGTCTGGAAATAAACTGCTATTTTTTGTCCAGTGTTTATTAAATTCTTTAAAAATGCACTTTATTTACGACATTTTTAAGTCTATATAATATGCGAAAGTAAAACTACTTAATATATTTTGTTACTACTATATATTATGTAAGATATCATTTTTCTATATGTATGTACTGAGGAAAACCACCTATTTAAAATATAATTTCTTCAAATTTTAACTTTTAAAAATCGGTTACTGAATAAAAGTAAATGTTGCAACCATGTCTGCGCCACTAAATTAAGGTTTGAACGGGGCGCGCCACAGAAAACGAAGGTACCGAAACTAAAGAGGATACAAGCAAAGTCTTTCAATTTTCATTTCTATTTTGCATCAAAATTGATTGTTCAATCCAATTTGTTATTGGTGTGTGTGTAAGGAGCGTTCACAGGTTAGTGAATTAAATGTTATTTTGTCTTTGAGAGTTCAATTTATGCAAGTTCCTATTATTTTGTTCATTTTTATGTATTTTTTGTTTGTTTATAATTTTTTTTATAACATGTGCATTGTTCATGTATTTAACAAAAATCGTTTCATACTGTAAACAACACAGATAAAAAAGTAAATTAGAACCTAAGAAATTATGTGCTGTCTTTTTGTGCTGAGATTTTGATTTTGTGTATTCAGAGCGTGCATTAGGGCCTTGTTGAATTTACTAACATTTTCCTACCCTGACGAGAGAATATCCTAGCAAATTGAAATAATCAATCTAGAGATATTGGCTCAAAAACAACTATAGCTGAGTAGCTTCCCGTATGGGACCTCAGTATCCGCTGGGAAACTGGCTAACTAACAAAAAAACTCTTCAGTGTTGAATATAGTTAGTGTGTTGATTGAATGTTGTGTGTGTAATTAAAAGGACCTCGCACACCTTACATGGGATTTTAGCGATCGGCCGATTTTTTCAAATTTTGATATGTTGTAGAGGATTTAATTCTTAACAACCTTTAAATAGGACGAAATCTTATAGGTATTACGGTCTTTGAGATATGAGAGTTGAAAGATGAAATTTTTGCGACTTTTTGTGTGGAGAGTATACGAAATACTGGTGATTATCAATCAAAATATTGGCAGGTGCAGGTTCACATATTTCACGTCACTAACAAATGTCAACATCGGCTAAGGCAGGGACCGCACTAGCCTATGTTGACATTAATTTGTTAGTGACGTGAAATATGTGAACCTATCAATATTTTGACTGACAAACACCAGTGGCACCAGTATTTCGTATACTCTTCACACAAAAAGTCGCAAAAAAGTTCATCTTTGAACGCTCATATCTCAAAGACCGTAATACCTACAAGATTTCGTCCCATTTAAAGGTTGTTAAGAATTAAATCCTCTACAACATATCAAAATTTGGAAAAAATCGACCGATCCTCAAAATCCTATGTAAGGTGTGCGGGGTCCTTTTAGCAGAAAGACCAAAGACGGTACCTAATTTAAACTTTTATTGACTTAAATAATTGAAATAATGACTTACAATTATTATTAAATTGACACAGTATGTTTCGATTTTTGAGGAATATTAGATCGAGGGTTTCTCTGCCATTCTCTTTCCCGTCGTTAGTTCCAGGATGAGAACGGTACGATTTACTTTAATAAGAAAGTAGAAGCTCCACAAATTTTTCGTTTCTATTACATATCCCTTAAATGTCCCTAATATTTGCTATGTCGGGCGCATGTCCAGTAAGTAAAATTGAGTAAGTTTCCACAACGTAGGTCCTATTTGTTTTCATTTAATTTTTCAGAAGATTTGTTGTTCGAAAGGTAATAAAAATTCACACCGTTCAATCTTACTGAACGAACCCGGGTATGTTATACTACAGTACTTACAATTTTTCCTTACTTTCACTTCAACAGTTTCAAGTTTTCTTGAAACCTCTCGATTCGTGACCGTCAACTGATAATACTTTTTCGCGACTTACTTTTCAAATTTCACAAAGACAAGATTCGATTCTAGAAGTGAAATCAAATTGATGTTCTAGGCTCTGTGAATTTTATCTATTAAAAATGGGTCCAAATTGGACCACCCTAGTTAGTACTTCAAATACTACTGTATACTGGAAATAATATGTATGATGAGACGACACATCTGATGAAACTGCTGTGTAGCCAATCATGGAATTTAAAATTTAAACTATTACCCGCTCCCGATTCTCTAGAAAATTTTTCTAAAGACAAACAAGAAGCGATATTGGATAAAATTAAATATTTAGATTATTACCAATTCTTGATTGCCTCTAGATAATTCTTCAATTTTCCCGTTGCACTCAAATCTCACAAATGATTAACAGTATGAAGATTAGGCGGAAACAGAAAATGTCATTCGGAGTCAAAATCTCAACATGGAAAAATTTGAAATTTCAACATTATTGACAGTACCACCGGACTATTAGCAGACTCAATACCGTATTACACCCCATTTTCCGAAGTGTCGTTCATGACGTAGTATAAAGTAACATAATATTTATCAAGCACAAATTTCTAATCCCGTCATTTCACATTATAGCTTCACGATCTTTGCAAACTTCATCCTCTGTTAATTACTTGCGACTTAAACCGAGAGTGTAGTTTCAAAGATAATCCAGTCAAGAGAGGTGTTTCGTAAATTATGTAAAGCTCGGTCTAGAACAAGTACAACAAGAAAAGTTTTTACGGACAACAATAAACGAAAATAGTCCGTGTATATGCTAATTAACCACAGACAATTTCTGGGACTGAATACATTTGCGAGCTAATGGCGTTTTGAAAAATCGAAATTCTTGTTTAAATTGTTGAAACGTTATTCGAGCTGAGCGCAAAATTGCAGGGTAATAAATATAAAGCCTTCAGTGCAGGTGGAAATTTGAAATTTACACTAACTTTGGACTCTCAAAAATGCTCGAAGAGAGAGCATTAAAGTCTCCACTTACATCTCACTAACTCGATTATACACAAGGTAATCGGATACGGTTCAGAGTTTCTCACCAGCAAGACAACAACATTATTGTGTTCGATATTACAAAAGGTTTCAGATTAAAGCTCTCGCTTTGCATGTAATTTTATTGCAGTCGGTTATATTCCGAGTAAATGCGACAATGTCTATATTGTGCTATTTCGACTAAGTGTGAAGTCGTTAAATTTTGAAACTACCACTAGACGCAGATTTGAGGAAATGAAGGAATTTGCTTTTCAAACGTCTAATAAAAATATGAATAGGCACATTGAGGATCGGCTGAAATAAATTATTTGGTTCTTAGGAGGGTACTGGGACACAAACAAGTCTATATAGTGGGGACTGGACAGGCGAGCTTCTTCAGCTAGATGCATGGGACATGGGAGCATTGTCCAAGCAAGGCCAAGGCTGGTTCAGCTGATGTAAACAACGGAGAATGTAATTCGTTTGGTTCCTATTTGTATTTAAACACAATAATTTAGTCTGTTTCATTGTGGCTGATACCTCAAATCGAGGTTTAGGACTGTAGCGTTTGAAGCTACTTGGTATTTAGTTGTAAATTTTATTTAAAGATTTCTTGGAACAGCAGGTTGTACTGGACTATTCGTGACGTAGCTTAACTGTTGAAATGTATTTTTACCAGACAACCTCTTTCAGTTTGTAACCTTGATTTTGCTACTTGCCAAATTCAATACTGTTTTCAGCTGATAATCCTTAACTATGTATTATTATTATTATTGTTATTTTGTAAGATTATTCAGCGGCAATATTTACAATGTTACAGCTTAAGGCTATCTTTGAGGTTTAGTAATAAGATGTAAATAATTTTAGGTTAGTTAATGTTGTATACAGGCCCTTAAGTTGGTATGTTACTAAATCCATGCTCCGTAGACCGTAGCTTACTTCTCAGGATTATTTTAAATGTCATGTCTTTCTTTCCTGTCGTTCGGTAGGGCACTTTTCTGAAGGCGATCGAACGGTACAGTCGTACTGGTCCGTTAAATTATAATTTTGTCCCTCGTGCCTTCAGAAAGTCAAATTTTCTCGAGTTACCTCGAGTTTTACCTAAATGTGTAAAGTTGAAACGCTCATAGTGGCCTAGTGCTAGTGGAAATGTTTTTCCTTGTGTTTTCGAATGTAATACCACAAGAGGTTTCAGGATTACCGGATAATACTTTTACCTGTCACGAAACGCGTTACGCAGCAACACCACGACTCCGAAGGAGGAATGGTGTTTCTGGTAACGCGTTGAGTGTCAGGTAAAAGTATTAGGTAATCCTGAAACATCGAGTGGTATTCAAAAGATTATACAACGAACTAAACTTGAATACTTTGAAATTTTAAAAATTTTCTATAATAGAATTTGCCATAAATGCCACCAAGCGCGATAATCCCAAAAGGCTTATCACTTATTAAGCCTTTCGTGTCATATGGGAATAATGTACAGTGAGTTGTATAATCGAGAAAATTCCATAACTTCATTTGAGATTATCGCCGGTAAGTTTGGTTTTCCAAGTTTATCTGAGGCATCCTGCCTAATTTAACCTTGTATTGCTTAATTTGGACAGCCTGGGAGATGCCCTCTATCAATATTTTCGTGGTTCAGCCCAGGGGCGCCCACTACGTGCGTGGGTGCTCGGGAGCTCGAGCACCCACTAGACCTGAACAGTGGGTGCATAGATTTAAAAACTGATAATCCTCTCTAGTTCCTGGAAAACTAGTTAATTTTGTACCTCGGGTTCCTAAAATCTGGTTAACCAAATGTTAAAATAGTTACCGGCCATCGGATGTTGGTTCTGTTGGTTTTATCAAGGTTTTATCTGTAACTTCTGTCAATTATGTTTTATTTCCATATTTGCATTCCCCAAAGTAACCAGAATTTTCAATAAACATCTGTTGACCGATTCGGTTACTTTAGCTCTGTTCCAGCAGACATGAAAAACTTTCTAGAACGGTAATTTCCGGTCGATCAATCCATTTGTCAATTAGGAAAAACGTTCAACTTATTGAAAAATAGGTGGGCAACTGGAAATTATTGGTTCTGGAACGGTTCTCATGTCTGTTGGAACAGAGCTAATGGTTAACGTTTGGTTATATTTGAACCATAGCCTTATATAGGTTATGTTCCGATATTAACTCTGCGAGTACTGAATTTACTGGACGCCGTTCCGATATTATTTTCAGTAGGTACACTGGATTCAGTCGATTCAGTACTGAATCACCACATTGATATCAGAACATGGTGGTATTTTATTTAGAAGAGGAAGAAGATGAAGAAAATCAGAAATCTTTTATGAAGAACAGCGTAAAACCCAGATTTTCGGTACATGCTGCTTGGAAAAGAATATCTGCGGGAGAGTTTTCCACACTTTACAGTAGAGTGTTTTCACAGCTATCAGACCAATACCCACCTCTACCACGTAAAAACTCCCCTCCAGCACAGCCATCATACCACTAAAGTTCGCCTTACGAGTCTAGCACTATGGAAAGAATGCAGATAAAAAAATTGCAATATTGCCTATTTGACTTCCAATAAGAAATACCTTAATATTTATTTATATTATACACCTACATTTATAAGGAAAAAGTAATATTCAAAAACGTTGCACGCTCGTCTATGACAGGCAGCATAAAGCTCGAAATGAATGGCGTTATGTCCTCTTGCTCTTCAGACGTCGTAGTGCTAGACTCGTAAGGCGGACTTTACCCACCTCCACTGTACCCCCTTCCGTGAAGCTCCTACCCTGAGGAGGCACTTTTCACCCACCTGCACTGTAAACCCTCTTCCGTAAAGTCCTCCATTAATCTATTTTCAAAAGGCTCTTACCCTGAGATGGCACTTTATTATATCCCTTCACTTTCTTGAAAACTAAAGAATATTTAACCAATTTTTTCATTTGTATTCGAATTCGTCAATTTTGGGGCTGGCCTGGGTCAAATCCCCAAAATTTCAGATCAAAAGCGCCGCCGATTTAGAGATTTTCCCACGGTATCGAAAAACTTCCCAGGCTCAAGTGCCCCCGGCTATCAGACCAATACCCACCTCTACTACGTAAGTGGTCCACCAAATTCACAAGCAAAATGTTATTATTGCAATAAAATTAATCTCATGGAGTTTAGAACACTGATGACGAATACAAATGCAGGAATAGTTGAAATATTCTTTAGTTTTCAAGAAAGTGAAGGGGTATGGAAACAGGTACCTCTTCAGAGTAGAAGCTTTTTGACGTAGTGGAGGTGGGTATTGCTCTGATAGCTGTGAGGTGGGTATTGGTCATAAACAGGTGCATTAATTTTATTACAATAATAGTATATTAAGCACCAAGTTTAGTAAAGTGAGGTTTTACCAATTGAGTTTTGTGCCAGTTTTGTGTACGAGGGAGCGAAGCGAGCGAGTGCTCTAAGGCCTCACGAAATTGGTAAAACCCTTTGCTAACGCGTTGCTTACACTGTTTTATCGCATTTTGTCTATAAATGTTTAAAAAAATGTTTTCCTTTTGACATGACAGAAAAAAAATCTTGAAATGATATTCATAACAGACATGGTGGCCAATTTAAGGTTAGTTTTTTTTTCCGGTTACCTAGAAACCGCCGAAAATTATAAGGAGAACGATCATATAGAACTGGTAATGGTTGCTATCGAGGTAAAGTGTTGCAGTCGAGGTGAAGTGGCACTTTACTACTCAATTTTGGATGCAGTTATGTATCACATTACTGTCAAAAATGCGATAATAAATATTTTGCTTGTGAATCTGCTAGTCTGATAGCTGGGGGCACTTAAGCCTAGGAAGTTTTTCGATACCGTGGGAAAATCTCTAGATCGGCGGCGCCTTTTGAAAATAGTTTAATGGTGGGCTATGATAGCTATGCTGGAGGGGGGCTTTTACGTGGTACAAGTGGGTATTGTTGTGATAGCTGTGAAAACACTCTACTCTTTACCCTTATAGCCGTCCAATTTTAGCAGAGACCGCAAAAACCCCACATAAGCACCAAGCAACACTAGTTCCCGCAGCTGGAAAACGAATATGGAAAGGTGTGAATTACGTTGTTTGAAATGTATTACCATTCCCTTCTTAGACACTCGTCCGAATGTAAATTAAAGAATGCTGGTAAACGTTTTTGGGCGTGGCTTCTGGAGAAGTTTTTTCGCCACCGGCGGGCTGTTCACCCCCCCCCCCCCCCCCTCATAAATGCCGGTGGATGAACATCAGCACCCACGAGGTTTTCTGAAACCCGGCGCCCCTGGTTCAGCCAATCATTTTGTGTCCAGATCCTTGATTTTCAAGGTAAGCTTGCTTCGGCTATGATATTCCTTTAAATCACCATGCAAGGGTTGTTGTAAAATATAAATGTAATTATTAGGATCTACCGAGGGGGCCCAACTGTAGTGGTACTAATCACCAAAAACCACTACACTTTGCCTACGAGAGTATATATGCAGCTCGCAGCTTCCCGCACCTTATTGCATTTTTTGAAGGTGGCTCTTGTGAGGGTTTTTCAATTGAAATCACCCTAGCTCAATTGGCAGAACATTGATCTAGTATCTTGAAGGACATGGATTAAACAGGTTTTTTTATACTTATAAGTTTAACTTTATATCTTGAAATCCTTGGATTTAAGTAATAAACTTCGGTCCTGATCAGGCCAAGGGTTATTTTGTACTGTTACAAAGCACAGGGTGCAATGATGTATTAGGGAAAATTTCAGCTCTTTTTTAGATATAAGGATTTAGGGAAAATTTCAGCTTTTTAGGTTTAAGAAATTTAACGAGGGATATTTTTTTGCACTCGGGCTTTAAAAAACATCAAAGCTTCAATTGACACCCAACTTATGGGGCTCGGGTGTCTAAAAAAAAAAAGTCATTGTAAAACCATAGGATTCACAATGACTTTATGATCCTAACCCTCGATTTGTGCTATTTACTGCAATGAAACAGACAGAAAATTAGCTGAATTGTTAACCTCAAATTACTTGAGTACCAAATATCCTACAATCTCGCTGTCCGTTTTTTTCAAGTACTTCTGCTGTCACCGTTTACACTGATGACATGAAAAGTGGACATCTTTATAGGATGTAACACACAAAAGGGAAGCTAACTATTGGCCAAAACACATACATATTCGACCCCGATAGAAATTCAAGAAGATTCTAGAGAAGTTGTACCATCTATAGGTTTTTGAAATAATTCCATTTATCTCCCAAGTATCGAAAAACGCCAGGCAATCTGACAAAATGTTTTATTCAATCGACGAACCGTAAAACTATATAGTGCACTCTAGCGGAATTTTTACGATTTATTATCGTAAACATAAGGTTGTTTGTCTCTTAGAATCAAAAACAACTGACCGAGTTGAAAAAACTTTTTGCCGCAAAGACGTTGAGAATTATCGTAATGAATCTAGCGTTTTTAGAAGGAATATCTCGTATATGGAACTTGGCAGGTGTCCGGACATGGAAAAGTTATTAAAATAATTTATGGCGGGCCGCTGCGAGAGCCGCGCTTTTCACTTTCCGAGACTTGGCTCACCGAGTCCGAAAAAGATTTATTCGGCAGAAATGAGGGTAGCATAGACTTTGGTAGCATAACGTTTTTGGACACCATAAATTACGACCGTTTCTTTATACATATAGGTACCTTCTTTCTGCAACTTGAAGCATCAAAATCTTCAACTAATTATGATAATATTCCCATCAAATCGATGACATTCAACATAAGGAATTTTTCATAACACCAAAATTAAATACAAGAAGAACAGGTTATAATCGACATGTTATTTGAACGTGGATACTTAAAAATCATCACGTAAAACCTTGTAAAGTCTTAAAATGGCCACTAAATTTCAATACTAGATTACCACCTATACTACTCAAATTGCCATTCTGAAATACGAATCGTAGGCAATAAAAACCGCGCTTGTTGATCGCTTTATACCTTTTCGGGATTCTCTTGAGGTTTAATAAAATGTGAAGGTTGGCTGCAACAATGTCAACCCTTGACAAACATTTACAATTGTATGACCTCATCGCCAATATTAGAATCATAATTCACCAAATAAATAAATTCAATGTTCACCTTCACGTCATGATAGCACGGCGCAACATAAAACAGGAGATTACATCTGCCTGGTTGCGTTGTCGAAATCGGCGGATTGTCTAAAAATATCCTGTTGCGCTGGTCATGGTTTATATCTAGCCCATTCTTGTCAACTCGTACTGTTTGCCAATGTATAAATATTATTTAGATTGGACCGTGCGTTTTGCCGACTAGGATGTGCGCATCATGTGACTCACAAGACCGAAATAGATCAGGACGAGTCTTTGTTTTTTGCACAAACTTGTCAGGAGTATTTCAAACAGTTGTTTCCTCGCTCAGACATCAGTTGCATTATGACTTTATAGTACTTTTTATGGCTAGATGCATGTTATATCCAAATGTACGACTTCATTTGCCAATGCAGTAAACACGTGCCTTGTAAAAGAATTCAAAATTTAATAGGTTAGTTACGTCTAGTTATTTGTTGTTCAAATAGGAAAATCAACTGTTACTGTTGAAGGCGCCATCTTATCTCTTAGACTGAAGACACAATGGCAAATACAAGTGACAACACGTGTATCAATATTATAACCCAGAATAAATGGATACAGAATATCAATATATTATATACATACATATATATTATAAAAATTTACTTGCCACGCCAAGATACAAAATTTTGATTTTTTGGTATTTTGTATCTGTCTCTTGTACCTTGTATTTGTCATTGTGTCTTCAGTCTTAGCGGAAAATCTACAATTCCATGAAGTCCTTATTCACGTCAGAAACTGGTCCTAACCTCTAAGTTGTCTAAAGTCGTAGAGAACATTTCGCTATAGTTGTGTTTACGTAAGTCACATTGAATCATCTCGTTATTTTATTTTCTCAATTAATCTCAAACCCTAGAAAGATTAATTTGAGGCTCGGAAATAAAATTATGATGTTTTTCCCAGCTTAATACCAGAAAAACTTGGAAAATTCAAGTTAAATCATATTTGAAAAATTCTGAAAAATACTTCGGAGTATCAGATCGATTTCAAACTTTTAGGATTTATTAACCATGCGGGATGTTTTCATCGAACAAGACAAATTTGAAGTTAATCTGAAGCTCAGAAATAAAATTATGAGGTGTTTACCAACTTACTACCAGAAAAACTTGAAAAATTCACGTTAAATCACATTTTAAAACTCCTGAAAAATACTTCGGAGTATCAGATCGACTTGAAACTTTCAGGATTCATTAAACAGGATTTTTTTTATCAAAGAAGATGAATTTGAAGTCAATTTGAGGCTCAGAACTAAAATAATGAAGTATTTTCTAACTTATACCCAAAAAAAGTTGGAAAAGAATTTAAATCACATTTGGAAAATACTTCGGAATATCAGATCGATTTCAAACTTTCAGGATCTATTGACCAGGATGTTTTTATCGAACAAGACAAATTTGAAGATAAACTGAAGCTCAGAAATAAAATGATGAGGCTTTTTCCAACTTTCTATCAGAAAAACTTGGAAAATTCACGTTAAATCACATTTGAAAAATCCGAGGAAAAATCCTAAAAAATACTTCGGATTATCAGATCGACTTGAAACTTTCAGGATTCGTTAAACAGGATCTTTTTATCAAACAAGGTGAATTTGAAGTCAATTTGAGGCTCAGAAATAAAATAATGAAGTATTTTCTAACTTATTTCCACAAAAAGTTGGAAAATTCACGTCAAATCACCTTTGAAAAATCCTGAAAAATACTTGGAAGTTTCAGATCGATTTCAAACTTTCAGGATTTATTAACCAGGATGTTTTCATCGAATAAGACAAATTTGATGTTAATCTGAAGCTAAAAAATAAAATTATGAGGTTTTTTCCAACTTACTACCAGAAAAACTTGAAAAATTCACGTTAAATCACATTTGAAAAATCCTGAAAAATACTTCGGAGTATCAGATCGACTTGAAACTTTCAGGATTTATTAAACAGGACTTTTTTAACAAACAAGATGAAATTGAAGTCAATTTGAGGCTCAGAACTAAAACAGTGAAGTATTTTTTAACTTATTACCAAAAAAAGTTGGAAAATTCATGTTAAATCACATTTGAAAAATACTTCGGAGTATTAGATCGATTTCAAACTTTCAGGATTTATTAACCAGGATGATTTCAACAAGACAAATTTGAAAATAATCTGAAGCTCAGAAATAAAATTATGAGGTTTTTTCCAACTTACTACCAGAATGGAAAACTCACGTTAAATTACATTTGAAAAATCCTAAAAAATACTTCGGATTAATCAGATCGACTTGAACTCTTAGGATTCGTTAAACAAGATCTTTTTATCAAACAAGGTGAATTTGAAGTCAATTTGACGCTCAGAAATTAAATAATGAAGTTTTTTCTAACTTATTACCACAAAAACTTGGAAAATTCACGTTAAATCACCTTTGAAAAATTCTGAAAAATACTTCGGACTATCAAATCCACTTGAAACTTTCAGGATTCATTAACCAGGATCTTTTCATCAAAAAAGATAAATTTGAAGTCAATTTGAGGCTCAGAAATAAAATTATGAGGTTTTTTCCAATTTATTACCAAAAAAAGTTGGAAAATTCACGTTAAATCACATTTAAACAATAGTTCGGAGAATCAGTTCAACTTGAAACTTCCAGGATTTATTAACCAGGATCTTTATATCAAACAAGGCAAATTTGAAGTCAATTCGAGTCCAGACATGCTTCCACATCCGATCGATTCCCAAAAATCAGAAATTATGTATTACCAAAGACGTGTCAGATCAACCTCTTTGTCACAGAGTTATAACGTGCAAGAAATTGCCAGAAAATACAATATCTGCTATTAATTACCGTCATATGTGAAGAAGAAGAACTTTTCTGCATTTGCTAAACCACAACCATATTGTAATACCTTCATAGAAAGCGCAAAAGTACCATGATAAACGTCTTATCATCACCAGACATTGAGATGTTTAACTTTTCCGATTAAGATTTCATACGAATGTTGTCAATGTTTTCCAGAACAATCGCTAATTGCAGATATCAAACCTTTGCAACTAAACAAAATTAACATAGATGGCCGCAACATAGCTTAACACAAATTGGACCAGTACTCAGAAAAATTGAACAAGATCATTATTGTACATTTTGTGAACTATCATTCTGAGTACCTACAACATAAATCCTATTCTGTTTAAATGTAAACACAGAAGATTAAAAATTATTACCATGAGTGACCACACCTCAACAACTTAAGCTCAGAAGATTTAACTTTTTACCCAGAAGTATTCGTGATGAGTTAATGAAGTTCAATATTCAAAGTCTAAGATTCAAAAACCAAAAGAGGAAAGTATTTGCCCAAGTAGTGGCCACGTGTCTCGCAAGTAGCTTTTGTTAGTGAATTTAGCATTACTTAATAAGTTATTACTTATCGTTAAATCTGTGTCAGTATGAAATAATAAAAGTAGGTAATTTGATAATATATCGATATCTAACATGTTTATACTTTCCCTTTTACAAAAATTTCGCGTGTGTATTTTCGTATATTATTAAATCTTCGCCAGTCTGTTTCCGGCGAAACAACAATGATTAAAAACAAAAATATGCCCCGCAAGGTCTACATTCAACGTTTCCCTAAACGGTGAACAATTGTCGACCCAATGAAGCAGAAATAATGTCTACCATTAAGAAACAATTTCGCCGTCACTTTAATAATACCTAGTCCGATTGAAATTGTGGCAATAAATAATGACCTCTTTTTGAAACACGATTTACCTTAAATTATCCAAATCGTCCAACATCAAAGTCGGCGTTGCAGCCGAAGCTGACATAAACTCGCCACTGTCTAGGGAGGCAGTTTCACTTCTGAAACCATCCCTGAGCAACTGTTCCACAACTGAAACTGCATCGTCACTATCACCATCTTCAGCAGCGGCATTGCTGCCGCTTCCGCAGCTACCTTTAGGGTAATACAGCTTGGAATTTGTATGGTAACAATTTGTTCACAGTTTATGGTGGCATTTTACACAATATAAGGTCACTTTTTTATTGATAATTGAACTTAATTTAGATCAGTGGTTGAAATAGAAATGATGATATTTTACGGCCGTTAATTTATCAGCCGAGTGTGTAAAACCGCCTTTTAATCCACCACAGTCGCACAAGAGCCATAAACTTTTCAGCAAACAGCCATTTAACTTTCATGCATTTGCCGACACACGACATACCTGTAAATTTAAAATTTAATTAAAACCCAGTCTGGAGGGAACCAGACATAATATCACAGGGACGGATTTTTTTTAATGTTTCAAAAAAATTTAGGTCAAACGAACAGAGATGCAAAATTTTCGTGCATTTTCTGGTGCCAGACCGATAAACGAAAATAAAAAATGTATCGGGGACACATATCAGTGTGTATGTACCCAGGCTGGTAATTTAAATTTTTAATGCTCAGTAAATATTTTTGCATCGCATTTGACTAAAAATACGAGCGTTAGTCATATTGCGCACATGCTGGAGCAAAAGGCAAAAGATCAAAGCAAAAGTCCATGACGCCTCTGTAAAGTTGCCATTTTTATAGACTTATGAAAATATTACGAATTAAATTGGGCAGAAAACATACACACTCAAATAATCAATCATTTCACATTCAATATCATCTGCTCAACAACAATTACTTCTAATTAGTTGAATGGCAAGGCTGGTTTATCCGATGGGAATTGCAAACAATACCCATGATGTTGTTATCCAGCTCGCGCGACTGACTGACCTACCCAACACCATTAATATAAAGCGAAACATGCGAATTGTCTCCCCGGCCTGACATTTATTGTGATGGTTTTGTGTGTTTTGGTCGCGTGTGCACCGACACAAAAACGTGAAATGCAACTAATGGTTCGTGGAAAACGAGCTTTTTCCTGTAATCATCAAATAATTGTTCCTATAGTAAATACGGTTATTTAGTTATCTAGATTATCCGAGCTCGATTGACTGGTTAATCAATTTTTTTGTAATATTCACCAAGGCAAGACTATTAACGGCATGGTTGCACACTAAACATCGACCACTCAATCCAAGATGACTGTTTAATAGGATAATTGAAGACTACTAGAATCATGTAATGAAGAAGTTGGACGTAAAAACCACCCATTGCCTTTTATTGATTTTTGTGATGTTCAGCAAGCAATTATAGACAAGGAGATTGAAGAAATGCTCCAACTTAATGTCATAACTCCCTCAAAAAGTACTTGGTTTAGTCTTGTTTGCTTGGTGCGGAAAAAGGATGACAGCTACAGATTTTAGGCCATTCAACGACTCATGAAGACCAAGTTTGCGTATGCCCTTTGGACTAACTAATGCGCCAGGTACTTGGCAGCGTATTGTAGACTGTGTCTTAGATGCTGACTTAGGGCGGGTATTATAAAACTACTTTGAGAGTTAACTTAAAGTTAATTTTTGAAATTACATGTAATTCAAAAAGTTAACTTTAAGCAGTTTTATAATACTCGCCCTTAGAGTACCATGTCATGGTATATTTAGATGACATTATTGTGGCGCGTTCGCCGGCATGTACAGAATCTAACTTGCAATCTAGGAAATAATGCTTTATTCGGGCAGAAAGATTATCGTGCTTATTCTGGATTCTACACGAATAGATTGCGAATATATAAAGGCCGGTATTGGTAGTTTTAAGTTTAAGATTGACTGTGATATGATTTAGAAAGTGATTATTGTTCAGTTGTAAAGACTTTAGTTGAGTTAATTAGTGAAGTAATTAGTGTCAGAGTGTATAGTAACGTGAAATAAATTACGAACCCAAGATTTCTGTCAGGCACCCCAGAGCCGTGACATTATTATAGAACATTTGAAAATTTTGGGAGTATATTTCGATCGTCTGGGAGAGGCAGTCTAATCACACAATCAAGCTATTTTGCAAAAAATTCCCCAGAATAATGCAAGTTGATGGAAACATTTGTACATATTTGTAATCAGAATACACGAAACCCACTTAAAATTCCAATCATTGTGCAAATAAATACCAAAACTCGTTAGGTAAGAAGCAACTTAACTAAAACTATTCTATTTTTAAACGCCTCCGGCCTGTCAAAAAAAAAAAAAAAAAAATTGATTGGTATCGTCCCTCTCGCTCCTAGAAAGTGAAAACCATAAACAAAAACATGAAGCATGTTCGCCAAAAACCAATGCCAACTCCCACAGCTGACTCATACGTCACACCGGCAATCGAATCAACGAATCACAATCAACTACTTGGGTAAGGGCGGTTGTACACTTTGCGCAATTCACCATTGTGTGTCAGCACTAAAGAATGTCGCAATATCGAACAAACAACAAAATTATTGTGCGGATGGCAACAATCGCGATATTGCGGCGTCGTTTGTTGTGAGCGTCGCGCGAGCCTCGTCGGCAAATGTCGGCGATTAACTAGTGAGAACCTTCGGTTTGGGTCGGATCGGCGACGGTTTAAAAGCGCGAAGGCTACGAGCGAGGGAAAGCGACGACGCTGGCGAGCCGCCGATGGCCTGGCTTGCCCAAAATTTTGGGGATTGGCTGTGGTTAGGCGCAAAGGACCGCGAGTCGGCAACGAGAAAGTTGTTTTAAGTCACAAAGTTTCATATCTCTAAGGACTGGTTAATCAGTGGATAGTTATCTAGTTTAACTGTTAGTTGACCGATGATAATTATTAGTTAACTTACAGCTAAACTGAATAACCGTCCACTGCTAAACCGGTCCTAAGGTATTGTAGACGAAGAAATGAACAAAATGTAAACATCTGTCTCTTGTTTTACATCAGTAGTACCTACCCCCTATACTCATAATGTCATATTTCATGTAGTTGTAATCCATAGTTGGCTCTATACTGTTATCAGCTCCTCTATATGCCTATAAACATGTCAACATTAAACATGAATCATAGATGTTTGTGATGTTCTGTCAATGTATCTTGTTAAGTCACTTTTTGACACATCAACATGTCTAATTTAGATTCAACATAACAACATCAACCAATGTAAACTAATGTAAGAGTGTAAACATTTATACATACGTGTGTCCCGCTTGAATATTGACCACCCTTCTAAATTTTTTATTTTTCAGCCGATTCAATTCATTTTTTTTTTTTTGTCTTTTATCGCGAATTTGACTCAAAATTTTATTTCTGCGGCTGTACTGGTGTACAGGGTGTCCACATTTATAGAGAATGGTCTAAAACTCAAATGTATTAATTGTTGTTTCAATACGATACAAGATATGGAAAATTATGCATTTCAATTGGGATTCTTGTGATTCATCGTTGCACACGTTCAAGCCGCTCTATATCCTTGCAGCAGTACGGGTTCCAGACTGTGCGTACTCAAGTTTGCGCCTTATATAAACTTTTTTGATCATTTGGATGGAGTGATCGGTAAAAGCCGCTTCTACTAGGTACACCAACTGATTCGCTTTCTTCACAACTCGGCCTATGTGTGTTTCCCATTTAAGATCTTGGCTTACGTGCACGCCCAAATCTTTTTGTTGGTTAACATGCTCTAGCTTGGTTCCCTTAATTTTGTAGTCAATCATCAGGTTATTTTTTCCTACATGCAGCACCCTACACTCCGTCCATCGTTCGATTGTACTGAGGTCCTCCTTAAACTGATCCAATTGCTTCAATGAGTTGCAACAGAGATTTTTATCATCTGCTTACTTACCTACTTACTTACTTTTTAAACTTTTGGTTAGGTCTGCTATATCTAAAAATTAATGCCACTTTTCGTTGTAATTTTATAACTCAAGAACGGGCTCACCTAGCCAAACCAAATGTTTAGGCTTTGTTCGGACTATTTATTAGATGGTTTATGTGAAGTTTACACAAAATCGGTCGAGCGGTTCTTCATTTATCACATTTTTTGTAATAAATGAATTATTCAATAAATGGAGGATCATTTTGTTAATGGGGATTTTGCTGTCAAATTGAAACTTTTTTCAGCGTTGACAGTACCAGCATGTTGTTATGTCATTAATGTGGTCATTTCATTACTTATTTTATTTATTTATGAAAAAAATTTACTAAGCCCGCATACGGCGCCATCTCTTATAACCGATACCAAGTTTATTTTGTATTTTGTATTTTGTATACCGCGCCATCTCTAATACCTGGAACGAAGCTCGGCATTGCAGATACAGTAGAACAATGCTGCTCAGGAACTGGAGCTATTTCGAACAGAATTCTTCCACTATTCCGATCAGATAGAGTGGTGCAGAAAGAGTAGATCAGATAGAGTAGTGCAGATAGAGTAGAACAGATGGAGTAGTGCAGTGCATGCAGTGCAGATAGAGTGAACAGGGCTGCGCTAGAGATTTTTTTTGTTTTCTTTACATTCTTTGAACATTCCTGTGCCTGAGTTTATTTATTTGGTGGTACACTTTACAAGAATAATGCCCACAAGCTGTAAACATTAATTTTTTTCAACCAAAGCCAAATTCACCATCGAAAAAAACTGAATTTAATTCAGCTAATAGATACGTTAACACAACATTTAATAGGTAGGTATATTTAATAATTCAGAGGCGGTTCGAAGTTCGCCGGGTCAGCTAGTAGAGTATGAAGAGGATAGAAGCCAATACTAATCCCTGCGGCACACCGCTGTTTACGGGGTGTTGTTCTGAACAGATTCCATTGACCCTGACTGCGTATTTTCTACATTTCAAGAAAGAAGTCACTCCATCGAAGATAGGATCCTCTAATCCAGTAGTGGTCTAGTTTGTGGAGAAATCTTTCATGTGGAACGGTGTCGAAAGCCTTTTGAAAGTCGAGATACACTACACTATATCTAATAGGTTACCTTCATCAACTCTTTTTTGTCCAATAATTTACACAATTCAAGAGGTCGGTGGTGGTTGATCTTTGTGGTAGAAATCCATGTTGTGACGGTGGAATAATAATTCCAGTAAAAAACTTGTGATATCTTTTGCAAGTATTTTTTCCATTACTTTACAGAGTGTGCATGTCCGGCTTACTGGTTGGTAGTTTGCAGAATGATGTTTGTCTCGCTCTTAAAAATTGGGATTATGATAGCCTGGGTCCAAATTTTTGGTAGGATGCCTTCTGTTAGCAAGCTATTGAATATTTTTACTAATAGAGGTGTTAGGGATTCCGCACATCTTGTTAGGAAAATGGCAGGTATTCCATCGGGTCCAGGATTCAAGTAGGACTTTAGCTCCTTTAGCACCTCGTATACTTCTTCAGGTGTGATAATATTGTTGTTTATATTTGATTTGGGTTACGTGTTTGGTCTGGCATCGTGGGAAAATTGCGGAAGGATTCTTTGGTGAAAACAGATTCAAACTGGTTGATAAAGGCCTCTGCCGTTTCGCTGGGGTCATCAATTATTCGTTGATTTACTGGGTCTTTCAATACTACGTCGTGTAGTTGACTGTTGAGGTTTCTTTCTATGTAAGAGTAAAAGTGTTTTATCATTCTTTTCTAGGATGTCTTGTTCATATTTGAGTCTTGATCATAGACCTCAGTTTGTTGTTGTGTGTCCTGTATGTTATATAGTTTTGGTCTGATTTTTGTTTTCTATATTTGTCCCATAATTTCCTTTCGAGGTCAAATTCTTTGAAAATGAATGCATTCAAGCAAGGTTTTTGGACGATGGGCCGGCATAGTTTCCCAGGGAAGAAAATATCTATTGTTGTTGTCAAAATGCTTTCAAGTTTTTCGTACTTCTTGACACTTTGGTTCGATATCTCCTGTTAAGTTCTTGATGTATCATTAATGGGTTCGTAGTTAGCAATGTGAAAGAAAGTTTCTTTTATATTTTCTTTATTGTATTTTATCTTAATCTCAGCTGCACTACACCCGCAATAGTGATATGATCGCTTTTCCCAAGTCGTGCTTCAGCATCTATCAATGACATCATTTTTATGTCGCTTGTCAGAAGAAGATCCAGTAGAGAACTTTGATTGTTCCTAAATCTTGTATCAAAGGTTACAACATGATGACATCGCCATTCTTTGTAACACGTTAGAAAATCGGTGGCTGTTTGACATGGTTTATTCAATCTTAGAGATCTCCAACAAATCTATGGGTGGTTGAAATCGCCTCTCACAAACACTTCGTAATTCTCCTCAAAAACTTTGTATAGTAGATTGTGAAGAACTGTATTTTCATCGTGGGTGGTTCTTCCTGGTCTATAGATACATCCCCATAGAAAGTTTTTATCTGATCCAAAAACAAAGCGTCCACAATTCCATTTATTATGTATTTGGTGTTAAGAGTGGTCTTAATTTTGACACCGTTTGTTTCAGATGCTGCATATACGCATACGCCTCCGCCATCCTGTAGGTCCTGTCAGCCCTAAACAGGTTGTATCCCGATTGGTTGAAAATAATTTCTTATGTCCATATAAATGCTACAACATAACCTTATCTTATTTTTCATATTATGTTGTCTTATGAGTTTGTATAAACCCACCACTAGAAAAACTAAATCCTTGAAACAAAAACAAAGATGTACCGGATGACGTGTAGGTACCTACTCCACTATACAACAGTAATTGCCGATTCCTATCGACCCAAAACTATTTGTCGGTATTACTTAGTACGTAAAAGGATTAAACGTTTTAGACACATAATTCGTTTAAGCGCACCAAATTTGGTTAAAGCACCTGACGCTTTGCTTCTCTTACAATGTCCAAAGCTTTTTGCCTCACTAGTGGTATAGATAGTACCCGTATTTGGACAAAAGCATAAAACGAAAAAGTTATTATACAATAGCCTTTACCTAATTTTATCATAATAATAACCCATCAATATAGAAATTGACACATTAGGGAAAACATTTTTTTTTTTTAATCAATTTACATAATTAAATACATCAAACACAGATTTGACTGGCAGATAATTCGAATCGGATTCGTTTTTTTTTTTCTTAGATTCCATCAGTAAAATTGCATTTTGTGAGACGTCGTAATTTCGAAATGTCATTTGCAGTAGGCCTGCACCTGTTTTCTTCCCAAACGACAAGATTTAAAATAACCTGTCCGGTGAACTTAATGGAGAACACAAATTACTGCAACAACTTTATAAACAAATATACTGGTAACTTGCGGAAAACATGTGGTACAAGAGTCTAATTTAATAATTTTGTGGCTAGGATGATTTTGTTTTACGATTTCAAATTTAATGTACTTCAAATATTATTCGATTTCCTGCATTGATTGAAGCTTTAAAATTATGTTAGCGCTTACGTTTTTCGAGAAAAACGAGTTTGAAGTTTTGAACAAAATGTCAACTTAATTTCAATGTTCAAGGCTCAATATCTCACGAAACTCTAAAGCTACAAAAACCAATTTTGCATAGTTTATAGAGAATTTAATACTCTTTCCCTTGCTCTCTCCTTCCAGTGATACTACAATGGCTCATTTAGATTTATAGTAAATATCGAGTCAAATTTGTACTTTATATATTAACCAAAAATCGCAAGTCAATATTAACTTAACCATTACTGATTGTTTTTCGAGCAACAAATTTAATACTCTACGCAATATTGTTAATAGTTGTTGCAAGTCATCGTTGTAAATTAGATTTTGTTACTTAAAAAAAATCCTTAATAATAATTGGAGATTGTAAGGTAGGTATATGCCTATCAGAGAGTTAGACTTGGAACTTCGTGGTGTAATTATTATTTTTGTAAGAAATATTTTTACTTATAGACTAATAAATGCCACATTCATATTACAGTAATTATTATTATGTTATGGGTGAATTATGGGTGCGTTTTACTTGAAACTATTTAAAACGCAGGTAATATATGAACTTGTGTACTTATTTCAATTAGTAAAAATGAGATATGAAAATGCTAGCTTTTTTCTTACATTGACGTGACGGGAGGTCTATAAACCTAGCAGTGCCAAGGTGAAAAAAAACTTCGGGAACTATATAATAATTAGGTGCTTTTTTGGTGCTAATTAGGGCCTCTAATTAAAAATTAGGTGCTCCTTTAGTTTTTGAGAAAATCAAAAAAGACTAAGGGACTGCTAGGTTTATAAAAGCTAGCAGTCCCCTATAGTAAAAAATATTTTTCCAAAATTTTCTTGTATCAGAATTAAGTAGGTGCTTTTTAGGTGCTCTTAAATAGTCGAAGAAAAAATAGAATTGATTAATTATTAACTGAGTTACAGATTTTTTTTTAATTATAAGGGGACTGCTGGCTTTACGTTTACTTGTTGGTATGTCAGAATGGAAAAAAAAACTTCGGGATCTATATAATAATTAGGTGCTTTTCAGGTGCTAATATGAACCTCTAATTAAAAATTAGGTGCTCCTCTGATTTTTGAGAAAATCAAAAAAAACTAAGGGATTGCTAGGTTTATGAAAGCTAGTAGTCCCCTATAGTAAAAAATATTTTTCCAAAATTTTCTTTTGTATCAGAATTGGGTGCTTTTTAGGTGCTCTTAAATAGTCGAAAAAAAAAATAGAATTGATTAATTATTAACTGAGTTACAGATTTTTTTTAAATTATAAGGGGACTGCTGGCTTTACGTTTACTTGTTGGTGTGTCAGAATGGCAAACAAAACTTCGGGATCTATATAATAATTAGGTGCTTTTTAGGTGCTAATTATTAGCACCTAAAAAGCTAAAAATAAAATTTTGGAAAAATATTTTTTACTATAGGGGACTACTACCTTTCATAAACCTAGTAGTCCCTTAGTTTTTTTTGATTTTCTCAAAAACTAAAGGAGCACCAAATTTTCAATTAGAGGCCCTAATTAGCACCTAAAAAGCACCTAATTATTATATAGATCCCGAAGTTTTTTTTCCATTTTGACACACCAATATGTAAACGTAAAGTCAGCAGTCCCCTAATAATTAAAAAAAATCTGTAACTCAGTTAATAATTAATCAATTCCGAGATCAATTCTATGTTTTCTTCGACTATTTAAGAGCACCTAAAAAGCACCTAATTCTGATACAAAAGAAAATTTTGGAAAAATATTTTTTACTATAGGGGACTACTACCTTTCATAAACCTAGTAGTCCCTTAGTTTTTTTTGATTTTCTCAAAAACTAAAGGAGCACCTAATTATCAATTAGAGGCCCCAATTAGCACCTAAAAAGCACCTAATTATTATATAAATCCCGAAGTTTTTTTTCCATTCTGATACACCAATATGAATATGTAAACGTAAAGTCAGCAGTCCCCTAATAATTAAAAAAAATCTGTAACTCAGTTAATAATTAATCAATTCTATTTTTTCTTCGACTATTTAAGAGCACCTAAAAAGCACCTAATTCTGATACAAAAGAAAATTTTGGAAAAATATTTTTTACTATAGGGGACTACTAGCTTTCATAAATCTAGCAATCCTTTAGTTTTTTTTTGATTTTCTCAAAAATCAGAGGAGCACCTAATTTTTAATTAGAGGCCCTTATTAGCACCTAAAAAGCACCTAATTATTATATAGATCCCCGAGTTTTTTTTTCTATTCTGACATACCAACAAGTAAACGTAAAGCCAGCAGTCCCCTTATAATTTAAAAAAAATCTGTAACTCAGTTAATAACACAGGCCTACACTCAATTTGGTGCCAGAGATGTGAGACCTAATTTTGGGTATGCCTAATAATGTGATTGGAAAACCACTATTGTTTTTCTCCCATCAGCTTTAGTTTATGCAATATAAAAAAAAATGCAATTTTACGAAAAAAATCGTTCTATTTCAATTTTTTACATCAAGAAATTGTCTTTTAAGTGATTTTCTCGAAAACTTTCGTGTTGGACAATCACGTTCAAGACCCCAGCAATAGTCTGCCATCATATGGATGTCCCACCTCCCTTGATATCTTTTTTCAATGTTTTTTATGTCTTGATGAAAGCGTTCTCCTTGCTCGTCACTGAGATCTCCCAAATTATGTTGAAATTGATCTATGTGGCTATGGAGATAGTGTACTTTTATGCTCATATGACAGCCTAAATTTCGAAAGTTATGAAGCATTTCAGTAACAATCTCTTCATAGTTTGCAGCCTTAACATTTCCAAGAAAATTATTGGTAACAGCTACAAATGATTTCCAGGCAAGTCGTTCAATATCTGTCATAAACTTTTCAAAATTGGCAGAGTCTTTCATTAACAAACGAATCTGAGGTCCATCCAAAATACCTGCTTTCAATTTTTCACTACTTACTGCAGGAAATTTTTGACAGATAAAGTTATAACAAGGACCATTTTTGTCCAGCGCCTTGATATACTGCTTTATAAGTCCTAATTTTATATGCAAGGGCGGAAGGATAATTTTTTCTCGAGGCACCAAAGGCTCTTTAATAACATTTTTCTCACCAACAACTAAACTATCTCGTGCTTGCCACTCTTTTTGGATCCAATGTCTTGATTTGTCTCGACTGTCCCAAAGACAAATAAAACATGGGTATTTTGTATAGCCACTCTGTTGACCCAACAAAAAATTAACCATCTTCAAGTCAACACATATCACCCAGTTATGTTCAACGTATTTTATTTTCTGTAGAAGTATGGAGATTGTCTGATATTCTTCTTTCATAGTAGTGGAGTGGGCAATTGGAATGGATGCATATTTATTGCCGTTATGTAGAAGAACAGCCTTCAGACTCCGTTTGCTAATGTCAATAAAAAGACGCCAATCACTTGCCTGATATACCTCCAAGCCCATGAAAGTTAATAGGCCGTTTACATTGCTACAATATACCAAATTTTCATCAGAAGAAAAAAATTGCAATAAGTCTTGTTCTCTTCTCCGATATAGAGTAACTTTAACATCAGAGGTTACACAATTCTTTTCCTTTAATCTTGATGCTAACAACTCGGCCCGCTCCTTCGAAAGATCTAAGTCTCTGATGAGGTCATTGAGCTCACTTTGTGAAAATGGTATGGGATTCGGATTGACAGATTCGTCGCAATACTCAGAATAGTCGCTCATATTTGAAACACTAGATGTTTGAACTTCTCCCTCCTGAGAGTCGGATAGCTGCCTAAAAACTGGTATTGGGATATCTTCTGAATGGGAAGTTGGTCTTCTCGCTGAAGATACATTAGGATATTTCCATTTATGGCGATTGTTCTTGTTGATCCCCACTATATTTACCATACAGAAGTAACAGTCGTCGTGATGATTTTTTTGTTCCTTCCAAATCATAGGCACTCCAAATTTTAAAGATTTCCTTGTACCATTCGCCCATTGTCGCAGATGTTCAGTGCACATTTTACACACAATATGAGGCACCCATGATTTATCCTGATCGTGAATTTCAATACCAAAATAAGCAAAATAAAGGCGAATTACATTATCTGATATCATTTTTCGCTGATCTTTGAGAATGTATTCACCACAAACGTAACAAAATTTATCAGGGTCGTTAATACAACGCCTCATCTTACTAGCCATCATGGAATAAAACCACTTTTTTCTCCGGTACAACCGTAAAACTTAAATATTGCCACGTAGGACCGTAAAACTTAAAAAACAACGATTGGTACTAAACTCGAACTGACTCGGGAGAATAAATATTCGTGATTAATAGTATATCAACAACCTTACCAACTACAGATAAGAACGGAACTGCACCAAAACAAAAACAAAAAATTGTAGGCCTGTGTAATTAATCAATTCTATTCCAATGATTCTCTCCATTGCCTTATGGAGCAAAACTCATCATATGAGTAGGTAAATAGTAGATGGTTTGATCATTCAGCTACCTTCTTACTAAAACGATGAAATTTCAATTTTTTTTTTGTTGAGATTTGGTGTCCCAATGGTCCTTCGGGATCCCCCGAACTCCATACACTAAATTATTCCGAGATTTGGAGCCGGATTCTATGAAAAAAAGGCACTCGGAGAATTTTGCTCCCGCCCATTACTCGCGGATTTCCTTAACGCGATTTTTTTCTCGGAACCTATAAGTCCAAATGAGCTAAAATTTTCAGGGATTGTAGTGTACCACTGGGATAAAAATTGCTGAAAATTTCAGCTTTCAATCTTTATTAGAAAAAAAGTTATACCCTTCCAAAATCTAAATCATAATGATCAAACACTTGTCTTTTTCCGAGGAAAATCCCTCTTTGGTTTAACATCAACTTAAGTTTGACATTTATCTACAAACCACACAAAAATGCTAGAACTACCCACGCACGCCCGTGCTGCTTAGTGCTGTCTACTAAATTATCATAACCGTCGCTTAAAAAACAATTTGAGAGAAAACCTCGAGGCAATAAGTAGGCATTAAGGGATCGGAAAATACGTGACAAAACTGTAATAACGTGGCGATTCGTCCATCACGCGCGCCACCAATATGACCCTTTTTAAAAAAAAATAGGGATTAGGAGAAACAACTTTTGTTTTGCCATCGGGGCATTAGAGAACTTACATTATTTACCAAATAAAAAAAGAGCAATATTTGTTCTGATGAGGAAAATTTGCAAAAATGGTGGAAGAGAATTAATTATTATTTTGTTGCTTGATGTTTAGTGTTAAGTTCGTCCTGTCTTCATCATTATTTAATTCCTAGCTTCAATGTTTCAAATCTTTCCTGTGTCTAATCTGCCAATAGGTTTATTTTTTATGAGAAGATCCAAGTAATTTTTTCAAAAGGAAAAATTTCAGTTGAAAACTGATTTGGTATTTTCTTGAAAAGGTGAAGTTTTAACACAAAATCCTTCTTCTATGCTATAATTTATCGAGTCTATGCCTATTGATATCACGTTATTCAGCACGTTAAATTACGAGTAAGAATGGATATATCTGCCAGATGCCAGATAACGTTATTTATACCGCCTATTCGGTTGGGTTGCCTACTGTGCTATCTGGACTTAGCATTTATAGCCGGTTCACACGAAAATTACTCTCTGACTCTGGTTGCAAACTATTCGAAAAAAAAGTTGTATGATTTATACAAATTTGTAAATATTTGCTTGAACTTCAATTTGAATTTCTCTCGCTTCCATTTTGATCGAATAAGTTCGTATTTACATTTCCAGTTCAATTTTCAAAGAGGGTCCTTGATAAAACGCTTAACTTTCGTTTTTCTAAAATAAAACTCTCGTAGGACGATAAAAACATTGATTTTTCACATCCATAACAAATAATGGAGTAATTGGACTTCAGATCAGCGGACAGGTTGCAAACATTGTCGGAGTGATTGATGATTTATGCATACAGAATCATTTGTAAAATGTCCCATAAATCACTGATCTGATATATTGGTTAAGGGGGTACAAACTGGAAGTAGAATGTTGTAATTACGTAGGTAAAAAAAAAATAATGATAGCATATTAAATAGTCATTAAAAAAGTTAGGTATTCCAAAAATGTATTATTCAATCTCTTGACAACCCTGACAGAAATCCCAAAATGACAACAACAAAAATAAAAAACCAATTTAAAAGTTCGCTCATCAGCAGCTCTAACAACGAACACAAACTATTTTTTGATTGCATGTGGTGCGACCCGCGTAATTCCCCGGATAAATCCCCGTGTTATACGGGGGTTGTTTTCATTTTCATCGGGAACAATTACCAAAGTGGGTCAGATTGCATCGCTACCAGTTTTAATGGAACATGTGCCGCACATGGTGAGTGTGCAGTTCTGATAAATTTGCGATATATACACACACACACACGCTTCCTCCCAAACTCAATTATTAGTGTTATGACAATAATAGGAGATTTGGTTACATTGGTTTTATGAAATGTCTAAAAGCTTTTTGCAGAATCGCCACAGGACTACTTAACTGGCCGTGGCAGGAATTTTTGTATGTCGTTCTGCGGGACGTCGGTCGCCCCCACGTCGATCAGTGGAAATTGTGTCGATGTCGTTTACAGGCCTTGTTCGCCCGTGGATTTGGAACCTTGAGCCTATAAATCTCTGCGGGGTGGTATTTTTGACAAAAATAGCAAAACCATGCATAAAGCTTGAATTTTGTATACATCACTGAGCTTGAAAATGAAATTCAATAATTTTTATCCTCCTTGACCGACTTTGTTCCAATAAAATCACTCTAATCTTTTGACTTTTTCCAGCAATCTCCTAATATCATCCTTGCCCGAGTCCACCATTTCATATATCCACAATCACCATTGACCTAATTGATAAAAAGTTTGTCTGGTAAAATGCCTTTTGACGCTTTACACAAGTGACGTGTCCGTTAAATCTCAATTTCCTCCTCAGCTCTCAGCGCCAAATTTTCAATCCCTTTTATCCCAAAGAGTTTATTTGAACGGATGAACGTAAATTTTCGTGTCGCCTTTTCCCAAGCGGCGAAGTTTCAGGCAGAAAGTGTTCCGGTTGTAAGTAAATAGACGAAAAGTGATATTTGAGTACTTTTGGAAAGGCAAATTCAATTAAGTAATGGAAACAAAACCCATACTGACAATGTTATCTCATAGCAAGCAATACAACAAAAACGAAAGCTAATTTTTTATCATACCATTTCATCGTGTTAGATTTTTGTTTAATATAATTATCGCTTACTACTTGGAAACAATGAAACATAAAAGCAAGGAACAAAGAAGCCTTTTCAATAAGAAAAATATAAAATTCCAAGGTTTATGGCTTGCAGTAAATAAAACTCGTGAAATGGGCATTCGTGTACTACTTAAAAATTCTTTATTTCCCAAAATAGAATCCGGATTGGGGCTTTAAATATTCTGCGTGATTAAAGGAAAGGGTTTATTTTATAAGGAATCCTTATTGAAATAGACCTGTTTGTTATTCGGTAGCAGACGCCATATAAAATCCCCTTATGTGTGTTGCTTTTCTTTCTGCCTCAATGTCGGGAAAGCGAGACGAAAACCCATTCCAACCCTTGTTTGATGTTCTTACCAAGCCGTGACAGCTGTGAAAGTTTTTCTCTCAGCTTTTCCTTTTTAGGCTCAGTTTTTAGGAAATAGATGTTTTCTCCATGGAAAACTCTGGGAAATCCGTTGATGGTAATTATTTTTCACGCGTTGGCTGATGTTAAAGATTGTACCCAACAAGCAATTGGCAATACTGATTGACAATTTTATTGTTCAAGAGATGAAATTAAAAAACTTTATGCTTTTGATTATTTTTGAAGTACCTGCTCTAATCTCGACTCTAATTAGAATGCACGAGAACTGGGTCTAGGTTCTATGGAGTAAAAAAAAAAACTCCATCAAACTTGTGGTCGTAGATAAAATTTTATATTATAAGTACAGGTTGGGCCAATTTGGACACTTTTAATAGGAAACATTAATTTCTGAGCGAGATGCAAAAAAATTAACCCCCCCACTCTGAGGTTAAAATTTCATGAAATTTTGATTGGTGCAAACCGCCTTTTGATATCTTCAACCGTTTAGCCGGTAGAGGGCGATTCTCGATTTTGAGCAATAATGTGAAACCATCATAACTTTTTTTGTTTATGAAAATTATTGATTTCCGTAAAAACTTTCTAAAAGCACTTTTTCAAGCAGAATTCAGTGACGTTCTCAGCTTTTTTCTAGTTGGTTCCAACTTCGAGATATTGACCAAAGTCTGGTTTTTTTCAATAGGACACCCTATATATTAATAGCTCATTAGAAAGCTCTGCTTTTTCTGATTTCAATGATATAAAGTTCGATAGCCTTATCTCTAACAGTTTTCGAGAAAAAAAATTATTTCGGTTTTTGTCATAAGAAGCAATGTGTAAGAACTTTATATCTGTAAGGAAACTGAGAAAGGTCTCTTTCCAACACATTGTTTATTATTTATGACAAAAACAGATTTTTTTTTTCTCGAAAACTGTTAGAGATAAACCTATCGAACTTTATATTGTTGAAATCAGAAAAGGCAAAGCTTTCTAATGAACTATTAATATATGGGGTATCCCATGGAAAAAAAAACAGACTTTGGTCAATATCTCGAAGTTGGGACCAACCGAGGGACTAACTAGAAAAAAACTGAGAACGTCACTGAATTCTGCTTAGAAAAGTGCTTCCAGAAAGTTTTTACGTAAATCAATTTTTTCCATAAACAAAAAAGTTATGAAGGTTTCAGATTATTGCTCAAAATCGAAAAGCGCCCTCTAGCAGCTAAACGGTTGAAGATATCAAAATGCGGTTTGCACCAATCAAAATATCATGAAATTTGAGCCTCAGAGTGGGGGGTTCATTTTTTTGTATCTCGCTCAGAAATTGATGTTTCCTATTAAAAGTGTCCGAATTGGCCCACCCTGTACATACATATTTTCATATATTTCAGCTTTAAATCCCACAATAAATCAATCTATGGAGTTTCTGGGGTCCGAAATAATTGTCTAGAATCAAAACCTCGGCACACAAAAATGGATTTTTGAAAAATTTGAATAATCATAACTTTTTTTCTAACATATGTACATAGAACGCTAAAGTGATTCTTATCCTAGTAGAGAACTAGAAACTATGCAAATTTCAACTCATTTGGACTTATAGCTTCTCTGAGGAAAATTTGCGTTAAGGAATTTGTAGTGAATTCATCAATTTTCTGACGTCTTTTTCTCATAAAATCCAGCTTCAAATCTCAGAATAATTTAGTGTATGGAGTTTGGGGGATCCCGAATGATCATTTAGACACAAAATCTCAACATAAAAAAATCTGAAATATCATCAGAATCAGAATCGTTTATTGGTGCTCAAATACACAGTTAAGTTTTTATACAAGTCAAAATCAAAATACAATGATCTAAAATTACAATTTCACAAGCAATTTCATCAAAAATTTTATCAACCACCTATTCATTTTACATGACTTACTACTCCCTAATTTAAAATCATTTTAGTACTAAAATTATTATGATTTGGATTTTTAAAAACTTAAAAAAATCATTACTTTTTTTCTATTAGGTAGATAAAAAGCTGAAATTTTCAGCGATTCTTATCCTAGTAGAGGGCTACCTCGAGGGCTACAATCCCTAAAAATTTCAGCTCATTTCAGCCCTGAAAATTGCGTCAAACAATTTGGGGTAAATTTATCACTTGATTTATCAATAATTCAATTTTTCTGAGTGCCTGTTTTCATAGATTTCGGCTACAAATCTCAGAATAATTTAGTGTATGGAGTTTGGGGGATCCCAAGGGACTATTAAGACACAAAATAAAATCTCAACAAAAAAAAATTAAATTTTATCGTTTTAGTATTGAGCGAGGTATTGAGGTACCTTATGATTTAGATTTTGGAAAACTTTGAAAGGTCATAACCGAGGTCATAACTTTTTTTCTACTATAGATAGAAAGTTGAAATTTTCAGTGATTCATAATCCAGAAAAGGACTACAATCCCTGAAAATTTCAGCTCATTGGACTTATAGTTCCAGAAATAAAATCGTGTTAAGCAATTTGGGGTGATTTATCAACTTTTCAATTTTTCTGAGTGCCTTTTTTCATAGAATCCGGCTCCAAATCACAGAATAATTTAGTGTATGAAGTTTGGGGGATCCCAAAGGACCATTAAGACACAAAATCTCAACAAAAAAAAGATGAAATTTCATCGTTTTAGTACTGAGGTACCCTATAATTTAGATTTTGGAAAACTTTGAAAGGTCATAACGAGGGTCATAACTTTTTTCCTCGCTTTTTTCCTATTATAGATAGAAAGTTGAAATTTTCAGTGATTCTTATTCCAGTAGAGGACTACAATCCCTGAAAATTTCAGCTCATTTGGACTTATAGTTCCAGAAATAAAATGGTGTTAAGCAATTTGGGGTGATTTATCAATTTTTCTGAGTACCTTTTTTCATAGAAACCGGCTTCATATCTCAGAATAATTTCGTGTATGGAGTTTGGGGGATTCCAAAGGATCAATAAAACACAAAATCTTTTTAAAAAAAATCATCGTCTTAGTACTGAGGTAGAGGGGTGTGCAAATCATTCAGTAAGGTGTACAGTTTGGGATTCAGTACTTACCTTTCAGTATAATTGAGTATCGTTTAGCAATCATTATTTCAGTATTCAGTATTATTAAGTACTATCAAGTACCATTTAGTACATTTCAGTACCATATCAGTATTTTTCAGTATCATTCAGTATGATTCAGTATTCATTTATTTGACAAAAGTCAGTAATATTGAGTCTTTTTCAGTATTCTTTAGTATCTCCCAGTATGGTTCAGTACATTTCAGTACGTTCAGTAATTTCCATTATTCAGTATTTAACAGAATCGGGAATTTTCGACAAAGTCCGTCACGAGCTAACCAATGACAAGAGATCGGGCGCATTCTTTTTTTCACCAGTGGACCTACCGACGAGTAGTCTATCTTTGTCTCGTACATCGGAAATCGAAATGACTGACTCATAATGGTGGATAGATTGATGAAAAAAGAAAACGCCTATGGTGTAGAACGACGGTGGTGCAGGGTGATTGTCTTGATGATATCTGGCAAGGCATAGAGGGTTTGGGGATGATACTTACAGAGAAACAATATCTTAGAACTCTCGTGAAAACCGCTTGAGCTTGTGACGTCACACCGGCGAATCACCATTTTCCACAAGTTGTATTTATCATTGAAAACTCGGTACACACAATTTGGGGAATAACACAATTTATTTATTTATTTAATCTCACGTGGAATCGTAAACATCCAGGGAAATGCATAACACCTGCATGGATGCGTCAAGTCATAAAGCCGGTGTGACGTCACAGCTACTCGTTCATAATTTTACACCTCGTGACCTCGCTATCTCAAAAGTGGGAAATTTGTTATTAGATTTTTTTTTCTTTTCTAAAACTTTGATTTTTGGGTCGCACCCCATTCAAGATGTAGAATAAAACTGCTAATTCTGCAGTGGCGTCCCGGAGGATAAACAATTCATATTTGTGAAAATTTTTCTGGCATCTCTTCTCGAGTCTTCTCTTGATTTTTAAGAAAAAAATAATAAAACTTAAACTGCTTCTCTGCACGGCCTTGGGTCTTTTTTGCAAAAAAAGTCAAGTGAAACTGAAATTTAATATATTAATACATATAAGTTATAAGTTTTTTCTAAAATATTCAAAAATTAATAAATTTGAGTATTCTACATCCAAAGAACCTGAGAAAGTACCCCATTTGTTCAAAAAGTACGTATGCCAGTATAATCAAAATCAGCGAGAAGGTTTATGATTAATTAGTTTAAAACACTGACAATTTCATTACAAAAAAAAAATGATTTTTTTTTTTAGCGGAATATAATAGTTATTTATGATATAAGTGCTAAAAGTGACATTCTATTTTGTGAAAAGGGAAGTTTGGGACACGACGCCGAAGGTGTATTATTCCTAAAAGTAATCACTTTTAACACCAGTGTCATAAAATGGCATTTTAGACACTGACAGCATCCGTTAAAAATTACACTTTTAGTGACGTTTGTAGAAAAAGAATTTAATAAAAAAGATAACGCCATGTGGGTACCTCGGTGGGTACTTATAGAGAAAACAATGAATATCAGAATTCCAGCTTATATTATCAAAATTTCACAGTAGGAACTTGGGTCCTAGTTAAGTTTAAAGGGAAAAAATGTCTCAAGCATTATGTCGCCTATGTCGGTGAAATAACAGAAATGTTAGAAGTTGGGAATGAAGTGATAGTTAAATTTTCAAAAAAAAAACAGAAAAAAAATCATTTTAAATGAATGAAATTGTTGATATGTCTGCTGTTTCAATAGGCAGCATAGTGAAAACAATCCCATCTCCCACATTTGTTTTAAAAAACGACAGAGTCGTTGCCTTTAAATTTAATTTGCAGGATTTAACATCAATTAAAAATCAAGTAAAAACTTATAAAATTGTATTTCCTCTTTTATTTTCATTACATTCTTACCAATTTTTTTTTTTTTTTTAACTCAGAACAAAAAAATCCTTAAATTTTGTCTGCCTGCATTCAAATCTCAGTTATATAGCACTACATGAATATTTAACTACATAAAAAACGTATGTTGAAGTTTTTTATTCATTAAAAAAAAAGTTATAAAATCTAGAATAATTAATAATTAGTTAAGTATACTACTCTCGGGTCGGGTATACTGAATGTAGCAAAATACTGAACTCAATATTTTTTAGTATCTTAAGTATTGTTCAGTATTCTTCAGTACTGAATCAGTATCGTTTAGCAGTGTTCAGTATCAGTCAATATCATTCAGTATCATTCAGTATCATTCAGTATTATTCAGTATTATTCAGTATTATTCAACGAGTTATTCAGTATTTTCAAAAAAGTGGCGTTCAGTGTAGGTTTTTTTCAGTAGGTGTACAAAATTTACATGTTTTGCACACCCTTCGACTGAGGTACATAGCTACCTTATGATTTAGATTTTGGAAAACTTTGAAAGGTTATAACTTTTCTTCGATTAAAGATAGAAAGCTGAAATTTTTCGCGATTCTTATCCCAGTAGAAGACCACAATCCCTGAAAATTTCAGCTCATTTGGACTTATAGTTTCTTAATTAAAGTCGCCTTAAGGAATTTGTGGTAAATTTTTCAATACAAATGGCATATAAGAATGACAAACAAAATAATTTTTTTGAAAAAAATTAACAATGTGAAAGTGGGCTATTTCAAAAATCTTCTCTATTTCATTACGTCAGGTATAAATCGTAAAATATCTTCCCAATCCTTATTCCAAGTTTAACTTGATTTAACTGAATTGATAGACTTTGGTTGGAGTTTCCGAGGAGTTTTCTGATCTAAATAAAAATTCCCTACAAAATTACTTTTCAAACACAAAATCAATATGTTACTGTTCAAACAACTAAGAGATTCTAGGTAACAAAACACATGATGTGTGTTTACATAATAAAAACCACCGATTCTAGGTATAATAAAATAATGTAATTTTTAGAAAATAAAACAATAATTATTGCAGTAAGCTTTACTTTTTCCCATAATAAATAAATTGATTCACCTTCACTATTTACCTGAACTATTTACTAGTAAAAAGAACATCAACATCAATAAATAAATCGCTTGTTTGTATGTAGGACAACATAACCTCAAAGATGAAGAGAGCGGTGGTTCAAATCGATTTATGTACAATTTCAGCAACCAAAATCGATTTAATTCCAATGACAATACGTAAATTAGTCGACCACTTACCTGTTTCAACAAAATCGAACATTATAAATCCTCTCGGGGAGTTTTTAGCGCTGCTCCACAGCCAAACAAAAATTCAAGGTCCTGCCTGCGACTTTGAATACACACACAAGGAAATTATTTAGAAAACGCCCGATAATGTCACTAACGTGAAAACGCGAAAAATCGTTTATTAGAGGAGAATTGTTTTTCCATTTTTCTCGAGAAAAATCGTATCACACGTCCAAGAAAATTGATATTTTCAACATGGCCGCCATAAAATTTCGTCTTTTGAAGAAAAGAGGTTCTGTTGACCCTGATGTAACGAGCGATCCGATTGGTCGCGACACGCAATACTCGATTCCGATTGGTCGTGTTCAAGGTTAGGGGCAAAACATTGTTGGAGCACCTGTCAACAGAATTTTCTTTTATTTGTTTTTATATTTTAGGAAAAATAATATAAAAATCATCTAGAATTAAACATTAATTATTTAAACAACCTCATAATAATTAATTTAGAAAATCTCAATAATGTTTCCGTTTTTAATTATTTTTAAATTGAATAAAGTGATTTTTCTAGTGCAGCGCCATCTCTTATCTACTGCGCATATCGACTAATTGTTTTTAATGGGTAATTTATTAATTTGTAATTATTTATTGAAACAAATTACGAATCAAGTGCTTGAAATAATAAAAACCAGGTATAATAGTGTATTTCAAAGCTTTTCTAGGTTTTATTATAATATAATTTTAATTGCCTACATGGTTCGCCATCTGTTGAGCCGATGAGGAACTCAACCAGTTGAGGAGAAGCTTTCTGAATCTATTTTCATTTTCATGGGGCTGTAAGCAGTAGATTTTCCTAATGGAAAAACTAATGAAAATTTAAAAGAAAAATCACTAAAATGTGTTTTTTTTTAAGATAAAAGTTAAAATGACATTATGTTGGCAATACAATGTAAAATTGTCAATGCTTTAAAAAAATTTATGTAGAAAATGCTTGTGCTGCCAACATAGTTACTAAATTTTTGACTTGGGGAATCTTTAAAAATAAAACAGACTTTATAGTCCTTTTCACGTGACTCTGGTTTAAACTACAGTGACTCTAAACCACAGTGGCGACATTGAAGTGTTATTTTCGATTGGTTCTTCAAAATCCTATATATTCATATGGAATGAAAACGCCGCCATTTTGGGCCCTACCTCTTGCTAATAGACTTATCTATTTTACCAGACAAAGAGCTAATTATACGAAAACTTCATTACATAAAAAAAGACACAGAATGTTCATTGCGCAAGACGAGACAATCCGTTCTTCTTATTTGCACGGGATAAAAAAGGAAGGAGAAAGACCGCATGTTGTGCAACGTATTTGTCAAAAACAATTTTCGAATGTCACTTGTGAAGTAATGTCAAGTTGAATATTAATCGTACTTTTATTCTTGTCAGACCACGGGCAATGAACAAGGACAAGGAGATACTCAGCGTACAAAACGAACACTTCTCACCTGTACTGGTTAGCCAATAGAAAGGCATTGCCTCGTGTTGCGCGCGCATACCAGGTAAAAATAGATAGGTCTATTTTAAATTTGAAAATATAGGATTCACATGGACATCCATCATTGAAAATTGAAAACAACGTAAATTAAATACGTTGTTTTCAATTTTTTATGATGGGTGTCCATTTAAATCCTATATACAGGGTGTCCCACGGTGGATGACGTATTAGACGTTAAAGGAGAACTAAAAAGCGGATCATTTTGAAAATTTGGCAACCGGGATAAACGACCATGATCTAAACTTTAAAAATATTTTTGTTTATGCGGTGTTGCCGCTTCTACTCTAAACCAGTGGCAACATCGCTATTCTAAATGGAACACCCTGTATATGTGATTGCATATTTGGATTCTTACGTAAAATTCTGAGCAGATTTTATGTAATATACCCTATACCTAAGTTCAACTGTTTTGGAATAATTGACAGTTGAAAATTGACTTTTTCCAACTTTGACAGGCTGTAAAACCTGAATGGTTGTGAAACGGGCTCAAAGTTACACCTTCGGCAATGACAGGGATTGTCATTATAGGTTTGTTCCAACACCCAAGAAACCGTACAATGTACCGTCACGATTCTGTGCAAAGCTTAAAATAGGCCCCTTGCATCAAATTTTTTTATTGCTGATTTCGATAGTCCATGAAAAATAAGTCAACACGTGTTTTTTCTTTTTCTTGTTAGTCAAAAATTGTCGGAGATACAACGCTTTGAAATGTCCTTCCGACGTCATAACTTAGGTATAATACGATGTGAGTTGTGACATCGCACATGCTCAGTATATCTTTATATAAAAAACTTAATATTTGTATAACTTCCGGAATAATCATATTTGGGCGGAATAAAAAAAAAGTAACGATTTTTTTTCGATTTCCTACAGTTTGCAATAAACAATAATCAATTGAATTTTCCATGCAAGTACCCTATTTGTGCGTAGAATCCTAAATTCGTATACAGAGTGGTTTTGAAACCGTTCTTGGGACAGTTTTTGACGAGTTGGAACAGACCTAATAGGTCTGTTTCTGCAGAAATCACAAACCAGTCAGAAAGATGTTCATTGGTTGAAACTAGTTTTCTGATTGTTTCTGTAAGTTTTCAAGCAATGGAAATCGCTCTGACTGGTTTGTGATTTCTGCAGAAACAGACCTATTATTTGACAAAAAATCCGTTGTACAAAGACTGTTGGCCATTTCCACCAAACTATAACTAAGCTTTGATTAACTATGAAGCCCTTAAAAGTTAAGGGACGCTCAAATATAATTTCGTTCCCCATAGTTTTTGAGTGCAAGCTTAGCGTGTCGTGAAGCTTTGGCAACATTGAATTTTAATTGAAAGATTTGCGTACTTTTTCGTTTTTACATACAAGTCGTGTCAATGTTATCTGTCATTCGACGTTTCCCGCTAATTGACCTTTTGTTTGGACGCCATATTGCGGTGCGCGAACATAGTTGCCAACAGCAGAAAAACAAATTATTAGCGTTCTGTCAACTTTAAAATCCAAAGTTAATGAATAAATTACATTTAAAATTTAAATTTACCGCCTATTACGAATGTTTTTGGAAAGAAAAACCATCAATTTTAACTTGTATTGAGCAGAATAGAAATAATAAAATATCTAGTTGACAGCCCGCTAGTAATTTTTGGTTTTCTTGTTTTGGCAACTATGTTCGCGCACCGCAATATGGCGTGGAAACAAAAGGTCAATTTTTATTAGATGAAAATAATAATTGGCCGCGTTCACCAGATACAAACGTTGGTAAACGGTTTGCGATTGTTCTGCTGAACGCTATGTTGAATTTGTGTTAAAACCAAACTTTGCAAACGGTCGCCATTTTTGCAAGCATAATTTCAGAGTGTTTATAATTGACCTTTTGTTTGGACGCCATATTGCGGTGCGCGAACATAGTTGCCAAAAGAAGAAAACAAAAATTACTAGCGAGCTGTCAACATTAAAAACAAAAGTAACTAAATGATTGATCCTCACTATCCTTTTTGTTTGTTTACTTTCTCTCTCTGATTCTATAAACAATAAAGTCTAGGACTCATAACCGCGAAATTCGCTCTTTTTTGACATTCATCGATTAAAGGCGATTAACCGGTCGGTCATAGTTGACAGATAATCAATGAAGCAAACGTCATTTGTCAACCAATCGGTTATAAATGACGTTAAATGCATCGTTTATCTGTCAATATAACCGACTGGTTAATCGCCTTTAATCGACAATTGCTTCGACAATTTGACGTTTTATGCATGAATCTGCGGAATGAATTAAACGTCAAATTGTCGAAGCAATGTCAAAAAACAGCGAATTTCGCGGTTATGAGTAGGTACTAGGCTTGAGAAAGGAAACCGAAGTTTGGTAAAGTGAATAGGTAGATATTTTATTATTTTTATTCTGCCCAATAACAAGTTAAAATTGATGGCTTTTCTTTTCAAAAACATTGGTAATAGGCGGCAAATTTGAATTTTAAATGTAATTTATTCAGTAACTTTTGCTTTTAATGTTGACAGTACGCTAGTGATTTTTTTTTCCTACTTTTGGCAACTATGTTCGCGCACCGCAATATGGCGTCTAAACAAAAGGTCAATTGTCAATACTCTGTTTTGTGTGGTGACCTGTCATTCAGAAGGTGACGTTCTATCATTGAAAATTTGAATCGTTCAGCAGAACCAAGAGTTTACCCAACATATTCTGTTAGTATTGATATTTGGTGAGCACCAGGCAACCGCGACTATGCTTTCGCTTTTCTGGGATCCCCCCAAACATATTTGTGTTGGCAGCTACAGGGTTTTCCTGTGTATTTTTGGCACCTCACCTGAAGGCCGGTTTCTCAATAGCAAGCAAGTCACCCCCGGGTCAGAGCAGTTAACCATAACTCCAGGGTAAACATTGAAATTGGACACGTTTACCCTGGACTAGCTATTGAGAAACCGACCCTGAACGGTTAATTGAATAGGTATCAAGAAGATTTACCTATACAGGGTGTCCGTTTTACGAGAGCAATCATTGGAATATAGGAAACGGTAAGAGATACAGGTTCGGTTAAATTGGGACAAAGTTGCGCAATTTCTTGCTTAACAAAACGCTACTTGGAAAATTCCGAATACTTCCGGAGATACACGGAAATCAAAATTTTGTAAAATCATTTCTATTTTTTCCTGGACTCATTTGTAAAGGTATTTCAAATAAACTTCACTTAATTGGGGCAACTTTCTCCCCTTTACATAATGGTGTAACCAAATTTGAAATCCGACGTTTCGTCTTTTGCCGATCATCATCAACTTTATTGTATTCGGAGTTTCTTGATCTCACAAAAGCAGTAACACATTTGGCCATTGATTGCGATTTTGTATCTCTTACCGTTTCCTATATTCCAATCGTTGTCCTCGAAAACCGGACAACCTGTATACAAAATCCAAATAAAAACCTTTTTCTACTACCTATTCAGAAGATGTAAAATTTCACTTCACGCACTAGTGCGTAAAGTAATTCACTTCACACACTAGCAGTGCGCACCACCTGTTCAGGTGGAGTGCAAAAATATACGGGAAAACTTTGCAATTCCCATTTTTTATTTCAAAGAAGAAAAGCAATAAAGTAAGAACAAGTGCCCCTCCTAATTTTTTCTGGCCCAGCCTGGCCCCCCCTAACGTAAAACCCTGGCGTCGCCACTGGTCTAGAGCAGCGTGGAGTCGGGGAAGAGAAACAAACAGGGACAGTTTATTCAAAAAAGCCGGACACCCAACTATACAATAAAGGAAAAAGTGCTGCTATTATCACTAACATCAAAAAATGAGAACATATAATCGAAAATAAAAATGAAAACAGACGGAGTATCTACACCAGACATTAGAAAATTGAGATCATTATTTATCTCAATTCAATTTTAACGTTTGGTTATGTCAACAAAACATATAGGTATGATGCAAATTGCTTGCGCTTATCATCCCCACTTTGTTAAGGTCCTAGAAATTTCTATGCTTAGTTAAGCTTATCTTGATGATACTAGGTGAGACTGGTGGAAACAAAATTATAATATAAGCGGCACTTAACGTTAAGTAAACTTAAATTTGCGTTGGTGGAAACGGCCATGATTTACCCAAAATAGCGAAAAATTACAAGACCTGTCAGTCGGGTGTCCCACTTTAAATGCTCACGACTGCACCTAATCCTAATAATAGTCATCAAATACGTTGTTTTCAATTTTTTATGATGGATGTCCATTTAAATCCTATAATATATTTATATTTTTGTGCAACCATCCGCAAAATGAGCTTTCGCGGCCGCCACACAGTCCGCGAAATTCAATTTCGCGGCCGTTGCCCTTGGTGACGGCCGCGAAACTATAAATCAAAATTTGACACTTTGACAACAACAATAAGTAAATTTTATTTCCAAATTCTTCAGAACAACATAAATTATTTAGGATAAATATTAACACTTACATCACAGTTTGCATTATTACTAATATTTACTCCTGAAGCTGAAGCAACTAATAATCCAGTGTTTTTGAATTGAACTCTCAAAACTTCTCATTTCGGCATTAAATTAGCCAATATGCTTTCAGACACCATTTTGACGTTTTGTTTGTCACACCAATTTTTTGAACTCGCAGTAACAATTTTCATATTGCCGCTTAGTTTTCCAGGTATTAACTCAGAAATAGCTGATTGAACCATATTTTTTAGCTCTGGAGGAGTGCAAGAGAGTGAAACATCCACGATTTTTTGAGAACCGTCAAAATTTTTTGTGTATTTGTTTACTTGCAAAATATGTCATCCATGACATCCATGGAAACGCTGTGCCACCATAGCCACCAGGTTATACATCAAACTGGTAATTAGTTCCACATGTTTGTTGAAAGGAGTACATTTTTTTCTATAATTCCACATAATTTTCATGGTTGCACAAAAAATAGTGTGTATACCATGACCGCGAAACTTTTTAGCGTCCTCGAGATTATCTTGCCTCGGCCGCAAGCGGCCTCGGCGATAACTTTTCTCTACGTACGCTAAAAGGCACTTCGCGGCCTTGGTATACAAATAACTATTAAAAGTAACAATAGGTTGGGCACAAAATGGCGGCGGGATCTTTATTGTCGCCACTGTATGTAAAGGCTTATAGTCACTGTAGTTGGATCAAAGCCGCTTAAGGCCGTTTTACAGCTTGCAAGAAAACTTGAATGCAATTTTTTGCATGCAAGAAAGTTGCATTCAAGATTTTTTGCACGTCGTTTTACACCTTGCAATTTGACTTGTTTCCTTCTCTAACCTCAACAATACTTTTTTGTTTTTAATCAGCTTTGCCAGACTCTAAATATGGAAGTGTGGTACACGCTAAAAACTGTCGTACAGGGACGTACGCGCCACAAATACTTGTGGTACACATTACTTTACATTTTTAGTAGGTACATATTTACTTGAAAAATATGATTTTTTTGGAGAGCGCAAAATGTTGAAAACTTGAAAATAGACCTTGCATTAAAAATTACAGCAACAGGAGTGTCCGGAAATCAAATAAAACTATTTATTAAATTTACTAAAGTCATCTCGATTAAAGTACTTTGTGGATAATAAGTCAAATGGGAAATAAATTCTTTTGTAACGTTGACAATAATTGCTAACTTAATATGAAAATTCCTGTCAAAAAAATTTCTATCGGAATAATCCTCGAACTTTGATAATTGCTCAACTTTCTCAAGCTTATAAGGCAATTTTTCGCAAGGATAATTAAGCATAATCTGATTATGCTGGGTTATTTGATGTGTCAATTGTGTCATACTCCCCTCTAACTCCCTCACCATCAGATTTTGGGCCTGCGAGTGACGTCACTATCAACAGATTATAATGATGACGTCACCCGCAGACCTCGATGGAATGGTCGCGATTCAGGATGTGCTAGGAGTTAATTTTTTTGGTCTGTTCTCTGTTCTTACAGTAGAAATTAGGTATTCTTGGGCCCCGACGGAGTAAGGGGAGTATGACACAATCGACATCACCTAATCCAGCATAATCGATTATGCTTGATTATTCTCGCGAAAAATTGCCTATAGACTGTATTCAAGCAACTCTGTTATAATTTTTTTTTCCCAATTTGGCCAGCACTCATAAGAAAAAAGGAGAATTTAGAAAGGTACATATTACCATAAAATATTACCCACTCAACCCAAGATTTCAAAGCTGTGGTACATTACCGTACTACCGTACGCATTGATTTTCTTGTAACGAACATGCCCCGAACTGTCGTACAAATACTACACCTGTCGTACGTCTGGCAACGCTGTTTTTAATGTTGTGTTGTTGATGTTTGCACTTTCCAATAATGAAAAAAGTGATTATTTATTTATTTTATTTATTTATTTGATCATACATACAAGTTTTGATTCACAATAAGTTGTAAGGATTTACTCTTAATTAAATTCATATTAAACAAGATTTATTTTGTAGCACCTAGATGTTATAAACATCTGTATGTGCTGTAAATGTAGGTACCCAATATTTTTAATTTAATGTTAGGGATATGTTATACAATTAAAGAGAATCAAAAAATCGAAAAAAATAAAAAAATATCACAAATACTTAGACGGTCGGCGAACACAAACAGTTCGCAACCTCTTTTCCCCTATTTAAGAAGAAGAATGACAAAGAAAAAAGAAAGTAACAAAATGAATAATCGACAAAAACCCCGTTATCACCCACCTAACTCCAATGCCAAATCAAACCTAATTTAACTTAATCCTAAATTAAACCTATACCCAAATTAGGCCTCAATCAAACAACCTTTCAAATTGACGGTGATTTCGTAAAACTGTCTCTTTGCTTAGAGTTCTGAAAGATTTCAAATTTCCACATTTCCTTATGGAGAAAGGCAATAAATTGTAAATTTTTGGTCCTAAATAATTTATATATTTCAGATTTAGATTGTTGTTGCTCACTGGTAGTTGTAAACTATTTTTTGCTCTGGTACGAGTGTTATGTTTATGGTCAACAAAATGCTGCAGTTCAGGGTTCTTATGCATGAAAGTGCACGCTGTCAATATATATATAGATCTTACGCTACAAATATCATCATTGAAAAGTAAATGTGATGGGTATAATCTATCTTTTTTGAATATAATTTTAAGTATGTATTTCTGTATAATGTTTAGTTTGTGTAGACTATTATTGTATAGTCCTCCCCAAACAATAATACCATACCTGATAATGGATTCGATGAAGGCTTTATACACCATCATCAAATGTTTTCTATTTAAAAATTCTCTCAATAAGTAAAATTTGTGTATAAGTTTCCGTATTCTGTTAGATAGATATTCAATTTGAGGTTGCCATTTAAGAAACTTGTCAATTATGATCCCCAAATATTTTGTAGAAGCGGTTTCCTTGATAGTCTGATCATCAACAATTATTGAATTAAATAAAGGTCGGTTTACATTATTGAGGGAGAAAGCTATATAGTTAGTTTTTAATATATTTAACGTTAATTTGTATGTTTGTAGCCAATTTCTTATAATTTTGAAACATCTTACTGATTTTTCCCTCACTGTTTATAAGTCGATATAAAAAGAAGAAAGCAATAGCAGCCACTTTAAGTCATAATTGCTAAAAATTCCTCAGCTTGCGCGAAAACCTTCAAGAAAAATGGCACCAAACCGATTGCATGCAATGCCATTCAAGTTTTAAGAATCTTGCAGAAAACAATCACCTGACTCACTTCTGCGCATGCCCTCGTTCAAGTTTCTTGCATATTGCAAGCTGTAAAACGGCCTTTCTCTCTCAAATCATGAGTCCAGGGCTGCGTTCAGGAATGGCTACGGCCAAGCCAAAATTGGCATTTTGCGTTCGAGTTCGGCTCCAAACTACGTGGTTCGGCATTACAGGTGGAGGGGGAAAAGTAGGTTTTGGCATTAGCATTGCCGTCCTTGAACGCACTCCTGGTAAACGCTACCAATAATACAATCTCTCTGTAACGGATAGAGATCGTTTTCTCTATCTCTATTGACGTTCCCTCTCTATTGATTTCGAGAAGAGAGAAGAAGACAGCAAGTGCCATAGCGATAGGGATAACGATCTCTATCCGTTACAGAGTCCCAGGCGGCTACACTTGCAGCCATGAGTTGCGCGCAGATGTCATTTTTGGTAAAACAAGAGGGTAGGGATTCTCAATGAACTGATAAGGATACATTTTTTTTTTGCACTGATTTGCCAAATGGAAAACGCTATAAAATCACGCACGATTTGACACACGAGTCACACGACTCGACAACGAGACGCAACTCGATCCGTGGGGCGGATTACGAACTCTCGATTCGAACCGAAACCGCCATAGATTTCGAACGCATTCCTATGCATTCACATGGAGTGCGTTCGAAATCCATGGCGGTTTCGGTTCGAATCGAGAGTTCGTAATCCGCCCCACGGGGGCGGATGGTATGATTCCAATAGTTGTATTCCTTTCACACCTAGGAGGAGTCCGGAACAGCTCCGGGGCTTCACGCGCTTATTCCTTTCGAAAAGTGTTTGTTGCACCACGCATCTGTTCATTGCAAATCGGGGGCGACTGAACACCGGAGCGAGTAGCTCGAGTGTTTCAAACTCTTGAAAGGAATACAACTAATGACAAGTCACACTTTTATTGGTAGATCTAGTGCGGAACTAGTGCAATTTTTTCTATTTCTGTCTTTCTTCTATGCGTTGACTAAAGGATGCAAATACAGTGCGCACTGAATCTACTGATGTTTCCGATTGGTAGATTCAATGCGCACTGAATGTATTTGCATCCTTTCAATTGACCTGTAGAAGAAAAAGATAGAAATAAAAAAAATTGCACTAGTTCCGCACTAGATCTACCAATCGGAAACCCCATACCAATCCCATACACCAATCGGTACGAAATGTACTCGAATGAATTCGAAAATACGACCCCAGTACAAAGCTAGGTTCTTTAATGAATGAAATTGCTATAGTTGTATTCCTTTCACACCTAGGAGGAGCCCCGGAACAGCTCCGGGGCTTCACGCGCTTATTCCTTTCGAAAAGTTTTTGTTGCACCACGCATATGTTCCCTGCAAATCGGGGGCGACTAAGCACCGAAGCGAGTAGCTCGAGTGTTTCAAGCTCTTGAAAGGAATACAACTTATAACCAGCATATCATACTTCATGCCAGAAAGAAGAAAAAACATAACGAACATAACATAACCTCTTTTTTTTTAATAATAACTACTTCATTTCCTTGAATTTGTAAATTAACGTTTATTTTAAAAGGACTATGACTGCCCCACAAGAACAGGAACCTTGCTCCAGCTCCAGCCTTGAACCAGAAAAGAAAGTAGAACACAAACCTTCAAAAAAGGGCATTTTATACCTATCCACCATACCACCTTATATGAATGTAACCAAAATCAGGGAAGTCTTCAGCGAATTTGGAAAAGTAGGCAGAGTATATCTCCAATTATTGGATAAAGGCAAGTACCCTATATTATCAAAATAATACCCAATTTAATTGACTCGTTATTATTGCAGAAAAATTCCAAGATAAAAAGCAAAGAAAACGCAAAACCAGCAAAAAATTCACAGAAGGTTGGGTGGAATACGAAAAAAAATGCGTGGCCAAACGTGTGGCCGCTCTTCTAAACAACACCCAAGTGAGCACCAGAAAAAAATCCAAACAATATGATTACACGTGGAACATTAAGTATTTATCAAACTTTAAGTGGACACACTTGCACGAAAGGCTTGCCTATGAAAAAGCAGCTAGAAGCAAAAAATTGAAAGCAGAAATCCAAATGGCCAAGAAAAAGACTAACTTCTTCACAGCTAATTTGGACAAAAACAAGAAAAACATTGACAGTGTTAATAAAGAATTTGAAAATATGGATGAAATTGGTACAAGTACTCATAAGGATGTTGAAGATGAAAGCAAAGAGACAAGAAATGAATTTTTACAATCATTGTTTTCATGACTTAAATATATTATTGTTTTAAACTAATTTTGTCTTGTTCTTGCACTGGTTTTGTATTCCTGCCAATAATTTTTTCTCCATTTAAATCAATGGCAAAATTATAATCCACAGCTTCTGCAAGTGCCTTATCTATTGCATCATCAATATTTTCTTTAGTAATGAAGTTAACTGAAGCTTCCTTTTCCTTTCTAACCAATTCTTCAGTAAACTCAAACAATTCCTGTTCCTTGATTATCTCCTGCTCAATTCTGTTTTTGGCAAAAGCAATGTCTCGTTCCAATTCTTCAGCCAGTCGTTTTTCTCTTAAAATTTTATTTTCTTTGTTCCATTTGTTATTGATCTCGTGGCAAACTGCAAGGTCTTGTTTGAAGCTTTTTAAAATTTCTTCGGGATCTAAACTTGCTTGGTTTTTAGTGTTATGTTTTTCAACCAAGAAATTTTTCACCGATTTCTCGTGATTTCTGTAGTCGTTGAATAACCTACGGATTTCTCGAGTTTCATCTTCAGGAATAACAGGCCTAAAATTTGTTTTTTGGTTATTATCTCGTAAAAGAATGAGAAATTATTTTACCTTTTTGGTATCCTAAATATTTTGCTTTTCGCTATGGGCACCCATCGCGGTTTTCTGTGCGACTTTTTCACAGGTAGTAAAGCAGGATTATAAGGCAGAGTGTTGGAACTAGTGGAGTAACTGATGGCTTCAGTAGCAGATATCCTTAGGAAGTTGAAATTGTTAATTATACGTAGCATTATTATATTGAGGACCTAGAAATGTCCTTGTTTAATCTAAAAGATAATTATTATTTATTCAAATAAGCTTTTATTTTTGTATAAATAAATAAGTGAAAAAAGTAGGGTTAGGTTTTGATCTTGACATTTGTCAGGTGGTGAGGTGAACGTTGCCAAGTCTCCATCGAGATTCGAGAAAACAAGAATGTTCTTCACTGGACTTGCTACAAATCATAAAAATTTCGTATCGAAAGTATTGAAATTTTCTCATATCAATATCGATATGGAAAAGATGCAAAAACTTTGACATCCCATATCCCATGAATATCGATAAACTCTTCTTGGATGATATGACAACACTGTTATACAATTGTCACTGTCAAAATCCTCCGTCAAAGAAAAAATCCACTGACAAATATTCGTCTGTAAAAACAAAAATTTATCAATAAATTTTGTATTCTATTTATCTGCTTTTTTTCAATAAATTATGATTCACTCGGTTCGAAAATAAGCTAAAATTATTCTAAAATCTGATCAAGTAACATCGTCGTTGAATTAAATAAAAAAATGGGCCTGTTTGGGAACACCACAGATGCGATTATTGTTGAAGAAGTTGGTGAGTCATTTTTATTTATTTAATTATTTATTCAATTTTTGTCTTGTGGTTTGTTTGTACCTTCATAAATTCAAATTTAATTAAATTTCACTGATTTTATATGGATTTTTGGCTTGCCAACAAAACAAAGTTGCAACATATTTGGCATAAAAATGGCCTCGATGTGTGATTAATTAATTCATTAGTTAACAATGAGCTACTGATATCAACAACACTTTATTATCATTCTTTAAAGTACTTATTTATACAGTATATGGATTGGGGACAATTGATCGTAGGAACAATGTCCTATGGAAATCACTTTTTCTGCTAGTGTATGCTTGACTATGTAAAGTACCTACCTACTTACTTTAAGTTGAGCTTCAAGTACTCTTCAAAAGATGTAAAATTACATGTCACATAATACACCATTTCCAACAGTATTTTAGAAAGCTTCGATAATTGTATTTCAGAAAAATCATTTGTATTTAAGAAATTTATTTCATTATTCATATGGGGGATTTCTTAAATAGGTACAAATGACTATTCTAAAATACAATTGAAGTTTTCTAAAATACTATTGGAAATGGTGTAGTGCGGAAAGTCATTCACTTTACACACTAAAGCGTAAAGTAAACAAAAAACATACTAGAACAATTTCTATAAATTAAAAACTATCATGTCTTTGGTTTTATTAAATTTAAATATTTCTCACCATATAGAAACAAATCATCATTTTGAAGCAATTTTCATGAACAAATATCTCTGAAAAATCGATATTGTTGTATCACTGTTTTTATAGAGACAGACACCTCCATTTTAAGCTCTTACACTAGTTAGTTTTAACTTCAACAAACCAATAAATTGATATTTTTGCATATCTACCAACCATCGCGCCTGCAAAACATAAACAATTCAGTTGAAATATGAACATTCAAATTCCACAAAAAATATCAAGGTATCAAAATGCTCTAGAAAAACTAGGCAAAATCGAACCATCCTCAATCTATCAATCAGCTAATCAGCTGTTTGTTATATCTTTGGCATGCACATGATAATTATGTGAGGTACCTAACTAGGTATCTATAGCTACTTTCCAAAGAAGTTTTTTTTTGGCAAAAATCTCAGTTCATCCATCGTTTTTTTTGTTTTAATAAGTCCAAAATGCAATAATGTTTCTATTACATATTCAAAAATTGTTAGATTCTGTGGGTCCTAATGTTCACCAGAACCGATAAACTGTATTAGTTTCTTACGGCCAATTTCATAATAGAGAATTAAAAGTTACTTTAGCTAAATAGACTTTAAGGATAGGATTTTTCAACTTCAAATAGAGCATTAAATTTAAAGTTTACTTTAAGTTGATTATGAAATTGGCCGTTAGCAAAAATACCTACATAAATAGTAGATACCCGCAAGTATGTATAAAATTTGATATTATAAAAGCCTTTGCTGCCCTTATTTTGCATTGAAAACATGATTTTACTTATACTGAGGGGTCAATCGGTATGCTTACAAATGTACAATGATTTTCATATTTGGCAATCACTGATCAATGACTCTCATGTATTCCCATTCAAAGAATTGCGACTGATTGCCAATGATTTTCAGATATTTTTGCATGATTACCAGGTGATTTCCATTTTTTCTGGGAATTCCTATATCATTCCTAATTAATTACCTGATTTCCTCAATGATTTCCTATAATCATCCGATTTCCAGCTAATTTTATTACAAAAATGATTTATTTATTTATTTATTTTCACTTCCAACGGGCAGCGGCCCAATTTTACAAATATTGCCACAATAATAATATTAATACTAATAACAAACCACATACTTATAAATAAAAATTTTAAAAAGAGTACAATAAATTATTTCTAAATTAAAAAATTGAAAGGACAACAAAAAACAGCCAAAAACAGATCACAGGGTAAATCACTAGATTACAAAACAATATCACAGTGATTGCTTCATTTGGTGCAAAGACGCAGCAAATATGTCCACCTGTATCTCATTGGCATAAGACATAGCCCGATTAATGGTTGTGTGTTGGCCATAAGAGGTACGATGTCTCTCCAACGAAAAACAGTGCACAGCTCTAAAATTCCTCACTGGGACATTCAAGTTTACAGCCAAGAGCAACTCAGGGCAATTCAGATAACCTCTGAGCAACTTAAAAATCAATAACTGATCAAATTTTCTACGCCTATGCTCCAATGTTTCCAATGACAAATTCTGCAAAAGCTGACCATGATCAATAAAATCTGAAGGTATTCCTATTTTGTACCCTATGTATCTCAAGAATTTTCTCTGTACACTTTCAACTAATTCAACATACATTTTATAATGTGGTGACCACACACAGCTATTATTTTCAAGATGGGAACGAACCAAAGACACATACAAACACTTGAGAGCAGAAACATTCTTAAAGTCTCTTGTGTGTCTTCTGATAAAACCCAACATTTTCAATGCTTTATTACAACATGCATAAATGTGTTCAGAAAATGACAATTTTGCATCGAATACAACACCTAGGTCACGAATACTAGAAACATTTTCAATAACATTATCATTTATATAATAGTCATTTAGTTTGGGAGAATTTTTCCTAGAGAACTGAATATATTTGCATTTCTTGCCATTCAATGTCATCTCGTTCTCAACACACCACTCATGGAACCTCAGAAGATCATCCTGCATTCCCCTGTCTGGGCCTTCTTGATTTATACTCTTGAAAATTTTCAAGTCATCGGCATATAACAAAAATTGGACATGATGGAAGCAAGACCCTATGTCATTGATAAATAAGCAGAACAGGAGTGGTGCAAGATGACCCCCCTGAGGCACCCCAGAGGTAACACTAATAACCTCAGATTGAAATGACTTCACCTTTACAATCTGGCTTCTGTCTACAAGATAAGAATACAGCCATTGAAGAAGTGAACCACATACACCATATTTGGAAAGTTTTCCTATCAACAATGCATGACTCACCCTATCAAAGGCCTTGGAGAAGTCGGTATAGATAGAATCTACAACCTGACCGGCCTCCAAGGCCCCCGATATGGCTCGTTCATACACTAGCAAATTTGTTGTTATAGATCGACCACTGGTAAAACCATGCTGTTCTGGAATTATTATATTTTTAAGTTTTTCAGTTAAAAAATCGTTTACCAGTGATTCAAATATCTTTGGGAAATGAGACAATAATGTAATAGGGCGATAATTCTCAACATCTTCCTTGTTGCCAGAGTTTTTGGAAATCGGACATACAAAAGATAGTTTCCAATATTTTGGAAAAACTCCAACAGACAATGATTTATTATACAACAGCCACAAGGGTCTAGATAAGGCTAGTGCACAGTTCTTAAGAAATGTTGGAGGTATTCCATCAGGTCCTGGACCTTTATTTATATTGATGTGATTCAGCTTATTGAAAACTTCACCAATGTTAATAGATAACTTATTGATATGTACCATGTCTCGAAAAGCAACAAGTTCACAACTGCTCACATTACCCGTAGGACCAGCAGACGCGTAGACCGATGCAAAGTGCCTTGCAAAGAGATTTGCAATGCCCTCACCATCAGACGCCACGCCCCCCTGATAATGGAGTGTAGGTGGCAACTCTCTAGAATGAGTTTAAGAATGGATATATTTCCAGAAATTTTTGGGATCTTTTAATACCTACATTATGCTCAGTTCTCTCAATATAATCAAAATAACATCTTTCTGCTTGAACCTTACAAGCAGCTCTCAGCTGTTTAAAATAATTGTAATCTTCCAAGCTATAACAATTATGTTTGTATCTTTTATGAGCCAATAGTGAGATTTTTCAATTCAGGACTAAACCATATTGGGAATTTAAACTTATTTTTAATTTTTTTCTTTGGTGTATGCAACTCAATGGCTTGACAAACAATATTGTAAAATAAATCTATATCACTGTCGATACAAGAATCTAAAACTACATCCCAATATATATTCAGCAGTATTTCACTAACTGCATTAAAATTACATTTACAAAAATCATAAATTTCATCTTCAAATTCTAAAAAATCACAGACAGTATCACATTTAACATTAATTAATAAAGCAGGATGATGCCTATCACAGTTCAATAATGGATCGTCTATCAGTTCCACACAATCAGAGCAATTATCACAAAAAATTAAGTCAAGAAGTACACCGTTAACATTCCGAATGGTATTTATTTGACAGAGATTGAGGAAAGGAAAAGTCTGTATGATTGACTCAGCTGCAGGGCAGTACCCGGTGGTCATAGTACCCAAGGAATCATTGGTCCATGCAAGCTTTGGTAGGTTGTAATCACCTGCAATACACAAACCGAAGTCTGGATATTCTTGCGCCGCACGTTCAACTGCGGTACTGTGGAGGTCATATTGTTGTGCATTTGAGGCAGGTGGGATATACACACAACAAAATAATTTTTTAAAAGAACCAAATTCCACAGCAACCCACACTTCTTCAGAGTGCTCATTAGCTATGTCAATCAATCGGGACTGTATACCTTTAAGTATAGCCACTAGTACACCTCCATTTCTATTCTTACCAGTCTGTAGAGCATTTCTGTCTCTTCTGTAGATATTATAATTGCACATACCGAGTTCAGCATCTGAGTACTCATCATTCAAAGAAGTCTCTGTCATCATAATAATGTCATAATGGCAAGTAGAAATATTATTACACAAATCAACAAGTTTTGTCCTTAGCCCATTTACATTTTGGTAATATATATTCAAAGAATGAGCATCAGTACCTAATACCTCTGCGGTCTTTGAGATCGATTCTGGCCTCTCTGTAAAAAATGACTCGGCTTTACAAAAGGTTGCCTATCATTTCCTCGGTCATTTCTAAAAAATGTATAGTCTCTGACTGTCACATAAGGTGGCCAAAAATTCACTTGTTTGAGCTGAATCTCATATAAGGAGTCGATACCAACCTTGAAACTGTTGAAGACGTCTCCGCTGCTTAGTTGAGTAACACTTATATCTTTTAGGCTTATGGCAGGTATTTTTTCTTGGATGTATTTTAATAGTGTTTGGCAATTAGCGCTGGTAACTACTCTGCTAACATGGAACCACTTCTTTGATGCTACACCTGCAAAACCACTCTCTGACATCTGTGTTTGTGTCTGTCTCTCATCATTAGGATTGGTCCGAGTATGACTGTGGGATTGTTTAACACCCAGAAGTTTTGACTGGCGACTACCTTCAGGGTTCCTTGTTGCATTAACTGTTGTTCTTTGTGCAGCCCATGCATTTTCCACGCCGCGATTTACCTGGCTAAGGGTGATCTTCGGATTGTTATTGATATTGTTTGTTTTGTTATTGTTGTTGACGCACTCGACGGTACTGTCAAAGATGTGAACATTTGAATGATGTCTAATTGTTTTGCATTGATACGACCAAAATAAACAGTTTTTTTTCTTATGAAAACATGTTTTCATTGAAAAATTGGCAACTTCTGTATTTGCAACACTTCCAATAGTTAGCAACTTTTATTTTCATGGTTGTCCACACCCACACCAATTTTGTTGTTGGTTTAAATAGCTGTTGAGCTCTAGATAACATTGCGTGTCTACACTGTATAATATGGAGCTAAAATAGTGGATATTTCTTTGATTTCACTAGGATGTTCATCTGAATCAGAGACATCTTCAGTTAGGGTTTTACTTGACAAACTTATTTCTGATTCTGATTCAGATGTGCTATCGTTTTTGCTTCTCGCCCTGCCTAGTATTTATTCTACTTTTCAAGTTTTTATTGCCTCGGATTCCCGACTTTTCCTTTTGTGTCTTTCCCAGGGACATTTCCATAGCTCTTAATACTCGATCGACAAACGTCCCTGCTTCTCTGAAAAGAACCAAATTAAAGTTGAGCCCTGAATAATCTCTTAATTGTAGCGAATGGTTTTGCTAAACCCTGATGTGTTAAGAAATTCTGTGTCTTCGTTTGGCAGGTCGGATTCGAGAGATGTTTCAAGATTCATGTTTTCATTTTTATGTTTCACAACATTGTTATACTTTAGGTCTGTTTCTGCAGAAATCACAAACCAGTCAGAGTGAATTTCATTGGTTGAAAGTAGTCAGAAAACTGGTTGTTGGCGACTTGCACCAATCAAAAACGCTCTGACTGGTTTTTGGTTTCTATGAGAACAGACCTAATCTTCATCTCATTCGTCTTCTTCTTCAAGTTTTAAACTCTTCGTAGTCTCGGGTTCAGTTATTGGCGAGGCTATTGGGAAACTCTTTGGGATATCATATTCATTTCAAATTGTCTAGCACTCAAGTTTCCTGAAACTTAGTCTTAAAGGCAAATACACAATTTTTGGGTTAAAATGAGATGATTTTCACATGATTCTCAGCGATTGCCAATGGATTCCTATGTGATTCCCATGGAGTCCTAGGAGATTCCTAGCGATTCCTAGGTTAATGCCAGGGATTGCCAAGTGATTTCCATGTATTCCTGATTGATTAGAATGATTAGATACTATTTGATTCCTAAAAAAATTTACAATGATTTCCACTAGTGGTTTAACCTTCGACTTATACCCTAGGTTGTGAAGTACGTAAGTTACTTTATACTCTAGGGCGTAAAGTGGTATATTTTTTCAAATTTATGGCTTTATATTATTGAGTAGAGAAAATTTTGTATGCAACAGGTGTGTGAAGGTGAAGCACCTTTTTTCACTTATGTTATTGTCAAAATTGACAGTCAATAAAAAAGGTTCACTTTACACACTTGTTGCATAACTAGCTATTATTTCAATTGCAATGAAAAATTACCTGCAACTTTTCTTCGGGAGCATAGACCAAGGTTTTTAAATATTATAGCAGACGAAAAGGTCCCTAATTTTCAAGTGTAGAGAAACGTCTAAACATTTATCAGTTTCCATTTCAAATAAGTTATAATGATAGGCTTTTTCGTAAAAGCCTAAGGACATTATTATTCAAGCCTTATGATTTAGATTTTTGTAAACTTCAACATGTTACGCAATTTGGCCCTGAATTTGGGGTGAATTATCAATTTTTCAATTTTTCTGAGTGCCTTTTTTCATAGAATCCGGCTCCAAATCTCAGAATAATTTAAGTAGTGTATGGAGTTTGGGGGCTCCCGAATGATCATTGAGACACAAAATCTCAACATAAAAAAAATTGAAATTTTATCATCTGCTGCTTTTGCCTTATGATTTAGATTTTTGTAAACTTTAAAAAATCATAACTTTTTTTCTATTATCTACATAGAGATAGAAAGCTGAAATTTTCAACGATTCTTATCCTAATCACAATCTCTGAAAATTTCAGCTCATTTGTACTTATAGTTCCAAAAATAAAATCGCGTTGACCAATTTGAGGTGAATTTATCAATTTTTCAATATTTCTGAGGTCCTTTTTTCATAGATTTAGGCTTCAAATTTTAGAATAATTTAGAGTATGAGTTTGGGAGGTCCCAAATGATCATTCTATAATAAATAGAAAGCTGAAATTTTCAGTTATTTTTATTCTAGTACAATTCGATTTCAGCTGGGAAAAAAGTCTATTGCACATTGACTTTTGGTTGTGAATAAGAAGCTAATTTGACTTATTAAAAATACTTAATTCTAAATATTGCCTTTCATTATTTAGAAAATGCAACCAGTGACAAATTAGTAGAAGAAGACTGGGGAAAAATTATGACCATTTGTGATAAGGCCGGCAAATCCAGTGAGGACGCTAAAGCCTGGCTCAAAGCCATTGTAAAACGTTTGTACAATTCTGATCCACATGTTGGTATCAAAGCTGTAACTGTAAGCTATTTTCTTTTACTTAGTGCATTTATTATTGCAACAAAATTATTATTTCAGCTATTAGACGCTTGCGTTAAAAACTCTGGCAAAACATTCCACATCGAAGTAGCCTCTAGGGATTTTGAAAACGATTTTAATAGGTTGATGACCAAAGGGCATCCACATGTAGCCAAAAAATTACGAGATTCTTTGAAACGTTGGTCGGAAAACGAGTTTAAATCTGACGGACAATTGAGCTTGATACCTTCACTGTATCACAAACTTAGAGGGAGCTACGATTTTTCTAGTTCAGAAACAGTGAGTACAATACTACTTATAAACGTTTGTATGTACATAAATACTTACCTATAATTCTTGTACAATTTAGCCTGTGAAGAAAAGAACGCCAAAAACTACTGACCCAAATGTGGTTGAGAGTCAAGAAGAAGAAGATCAAATTCTGAAGGCCATTGAATTGTCTTTAAAAGAAACTTCTGGTTCTCCAAAAAGTGCTTCAGCGATAGCAGCTTCAGCTTCGCCAGCTTCTAGCTCACTTTATCCTTCAGTCAACAATATGTCAGCCCTTTCTGCTGCATCTACAAGTTCTCCAACAGCCAAAGAAGCCCGAAAAGTGCGCGCCCTTTACGATTTTGAAGCTGCTGAAGATAATGAGCTGACTTTTAGTTCTGGAGAAATAAGTAAGTGATGTAAGAATTTTTTTTTTTGTTTAAATATTATTTGATATTTGTTGTTAGTTATGGTCATAGATGATTCTGATCCAAATTGGTGGAAAGGCAGTAATCAAAGAGGTGAAGGTTTATTTCCAGCCAATTTTGTAACTGCAGATTTATCAGTAGAGCCTGAAAAATTATTATTTGAAAAATCTAAAAAAATGGTTCAATTTAAAGAAGAAATTAAAGTCCTGGAAAAAGAACCCGAAGAAATAGAAATAAATGAAGACAAAATTAATCAGCTGTTGCATTTACTCCACGAAGCTGATCCTACCAATCCTGAAACTGATACCGATGAGCTATTGAGCTTAGAAAGAGAAGTCAACGCTATGGGGCCTCTGATTGATAATGAACTGGAACGCGTGGACAGAAAACATGCCCAGCTCACCCAGCTCAGTGCTGATTTAGTGGAAGCTCTAGGCCTCTATCACACATTGATGAGAGAGCCCCAAATGCCGCCAATGAGCAAAGCAGGTTTTGAACCTATTTATGGCTATGCCCCTGCTACAACTGTTTACAACAGCGCTCCCCCACCAGTAATGCACCAACCTCCTCCAATGAGCTACCATCCTCAGATGCAAGGGCTACCGCAAAACTATCAGCCACAACCCTATATGAATATGCCTCAGCATATGTTACCTCAGATGGGTATGCCACCACAAATGCAACAAGGGCCACCCAGTATGGGACATCTTCCGCAGCCTCAGCAAGGTGGTAGTTTGCCTCCACCAGGTTTTCCACCTTTGAGAGATGATGCAGGGATGATGAATCAATTTCAGCAATTGTAAGTAACTTTTTTTTTTTAAGGTTAAATTTTTAATTGATCCGAAGGAGGGTTGAAGCAACAGTTTGGGAAATTTTGGTGAATTGAAATTGTTCAACTTTGCGGCTCAACTGCTCAGACAGTATTTAAACTATCAAACTCAATTTGGGACGGATTTATAGAGATTTTAATGCTCTTTTCAATGGTGTATAATTAATTTTAATTTACTCGAATTTTAATGGGAACGTAGGCAATGTTTCTTAACCTTGTCATGATTCAACAAAAATTCAAAACCAAAAACTGAAATATTCTTTCGGATTTTTTTTTCTATTCAAATTGGATGTTTGGAAATGATGTTAGGGTTTTTTCCGACTAATTTGGATCTGCTCTATCGATTGGAAAAAGTCAAAATTCAGAAAATAAAAAAAATAAAAATTTCGATTTTTTTCAAAAAGATTCTTATTCAAATGGTGGTATGAATAAAAACGAAGTATCTGCTACTACTACAAGTATTAGTAGATTCTCCGTAATATTTACTTCAAAACAAAGTAGATACTACATTTCGAAACTACCGGGAATTAGTAAATCCTTCTTTTTGAAGTAAATACTATGTAGATCGTAGATTATACTACTTACTTGTAGTAGTAATAGGTACTTCGTTTTTATTCATACCACCCAATATCTTGAAGTTTGTGAGAGATATTGAATCAAAATTTTCAAAAATTGAAGCTCCCATTAGGGTCTATAAAAACCTGAATTGGGAAATATTTTCAGGTTTATGGTTCTGAGGAAATTGTGTTTGAAGTTTTTGACTAAATTTTGACTAAAATTCAAATTTGAGTCTCAATTGCTCAAAAAGTATTAGAGCTATGAAACTCAATTTAAAACAGATTTATAGAGAATTTAATGCTCCTTCTGATAGTGTATAATTTATTTTGGTTTGATCAAATTTCAATGTCAATATTGGCAGCTTTTCTTAACCTTTACACATAATGATTAGCCCAAAAAAAAAAAAAAAAATTGTTATTTATACAAGGGAAAAAAGTACTAGATTTTAGCGTGAGGTTTGGTTTGTCTCCCGACGCGAAGCGGAGGGAGACAACACAGCGAGCGCTAAAATCTTACTTTTTCCCATGTATAATACCTACACTATTTTTTTCTGTGACGGGAAATTTCAACATTTTCCATCTATACCTTATCTCCTTTGAGAAAAAAATTTGACTGGTACCTGTTACTTTTTTACTTTTTTCCCGTGGGAAAAAAAAAACACTTTTTTCCCATGGGTGAAAAAGTGGCATTTTTGCCCCTGTCAACAGGTACAAAAAGTCTACTTTTTTCCCGTCACAGAAAAAATGATATTTATACTTCAACTCAGATATTTATCTCAATTTGAAGCCAACTTGTCTCTTTAATAAACATATTATGTTTTCAGTATGCCCAACTTGAATTCTACACCTCAACCAGCCTTCCATCCAACCGGCCCAATATCTCAAACCAATCTGCAAAATGGTTCCACTCAACATCCGCACTATGTGACGTCCAGTACACACATAATGCGCTAGAGAAGTACCAAAAAGAAAAAGTTCCAGCTAATTGTGAATCCACCAGGGAAGGAATTTGCGGAGTTCTTCTGGCACTTTATTATTTTGTGATTTATTTAGTTTCTATTTACTGCGGATTATGTGAAATATTATACATATTATTTTATTATTGTGTGGGACACAGAATTGATTTGAATGGAAATGACTGAAGATTTTGTATGTCTTGAGGCTAAAAAGATATTTGGAATATTTACTCTGCAAAAATGAAAAACTTTATTTTACTAAAAACAAAAAAATTATATTGGTTAATATGTATAGGAAATAAAATAAATGTATATTAATTTATCAATTGTAGCTTTATCTATTTTGTTCTGTATAAATATTATTATTGAAATAAAGTTATTTTAGATTCTTTAAAATAATTTGTGTTCATCATTTTTCATAAATTCCTTCAGGTTCTGCTTAATTTTGTCAATCATTTCGTCGCTACTGTTAACACCTCCAATATCATGAGTTTGCACTCTATCAACTGAAAGCGTCTTTGTGATGGCTTTATTAATTAAATCTGCATGTCTTGATTTTCCTAAATAGTGCAACATATCTATGGAAGCATTCAGCATTGCTGTAGGATTCAAATTATCATCATCTAAAAAATAAGTTTTATTGATTGATAGGATTTTTTTTTCTAAATTCTACCTAGGAAAGTTAAATGTCTGGATCCAGCCTCAAATAAAGCACAATTGGGTCCGAAATTCCTTCCAGACATCAACCCAGCACCGCCAACCAATCCACAAGCAATATTCGACAAAATATTGCCATACAAATTCGGAGTAACAACCATATCGAACTGAGTGGGATCTTGGACCATCTGCATTGTAGCATTATCAACAATCATGTCGGTAACTTGGATTTGAGGGAAATTTCTGGCAACATCTTTGACGACTTTCATAAACAGGCCATCAGAAAGTTTCATTATGTTTGCTTTGTGCACTATTGTTACTTTTTTACGGTTTTCTTGTAAAGCAAACTCGAAACACCATTCTGCAAATCTTGCAGTGTTTTCTGCCGTTATGATTTTTAGACTTTCAACTATACCGGGTTTTGCTGAATGTTCCAACATTGCATACTCACCTAGAAATTTTATTATTGTATGTATTTGTGGCATTTGATATTAAGCTAAGCTTCTTATTCAAATCACTAGAAATGTACACATAATTAAAAATACTTTCCTTCTGTATTTTGTCTACAAATATAAATATCCATGTTAGGATATTTACATTTAACGTGCGGATAGCTTTTGATGCGTACCACACAAACATACAGATCCAGTTCGTGTCTTAAAGCCACATTGGAGCTTATAATTTCGTTCGGATTAACGATATTGCCCTGAAACAATTTGATTTAGTGCAATTCACGAAAAATATTCGAGAAATTTTATACCTTGATTCCTACACCGTTTCTATGCATAGATGTAAGGGAGAGATGGCCGAATAGGGCGGTTTTTTCTTCATCTTCTGTGCCTTCGTAGGGAATTTCTTCGAAATCCACTGGAACGTTGGCAGTTTTGAAGACGTCTTTCACGTAGGACATTAATTTTGGACCTGGAGCTGCACCTAGTAATAATTTAAGTGAATGAATTAGTTCATAGAAGATTATTAAGTTACCAGCGTTTGAAACGTTTTTAGAAGTGAGGTCAGTGGGGAAAAGAACCTTTTTAAGTGCTCTGAGGGTCAGAAATGATTTTTTTTAAGGCCGTTCTAACTCAATTTTGAGGCTTCAGTTTCATTTCTGCTCTTGTAGAGCCTCGAATAAGATTTTAATGCAAACTTTAGTTCAAAAAGTGCCAATAATGAGCTTCTTAATGGTTCAGCTTCATGAGGCACAAAATTTGAAATTTTCAGATACGAAAAATTACCTGGTAACATAGTAACGATATGTCTTCCTCCATACTTAACATGCTCTCGTACTCTGTCCTTATTAACAACTCTAGTTTTCGGTATAACTTTTCCTTCGAAAGTATCAGCGGGTAGTACCATGTGATGCGTTGCCAAGTACCTACAAGGTACTTGTACGAGTCTTTTTGCCACTTTTAGAACCATTTTTTCCAATAAAATTACCAATTTACTCACTGTATATGTGGAAGGTCAAAAATAATACTAAAATTAAATAAAATGAATGTCAATCAACATGACTTATTTAATCTCAATTTCGTACTATTTATTTTATTTATATTGCTGCATGTCTTATCGGTTTTTGTGTGAGTGGTAGATGTTTATTAATTACGATAAGATAATTAGATCATTGCTTTTTTACAGATTTAAGTCATAAATTTAAATTTTTATATTCATTAGTAATCGAAATGCATCATAATTTTTGGTGATGCCTGGTTGTTACCGTCCAAGTGGACTTGGATAACAGCACACAAGGGTCTTAAAGTCGTCTTTTAAGCCTTAAGGTCTGTTTAAGGTCTGTATTACGTCTGAACGTCTAAAGACCAAAGGTGTCTTCAAGACATCTCGTTGAAGACGTCTTCAAAGTGTCTCAGTCCTAAAAACGTCTTTTCCTACAACCAGATACGAAAATGACAAAATCCGCACTAGTTGGTGCTTTGGAAAGCGCTAAATATCACACACATGCCAACAAAGTACTTTCAATATGCGTGCTAAAAGTACTTTCAGCACACGTGTGGAAAATACTGTTGACATTATTTGTAATTCACATTGACAATTTACTTTCAATACGTGGGTTGAAAGTACTTTCAGCACGTGTGTTGAAAATGAAAAGAATTAAAATAAGGGAAAATTGGTGTTAATCGGTTTCTGGTCGTAGGAAAAATGGTGTACATCACTTGTGAGAAAGCGTGTTTCATACACTCGTGTGAAATTTGTCACTTTCTATACACTCGTAATGTAAAATACTATTACGCACATGTCTGAAACAGTGACAGAGAAACATCGTAACAGTGCTTGTATGGTTTATTGCATATGCGAAAGTAATATAAGTACCTAAGTTTACAGGTAAATGTAATTATTACATTTGCATTTAAACACATTCAAATTTAAACTATTTTCAACACACCATCTTTGAACTCTGTTAAATTAGCCTGCAGACTTTCACAATCACTCAGACTGTCAATTGGAGAGAAAATTTTGAGATCATCTGCAAATAATAATTTTCCAGAGGTAAGTTCATCAGCTAAGATTGTTAACAAATAAAAAAAAAAGGAGAGGACCTAGATTGGACCCTTGAGGTAGGTATTCCTGAGGTTGCCGTATATTTCGTAGACTTAAATCCATTGTAAAAAAGAAATTGCTGCCGATTATTCAGATATGATGCAAAAAATTCTAGAAGACCGTCAGAAAATCCAAATTTATGCAACTTAGTAATTAATAACCCCATGATCCAATCTGTGAAAAGCCTTGGAGAAATTCGTATACTTATATCATATCAACCTGACCCCCCCTATCCAGAATTACTGGTATTTCCTGTGATGTATACATTAGATTTGTTATACCTATATGGTTGATCTTTGGTTCATAAAGCCATGTTGAAAAAATGAAATTTGGCAACAGAAAGATGCATATACATTTTCATACAAAATAATGGTTCCAAAAATTTTGGAGAAATTGCACAGGATGGATATTGGGCGATAATTCACCACCTGCGCTCACCAGACTTAAATAGTGAGATGACTTTTGCCTCCTTCCACAGATCTGATGGGTATATATTGGAATGCAGCATTAAGTAAAAGAAAAGAGGATTCTTAAAGGGGTATTACCAGGACACCTATGCAGTTCTTAACTAGAAAAGCAGGTATAATATCTGGACCAGACGTCATTTTATTTTTGAGCTTCTTAGATGCTTTCATTATCTTGTCATCCGTTACATTGTTGATATGAACTATACTACATAAACTAGGCTGGGAAAGGTTAATTATCACTAGGCACTCAGGATAGAAAAAATACACTTTTAAAAAACCTACCAAAAACTATTACTATTTCTTGGGAATCTATGTAGGTTTGCCCCATTGTATTTGGGATTCTAGAGCTTCTGTTTTTACTATGAAAGTAAGATCAAAAGTATCCACGATCACTCTCCTTCAAGAAAACGTCTTGAATGTCGTTTTTGGACATCAGGGACGTCTTTAAGATAGCTACAAAAATTCCCCACATTATTCATTTCTCATTCAATTTAGAAGTTACTGGAAACTCTTAGAATGCTACAGAACACTCTGGAACTTTGATAATCCTTTCGGAAAGTTCAAAACACTTAAAATTCAATTCAGAATATCCAAAAGCATTCTGTAGCGCTTCAGAACAATTTAAAAACTATTTTCGAATGCTTCAAAACCCGATTTACAATTTCCAAAAGCATTTTAGAACAATTCAGAAGTTTGAAACCCATTTTAGGACGCTCTAAAACACTCAAACACTCTAGAATCTCGGAAAACATTTTGAAAAGCGTCAAAATCAGGATTCAGATTAAAAGTTACAAAACGCCTTTCAGACGGCGTTCAAGAGCGAATTTAAATTGCTATTATAGAACTTTAAAGTTTTCATGAGCATCCAAATCAGAATTTTCAGGACGATTTTGGAACAATTTAGACACTTCCGAGCTATTTCAGAACAAGTGGGATTCAATTTAGAACTGGAAACTGGAAACCTTTTGGAACTCTTTTGAACCAGTTTAGAATACGTTGGAGAAAAACTTAGAAATTACTGAAAAACTTCTAGAATGTTCCAGAACTGTTCAAGTCAAGTAAGAACACGTTAAAACTTCAATAAGCCAGAACGTTCCAAAATACTTTCCAGCAGCATTTTGAAAGGCTTCAGAACAATTTAAAAGCCTCAGAATCATTTCAGAGGTCCAGCTTGAAAGCCTGAATATAATATTCCTCATTAGTCACATATTGATTAATAATAATAACTGTCATAAAATTGGATTTTAACGGTTGGATAATTCGATTTTAGTGCGTTTTTAATGGAGCAAAATATGAAGTTCCTCGTTATTTTACTACTGAAACCGAAAGGTAGGTAGTTTCCAAAATAATGACCCATATAAAATTGCAAATTGGGTGGTTTAATATCTCGTTGGCTATTAAAAGCTGTGAGTGCAGAGAATTTTAATTCAACATTAGGTACGTCAAAAATAGAACTTCAATTTTCAACTTTTAGAGGAAAAATTGTATCAAAAATAAAACACAAATAAAGCAGTCCAGACAAATTGACAATTTATTTATTAACAAGAAATTCACGCCCCAAAAAGCAGACTCCAAAATTAGTACCTATAATTAACAAAAAAAAAATTAATATAACAAAAACACAAATTAATAAAATCAATAAATTGTCAAGTTTGTTGCTAACAAACAGATTATAAAAACAATCAATTAACTATAGTCAATTATATCCTATTCTGTTATGTTTTTTTTTTTTAATGTATCCCTGATTTTTCTTACGCACATTATCAACAACAATGTATTAATAACATTAGCAAAAAATTAACCTAAAAAATGTACAAATTTATCGGAACAAAGTTTATATTATAATATTTATGTGTAGCACCTATTCCGCTATTTACACATTTAGGTAAGTTAGAATTTTATGATTCAGTATAGCAAAGTTATTACATTATTTAATTATTTTTTTTTTTTGGCCACTAGGTTTATACTGAGAAAAAGAATGTAAATGAATGTGTTTACATCAGAGATGATTTCGAGCACATGAAAATTCTATTGAACACTTTGTGGATTTTTTCCTGGTGGCCCAAAAAAAAAAGAATGTTTATAGTTACATTATCACCTAGAAAGCTCGCTAATTCAATATACAACATTATTTTCTAGTATCGGTGGATTGAAATTTACTTAATTTTTATTAATTAATAAATATATTTATCGCTAAAAGTACGCTTTTATTTTCTAAAATATCAAGTCATTTGCTTAAAAATTAACAGTGCTTCGCGTTATGCAGTGAAGGCGGACATTGATATTTATTATTAAAACTATTTAACATTACCTATGTTTAATCAAATTTTTAAATGAAATTCATGCAAATTGTTCTGAACCTTGCATACAAATTGTACGATAATAAGGATTTTAAGGATATTCTCTGGTCATTAAATGTGACATAGTCATTAACTTGAGCCAGTTAGCATTCAAAAGTAGGCTTCGTATATTGGAAACCCTGTATATTTTGGTTCACACTTGATACTGAATGTGGATTTGGAAAATTGTGGACTGGAAAATTCCAGGACCTGATTAAGTCCTGATGAGTTTTTTGATAAACAAAAAGATACCTAATTATTATAGAAAATCACCAAATAGAGATTTGGTAGTATAATAGGTACATGGTATTTGATTCATACCTACAGCCTCAACCATTTAAAATAGAAAAAACAATTGAATACAAAACTTGACAGTTTTTTTCTATATTCTCTTTTAACGGTACCAGAAAAAATCAAAATCGCATCGGAAAATGGAGAAATGTAGGCAACTTCGACTTTTTTTTAATGGAAAAATATTAATTGTAATAAATGTATATAGGGTTTTTGTATTGATTAGTATAATATTTATAACAGACATTTTAGTCCTTCGAGCCGGATATGAACCTGAGCGCTGAATAACTCTATTTAGACATAAAGTGATACCGCAAGGGGTAATTGAGTTTGTAGTGAGTACAACAATGCTTTGTTAGATACTGATTATATTGAAATGATTACAGGTATTTATATTGAACTAATCAATACAAAAACCCATATATACATTTATTACAATTAATATTTTTCTGCTAAGTCCGCATTTGCTGGATGTTAACGACTGGCCTGGTTTTGTACTACCGATGCTGCTAATTCAACAGATTCCATCGCGTAGGAAAATCGCAACTTGGATTATACATATTGAATATTCGCAAAAAAAGGACTTTTATTTCTAATTATATTATTGATTAGACATATATATATATATACAGGGTGTATATTTTAAGTGATACCACTATTGCTATATCCGAAACGGTAAGAGCTACAAGGTCAGTTAAATTATAATAAAGTTGCCTTTTTTGATGCCCATTTAAGATTCGTTTACAGTGTTGCCGAATTCCTTTTAGATTCTGGAATACAGGTTCATAACTAGGGCCGAATTGAGGTAAAATTTTGGTAAAAATCACTGATGATCACTTTTTAGATCCGAAACGTCGACCAATCATACTTAAGAGGTATATCGTTAAAAAGGGAACAAAGGGTGCTTTCTAGAAATGACATAAAAAATCCAGGTCTGTATTTAAAAAAATTAAGCTGATGATGGTAGCTCAATCACGAAACGTCGGATTCAAAATTTGAAGATGCCATATTGAAGAGCGAAAAAATTTATAAAACTTTCAAATTTAAATTATGTCCCGAAAATTAATAGTTTTCGAAATAATTAATGAAATATGTTTAGGAGTTTTTTAGAAATCACCCTGTATTTCCTAAACTAAAAGGAATTTGGCAACACTGTAAACGAGTCTTGAATGAGCATCAAAAAAGGCAATTTTTTTCTAATTTAACCGACCCTGTAGCTTTTACCGTTTCAGATATAGCAATAGTGGTATCACTTAAAATATACACCCTGTATATATTGATCACATTTGGGTGAGCCATTTTTGATATATCTTAACTTAAATTATAAATAAAATCCAGAAGAAATTTTATAGAGATTTAAATGTGTTTACATCCTTATGAAAATTAAGCTAAAATATGTCAAAAACAGTTCATTCAAATGTGAGCAATATAAGGGTGAGTCCGAAATAAGTGATAGATACAGTGTTGCCAACTGCGGATCAACTATTATATAGTATAGAACGCTACAAAATTATAGTACATTTGTACAAATTAAAGTATCCTGCTGGAGACAAATGACCACCAATTAATTCTCCTAGTGTGACACACAGAGATCGATCGATCCAGGAGAAAATTATGACATTTTCTGGAAAAAAGAGGAAAGTCAGGGGCGTATCATACTAAAATTTCAAATTTATCCAGTGGAAAATAACCCCATTAGAAATTAATGAAAATCAACTAAATTAGACATAAATGCACCATCTAATATTTTATTTTTTTCTGAAAAACTATTCAGGGGAAAATTATGAAATATTCTGGAGAAAGAAAGGAAACTCAGGGGCGTATCATAGTAAAATTTGAATTTTTTTCAGTGGAAAATAACACCATTGGAAATTAATGAAAATCGATTAAATTAGGCATAAATGCACCATCTAATATTTTTTTTCTGGAAAACTATTCAGGGGAAAATTATGAAATTTTCTGTACAAAACCAGAAAAGTCAGGGGCGTATCAGATTAAAATTTCAAGTTTTTCCAGTGAAAAATAACACCATTGGAAATTAATGAAAATCAATTAAATTAGGCATAAATGCACCATCTAACATTTTATTTTTTTTCTGGAAAACTATCTTGGAAAAAATTATGACATTTTCTGAAAAAAAAGAAAAAAGTCAGGGGCGTATTATAGTGAAATTTCAAATTTTTCTAGTGAAAAATAACCTCATTGGAAATTAATGAAAATTAACTAAATTAGACATAAATGCACCATCTAACATTTTCTGGAAAACTATTCAAGGGAAAATTATGACATTTTCTGGAAAAAAAGAAGAAAGTCAGGGGCGTATCATAGTAAAATTACAAATTTTATCAGTGAAAAATAATCCCATTAGAAATTAATGAAAATCAACTAAATTAAGCATAAATGCACCATCTAACATTTAATTTTTTTATGGAAAACTATTCAAGGAAAAATTATGACATTTTTTGGAAAAAAAGAAGAAAGTCAGAGGCGTATCATAGTGAAATTTCAAACTTTTCTAGTAGAAAATAACCCCATTGGAAATTAATGAAAATCAACTAAATTATATGCACCATCCAACATTTTATTTTTCTTCTGGAAAACTATTCAGGGGAAAATTATGACACTTTCTGGAAAAAAAGAGGAAAGTCAGGGACGTTTCATAATAAAATTTTAAATTTCTCCAGTGGAAAATAACTCCATTGGAAATTATTGAAAATCAACTAAATTAGACATAAATGCACCATCTAACATTTCAATTTTTTTTTTCTGGAAAACTCTTCAGGGGAAAATTATGACATTTTTTGGAAAAAAAGAAGAAAGTCAGGGGCGTATTATAGTGAAATTTCAAATTTTTCCAGTGGAAACTAACCCCATTTGGAAATTATTGAAAATCAACTAAATTAGGCATAAATGCACCATCTAACATTTTATTTTTTTTCTGGAAAACTATCTTGAAAAAAATTATGACATTTTCTGGAAAAAAAGAAGGAAGTCAGGGGCGTATCATAGTAAAATTACAAATTTTATCAGTGAAAAATAACCCCATTAGAAATTAATGAAAATCAACTAAATTAAGCATAAATGCACCATCTAACATTTAATTTTTTTATGGAAAACTATTCAAGGAAAAATGATGACATTTTCTGGAAAAAAAGAAGAAAGTCAGGGGCGTATCATAGTGAAATTTCAAATTTTTCTAGTAGAAAATAACCCCATTGGAAATTAATGAAAATCAACTAAATTATAGGCATGAATGCACCATCCAACATTTTATTTTTCTTCTGGAAAACTATTCAGGGGAAAATTATGACACTTTCTGGAAAAAAAGAGGAAAGTCAGGGACGTTTCATAATAAAATTTTAAATTTCTCCAGTGGAAAATAACTCCATTGGAAATTATTGAAAATCAACTAAATTAGACATAAATGCACCATCTAACATTTCATTTTTTTTTTCTGGAAAACTCTTCAGGGGAAAATTATGACATTTTTTGGAAAAAAAGAAGAAAGTCAGGGGCGTATTATAGTGAAATTTCAAATTTTTCCAGTGGAAAATAACCCCATTTGGAAATTATTGAAAATCAACTAAATTAGGCATAAATGCACCATCTAACATTTTATTTTTTTTCTGGAAAACTATGTTGGAAAAAATTATGACATTTTCTGGAAAAAAAGAAAAAAGTCAGGGGCGTATTATAGTGAAATTTCAAATTTTTCTAGTGAAAAATAACCTCATTGGAAATTAATGAAAATTAACTAAATTAGACATAAATGCACCATCTAACATTTTCTGGAAAACTATTCAAGGGAAAATTATGACATTTTCTGGAAAAAAAGAAGAAAGTCAGGGGCGTATCATAGTAAAATTACAAATTTTATCAGTGAAACATAACCCCATTAGAAATTAATGAAAATCAACTAAATTAAGCATAAATGCACCATCTAACATTTAATTTTTTTATGGAAAACTATTCAAGGAAAAATTATGACACTTTCTGGAAAAAAAGAGGAAAGTCAGGGACGTTTCATAATAAAATTTAAAATTTCTCCAGTGGAAAATAACTCCATTGGAAATTATTGACAATCAACTAAATTAGACATAAATGCGCCATCTAACATTTCATTTTTTTTTTCTGGAAAACTGTTCAGTGGAAAATTATAACATTTTTTGGAAAAAAAGAAGAAAGTCAGGGGCGTATCATAGTGAAATTTCAAATTTTTCCAGTAGAAAATAACCCCATTTGGAAATTATTGAAAATCAACTAAATTAGACATAAATGCACCATATAACATTTTTTTATTTTTTTTTGGAAAACCATTCAAGGAAAAATTATGACATTTTTTGGAAAAATAGAAGAAAGTCCGGGGCGTATCATAGTGAAATTTCAAATTTTTCCAGTAGAAAATAACCCTATTGGAAATTAATGAAAATCAACCTAATTAGACATAAATGCACCATCTAACATTTCAATTTTTTTTTTCTGGAAAACTCTTCAGGGGAAAATTATGACATTTTTTGGAAAAAAAGAAGAAAGTCAGGGGCGTATTATAGTGAAATTTCAAATTTTTCCAGTGGAAAATAACCCCATTTGGAAATTATTGAAAATCAACTAAATTAGGCATAAATGCACCATCTAACATTTTATTTTTTTTCTGGAAAACTATGTTGGAAAAAATTATGACATTTTCTGGAAAAAAAGAAAAAAGTCAGGGGCGTATTATAGTGAAATTTCAGATTTTTCTAGTGAAAAATAACCCCATTGGAACTTAATGAAAATCAACTATATTAGGCATAAATGCACCATCTAACATTTAATTTTTTTATGGAAAACTATTCAAGGAAAAATGATGACATTTTCTGGAAAAAAAGAAGAAAGTCAGGGGCGTATCATAGTGAAATTTCAAATTTTTCTAGTAGAAAATAACCCCATTGGAAATTAATGAAAATCAACTAAATTATAGGCATGAATGCACCATCCAACATTTTATTTTTCTTCTGGAAAACTATTCAGGGGAAAATTATGACACTTTCTGGAAAAAAAGAGGAAAGTCAGGGACGTTTCATAATAAAATTTTAAATTTCTTCAGTGGAAAATAACTCCATTGGAAAATTAGACATAAATGCGCCACCTAACATTTCATTTTTTTTTTCTGGAAAACTGTTCAGTGGAAAATTATAACATTTTTTGGAAAAAAAGAAGAAAGTCAGGGGCGTATCATAGTGAAATTTCAAATTTTTCCAGTAGAAAATAACCCCATTTGGAAATTATTGAAAATCAACTAAATTAGACATAAATGCACCATATAACATTTTTTTATTTTTTTTTGGAAAACCATTCAAGGAAAAATTATGACATTTTTTGGAAAAATAGAAGAAAGTCCGGGGCGTATCATAGTGAAATTTCAAATTTTTCCAGTAGAAAATAACCCTATTGGAAATTAATGAAAATCAACCTAATTAGACATAAATGCACCATCTAACATTTTATTTTTTTTCTGGAAAACTATTCAGGGAAAAATTATGACATTTTCTGGAAAACAAGAAAAAAGTCAGGGGCGTATTATAGTGAAATTTCAAATTTTTCTAGTGAAAAATAACTCCATTGGAAATGAATGAAAATCAGGGACGTATCATAGTAAAATTTCAAATTTTTCCAGTGGAAAATAACCTCATTGGAAATTAATGAAAATCAACTATTTTAATTATAGTATTTTAGGCGTACCTACTATAATAACCTTTGATAGTACATGGTACATAACCATTCAATTATACAGGGTGTTTCAGAAATGGTGTTACAAACTTCAAGGGCAGATAGTATTCATGAAAATAATTAAAAAAGTTCCTATGGATATAGGTCTGGAAACCATCTACTGGACCAATTAGATTTGATCCAGAATTCCCAGGGTCGTACCCAGCGACCAAGTCGGTTGTTTTTGTGCAGAAAAAAATATCACTCTGTAGTTTTTGTACGATTCTTATTGATTAATCAGACAGACACACTAAAAATACAACATTTTTGTCCACTAAAAATCGTACAAAAACTACAGACTGATATTTTTTTTTGCACAAAAACAACCGACTGGGTCGCTGGGTACGACCCTGGGAATTCTGGATCAAATCTTATTAGTCCAGTAGATGTCTGATAAGGCTTGAAATAAACCGTGAAAATTTTATTGAAATTGGACAAAGCTCTTTTGGACTATTAAAAAAAAACAATTTTTTTTTGAAAAACGTATCACCCTGTATCTTGGAAACAAAGCGTTTCCGGACCTTTATCCATAGGAACTTTTTAAATTATTTTCATGAATACTATCTGCCCTTGAAGTTTGTAACACCATTTCTGAAACACCCTGTAGTACAAATACTATAATTATAGTACGGCTGGCAACACTGGATAGATAGAGTACCATAGGACAATCACTTTCTGCACAGGTACATGTGTTCGCAAACGTCTCGTTAAGAGAATACAGAGTGTTGGAATTTTCGGAAAATTTTGACTTTTGACCTTTAAATGCAAAATGCCTTAGGCGATTTTGTTCAAATTTCCAGAGAGTGTTGTTTGCAATGTTCTCAAGCATCTTTCTAACAAATCCGTTTGAGTTCTACTTTTCGGAGCGATTGTTATTTTTTCAATAAGTCACGGTTGCGGACTCATGTACTTATGCAAAAAGTGATTGTCCTACTGTACTCTATCTATTATAACAAAATGCGCACTTATTTCGGACTTACCCTGTAATACCCTGTACAAGTGCAGCAGCAATGGAAGTTAATCCAGATATCAATAATTTTGTCTTTAAGCAGGAGGTCTTTTGAATAAGCTTTCAGGAATTGATAAAAACATCTTTAGCACAAAGAAACTTTACTGGCTGAAAATGTATGAGTGATGAAGAACTAAAACCCAAAAACCCTGGGAAAGGTTTTGTTATTATGAACATATCTGATGGGATGAGTGAATGAAAAGGGAATACGAATTATTTATTCTAGAAATAAAGAACCTGACTCACACAAACATCATAGGAAAATATCCTCAACTGCTTTATGTGGTTATATTATAAACAAACAAAAAATTTATTTGCATCAAAAATTGTTAAATGGAATGTGAGTATTTGTTTGTTTGATAAGCGAGCACACAAAAAATTCGAATTGTCGAGATCTGATTTCATAGGAACCACTTAAAAAGCACGTAAAATGTGATGCCTGTGCATTTTATAATGAGCTTGCAAAAGTGTTACTTTCTCACCTCATGTTTTTTGGCACGGCTTTACAATTTTTAGCTCTGCATATTACAATATATTTAATTCTATATTATATCCATCAAAAAAAAACTGAATTATATTATTTATGTAATAGAAAATAACTTGGTGTTAAAATATAGTATTTTTCGTGTATTTACAAGTTTTCCTAAAGAAGTGCCTCTCCCTCTAGGTTTTGCAAAGGATGTGTCACCGATTGTCATATTTTAAACATTTATTTTGTGATGATTGCTTCGTGGTTGTAGGGGAGATTTTTTCTTGAGACCACCCTGTATGTGTAAACCTATTTATTCCCCCCCATTGAGAAAACGTAAAACTTTTATATTTAAAATACGACATTTGTATAATATGCACAACCATGGTATATTTTTTTTATTTAGCATCAACAAACAACGAAAGCTCGCTTTCGGCTAAAGCTGTACACAACGATTATAACAATTTTAACAATTTTTTTTTTATTTCTCTCTTTTGAATTGATGAAAATGTGTGTGGCTTTGTTACAATAATGGTTCGAATGCATATTATATTTGATTAAATTAAATTCTACAATTTTAGCCATTGCTTTTACATTTGGGAAATCACCAAGTGGATAATTTTTCATTAGGCGAAAATATGTTTTTGCTGTGTAAACCTCAATGACTTTGCTCGTGAGTAGGTTTACACAGGGAATAATTTTACCAAAATGGAAGCTTTTCTAGAAAAAGCTTCCATTATAAACAATAACAATAATACCTAAATCTACTTAAATAGTTTAATGCAAAAGCAAACAAATCTGCTTGTCAATTTTTTTTTTTATTAATTTTTTTAGGGTTGATATTTTTGGGAATTTTGATTCATGTCTTGAGATTACTGTTAGTAATAGCTTATTGTCTAAAATTTTTTGGAAATAAAAATTTGTATTCTAGTTCCGCCAACTTTCCTTAATTTTATCAGACTTGCTTCAAAGACTTAGGTACACTTTTTGTGTAGTGGTACAGGTTGGCTCAGAAAAAAAACAGGGATTTCTTGAAAAAACCAGGAAAGGACCCCGCAATATTTAAACGGAAATTGGTTACCCGTGATATTTGGATGAACTTTAAATATGTTATTGGGGATGCCGTAACCAACATTTTTTACCATAGGCGCAACCTCGTATATATGACAGGTTAGGCGGTATCAGCTGTCAAATATTGGAATCATATTTAAAAGCAAGGTAACTGTGGCCGATTTTGATGAAGTAAATATCGATTTATACGAAGTTGACCAAGGTAAATCGAAAAATGTCAACCTTTATGACATCTGTCAAAATCCTGCCAACTCATATTTTTCAGTTTTCAATATTTCATAAAATGTCATTTGACATTGTTAACTTATGTGAATTCTGGGTTCAAAAATTGAAAAAAAAAAAAATCCAGAACTATCAAAACCTGGCATTTATTTTAGCAGGAAAAAATATGTCTGGCTCTTTTTTGTTTTAGGGTATTTTATGGGTGATAAAACATTAAACAAAGCTCGTAGACATCAGATTTTACATGGTTTCTGAAATATTGCAACACAGCGTTTTTGTTCAAAAGTCTTAGAACGGTCAAATATTTCCATAGCGGCTTGAAATAGAATTACGAAATTTTCTGAATATGGGTACCTAATTAATAATGCCCGATTCAATGATGACATCGAGAATGATGCCAAATTTACAGGTTTTCAGATAGTGTAGGTAACTTCGTTTTTTTTTTTAATAGAAATATCACCTTATTTCTAATGCAATTTTGGCACTCTACTGTAAGTGAAACCTCCTGATATCAAATCCCCATTTCAAGTAGTTTTTGAAATGTGGCAACACAGACTTTTTGTTCAAAAGTTAGAGAACGGTGGAGTATTTTGACACAGGCTTAAAATAGGATATTCAAAATTTGATGAAGAGACGTTATTGTGATGCTCAATTTCAATGATGGCATCAACAAATATCAAAATATCGATACGCTGGGATTCACTCAGTTCGAAATTCATTTTGACAAAACTTTGAAGGAACTTGACACATCTGATAAATACCTCTACCACTGGATAATAAACAAATGAATATCTAAATTTTTAGTTGTTTAGCCTACGTGTATTCTTTCATGTTATTGTTTCGACAAATTGTCAAACAATACAGGGAGAATCAGGTAGATCAGGTATGAGTACAAAAATTTTAACATGAGATAATATGACCTATTTTAAGCTAAGACTGACCTATCAAGGCTACTAATCATGAGTCAATTGATACTATTTTCGGAATTATCGCAAAATTTAAATTTAAAAAAATGTTAAGAACGTGACAACATTGTACAGATCATCTCTACCAGGATATTAGGTAAATAAAACTGGTAAATTCTAATTTTTTGCAAGCATTTCATTTATTTCCACCTGTTTACGTTTTGATTTGTTATTCGCTTTTAAATAATGTAAATAATAATTTGCATTTTTATCACTTTTCTAGTAAAAATAAAAAAATGTGCCGTTTTATTAAGTTATGAATTGAACTCAATGACATTTTTGCACTGAACATTCAAGAGAAAAAAATTTACACACTTACACTTGCCATATCACGCAATCTTTGTAAACGGCCCAATATTCTTTCATCAGATGGGTGCCCTTCTATTGGGAAATCTTTCCCTGTAAATTCTGGCGGCTAAATGAGCATTTTGCAACAATTCTACCTTAACAAGTATCTGCATATTCGAGGTTTGTGAAGTGAACATTTTATTTCACAACCACCTATTCTTTTTTGTGCTATGTTGCCAACTGTTTAGACACCGAATTACGAGTGAAGGTGTCATGTTTTTTCAATTTTTTATTATTGTTGTTGACTAAAAATGTATTATTACTTGATAATTGAATGAGTTAATTTTTTTTTTGATCTCATAATGATTAAAATTTTCTTTTCTTTTTCTTAAAAATGATTTTGTTTTGCTTGGACGTCATGTTGTAACTTTTTTTCTTCAAAATAGGCCATATTTTCAAGTCTTAAAACTTTTGTAGTCAAAGCTGATACACCCTGTATAAAATATCAATTTATACTCGACAACCAGTTTTTTTAGTAATATTTTCTCTGGTATTATTAAGATAGACAGATAAAATATTTTCCTGGAGTGATATTTTCTCAAATCTCGAATTGACCCCTAGAAAATGTAATCCTACTTTTAGTCGTTTTAAAAATTTGACCGTTCCTAGACTTTTGAACAAAAAGGCTGTGTTGCAATATTCCAGAAACCTTGTTAAATAGGGACATGATATCAAGTTGTTTTAATAACAATAGAGCGCCGAACTTATTGCAATGAAAATAAAGTGGTAGTCCTATTCAAAAAAATGAAGTTACCTACATTATCTAAAAACCGGTAAACTTGGCAACATTGTCGATGTTATCATTGAATCGGGCATCATTAATCACCCATATGCTGAAAATTTCGTAATTCTATTTCAAGGCGCTCTGGAAATATTTGACTGTTTCCAGACTTTTGAACAAAAAGGCTGTGTTGCAATATTTCAGAAACCGTGTAAAATAAGAACATGATATCAAGAGGTTTTAATAACCATAGAGCGCCGAATTTACTGCAATAAAAATAAAGTGGTATTCCTATTAAAAAAACGAAGTTACCTACTTTATATGAAAATCAGTAAACTTGGCAACATTGTCGATGTCATCATTGAATCGGGCATCATTAATCACCCATATGCAGAAAATTTCGTAATTTTATTTCAAGGCGCTCTGGAAATATTTGACCGTTCCCAGACTTTTGTATAAAAAGTCTGTGTTGCCATATTTCAGCAACCGTGTAAGATAGGGACATGATATCAAGAGGTTTCAATAACAATAGAGCGCCGAACTTATTGCAATGAAAATAAAGTGGTAGTCCTATTTAAAAAAACGAAGCTACCTACATTATCTGAAAACCGGTAAACTTGGCAACATTGTCGATGTCTTCATTGAATCGGGCATCATTAATTACCTATATGCAGAAAATTTTGTAATTCTATTTCAAGCCGCTCTGGAAATATTTGAGCGTTCCCAGACTTTTGAACAAAAAGGCTGTGTTGCAATATTTCAGAAACCATGTGAGATAGGGACATGATATCAAGAGGTTTTAATAACAATAGAGCGCCGAATTTATTGCAATGATAATAAAGTAGCATTCTTATTCAAAAAAATGAAGTTACCTACATTATCTGAAAACCGATGAACTTGGCAACTTTGTCGATGTCATCATTGAATCGGGCATCATTAATTACTCATAAGCAGAAAATTTCGTAATTCTATTTCAAGCCGCTCTGGAAATATTTGAGCGTTCCCAGACTTTTGAACAAAAAGGCTGTGTTGCAATATTTCAGAAACCGTGTAAAATAGGAACATGATATCAAGAGGTTTTAGTAACAATAGAGCGCCGAATTTATTGCAATGAAAATAAAGTGGTATTCCTATTTAAAAAAACGAAGTTATCTACATTATATGAAAATCGGTAAACTTGGCAACGTTGTCGATATCATCATTGAATCGGGCATCATTAATTACCCATATGCAGAAAATTTCGTAATTCTATTTCAAGCCGCTCTGGAAATATTTGACCGTTCCCAGACTTTTGAAACACACTGTATTGAAAACTGAAAAATATGAGTGCGGCCGTGTGGCAGGAGTTTGACAGATGTCAAAATGGTTTACATTTCACGATTTACCTTGGTCGACTTGGTAAAAATCGATACTTACTTCATCAAAATCAGTTACCTTGCTTTTCAATTATCAGATTCCAATATTTGACAGCTGATACCGCCTTACTTGTCATATCTGATGACTCTGGATTTCTTGAATGAATAATGCTAGATTTAACAATAAAAATTAGGGTTTCATAATGTTCAAGAAATTTCTTGTTGTTCACTTGAATTCGAGACAAGTCAAGAAATCTGAAACCGTTTTCAAGAGAAGTCAAGATTATCTATTTCAAGATCAAGATTTCTTGTCTAGAAACCAAGAAATTCTTGGAATTAACAGTTTTATAAATGGCTGTAATAGTAGATTAAAATAAAAGTTGCTAACTGCCACAATAACCTTCGGCTATAATCGGGATCCCATACTCCCATAATGTATGAGGGTATCTCATTCCTATACAAGCTATTAGAATAAGACACGAATACACTCGGTGCGCACTAACCCTTCCAATAGAAAGGAGTAACAAGAGTACATGGTCACGGAGTAAGAAAGCCGAACTCCAGATGATCATAATTGAAAAAATTTGAAGCTTTGGAACTGGATTGGAATTATTCAGTAGAGATTTGTAGAGAATTTAATTGGCTTCAAATAAAGCCTAATTACATTAGGAACGGATTGAAAACAACACAGTTGTGAGGCAAAATGTGTGTTGGTGTCATTTTGGGAAAGTTCAGATTTCGAAAAAATTACATTGAGGGACGTTTTATTTTTTTTTTAAGGAAAATGTTCGAAAGAATTTATTGAAGTTTTGCAATTTGATAGAGGAAAGGTCGAAATTTAGAAAAAAAAATTAAATTTCTTCTTCTTTTCAAGCAATTTCAAGATATCTTGAATTCTTAAGACATGTTCAATTTCTTGATCTTGAATTATAAGTCAAGAAATTACGTTCAAGTCAAGATTTCTCGTTTTGATGAAACTCTAATAAAAATGTAAAGATCTTCTGAGAGTCTTCTTTCACAAGTAGGTACCTAAGTACTAGGAAGCTTTGTGAACGAAAAAAAAGTACTTAGAGCATAGGATTTTCAAGATCAGATCTATGAGTTTACTTAACCATAATAAAACAGATAAAGAGCACAAGAACGACTCATGATCTTACCTAAGAATCTAAGCATCTAACAGGATCCGAAGAATTTTCTAAGCAAGTGACTATAAAGAATTTGCAAAGTAGGTATAGTGTAAACTAGCCCCTGAAGAATTCATAAAATTCATAGAATTATGATCTCGAAAAAAACCTATTCCACCACTGACACGAATCAAATTCCTCCTTTCTCTAATTGACTATTATTGCAATTTGACAAGCAGTACCTACCAACTACCTCTTAACAAAAAAATAAATTTATATGGCAAATGTATAAGCAACACTTTTTCCTACCACAACTAGAGCAAGATTTGAACTTTCCAACAAAAAGTACAAAAATTGCGGTTATTAAGAATGATATGTAGTAGTTTGTAGATTTCAGTCAATTTCGAATGAGTCAACTGTAGAGTGAGTGCAAATTATTGGCACAAACACCAACCGAAAGCGTTTTTTGGCACTCGCCCTGCAGTCGCCCTTCGAGACTGTCAGTCCTCGGCCGTTCCTTCGTTAATTTCGGTGACGATCGGCCCCGGAGGGTCGCTAGGGGGGAGGCGCAGCAAATGCTATGCTTCCAGAAATATCAGAGCAGTTGGTTTACGTTCCATGTTGCTCTTTTTTGCCTCAATTACCTATAAAAACAATTCAGTTTTAGTCTAGTAGTTCAATTCCAAATTAATGATGTTTTTTTATTGGTGCAGATAATTCAATTTTTTAACTTGTTACTGCAGATTAATTTGTATTAATTTGGAATAAAGTTATTACCGTAAATTCAATATCGTTACGATCCCTTCTCGCAAAACTCTCGGCAATTAATCTTGCCACATCTTGATGCTGCAAGCCTTCGACTTTGGTACCGTCGACAGACAAAATTAATTGTCCGACTTCCAAGCCTCCGCAAAAATATGCCGCGCCATTTTCCTAGGGGAAAGAAAAAATCGTCTGGTTTATTCAGATAGAAAAAAAAAAAAAAACGATCGGCCATATATTAATGACCGTTTGGCAGTTAAAACGCAAATGCTGCGACGGCGAGGATTAAGTGTACGATTTATTTAGTGGTACCCCGTGCAGATCAAGGAGATCTGCTGAGTAATAAACTAAAGAGGCACGCTAAATGTAGGCTAGTCATTGAAAAAGAAAAAATGGGAAAAGTTTTAAGACTTGAAAAACTAATATTTTTTCAAAAAGTTGCAATGAGACGAGGCAAGAGATCGTCAAGATAGATGATGTGAGATCGTTTTTGTCGTATCGTTTTCCCGAAAATCTATAATCAGTTGATCTTGTAGACAGGGATGCTATCAGCACTAAAAAAATTGTACCAGAAAGTAGGAAATAATTGTACTAGATTGGCGACATATATTTAGTTATAAATCGACTACCGATTACCATGATCCGCTGAATAACCGAATAACGACCGATACATGACACACGTCAAGTCACAGAATAAAAAACTACCCCACCATCTAATTCTGGGATACTCTAGGATCAAGAGCACTATAATTTGTTCTGTGAGAACAGACCGAAAAATCACCTTTTCTACATTTGAAATCGACGAAAAAATTAACCCACTAGCATAGCTTGAATCGCAAGCATTCGATCGAGGTCTGCGGGTGACGTCATCGCTATTTTCTGCTGGTAGTGACGTCACTCGCAGGCCCAGAATTTGATGGAGAGGGAGTTAGGGAAGTATGACACAATTGACACATCACATAACCCAGCATAATCAGATTATGCTTGAATATCCTACTAGAAATTGCATCCCTGCTTGTAGATCTTCCAACATCACCAAGAGGAGAAGAAAGGTATAATGGCCCTCTAACCTACGGAGACGTCTCTAACTTTTTTTGTCTTTAATATTTGAACGTCTCTAAAAGGTTTCAAATTCATTTTTTCCATCAATTTCTCGAAGAATTTGCTCTTATCTTGTCTTTCTTCTCCCCATCTCTTGGAGGAGTTTGAAGTTTGGTAAAATTTCAACATCTCTGCAAACGATTCTCAAAGTCTTTGTCTTTCAACGTCTCTAGAAAGTACTCAGAGTCTTTCCGTCTTCAATTTTTCAGCATCTTTAAAAGTTGCTCAAAGTATTTTCATCTACAACCTTTCAACGTCTGTGTAAGAAAATTGCAAAAGGTTCTTTTTTAATTTCTTTTTTCAATTTTTCATTTTTTTTTTGGTCCATTTTCTTCCAAATTTTAAGAGGCGTTTCCATATTTGCTGCTGGAGTTTCTCAGAGTTTTTTCGTCTTTCAACGCCTGTAAACGATTCTCAGAGTGATAAAGTTTCTGAGGCTTTCGCGGCTCAGGTTTATTGATAAGGAGTTTTCATTCGGGCTTAATGGCCGTCGTAAGTTGGAATTTCTTCCTGACATTTCGCTAGCACGCATGGCTAGCATCTTCAGAGGTGCTTCCATGTCCGATTCTGGTAGCAGACTGACGCGTTCCCGACCGTAAGTTGTATTTATGTGTGAGTGGCTGTAGTGGGAAAGGGGCGGGGCTTCGCGGCTCGTGGCTAATCTCAACTTTCTCTGTACTCAATGGAATCTTTCTTGCGTTTTTGAGGATCGGGTTCCAGATTTGCTTAAGTTTTAGTGTTTCTTGTTTCCTGTTGAAGTTCTCCGTATGTTTGTGGATTTCTATATAGCTTCACGTACATGACGATTGTTGTATACGGAAGTCGGTGCAAGAAACTTGATCTCACCAAAGAGTTTTTCTTGATTCCCTTCACTAAGTGCATGTTCTGCAAATGCCGATTTTTCCGATTGTCCTAGTCTACAGTTTCTTTTGTGCTCGTTTATCCTGGTTCCCATGGATCTTAAAGCCAATTTTTCTATCTTTTTGCTCAACACTCGATCAGCGAGAGAACTATCTGTTCTGCTGAGTGATCTGAATATGCCATCTTTCGTTCTTCTCACTGAACATTGGCTAAAGGAGGATGAACTGTACTATCTACCCGAGTACAGTATTATCTCAAAGTTCTGTAGAGCCGAAGGCTATGGAGGCACCATTATATTAACACATGACAGTTTACTAGAAAGGTACAATGCAGAAAATATCGATAAACATGGAATCATTCTTCAAGAAAATAAATTTGAATTTAGTATAGTTTATGTTAAGGAACTTGATGTTTGGATTGTTTGTGTGTTTAGGCCTCCATCAGGTAATCCCCTAGAATAAGGTTTTTGGAAACTTTCCTTTCGAAATTTCCGATAACTGCAAAAATTATATTAGCAGGCGATCTAAATATTGACTTTGATAGTAAGGACTCCAGCGTTACGAAATCTTTAATAAACTTATTAACATGTTTTAATCTTCACACTTTTGTGAATGAACCCACACGTATTACTAACCACTCAGAGACAACAATCGATTATATCTGCAGTAACATCGATGAGGGTGATATTATTTGTAGAGTAACTCCATCAGGTCTTTCTGATCATGAGGCTCTATTTTCAGAAGTGGTGCTACATCATGACGAGCAAAAAAAGGTGACAAGGGAGTCTCGAATCTTTAGCACAGCAAATTATAGAACTTTTCGAAACGAGGCGGAAACAATTAACTGGGGCAACATTAAAGATTCGGCAAATCCAATTACTACATTCCAAAAAACAGTTCGAAATATTTTTAGCCGAAGCTTTCCAAAGCGAAAAATTAAAAAAAAAGAAAAGAAAGGTGTGGGTGAAAAGAGGTATTAAAGTATCAGGTAAAAATCTTCGCTCTTTCTACACAATAAAAAAAATTATAAACTCTGACTGGTTTGACTCATACTTTACTGCATATCGCAAAATTTATAGAAGTCTAATAGGACTAGCAAAGAAATATTATTACAATGAAAGGGTAGAAGCAGCGGGTAATTCTAGCAGGGAGTATTGGAAAATAATAGGCGAAATGAGGGGAAAACACAACGGAATTGCAACAATCTGACAATAAATCCGACAGATCTTAATCAGTTTTACTGCACTATAGCGAGCAAGCTGACAGATGGCATTGCGCGAAAGAAGGATCCACTAAGTTACTTATCAAAGTACCTACCCTTCTACTGAGACATTCAGGCTTAATCCGACAAACAGGGATGAAATTAAAACGGTTATAAAAACCATTAAAAAACAAAACTCCTCAGGAGAAGATGAAATAACTTTGAATATCTTCGAACATCTACCTGATGAAGCACTCACTGCACTCGCTGACTGTATAAATGAATCGTTTGTCTCGGGAATCTTTCCGGACAGTCTTAAACTGGCAGTAGTTATTCCTATTTTTAAAGGAGGAGACAACGAAGATCCGTCTGCGTACCGTCTAATATCTTTACTGACTACGCTATCGAAAATTATAGAAAAGATAGTGAAAGTGAGACTGGTGAGTTACTTAAAGGCCCATAATGTTCTGACACCGGATCAGTTCGGATTTCAGGAATCAAATGATGACATATTTACGTTTCTGGAGAGACTCTTTTTTGCTCTCAATAATGGTGAGAAAGCTGCAGCAGTGTTTTGTGACTTTTCAAAAGCTTTTGACTGTGTTAATCACGAAATACTGCTGCGGAAAATGAGCCACTACGGAGTCAGGGGAACGGAGTTAAGCTGGTTTAGAGCATACCTTTCGGATAGATCCCAGCTAATAAGAATTCATAGTAAGGAAAATTCAAAGACGCTAAATTTAACCCATGGGGTTCCTCAAGGGTCAGTTCTTGGGCCGGTTCTCTTTTTAATTTACATTAACGACCTGGCAGCACTGTCAATTCTGAGAGCTTTTGTAATTTTTGCAGACGATACAACCATACTTTGGCAACACAAAGACGTGACAATTCTTAACACGATTATTGAAAAAGACTTGGAACAAATCAAGGGGTGGTGTGACGCAAATCGCTTGGTTTTCAACATATCTAAACAAATATACTATCATTCAAATGCATTCTTAATGAAATCACACTTGACCAGAAGCTGGTAGAAGATAGAACTGTTGTAAAATTTCTTGGTATGCACATAGATTCGAGACTTAAATTTGACACTCATTTTCGACACAGGCAGCTGCTGAATCAGTGATTATCTGTCAGAAACGAGCTCTGCGTTATTTGTGTAGGGTAAATCGTCGGGAAAGCTGTAGGCCTCTTTTCAAGCAGGAGCAGATACTGACTGTTTCCTGTATTTTCATCTTGGAAGTGGCCAGTTTAATATTCAAAAAATTTCGAGAATATTCTAGACCAGAACTTTACAACTTGAGAAACTACAATTTGCCATTGCCAATCCCAAAGCTAAGCCTGACCAAGCACTCAATTATATATGAAGGTATAAAAATATGCAATAATCTTCCTCAGGAAACAAGGTATATTAGAGAGTACAGAGCATTTCGTACTAGTGTGAAAAATTTCCTGATAACAAAAACATTTTACAGCCTTCAAGAATATTACGGCCAAAATTAGTGTGGCTGTTTACTGCGTGTTTTCAATTGTGGGTAGGTACTTTTCAAAAGCCTAATTGTTTTTGGTTGTTTTATTTGTTGATTTTATTCTGTTTTGTTTATTTTTTGAGACATTTTTCAGTTTTTTAGTATTATATTACTCTGCTGCTTTCAGCTTTGACCTTTTTAACCTTTTTAACTTTTTAAACTTTTTATTTTTTCTATTTTATTGCAATAGTTACTAAGCCCTAATATATCTTTTAGTGATTTATTTGTTTTTATACTAAAATTGTCATTACCTAGGGGGTTACCGATGTTGCCGATGTTGTTCTATTGATAATAACTAGTTTAATAGTAGATATACTTTTTTATGTAGATATTTTATAACTGTTTGTTTCTTCTTTTGTGTATTAAGTATTTCTGTCTCTTTACATATTTTAATCGTGACATATAAAAAAATTTTGTGTGTTTAATTTAGGTCTTTTAAAATTAAATATGTAGCAGACATATTGTTTATATTTAGTTATTATATTATAAGATTGCTTTGTCAATGAATTTTTATAATTTACCGACAATAAAGCTTTTTTGAATTGAATTGAATTAAATCTTTTTGTCGATCCTATGTATACCTTACCACATGTGCGTGGTATACGATAGACTCCAGCGTTTGACACTGGGTTTCTCTTATCCTTGGCTGATCTGATTAATTGCTGTATTTTCCTTGTTGGCTTGAAGATTTTTTTTATGTTGTGTTTCTTTAAGACTTTCCCTATCCTGTCTATCACCCGAGGAATGAAAGGCAATATGCATTAGCCACCACTGGTTGTTCATCCACGTTTTGCTGTATGGCCCTATCGATTTCAGATGCATTGTAACCATTGGATAGAAAGGTCGGCTTGAGATGATCCAGTTCTTGCTCGAGATACTGTAGCTCGCAGATGGTCCGAGCACGTTCTGTTAACGTTGTTATAATGCTACGTTGCCTTGGATGGTGGTTTGAGAGTGCATGCAGGTACCTGTCTGGTCTATGCTGTCTGTGTGTGTAAGTTTTCGGTACACCGTGTGGCTTAGTTTTCCTCCAGATTTCTTTATGAGCACATCTATCAAGGCCGATTTCCTGGTTTTTCTCCTTTTCCATGGTAAATTCTATGCTAGGATGTTGCTCGTTCAGGTGGCTTAGGAATTGGTTAAGCTTCTCTTCCCTATGACTCCAAACCACAAAAGTATCATCTACGTATCGAAGCCATACCGTTGGTTTGTGGTCAAAAGTTTCTATAGCTTTCCTCTCCAATTCCTCCATAAAGAAGTTGGCTATAATCGGGCTGAGCGCATTTCCCATAGCTACACCGTCTGTTTGCTCGTAGAAATCACCGTTCCACAGGAAGTAACTACCAGTGAGACAGAATCGGACATGGAAGCACCTCTGAAGATGCTAGCCACGCATGCTAGCGAAATGTCAGGAAAAAATTCCAACTTACGACGGCTATTAAGCCCGAATTAAAACCCCTTATCAATAAACCTGGACCGCGAAAGCCTCACAAACTTTATCAGATACCTCTACGGGAAGGAGATCACTAAACAGTACCATTGACTAGATCAAGTTAGACGATGCAAGGCACACTTGTTGGCGAATCTAACGTTTCTCTTTTACTGCCGTGACACTAACATCGTACCAGATTAAGCGCTCCTTCAAGACACCCCAAGCACATCGCATCAACTCCAGAACTGAAAAAGCATTTCTTCGAGAGCGAATCCACAAAACAAGGAAAGATCTGGCTGAAGTAGATAAAGAACTACTTCACCTACATCTGACGCTCAGCAACAAAATAAATTCGAAAATACGAGAAGTTCTGTAAAAAACAAATCCGAAATTCCCCAGCACTTGACAAATCCAGACTGGTCATCAATCTCACGGTTCGAATCCTTACCGAAGAGAAAACAGCCATCTTGGCAAAAGGCGGTAATTTCGCAATCACTCCACAACACCTGCCAACGGAGGAGATTATAGCCAGCACTGAAACAGCCATCAGAGCACTACCTAATGTGGATAAAGAAGGATCCCACATAAGCCACACTCCGAAATACCAACAAACTGATTAGGTTACCTACCCTAACAGACACGGTTAAGAAATGCATCATAAAAATAGAAGCAGTTCCACCACGACTCTACGGCCTACCCAAAATTCACAAACCGGAAGTCCCGCTAAGACCTATAGAGAGTGCACCTGTAGCACCAACGTACAACCTAGCGAAATATCTTGCATCGCTTCTTCAACCGCATGTAAGAAAAATTAGTTCTTACGTCAAGGACTCCACTCACTTTGTCCGGAAAATTAAATTAGGGATATTATTCTTCAACCTAACGATATTCTGGTCAGCTTTGATGTCGTGTCCCTATTCACAAATGTGCCATTGACGGAATCTCTTGACTTGATATCAAGTACCTTCCTAATGACATAGTTGAGCTTTCCCGGACATGTCTCACTGGTAGTTACACTGAAAAGAAGGATTCCTCAATTCAAGGAAATACGCACTTCATTCAATGAAATTGCGACTTTGGATATGGCCAAGTGAATATTTTCTTCAAAAAAGTTGAATATTTTCTTGTCATAGGATTGTTCGAATACTTTACTGGAAAGAAATAAGTTCTTGTCTCAAGAACACTATCCCAATGTTATTGAACACAATTTCCTTGTCCCAAGGTACTTAATTTTCCAATTTTCTTGTTCCAAGAAATGTATTCGATTCTATTGAAGATCAAAGTACTTAGCTGAAGATCTCAATTTTTTCACTAGAGGTCATCAGCGCTTAAGTGAAGATGAGAATTTTTTGCCTAAAATCCATAGGTATTTGGTGATAGGATTATTAGTCATAAAGAAACATCAGATTTTGTTTATCTTTGAAAATATTTATTAGCCTAAGAATTCAAACAATTTTTACAAAATATTGGCCCACTAACTAAAAAATCATTATATTATTATCTACAATTTAAATAATTAAAACTGCTAAATTGGAAACATAATTATTAGGTATACATACCTACTACCTGTAAAATTTACATTATATACGTTCGAACTTTTCCAACAAGTGGGTGTAGTGGGACAATTTGTTTGCCTCCAAAAATTCTTGTATTGGGGCCATCACAAGTATTTTCCAAACAGGATTGCAAGATAATTTTGGTCCCCTGACGTTGACGCACTGATATCCTGGGGCAACACCATAGGAAACACGATATAACTGTTTGAATTGAAAACTAGTCGCAGGTCCGAGTAGGTCGTAGGCAGCACGTAACACTATACTGCTAGGCACTACACAACTGGGTTGGAGGGCATCGGCAGAAACTTAAATTTTGAATAAGATTTTGGAATATTCCATCAAAAATCAAGATTCTTGGCCCAAATAACAAGGAGCTTAACAATTATGCAATAAAAGATTATTCTTGGTATAAAGAGAATATAATTTCGCCTGAAAGAAATGTCATTCAAGAGTAGTTTTAAAAAATTACAAGAACCACAAAATTCTCAACACAAAGTAATTTTTCTTCATGCAGTAGATTAACTCTTGATATAAGATAATTTATTTCAAGATCACTGAATACCTTGTGGTAAGGGGAGCTGTTTTTTCAGTGTACTTTCTGTGGAACCGCGATTTCTACGAGCAAACGGAGGGTGTTGCTATGGGAAGTCCGCTCAGCCCGGTCATAGCCAACTTCTTTATGGAGGAATTTGATAAGAAAGCTATAGAAACTTTTGACCACAAACCAACGGTATGGCTTCGATACGTAGATAATACTTTTGTGGTTTGGAGTCATGGGGAAGAGAAGCTTAACCAATTCCTATAGGCCACCTGAACGAGCAACATCCTAGCATAGAATTTACCATGGAAAAGGAGAAAAACCAGGAAATCGAAATTAGATGTTCTCATAAAGAAATCTGGAGGAAAACTAAGCCACACGGTGTACCGAAAACCTACAAACACAGACAGGTTACCGGCATGCACTCTCAAACCACCATCCATGGCAAAAACGTGGAATTATAACAACGTTAACAGAACGTGCTCGGAACATTTGCGAGCCACAATATCTCGAGCAAGACCTGGATCATCTCAAGTCGGGCTTTCTATCAAATGGTTACATGAATGGTGGATGAACAACCAGTGGTGGCTAATGCATATCTGTCTTTCACTTCTCAGGTGACAGACAGGATAGCGAAAGTCTTAGAGAAGCACAACATAAAAATAATCTTCAAGCCAACAAGGAAAATACAGCAATCAGTCAGATCAGCTAATTGGAATCCACTGTCAAGCGCTGGAGTCTATCGTATACCATGCACATGTGGTAAGGTATACATAGGAACGACATAAAAAGATCCATGGAAACCAGGATGAACGATCACAAAAGAAACTGCAGACTAGGATAATCGGAAAAAACGGCAGTTGCGGAACATGCGCTTAGTGAAGGGAATCATGATATACTCTTTGGTGAGGTTAAGCTTCTTGCACCGACTTCTGGATACCACAATCGTCTTGTACGTGAAGCGTGAAGCTTTAGGAATCCACAAACATACGAAGAACTTCAACAGGAAAGAAGAAACACTAAAACTTAACCAAATCTGGAACCCGATCCTCAAAAACGCAAGAAAGATCCCATTGAGTACAGAGAAAGTTGAGATTAGCCACGCGCCGTGAAGCCTCGCCCCTCTCTCACCACAGCCATTCACACATAAATACAACTTACGGTCGGTAACGCGTCAGTTTGCTACCAGAATCGGACATGGAAGCACCTCTGAAGATGCTAGCCACGTATGCTAGCGTAACGTCAGGAAGAAATTCCAACTAACGACGGCCATTAAGCCCGAATGAAAACCCCTTATCGATTCTCAGAGTATTAAATTCTCCAATCTGTCACATCTGGAAAGATGCTGAGAGGTATTTATCTTTAATATTTCAACGGCTGTGAAAGGTCCTCAAGTTTTTTTTAACTTTCTTCTCATTTCTCAGAATCATTTTGTGTTTTGTATAAGGACCTCAAAATAAAGGCCAGAGAAGGCGAAAAGAAACCGAAAAATCCACTCCTACTAAGGATTGACCGACATTAGAAGTAGACTTTTTTCGAATTTCAAAATTTCCTCTTTATTTCTCGATTTGTTCGTCTGAATTTTTGTCGATTCCTTGCTCTTGAATCTTCAATACCTTCTAAGTTTCTTCAAATAACGGAAATTCAGCAAAATATGAATAGAAAAATAATTTTTTTTTGTCTAACAGTTTAGGCCCTAATTTGCCTCTTTATTTCTTAGTTTCTTGGTCTCAATGTTTGTCTTTTATTGGCTTTTGAATTTTCAATATCTTCTAAGCTTCTTTAAACTTCAGAAAAATAGACTAAATATGAAAGCCAAGAATAAAAAAACTATGTTTCTTTGTCTAACAGTTTTTCCTTAACTTATCTTAAATTTCCTCTTTATTTTTCAATTTCTCACTCCTTTTTACTAGGAATTTTTCAAAAATTCTAAGTTGAGTTTTTCGAAAAAACAAAATAGTCTATCAGGTTGAGACGGCGGCGAGCGATTCACATAGGTGGTCTCACATAGGTGGACTTGTTTACAATCTTTTTCCTACGAGCGTGCGGAGAAGTTACTTTTTTACACGATTTTTCGTTTTGAAAGTTGTACTTTTCCGCACGATTTTACTTTTCCGCACGATTTTTTTACTTTTCTGCACGATTTCTACTTTTCCGCACGATTTTTACTTATACGCTTAATTCAAGATATAGGGTACTATTTTTTACTTCAAATCAATTGAATATCTATAGGTATTATTTTTCTACTGACGTTTCATAATAGCAACTTTTCGATTATCATTTTAGTTTTAAAATGACATTCTTTTAAGCACTGAGTGCGTAAATAGTACATTAAAATACAAGTTTCATAAGACGTCATTTTATCGCACGAGCCCTATATTAGAAAACGAGCCGGAGGCGAGATTTCTAAAGGGCGAGTGCGATAAAATGTCTTATGAAACGAATATTTTATACTATTTTTTCTATTTTGGTATTGTTTAATTAAAAAAAAAAAAAAAAAAATTCCTGGAGATTTTATTCTCATATTTCCTGATTTCATATGTTTAGGTTGGTAACACTACATGCCAAATATAGAAATCTTCTATTAAAAATTGCGAATGACAGTTCGATGGCCATCAGTCGGCCAGTGTCACCAACCTCCGATCAGTAAAAAAGGAGTGTCACAAAGAGCTTCTTTTCGACACTACTTTTAGTGTCGAAAAGACTTCGATATGAAACCAAAATAGAAAAAGTTACTTTTAAGCACTCAGTGCGTAAAAGTGACTTTTGAGTGCGTAAAAGTAATTTTTAAGCACTAGTGCCTAAAAGTGTCATTCATTATTCAGAAATAAAAAACACACTAAACACAGATTTGAATTTTGTTTTGTATTTATTATGAATATTGAAAATGTAATTATTGAATTGAACGTTTGGGTTACTCAAAACAGAACTTTGTGTTGTTACCTACTTTCTAGGATTTTAATTATTGATATCGAATCTTGAAATAGCTATTTTCCTAACGAGTGCGGGACTTTTCTGCACGATTTCTACTTTTCCGCACGATTTTTACTTATACGCTTAATTCAAGATATAGGGTACTATTTTTTACTTCAAATCAAATTAATATCTATAGGTATTATTTTTCATTCAGAAAACCTAGATCTTACACAGATCTTTTGATCAATTTTTGATAAATAATATGGACAAAAACACTCGTAGGAAAAACATTGTACCTAACTTTTGCGGAAAATGTCTTTTCCACCCTCGTGCGGAAAAGTACCTCTTTCCGCACTAGTTAGGTAAATAAATATTAACGGCTGGTGTTTTTTCATTTTCAATCTTTCAACGTCTGTAAAATTTTTTCAGGCTCGGTTTGACTTGAGATTTCTAATAAATCTCCGGGAAGGATTAGAAATAACGTCATCTGAGCTAACTGGAAAAGGCCAGACAAGATGAGGATGAAGAATCGAAAATTTCAAATCCAAAAGAAAATTAAACCAACAAAAAAGATGAAACGTCAATTTGAGCTCGGTACAGCAAAATTGATAGTTATTAGAGAAACAGATCAGGTCTGGTTCTGGTTAACAAAATTTACCGAACCTGAAGATCAAGATGTTTTGTTGGCAAAAAAAAGAGGATTCCTGTAAAATTAGGCCTATTACAATATTTTAGGAGAAAACTTCAATTCAATTTGAATTATTTCAAACTTCTTATTAAATATTTGTAACGCTAATAACAATTATAATACAATTCATAAAATTGCCATTATAATGAAAAAATCCAAGAAACATTATACTCCTAGAGGCAATCAAAAATGCAAATCTCGTTAATTTTCTACGGATTCCTCTTGTCCCTTATTATAGTGGAATTTCGACTTTTACCGCCGCCACGGCTAATTATGGAGTTTCAGCCGGATAATTTTCTGAATAATTGAAAATTTCGTTCGGAAAAAAATAAAAACCGGAGCGGATAATTACCGAGAAATGCGATCGATATCGCGGTTTAAGTTGGTAATTGAGGGTAAAATTACACCAATTTACACCACGTAATTTTAATGCATTATATCGGCTGCAACAACATTTAAATAAATGGATGGTACTGATCAAGGTTCTTCTTCTTGCGTTCTCATTTTGCAGTTATTATAATGTTCAAGAAATTGAATATTACAAAATCCACTTACATTAATATTAATAATCCTAGGCAACGGATGTTTAGTATTGGCACCGCCTTCGATCGCTATCCCCAAAATCGGTTTATTTTTTTTTACCGTAACTTTCATGTTCCCTTCGTCGTCCTGGGACACCCTGGGCGGTTCTCTGGGTTCGAGGGTACCGTCCCGGGTCAGTCTTTGCATCGATTGATGACGTCGCATCACGCCTTCACCTTCCAACATGCTGGAGTCTTCTTTCATGTCGAAGCTGCGAGATAATTTATGTGCCAATTCCTGCAAAGAATATTTTCGATTATCTTTCGAATTCAATCTATTTCCGCATATATATGAATAGGACGTAAATTAAGCAACAGATGTTCAATTGTCCTGTAAATATAAATATTACAAATACAAAGCAAGCATTGTGCTGTTAAGAGCCTACGCTCTTTGGGACGTTCTCACTCCCACAGTGACTTGAGGGTTTTTTTAATTATGGCGGATTTATGTTGGTTTGAAGATACAATTACGATTTTCTTTATTATACAGGGTGTCTCTTTATAACCTGACATATTTTGCTATAACGCTATAAATTTTTTAGGAGTTTTCCCTATTGATAGCTATTACTAAAGAACATCCTCTGTATGTAGATACATTAAACATCTAATTTTTATGACAACTAAACTAACATAACTCACTAAAAATATTTAGAAAAAAAGGGTAAAATAATAACTACTGTCCTACAGTAATTATCTAAGGGCAAAGAAGACTATTTCTATATTATTTTACCCTAATATAGTGAATAAAAAAACTCTACAAAGTGCTCTAAAAATATATAGTCAAAAACAACATGCTTCTTCTCCCATGCATGCTGTGTGATTGAACCCAGAAGATTCTTGGATACTGAAACCACCTTTATGTGTATCTTGGTAGGTAAATGAATTAAGACTTTTTTTTACAATATCCTTCATCATTGTGGTGCAGTCTACGTAGGATATTGTTAAAAAATATTATTAAAAAGATTTTTTTTTTTTAATGATACAACACTACTGAATATGCATAATGCCTTGATTAATAAATTGAATGTGTCTTCTAAGAAAACTAACGTGTAACTAGAAAGTCTATAAATTTAAAAAAAATTGTCTACAAAAGCAATAATTTTAAAAGTAAAGCTGTGATAATATGAAATTTTGTGCAAAACAATTTTAGATACCTGCCAATTTTGTTTGATAATCCCTGAAAACATAAAAAGAAAAGTGTTTTTTTTTTTGTGTGTAGAGCAAGAAAAGTGAAAAATTTTGGACAAATACGCAAATTTAATTTCGAATAAAAATAGAAAAAAGCTTTCTAAAGCAAATGTTTTCCAATGACAATATGAAACAATTACACAAACATTTGATTTAGAATTATTCAAACAAGACAACAAAAAAAAAACCATCCGATTGGTGTTCGTCAAGTCAAACTCGTGCTCCAGTGCCGATATAAATAAATTATGAGGGAAAAGTTTTGAGTATCAAAAATTTTCCCAGCAGCACAAATGAAAATCTAAAACAATAAATAAAACCATCATCATCATCCGAGGCCATGCTATATTTTCGTAGTGCTGTATACAAGAGAAAAAAATAAAACAGAGGACCTACGAAGACTTACTAAAGGCCTGCCCCAGTACCAAGACTTCACTTTCTGCGTCCAACCGCCCAGACTCGATCTAAGGCCTCCCAGGTATCCGCTCTGGAACAGTTTAATATAAGGTTTTTAATTCCGGAACTTCTAGATTTTGAGGTTGGTAAATCAATTATTATTATTTTGGCAAGGCAAAAAATGATACATTTTGGAGGTAAATATCTTAAAAGCTCAAAAATATAGCGGAATTATGTTATGCGTTAGAAGAATTCAGATTATTTTAAGATTTTTTGCAGGATTAAACATTTTAAATTAAGAAGAAATAACCTTCAATTTTGCTTCATCCATTTTCAGCACGTTTTCAGACTTTTGAAGGTATCATTTTGTCATTAAATATAACATGATAACATCATTGTCATAATTATAGTTTTCACCTTCCTCATTAAGAACTTTAGAATCCTTTTTCTTCACCTCAATATCTTCTTCCTTATTAAGATTTGTTAAAGTACGTATTTCCAAAATAACTTCATTTTTCTCATCAAGATTTGTTGTACTTTTTGAATCCTTTTTGGCCTTTACCTACATCTATTTGCTCCCCAAAATTTATGAAGTTTGTTACAGAATTCATTTACCGCTTCACTTTTATCTTCATTTGTATCCAGATTCACGAATATTGTTCCAGAATTCTCTGGTTGTTCCAAAATGCTTTTCCCCATTCATTTTCTCATCTAGATTTTTTGAATTCCCTTGAAAAGGATGAAGGTGAAGAGAAAAGGTATTTTAAAACAACGAATCTTGATGAAGAATAAACGGATTTTTCTGATGAAATTACACGAAGACAGGAAGATGAATCCAAATAGGAACTAACCAATTGAAAATGTATAAAGATTTTAATAGCGAAACTGGATGAAGTTGAAATGATCAATTTTATGAAACTCTAAATGAATATGAAGCTGGTGTGGTAATTTATACCGTGCTAAACGTGAACATTTCGCACATTTTTATGCAAGTTCTGGTCTCTATGCGATTGAAAGTTGGTTTCTAAATATAAAATCTTATATATTTCTTCCAAGTTTCGGCCTCTCTTTGTCTGATTTAAGTTCTGTGAAACTCTTGAATCTAAGAAAGTTTTGGTTTCTAAAATTCCTGTCAAATTCAGCTCTTTAATCGAAGTCTTTTCATATTCTGTCATCTGATTGGATTGAATAGAAAATAGTTTTTCCTAAATTGTGAATCTCAAATTTCTGATCTTTAATGTGAAAACCTCATACATTTTCTAGCAACTTCTAATTTCTATGCGATTGAAAGTTGGTTTCTAAATATAAAATCTTATATATTTCTTCCAACATTCGGCCTCTATTTGTCGGATTTAAGCTCTGTGAAACTCTCAAACCTGAACATGTTTTGGTCTCTAATTCAATTTCTTCTGATTGAATTTTTGTCAAATTATCTTCGGGTTTCTCTTAAACTCTGCTCTCTGATAAATTTTCGCGAATTCTAATTTCCAAATTGTGAATCTTAAATTTCTGATTTTTAATGAGAAAACCTCATACATTTTCAGCTACGTCTGAACTTCTGATCTCATGCTATTGTAACTTAATTTCCGAATATAAAATCTTTCACATTTCTTCCAACTTTCAGCCTCTCTTTGTCTGATTTAAATTCTGTGATCTAAGCAAGTTTTGGTCTCTAATTGAATTTTTTTCATTAATCGTATTGAGTTTTTGTGAAATTATCATTTCAAAATAATTAAGTTGAAAGTTCAAGACAAAATGTACAAAGAATTCTACTTGAAAAGATCACGCATGACGAAAAAAAAAATCAGCTTTTTTTGAAATATGGCAACCTTTTCACAAAGCAAAAAAACTTTAAAAATATGAATTTTCTCATCCCAAATCGCATCTTTTCAAAAATGCATGCGCCAAATGCGTTAGATTATGTACATAAAAATTTTACATAGGTTAAATAACGAACAAAACCTCAAGGTACCTACTTTGTGGGTACCGCCAAATCAAACGCCCTTAACCCACTGATCTTGATTCAAAAATCTCCTATCAAGAAATTATAGCATTGAAGAGGTACTACCGAAATTTTCATGGTTCCGATGTTTTTTTAGGTTCAGAATGCCCAAATGAAATTAAAAGTAACCGACTGATTTTTTAAGGCAATTTACATCAGGAACGCATAGATGTTGAAGAGTCAGGTAGGTACTGCCAAAAATATTTAGCCTAACCTGGTACCCACTTAATAATAATTGATATTCAATTTTTCATCAGGCACGCAGAGCTTATTCTGTTTACAGTTCCAGCAAATTGGTACAATATTTTCCGTTAACCCTTTCGCATTGAACTTGCACTACTTTCGGATCAGGAGTGAAGAAACCAAAAATGGTACTGGGATTTTTAAAGCGGAAAGAGTACCAAGGGTTTTGGTTCACTACCTGGGTCTCGCTTCATAATGATGGTACTCGAATAATATTTTTGGTAATTGTATCCATTCACCTATTGGTATCACATTGATTGGCAGTATAATTATGTTTTTAGAATTTCAATCCATGATAAGACTTTTTGACTCCTCATTAGTTGAGCAGCAGTGCTTTAAAAAACTGATTGCCTACTTTAATTATTACTCAATCGTTCCAAATGAAATTAAAAGTACTGATCGATTTTTTAAGGCACTTTAAATCAGGAGCGCATACGTATGAAAGAGGTACTGCCAAAAATTGTTTAGGAACCACTATAACTCGGTACTTATGTAGAAAATCAAGAACGGTATACTGGTAATTTAATGGCTGATACGACCATGAAGAACCATTTGAAGGTTCTTCTCTATTTTTTGAAATCTTGTCTTTCTTTTCTAGCATTTTTTGAAATATTTTCTGAATAGTAAATTTCAGGAAAACAAATTGAAGTTTGCATTCATCCCACATGAAATGTGAATAGAAAAAATGTATACTTATTCTAAGTAGCAGATTTTTCAATTTGTACTGGAATATTGTTACCTACCCAAACTCTCCTAGATTGGGTACCAATTATATTCTGACACAGTTTTTGAATTAATCTTCAAAATGAAGGGTACTAGTAAGTCAATGCCATCAAGCTTCTTGATTCGAACCCACCATCCACAGCCATCGCACCTTATGTTCACCTGTTGAGTTATTCAGCGAGTTGTACCATGATGGTACCTACATTCCAAGAACAGTCTTTATTCACATTGTGGCTAATCAACAAAGTAAAGATTCTTCGAAGAAAATAAAATTGAAAGTGACCAGCCGATTTTTAAGGCAATTTACATCAGGAATGCATACAGAAGAGGTGGACACTGCCGAAAAAATTCAGGAACCACTTGACCAGTCTTGATGAGTCCGTTATTTCTGGTAGCCGTAATGCCGCGCCATAGGACTTCTTGTGTATACTAAGGCGACCATCCGCATCAACCGCAACTTCTGTTCACCTGTTAAGCTCTTCGGCAAGTGGTACCATGATGGTACCACCTACCATACCATGGGTACCATCGACCCGCGCCACAATATCGAATTGGGTATTGGAATCGCGTTGATATTCTTTACGAGTACTTTATTCCTATCAGTATATTATTGAAGGTTTTTAGTTGTGCCTATAAGGCAAGACTAATTTTATGCAACGTTTCATATTTTTGTTGGTTAGAAATCTTCAGTGTAAGTACTTAAGTTCAAGTTCCAAATATATTAAAGAAGCTCTCTAAAGTACCAACTTAATAATTTACTGGTACTTGAAGAAGCGACGTTTTTAACACACAGAAAATGTAGTTTTCAGTTTTCGGATCTTTTGGTACCATTCGAAACAATACTTTCAATACGGCTTCCACTCCAACTTATGTTCACTTGTTAAATTCTTCGGCCAGTCGTACCATGGTGGTACCATCGATTGACCATACCGCAAACGCCATGGATCAAGAGAAAAAAGTCTTGTTGCATGTGTTCCTATCTTGATTTTATTGAAGATTCAAACAGAAAATATGCATACCGCCAGTAGGTACCAAAATGGTACTACCACTTAACAGCCATGGCAGAGTTATGTCGGCATTGTGTAGTTCTGAAGATTGTGGTTGATCGTACCGAATGAAATTAAAAGTAACCGATCAATTCTTTGGTCAATTTTCATCAGGAACCCATAAGTATATGAAAGACCCACTGCCCAAAATATTTTAGGAACCCATTGGCCAGTGGTACCTCTGGTACCTATTTGTATAATTCAAAATTGAAAAATATATGTTCTATGTAGGTATCGACCCGTAATAGTTTTAAATCTTATTATGCAATCGATTGTTACGTTAATTTTAATACCAAAAGTTTGAATCTTCAGGTACCATCATATTTCTTCGTAGGTACGAAACCTACCATTCGCGCATCCACTGCAACTTATGTTTACCTGGTAAATTATGTAACAAGTGGTACCATGATGGTACCACGATGGTTCCACCGACCATACCACACGACCAGAGAAATGGGTGGGCTCAAAAATGGATTACTTTGGTAGGTAGGTAGGTACCTACTTTATGGTTTTTTACAAATTCACTTGGTTTTGGTTTCCAATCTCAAAGTCTTTACAATGTACTCTTTGAAAGAGCAAAGATTCAGAATAAAGTAGTACTTGTTCGTACCAAATGAAATTAAAAGTAACCGATTGATTTCTAAGGCAATTTACATCAGGAACTCATAAGTATGGGGGAGGTTCTGCCAAAAATAATTTAGGAACCGCTATAGCAACGTACTTTTTTCTCAATACCTAGTACAGATTACCATTAAAATTTTTATTAGGTACGAATTATTCGTCTTTTTACTACCTGGTACTTACTTCTTTATTTCATTGTAAGTTACAGTTAGCTATCGATCAGTTTTCAACTTGAACCGTCGAAAGTAGCAATTATTGGTACCTAGCTTATTTTAGGTTGAACTATCGACAGTACCAATTATTGGTACTCCAACTAGCATTAAATTTTTTAAATCCTATTAATTATAACACCATATTGATTGCGATTTGCAAAAAAAAAAAACAAATTCCTAATTTATTTATTGAACTTATTAACAAAATGTTTAAATCTTCTGTTTGGTACCATCGGACTACCATTCGCATCCACTGCAACTTATGTTTACCTGTTAAATTTTTCCACAGGTGGTACCACTGACCACAGCGTTGGTATTTTGTGGTTTTTCACCTCAGGTGAGTTTGCAGTTGTGGTTCCGATCTTGATTCAGCTCTTCAAAGAAGTGAAGTTTAAGAATCAAAATAAACTGGTACTTGTTTGTACCAAATGAAATTAAAAGTAACCGTTCGATTTGTAAGGCACTTTACATCAGGAACGCATAGGTATGAGAGAGATTCTACCAAAAATAATTTAAGATTTTAGGAACCACTGGGTCCGGTATCTTTTTTCTAAGTAGTACAGATTGATATTCAATGCTTTATTAGGCGCACAGAGCTTATGCGTGTTTCAAAGTGGTACTTTTCTTCGTTACTGAGGAATAAGTAACTATTAACTGATGGTACATTTTTTAACCCTTTCGCTCTGAATTTGAACTAGATTTTGATCAGGAATGAAGAAAACCCAGTTGGTAGCGATATTTTTATGGCGTGAAAGGTATATACCAAAGGGCTTAGTACTTTAGACAGATAGAAAATGTCTTAGGTATACAAAAATTCGAATTTCATAACATGGTACCTTGAATAAAATAAAAAGTTAAATTTTTGGTTCTACTCCAGCAGAGAAATAAGTTTTCTTCATTTAAAAGGGTTCTCCAAAATGGTACTTATATCTTTACATGAGTCCAAATTTTCTGGTGACTTCTTGTATAGAACCGACCATCTACATTCACTGTTGTTTATGTTAACCTATTAACTTCTTCAGCAAGTGGTACCATGATGGTACCACTGGGTCATTAGGAAACCAACGCTTGAAATACTGTTAGAATTAAAACAGTACATTTGACACGTTAAATAATTCTATATAGATGGTTTCATTTGACTAATAATTTTCTCATTGAAGTATGCTATAAAAAAATTATATAAATACTTGTGATGGTACCACCGGGCTATTAGGGAAGCAACGCTTGAAATACTGTTAGAATTAAACAGTACATTTGACTCGTTAAATAATTCTATATGGATAGTCTTATTTGACATAATTTTTCCATTCTAGTATACTATAAAAATTTAAATTTCATAAATACTTGGTACCTTGAATGTTCCAACCTAAATTCAAAACCTTAACCGACAAATAACGAAACTAAAATATTCGAAGGCAATAAAAGAACCTTAACCCATTGATCTTCATTCAACTGTATTTCGATCAGGAGCACATAAATTCTACTCGGATTCTGTTCAATCAATGGTTGCACTCGATTATGAAGATTGAAGCGAGTCAACCGAATGATCTAGAAGAAGCACACCTGATCAGGTAGACAAAGTGATCAAGAGGTGAGCTTTGCTTCGAAACGAAGAAAAGATCGATAAAACGAAAGGTTTTAACCCGTTGATCTTCGTGACGAATCAAATAACAGGAGATTATGATACGAATAAAAGTGAAATCGGAAACAGGAAGATTTCGAAGATTAAAAAAGCGAAAGTGTCAAAAAATCTTGGACGATTGATTTTTTGAGAGCAAAACCTATCAGGAAATCAAAATTTTTCAAGAGGAAAATCACTCCCAAAAAATCTTCTATGTGGACCATTTTTGTTTACATGAGAAACTTCCCCTTATCTTCAACAAAAAGCACTTGACAAGAATGTAGAGGTTTTCAGGAGGTAGCTACAAACATTTTGGTGGTACTTGGACCAAATTCAAAAATTAAAAGCGAACGCCCTTCACCCATTGATCTTCACCGAGAAAAATGAAACAGAGATTTATGGGGACCGAAGAGGTGCATACCACCAAAAAATTGGGTACCAACCTAACACACCATGAAATTTATTTTGTTATGGTTCCTTTTTTTTTTCAAGGAAACATTATGCATTGGTATTTGCAACAACAATTTTGAATAGGTTCGCATAGACTAGTAAATGGTACTCGATGATTTTTGCATCAAGTCATATTGTTTCACAACCATAATCGAACAATTTTGGTACTTAAAATAAAAATTATTTGTCCCCACTTAATTACATCACAACAACAGGTGTGTTATTGATGGTACCGCCTACCTTATGGTATCGACTGTTCGATGGTCGAGGTAGGTACCTCTGGCCAACCAATGGTCGAATTTAACTTTTTCAAATCGCTGCGTTCTTGATAATAATGGTAACCATATGGTATAAAGAAATACCATGATAGCTAAAATCCCCATGGGAATTATGAATGTTTGCCATGCATATGGTTGGTATGGCTGGTATTTGGTAGATGGTATGTCAGTTGTTCAGTAGAAAATGGCCAGTACCAAGCCAACAGAAAATTCAAAAGCATTTTATCGACAACTCGACCATTATTGTTTTTTATGGGGCGCACCATGGTATTCTAGGTGTACCGTAAGATAACCATTGGTATGGGGCGAACAGAAACTGAAAGAAGAAATCTTGACCGATGGTCAAGCACAACACAGGTAAATCGTATCTTGAAGATGCAAACCATACCAATAAATTTTCATGGTATAATTCTGAAATTTTGAGGAAATTTACTCTTAAGAATAGTTATTGGTAGATGGTAGATGATTCTCATTTAGAACCATCAGGTAACCATTATTGACAGGTAAACAGAAAATATAATGGGTGTAAAATCTGGTCGATGGTAGAATGCAGGTAAAGGTAGACTGAGGCGGTACCACTTTCAGTCAGCCATTCGTGTAGGCGTTTCGGTTATTACCATAACCGTTTTAAATTATGAATGACGTGACATAACAACTACCTAACACAAAGTACCATGGTACCGTATGTACAAAAATTCGCCAATGTGTTACCTATGATCTTTTAATAAATTATCATGAAATGAACAGGCGGCAACAGAAATTTGTTGCGAGACTTTGGTACGACCTTATGAGTTCCTGATAGTTTTTGGCGTCAGTCCAAGCCACAATAACGCCACGCCATTCTTTCGGCTGCCGCAAATACTGGAAATTTTAATCGAATCTCCTTCGATTTCTGAATTCCTGATTATTTTGGAACGGAATTAAACGACAAGGATGCCTTTTGAACATTCCAAGCATGTTTTATAAAGCTGCTTTTTGTTTCAAATTATAGAAGTACTGAAAAGTACCTAGGTACTGTTTAATTAATTCTGTCATCGAAAATAAATATTTATAAAATCGTGGCTTTAGTATTATTTACTTTATGTTTATAGTTAATTACTTTTGGCTGTTCAATTTAGCAACAATTGTACTAGGGTACCAGAAATGGTACGGTGATATTGTTTATAACAAATTATGATGTTTAAATATTTTGTTTATTGATTTGAAAAATTTATGAACTGAAAATTAATTGACAACAAAATCAGATTTAGGGCTGCAATAGAGCCTACATTTTAGTAGTACCTTCTTAGACTCAACCTTTCAGACGTGCACTTTAAATGAATTTATTCTCAATACCTACTCAGTACCTATTTACTTCTAAAGTACCAAGTGTAGGAAACAGCTGCCTTCCTTTATGTTATCCTGATAACTTGTAATCAACTTTGAAACCAAAGTGTTGTAAACCCAATAAAAAACATCATTTGGCATTGATTTCATTGAGTACCCACGCTGTTCATGTTATTGGTTCCCTATTAAACCACAGTACCAATTTTTTATAGAGTAAATAAACCTTCACCATGTTTCTTGGCTCTTAATAAATTTGTTACTCAACCAAACGAATGAGATACCGTATGATTGGGTTGCGTACAAGTTTACTCAACCAATAGAAATGTTGGCTATTGGCTTGAAGGCAGTACAGCGGCTTCAATAATAGTACTGTACGTTTCTGTGATCCTGCTAGTGTTTTAGGGAGCTACCTACTTGCGAAAGTGAGAGTCTTCTCTTCTTTACCCAAGGTTTGCAATGTTGCTGTAAATTTATTTTGGATAATTTTGATTTTGTGTTTTTTTTTACAGGATTACAAGCCTAGCAGCAAATAAAGTAGGCATCATTGAAAAAAATATTAAGTATAGTACAAATAGGAGCGTATCATATTGGGTACCACTATTAAATCATTGCAGGTACTATCAAAAATAAGAAATTGCCTTTGAAAGGGAAATCGATTTACCGTTAAAGGTTTATTAGGGAACCATAAGTAGTCGCTTGTTAAATTAAGGTACCACACTTTTCCCTTTCTAACTTAAATCGTTTAAAACCCAAAATAGTTTATTCACTATTAAAGCAAAGTTAAATCACCGGTACTGCCTCACCAGGCAATCAGAATTGTACAAAAGTTAAATTCATTGCATTATTGTTAAATCCTGTTATTCCAATGCCCGGCAAATAACACACCTTGAGTACCGTCAGCGGTACTGAAATTTTCACCTGTGTTTTTCATCAGGCACAACTTCTGGTATCCTGGCGATTGGGTACCTGTCGATGTGGTACCACCAGTACCTGAGTCAAGTAGCTTGAATGGTGGGTATGAATACCATTTCAGTTAGGTTAGGTTGGAAGGTAAGTACCTGTTATTAATATAGCATGAAAAATGGAAGTATATCAAAGCGATATATTTTTTCATATAAATTTTTATTTTAAAACGATTATATATTGAACATAGAAATGGGGAATTTTTCTATAAAAATAAATAAATACCTACTTAAGGCTTTGAAAAATCTGTGAGGTAACAATTTGCAGTTTGGGTTATGAGAAAAGTACATCATATGAAAATTTCAAAATGATTTTTTTTAGAGAAAAATGAGCCAAAGGAAAAATTTGTTTATGAACAGTTTCAATTAAATTTTGTAAAAATACTCCAATCAGATTGAAACGGTTGTTAAGAGAAGTCTGCAGTGGCGTAGCTAGGCGTCGGCGGCTGCCGACGGCCTCGCGCCCTTAGGAGCCTCGCAAAAAATAGGTTACCGAACCCTAAAAATTGGCACTTTTTGATTTCCCAAAATAAAACGGAGAGAACAAATAAACTTAATCCTATACGAAACTTCTAAATCTCACAGAATTCACTGAAAATTATTATTTCTACTGCAAATTAACCTAGAAATCTCAAATCATATGATTTTTATTTTTTCGGTAGATTCTCGGTATTTCGATAAATCGGTAATTGTGGCACCGTTCTTATCACGTATTGTTGGTTAATTAAATTATTTAGCACTTTTCTCAACTGGTAGCCGACCCTCCAACCTCCAACCGAGACATACGAACAGTATTTCGCTGTATTGTACAGGGTGTTTCCTCATATTTTGACCCCTAACTACAGCTCTAGCTATACGAGGTGGAAAAAAACTTTAGGTATGAAAGTTATAGGGCCGTTTTCTCAATAGCAAGTCACCCCCGGGTTAAGGATAACTCCAGGGTAAACATAGTAACTGGACACGCTTAACCTGGAGTTAAAACCATCCCGGAGGTGACTGGTGACTCGCTATTGAGAAACCGGCTCGTAGGTTTTTATGTCTATTATCTTTTGCGAATGTCAAAACGGGCGAATGGCAGGTGCCAACTATCACAATGACAAACACTTGCATTTTTCAAATGGAACACCCTGAATATTTTTGGCTAGAATGGTAGCTTTTTTTCTTCTGATTCAGTGGTGGCTCGTGACTATTTCAAGTGAGGAGGCTAATTACAGTATAGGATTTCATGAAATTTTTTTTTTTTTTTTTTTTTACGGATATGCGCACTCGCAAGGACAATGTCCTATCACGCTCGAGAAGCGGCAAGTGCGCGGAAATGTCGGTGTATGTTGGTCTTGAAACGGTTCAGGTTGTAACCTGCAGGGAAAACCGTCGCAGGGAGTTTATTCCACAGCGATGCTGTTCTCCAGAGATATGAATTCTGATATAGTGAGGTTCTTGGTGCCTCTAGTTTGACAGTAAATTCATGGTTACCGTCTGTTTGACGCGTTCGCCTGGTAGGTGCTACTCTCGGTGGAATCATACGTGCCAACTCTTCAGAGCATTTTCCGTGATAGTACCTGTAGAAGAGAGATAAATCGCCCACAGATCTGCGATGTTCGAGACCATCCAAGTTACGAGTAAGTGCGGGGTCATTGATCAGCTTGATAGCTCGTTTTTGCACGGTATTCAAAAGCATTAAGGTATGTTTGGGTGCAGCACTCCATATATGTGAGCAGTACTCCATAGTTGGTCGAATCTGGGCTTTGTAGAGTGTCAGCAATTGGCTTGGTGTGTACAGATGTCTTGTACGAAATAGCACCCCCAGCTTTTGGGAGGCCCTTTTAGCAATATCTGCCACGTGACTGTGCCAAGACATGTTGGTCTCTGCAGTAACCCCCAAGATGTTCAACTGACTCTGTAATGTGGCAGCACTTCCAGATAGCATGATGTTTGGCTCACCGGTGCTGGTCTTTTTTGAAAACAGAGCTGCTTGGGTTTTCTGCGCATTGAACTGTACAAGGTTTTTGTTACCCCAGTCCTCTATTATCTCCAGGTCGTTATTTATCTGCGATATTTGAGTTAGTCTAAGATGATGGAATTCACGTGCGGAAAGCCCTGTGGGTGGTATGAGTGAGGAGACTACATTACCATCGTCTGCAAAGCAATAAAGTGGATTTACTGTTTTATCTATGAGGTCATTTATGTAAATCAGGAAAAGAGTTGGCGAAAGGATTGCTCCCTGTGGCACACCAGCATTTATTTGGTAAGAGTTGGAGTTCTGGCCATCCAGTGCAACATAAATGGATCTGTCCTTTAGGTAACTTTCAAACCAAGTGCAAAGTTTCGGCGATAATCTCATTGCTTTGAGCTTGTTGAGAAGATTTTCATGCCAAACTTTGTCGAATGCTTTAGATATATCTAAGGCAATTGTTCTTGTTTCACCCCGCAACTCAATCGCTTTTTGCCATAAGTGAGTGACGTATGTAAGTAAATCGCCAGTTGATCTATATTTTCGAAATCCGTATTGCTTATCGTTGATAATTTTGTACTTTTCCAAGTACTTGGTTAGGTGATTGTTCACAACTCTTTCCATTACTTTTGATATCACCGGAAGTAGAGCAATTGGTCTATAGTTTAACGGATCTGTCTTTTTTCCTTTCTTTGGAATGGGTTGTACTGCGGCAGACTTCCATGATGATGGATATACTCCTTGCCTGTAAGACAAATTGAATAATTTTGCGAAAGTTGGGGTGAGTTCGTTGGCGCAATTTTTGAGTACTATTGCGGGAATGCCATCCGGACCCATTGCTTTGTTTGTATCCAGCTTTTTTAGGGATTTTCGTATTTCTCTGTGACAAAAGGGTACCTCTGGCATACTATGGGAAACCCTTTCAATGAACGGTGGAGTTTTTCCGTTTGGCACTGTTAGGTTGGAGTTGGAGGAAAACATTTGGGCAAGCATATTGGCTTTTTCCTCTGATGTTGTGGCTAAGTGATTATTTTTATCTGTAAGTGGTGGTATGGATGACTTGGTGAAGTTAGATCCAACAGCTTTTGCAAGAGACCAAAAAGACCTAGAACTACTTGGACAATTCAGCAACCTGTTTTTTATTCTTTGATTGTATGTTTCTTTAGCGGAGTCAATAGTAATTTTGCAACTATTTCTGGCTTCTATAAATTCTGTGTGGTTTTGAGCGGTTTGTTGTCGTTTCCAAAGGTTATATGCTCTGTGTTTTTTCTGTACAGCCGTTTGACACTGGCTGTTGAACCAAGGTTTAGCATTAGCTCTACGTTTAGTTGTATGTGGGATATATGCGTCCATTCCAGATAAGATTACTTGTGTTATTTCATTACAGCAAATAGTGGGATCAGCTGTTTTAAAGCAAACCTCTTGCCATGGAAAATCCAGGTAATACTGTTTTAGGTCATTCCATTTTGCCGATTTATAGTGCCACATTTTACGAGGAAGTGGTTGTAGGCTTGGTGGGATGAGCATTTCGCACTTTGTTATTATAAGTTTATGATCGGACGAACCAAGTGGAGCATCTACTTGAATTGTGTACGAGTCAGGATTTGTGGTTAGGAACAAGTCTAAAAGCGCTGCAAATTCGCCCCTTTCTGAGATACGGGTAGGTTCATCGACAAGCTGCGTTAGACCACAACTTATGGCAAAAGCTTCTGCTTCTCTGCCTTCGTTATCTGTTTTGTTGTGGTGTTTCAGCCAGGGTATATTGTGGACGTTGAAATCGCCTAAAAAGACAATTTCCGCCTGTGGATAGTTTGACTGTATACTATCACAGCTTTCGGATAATGTCGCGAAAAAGTTTTGGTACTCGGTGTTAGATGGCGGTCGGTAGAGGCAGCAGATAAACTTGGTCGATGACTTTGAGGTGAATTTTAGCCATATGATATCAAGGTTCGCTGGTTCTAGCTTCTCCTCCCGATGACATGAAAGGTCATTTTTAATGTACACACAGATCCCAAAATTATGTCGAAATCGGTGGTGTAGGTCATAGCCGGGATAAAGATAGTTCACAATAGGTGTTGCAGAACTGATTTTAGTTTCAGTGAGAACAAGGATGTCAGGTCTTTGTTCTTCAAGATGTTGGTGAACTGAATTCATATTTGTACTTATTCCTCTTATATTGCTAAAATCAATTCTGAGTTGAGTTTTTGATCTTCTCTTTATATCTTTACATGAAGGACCCCCAGGATCACCCGACGCCCGGAGATCCGAGTGGTCGGGTATTTTACCTCCGGAGTATTTTGATCCTGGAGGCGCCATCATGCTATCTGTTACTCATTGTTGGAACCGGACTGCCAGCGCAGTAGCGGAACGTGGTGATACCACTTAGCGCTACTCAATTCTGGCATGGTGGTATCTCACCGGTCGACGCCCAATGAGTAAAAAGCGTCTACCACCTATTCCTCGGAATTCCACTAAGATTTCAATTTCAAAATTCCATATTTTTTTTTTAACTTTACTAAAATTCCTCAAAATTTTACCACTGAAATATCCTGGAATTCCACAAAATTTTCATAAATTTTTTTGGAATTTCATGTAATTTCTTAAAAATTTCTCGGAATTCACTAAAATTTTATGAGAATATCCACGTTCATAATCGAAATTTTCTCGAAAGTCCAATGAAACTTCAAGGAATTTTCAAAATTTAATTTATTTTCATAAGAATTTTTCGGAATTTCACTGAAATTCTCTTTTAATACCCAGGAATTTCTGGGAATATTAATGAAGTTTTAAGTAATTTCTTAAAAATTCATCGAAATATATTGAAATTTCATGTTATTACATGGTAATTTTTCGGAATATCACCGAAATTCCATGTTTTTAGCTGGAAATTTCTCGGCATTACTAAAATTCAGTAAAAACTGAAATTTCATGTTGGGAATTTTGGTGTTATTTCATGTAATTGTTTAAAATTCCTCCATGTAATTCATTTAGGATTTCGTGTAATTCGATCGGAATTTCACTGAAATTTCAAGTAATTCGAGAGGAATTAAAATTTAATGTGAATTCTATGGAACCTCCGCAAAAATTTCACATCTAATTCCTTTTTCAGAATAACATAATTATTCTACCGAAATTCCACTAAATTATGGAATTCTGAGATTTTAATAGATTTTTAGGGATTCCAAAGGATATTTGGGAATTTTAAAGGAAATATTTTTCAGAAATGTCAATGATTGGGTTTAAAATAACCTATAAATCGAGATTTGATAAAAACATATGGCAACGCTGCTCATGATACAACAAACGTCAAAAAATTGAAATTTCAAACCTTGGGTTTTTTTGACAATCGATACAAAATGACGTCTTTTTGTTTCAAAGATTACGGCCCGAAGGGCCGGAGTAAAAAACCAGTTAACAATGAACGGGTTCGTTCGGATAAAACTTTTGTCGCACGACACTTTGGCAATAGCGACAAATGTCACCTGTCAAATTTGACACATGTTCGACTTCTTTCCCGCTCTACTATAAAAGCTACGAAAATCAAACCCCGGTACAAGGCAGTTTCGCGACGCCAACTATCGATTTGTGTCAAAAGAAAATTGACAGCTGTCAACGTCAAAAAGTTTTTTATTTTTTTATTTTGCGAATTTCGAGAAAAAAAGTGATAGAAAACGATCCCCGGATTCCAAAAACCTTAAATAAAAATTCCAAAAAAAAAACCAACGAAAATGACATTCCAAAACCTACTTGATAAAACTAAAGTTTTTCTCACTTACCCCGTTAAAACACTGGAAATTTTTGGTGGAAAATGAAGAAAACTCAAAGCCTCGTACTTTAAATCGGGTTTTCCGACCAGAAAAGCCCTGGAAAAGCTGACAAATTCAAAGAAAAACCTCTAAAAATGACATTCCAAAGCCTACTTAATGAAATTTGAGTTTTTGTCACTTACCCCATTGGAAAACTGGGAATTTTTAGCACAAAATGTAGGAAATTGAAAGCCTCGTATTTCAAATCGGGGTTCTTGACTGAAAACGGCTTGGAAAAGTGGAAAATTCGAGGAAAAACTGAATAGAAATGTAAACACGTCAATTAAAAATTGCCGACTGTCAAAACTGGCAAATGACATTTATTACAAAACCTATTTGAAGTTGGTACAAATGGTGTTGCCACATCAAAACTTAAAAAACAACAATTTAAATGGGATTTTGTTATTTATGTCATTTTAAAACTGGACATTTTTGCTAGAAAATGAAGAAAACTCAAAGCCTCGTATGTTAAATTGCCTTTTTCCATTGAAAAGCCCCGGAAAAGTGAAAAATTCCAGGAAAAACTGGCAAAAAATTACAAGGCGTCACCTCAAAATGGCCAACTAAAAGCAACGTTGCCACATCTCATTTCGGAAAACAAAAATAACATTTTAAAAGGGTTTTGTTTAAAATTCAATTTAATAATTAATTAATAATGATTATAGTAATTAAAATTCCCCAAATAAATTATAGGAAACTTGTTTTTAGTTTAATTTCAATGAAAATGACTTTTAAAGGTTTATTGATTATAGTGAGTAAGACAAAGACAATGATAAAGTAGTATAATGTTTGCAAAAACCACCGTTTTCTGAAAAAAATAAAAATCTTAAGAAAACCAACATTCCAAAGCCAATTTGATGAAACTAAAGTTTTTGAATATTCCTGACTCTTTGATCGGACGTTAGAAATTGCATTTTAAATACTCCCGGTTTTCAATTAGCTCTAAATTATCCGCTCACCAATAGAATTATAAACTAGGCCCCGTTATTAAAATAACTCTAGGCCTTCGGGCTCGTATTACTCCGGCCCTTCGGGCTCGCATATTACTCCGGCCCTTCGGGCTCGCATATAACTCCGGCCCTTCGGGCTCGCATATAACTCCGGTCCTTCGGGCTCGCATATAACTCCGGCCCTTCGGGCTCGCATATAACTCCGGCCCTTCGGGCTCACATATAACTCCGGCCCTTCGGGCCGATATTACTGAGTATCCCAGATTCACAGATATTTGTCGTGGAGGCGCGGAATTGATTGAAAAAATGTTGTCAGATTTTTCTAAATTACATTGAAATATCGAAAATTGGAAAGTGTAATTTGTTAATTATTATTTTAATTAGAAATTAGGAATAAAAAATTGAGATTGAATTTTCAATTTTTTGGGGGAGGTTTAGCCTCCTCTGCCTCCTTTGACGAGCCGCCACTGTTCTGATTTCAAATATACCATATATGTTGATATTTGGTTCAGTTGTTTTTTGCGCTATTCAATTTTAAAAGTGCATTGAGCAAGCCTCATCATTGATATAAGAAACCAGGACAGATTAAATTAAGGGTAATGTAAATGCATTTTTAAACTTGAATAGCGTAAAAACAGCTGAACCAAATATCAACATAAGTATATGGAATGCTTGGAATCAGAAGAAAACGATCTATCATTCTAGACAAAAATATACAAGGTATTCCATTTGAAAAATGCAAGTGTTTGTCATTGTGACAGTTGACACCTGTCATTTGCCCATTTTGACATTCGAAAAAGATAATAGACATAAAACCCTACAACTTTAATATTTTAAGTTTTTTAACACTTCGTAAAGCTAAAGCTGTAGGTAGGGGTCAAAATATAAGGAAACACCCTGTACATTCTACAGCATTTTGAAAGTCTATCCAGCATTTGATTTTGCACAGCAAACAGCAAACATAAACATACTAACATACAGGGATTCGGAAATTAATTAGGTTTCCTGAAAAATTTCCTGATTCCTACTAAAAATTGTCGGTCCATGTTTGCGTCATATACTGTAATAAATGAGAAATTTATTTTTGGCTGTAGGATTTTTAGCGGAAAAATATTAATATTTTTGACTGAAAATGACTATCGTTGATATGCTTGAAAAAGGTGGCGTTACACTCAAAAAATTTTCGCCTTCCGCGGTTATCTTTCGGTTCGGGGGGCCTGCCGGCAGCTACCCATCCCTGTCTTATATCCAGTTTTTTGTCACAAAAAATATGACCACCCCTTCATAAAAAGGGCTTCGCAATTCGGATGTCGCCGACGTCCACGTTTGGTTTAGCTACGCCAGTGTCTAGGAGTACTATCTTCTAGATATTACCCTCTATAATGTGTATAGAAATTCTTCTGATAGAAAATCTAGGAATTTATCATCCAAAAGACTTCCAAACTTTCTCGGATTTTCTTTGAACTTCCTCCAATTTTCTGCAAACCACAAATTAATGTTAGCTTTACTTTCTCTGACAGAATTTAGAAATTATAAGAATCTTCTCAGAGAAAAAATTAGGAAATTTGCAAAGTAATAACTCAACATTTAGAATCTCAAAATCACAACAGTCTTATTCAAAGAGAAGGCAAGTAATTTGCAGAGTTATGACACAGAATTCAAGATTTATAGATTGTTGAAAATCAAGACATGTGGACCATCCCAAGATTTGTTCAGGCCCTTTAGACAAAAGCAGGAATTTTTTGACTGAGATGTTTTTTTTGGAGAACCACTTCGAAAATGTTATAGAAACTTCCTCTAATAATTGATACATTTTTCTCATAGGTACTTTCTCGAATTTCTTTCATAATTACCCATATTATTTCATAGTTTATTCAAATTCATATTTCAAATAAAAATAGTAGAACAATCTGAAATAAGAGACCCTCACTATGGCTTTCAAAAGTAAGAAATACCTTTCAGATTGCGGTTCGAGGACTTGTTGGCTTATCGATTGAAACTGAAACAATTTCAAAGGTTGAGGAGCTTTTGATGTAACTAACTTTGAAGAGAAGTTCAACAAAATCCAATTAGGTACTTTTTGTTTGTTCGCTGCTGCTTGCTGTAATTGAATACACACTACAAAACAAGTTGGGGAATTCAAAAAAAAAAATTACCTTAGAGATTAGTTTTGAAATTAAAAATCTTCAAACATTTTTCTGAAATCCTAATAAAATGGCATCGAAAACGATTTCCCTTTTTAAAAAGTGAATCTCTGATTTCATTGTCCTCAGATTAAAATCGTTTTACTTTCGACAATTGCATAATATTTTCGTTTTGTTGCAGAAGAGAAAGGCACACACTTATGAAATACTACATAGTACAAATTTATCCTTTAGTACCATTTTTCTCATTTATATTAATAACAAATCTCAAATCTTATCATAAATACAACTTATTTATCAGCAACCAATAATAAAAATTGATTCCATTATTGATTGACTGAGTACCTACCAAATTTCTTGAATTACTTCTGCTTTCCTGCTATCAAGGTTGCCTTAGTGAACCTCGTACAATGACATTACAAAGTCGCAATAAGGAGAAACAAGTACAAGTAGTACCGTTTATTGATTCTAACATTATAAATTTATAGAGTATATTTACATATGCACAACATACACAAAACAAGCTTTTATTAGGCTTAAGATTTTGTGTAAGAAAAAAAAAACATTACAATAAGTAGATAAATTAGTAATGAAAACATTTTGGTATAAATTTATTTGGTACCACTTTCCAGAGGTACTAATGGTGACAAACTAGATATCAGGCTGATATAAAAGTCAAGCACTTAAAGTACCAAACATTTTTGAAGGCCCGGGCCAAATCATCTGCGAGCTTCTGGTACCTTGTTAAAATTTGGCAGTTTACTTTCGATTTTTTTTCTCAAACCACGGCCTCGAGGATTTTTTCAAACTGTCCGAGTAGATTGTGTACCAATTTTCTGGCGTCCTGCTTTGATTTTATCTTTAACGACCGTTGGAGAAGAATTTTCAAGACAGTACCAGACTGACGCGCGGTACCGATTTTCAAAGAATGCATGGTGTCTTCATTTCTGTTTGCCTTATAGGAGCAGACTTCACATGACTGTTATATTAATCATAAAAAAAATGATTATGATTTTTTTTGCTGACTTTATTTTTTTTAAGGTTTGTTACAAGAGAAAATTAATTATTAGAACGGGGTTATAACAATTCTAAGCTCTAAAAAGGTCTAAAAGGTTTTTCTTTCTAGGATTTCTTCAAATATTATTTTCCATACTTCCTCAAGTTTCCAAACTTTTTCTTTGACAATTCCTCAATAGGTACTTCCTTGGACTTGTAATTCTCGTACTTCGCAGGATAGATAGAGAAACTTCCTCTGTCATTTGATGAACATTTCCGGTACTTTCTACTTTCTCAGATTTTTCAAAACTTTTCTGGATTTCTCCAATACGTCCATAGAATTTCCGTTTTTCCTACTTTCCCAAATTTCCACAAGCTTCTTGCGGTTCCATGGGCGAGAGAAAATCTCGAAATAATTTAGCTACATTATGATTTAGATTTTGGAAAACTTTGAAAAGTCATAACTTTTTCCTATTAGAGATAGAAAGATGAAATTTTCAGTGATTCTTATCCCAGTAGAGGACTACAATCCCAGCTCACTTGAACTTATAGTTCCAGAAATGAAATCGTGTTAAGCAATATGTGGTAAATTTATCAATAATTCAGTTTTTCTGAGTGCCTTTTTCCATAGATTTCAGCTTTAAATCCCAGAATAATTTAGTGTTTGGAGTTTGGGGGGTCTCCAATGATCATTTAGACACAAAATCTCAACATAAAAAAATTTGAAAAATTTTAGTAGACAAACTTTGAAAATTCCAGCTCATTTGGACTTATAGTTTCAGAAATAAAATCGCGTTAACAAATTTTGTAGAAAGTTTTTCTATTAATTTATAAATATTTCCTAGGACTTTTTGAATTTTCTTCGACTTTCTTAGGTCTCCTTGAGGATTTTGGATAAATGTTAGATCGGAATTCCTAATTTCTTCCTCAAACGTGCCTTTCTTGAACTTCCTCAAATATCCACACTATCAAAAAATGAACCTTGCAGCTTCTGCTTCTTATTTGTTTAATAATGAAGTAGCTTAATGTTTCAATGCAATTTTTCCAATAAAACTCTCACTACAGTGTAAAAATCTAATCTGTATTAACAGCCAGTTTATTCCGATAATGAAATCCTAACGGTACCATCTTAACCTTCTCCTATCTTAATTCGTGTATTAGAAAATCGTTTTCAACACCTAACGGCTTCTGCTAGCCTGCTAAACAACATTAGAACCGCATTAGCTTCCTCTAATTCTAAACACCACCTAATTTCATAGAAAGTTTGAGTAGGATTATTACTGTTAAAAAATAAATTATTTTGTCCAATTTTGTACTTTCAAACCTTTACATTTATACGTAATATGGGTACCTACTCTCTCGATTCAGATTCACTTTCAAAAGGGAAATCGTTTAGCCAATGCCCATTATTAGGAGTTTAGGAGATTTTGCCTGGTAAAAATTAAACCCAAAAATTATGGTACCTTTAAGGCTAATTAGTTTTTATGTAGATTTTAATTAATTAGCCACGATGAAATGGATTTTTAAGAGCCCGCGTACGAGGATAACAGAAGTGATTGTGAACGCGGGTACCAGTCGGAACCACGAAATTTTGGAGGCCAATAAGTTGCTCCTTCAAAAATCTAGTTCCCTAATGAAAATTGGTGATTCGCTTTCAATTTTTTTTTTTTTTTGGGTTTCAATGACACGTTAGGTAATCGTTTAAGGAGGAACCTTTTCACGGTTTTGGGTTCCTCATAACGTGATACTGTTTAATCATAAATGGCGTTACAATATTTTATATTAATAAGTTTGGAATTCTTTTTCTATAGTCAGCATTTTCAAAAGAAAAATAATATGTAAATATTACAGCCCTAAACTGAGAGCATAAGAGGGTTTTTCCTAGTTTTTTATGTGAGTCTCGGATCGGGAAATATTTTATTCGTCCCTTTAATATGCCCAATTTTGCCGTATTCTTATTCTAGCTTATAGGGCTTTTTGCCCCTTATAAGAAATTGAAAAAAGAAGTTGGCACAAAAATATGCAAACTTGCTATCGGCTTATTTTAGCCAAGTAGATCCACACAAAAAGATCATCTGTTTAGGTAATATAAACATTTTTTTTGTGTGGTTTTACCTAAATTCTTTAGTTGAAATCTTGTAAAGTAGGTACCAATAATATTTATTGTTGGTGTAAAAGCAAATCGATCTTTCGCTGCTTCTGCTATACCACCCATCAGGCCATAGGACTTCTTGTACAGGTATACCAAAGCGACCATCCGCATCCATCGCAACTTATGTTCACCTGTTAAGTTCTTCGGCAAGTGGGTACCACGATCGTACCACCTACCATACCATGGGTACCATCGACCGATGCCACCACAACATTGGGTAACAATGCGAATTTGCTGAAGAACATACAAGTAGGAATTTGATTTATATTGTATCAGGAACCAAATTGAAGATTTCTGCTCCGTCTTCAAATTATGACTGATTTGATTATCTAAGTTAATTGAGAAGCCTCTACTATAATAGAGTCAGGTAGATTTTTCTATCAATAATTTTTCTTCAATTACTTCTCTTCATTCATAAGTCATTGGTACCGCTGGGTACCCTTGCAAACGTGAAACCCTATATTTAGGGTGTCGGTACCAATGGTCGGTACTAAGCGATAAGGAAAAGTACTTCTTTATGGCGGGTATTATAAAACTATTTTGACAGAAAACAAGAAGTAAACTTCTGGAATTATTATGAATATCCAGAAGTTAACTCTCAGTTTTCTGTCGAAATAGTTTTATAATACCCGCCATTATTCTAATATATTTATAAATATATGCCAAATTATTTCGACTCTATAAAGTACTATTTTACACAGGCAACAGAAAATATCACTTTCCTTCCTTATAATAACTGGCCGTCCATTTTAAACACGACAAAATCAATTAATAATTCATGCATTCCCGGTTGGTTGGCATTGAAAATTAGTTAGCCAACGAATCGGAAACAATACGCACGCCCACCATTGTCGAGCACCGGTTACAATGTTTTCACCTGGTTCAGGTACCGTGACCATCTCTACGCATTTCTGCCCGCCTGGTACTGCGGCACCGACAAACCAACTTGTTCGGTACCACTACCGATATCGGTACCGATCGAACCATTCGATTGCGAATTAAATATCTATGGCTGTTTATGTTTGCCGCATAGTTGGGTACCACTCTGGCCCCTAGGTGGTACCGGGCGTGTTTAGCGCTTGTTGAACATAGATGGCATTATAGGTATTGAAAATAATTTGATAAAATATTATGCAATAATGGATGTCATTGAATCTTGGAAAAAAAATTGAAAGCGATTCACGAATTTTGATTAGGGTATCAGATTACGACGAGAGTATTTTGCCGTTTTTGGGACAAGTCGTCGACCACCGAATAGTACCCAAATTTGGTAGTTTTCGGTGGTACCTGCTACTAAACATCAACCTCTGTTAGCCTGGTATATGAGCTTTAAAAAAACAATTGTGTTTGTCATATGTTAAATATGAAATAGAATCCACATAGCCAATATACTCATACAATTCAGATTGTGTTTGAATCGAATTTTACCTTTATAGTGATTCGAATCCATTCGGTGGGTTAATGAGAATTTAGAAGTTAATAATGGTCGCGGTTCGGTCCGTTTCAAGGCCGATGAATTTCAACCTGGAGCGACAAAGAATCGTTATTTATGGTGCATTGTATGGTGTGCAGCAGCAGCAGAGCAAAAGTCTATATAGAGTGCAGAAGAATACATATCATTTGGTTAAGTCGAATTGTATCTATAGGAAAAACAGTGGCGCAGGAAGCAGGATTATGTTTGAAGTTTTTACTTGTTTTGGTAACGATTCTGGCGTCAGTATTAGGTACTTTTAAGTTGGAAAAGACCTCATAATTTTCAAGTCGATCTGATACTCCCAAGTATTTTTCAGGATTTTTCAAAAGTGATTTAACGTGAATTTTTCAACTTTTTTTGGTATTAAGTTGGAAAAAACCTCATGATTTTATTTCTGAGCTTCAGAGTGACTTCAAATTTACCTTGTTTAATAAACAAATCCTGATTAATGAATCCTGAAAAATTCAAGTCGATCTGATACTCCCAAGTATTTTTCAGGATTTTTCAAAAGTGATTTAACGTGAATTTTTCAACTTTTTCTGGTATTAAGTTGGAAAAAAACCTCATAATTTAATTCCTGACCTTCAGATTGAATTCAAATTTGCCTTGTTTGATGGAAACATCCTCGTTAATAAATCCTGAGAGTTTGAAAAGGATCTGATACTCCGAAGTATTTTTCAAAAGTGATTTAACGTGAATTTTCCAACTTTTTCTGGTATTAATAAGTTGGAAAAAACCTCATAATTTTATTTTTGAGCTTCAGAATGACTTCAAATTTACCTTGTTTGATAAACAAATCCTGATTAATGAATCCTGAAAAATTCAAGTCGATCTGATACTCCCAAGTATTTTTCAGGATTTTTCAAATGTAATTTAACGTGAATTTTACAACTTTTTTTGGTATTAAGTTGGAAAAAACCACATGATTTTATTTCTGAGCTTCAGAATGACTTCAAATTTACCTTGTTTGATAAACAAATCCTGATTAATGAATCCTGAAAAATTCAAGTTGATCTGATACTCCCAAGTATTTTTCAGGATTTTTCAAAAGTGATTTAACGTGAATTTTACAACTTTTTTTGGTATTAAGTTGGAAAAAACCTCATGATTTTATTTCTGAGCTTCAGAATGACTTCAAATTTACCTTGTTTGATAAACAAATCCTGATTAATGAATCCTGAAAAATTCAAGTCGATCTGATACTCCCAAGTATTTTTCAGGATTTTTCAAAAGTAATTTAACGTGAGTTTTTCAACTTTTTCTGGAATTAAGTTGGAAAAAAACCTCATAATTTAATTTCTGACTTTCAGATTGACTTCAAATTTGCCTTGTTTGATGAAAACATCCTCGTTAATAAATCCTGAGAGTTTGAAAAGGATTGGATACTCCGAAGTATTTTTCAAATGTAATTTAACGTGAATTTTACAACTTTTTTTGGTATTAAGTTGGAAAAAAACCACATGATTTTATTTCTGAGCTTCAGAATGACTTCAAATTTACCGTGTTTGATAAACAAATCCTGATTAATGAATCCTGAAAAATTCAAGTCGATCTGATACTCCCAAGTACTTTTCAGGATTTTTCAAATATGATTTAACGTGAATTTTACAACTTTTTTTGGTATTAAGTTGGAAAAAACCTCATGATTTTATTTCTGAGCTTCAGAGTGACTTCAAATTTACCTTGTTTGATAAACAAATCTTGATTAATGAATCCTGAAAAATTCAAGTCGATCTGATACTCCCAAGTATTTTTCAGGATTTTTCAAAAGTGATTTAACGTGAATTTTTCAACTTTTTCTGGAATAAAGTTGGAAAAAAACCTCATAATTTAATTTCTGACCTTCAGATTGACTTCAAATTTGCCTTGTTTGATGAAAACATCCTCGTTAATAAATCCTGAGAGTTTGAAAAGGATTTGATACTCCGAAGTATTTTTCAAAAGTGATTTAACGTGAATTTTCCAACTTTTTCTGGTATTAAGTTGGAAAAAACCTCATAATTTTATTTTTGAGCTTCAGAATGACTTCAAATTTACCTTGTTTGATAAACAAATCCTGATTAATGAATCCTGAAAAATTCAAGTCGATCTGATACTCCCAAGTACTTTTCAGGATTTTTCAAATATGATTTAACGTGAATTTTACAACTTTTTTTGGTATTAAGTTGGAAAAAACCTCATGATTTTATTTCTGAGCTTCAGAGTGACTTCAAATTTACCTTGTTTGATAAACAAATCTTGATTAATGAATCCTGAAAAATTCAAGTCGATCTGATACTCCCAAGTATTTTTCAGGATTTTTCAAAAGTGATTTAACGTGAATTTTTCAACTTTTTCTGGAATAAAGTTGGAAAAAAACCTCATAATTTAATTTCTGACCTTCAGATTGACTTCAAATTTGCCTTGTTTGATGAAAACATCCTCGTTAATAAATCCTGAGAGTTTGAAAAGGATTGGATACTCCGAAGTATTTTTCAAAAGTGATTTAACGTGAATTTTCCAACTTTTTCTGGTATTAAGTTGGAAAAAACCTCATAATTTTATTTTTGAGCTTCAGAATGACTTCAAATTTACCTTGTTTGATAAACAAATCCTGATTAATGAATCCTGAAAGTTTCAAGTCGATCTGATACTCTCAAGTATTTTTCAGAATTTTTCAAAAGTGATTTAACGTGAATTTTTCAACTTTTTCTAGAATTAAGTTGGAAAAAACCTCATAATTTTATTTCTGCGCTTCAGAATGACTTCAAATTTTCCTGGTTTGATAAACAAATCCTGGTTAATGAATCTTGAAAGTTTCAAGTCGATCTGATACTCCCAAGTATATTTCAGAGGATTTTTCAAAAGTGATTTAACATGGTTTTTTCAACTTTTTCTGGAATTAAGTTGGAAAAAACCTCATAATTTCATTTCTGACCTCCAGATTGACTTCAAATTTGCCTTGTTTGATGAAAACATCTTGGTTAATCAATCCTCAAAAGTTTGACATTGATCTGATACTCCGAAGTATTTTTCAGGATTTTTCAAAAGTGATTTAACGTGAATTTTCCAACTTTTTCTGGTAATAAGTTGGGAAAAACCGCATAATTTTATTTCTGAGCTTCAGAATGACTTCAAATTTACCTTGTTTGATAAACAAATCCTGATTAATGAATCCTGAAAGTTTCAAGTCGATCTGATACTCTCAAGTATTTTTCAGAATTTTTCAAAAGTGATTTAACGTGAATTTTTCAACTTTTTTTAGAATTAAGTTGGAAAAAACCTCATAATTTTATTTCTGCGCTTCAGAATGACTTCAAATTTTCCTGGTTTGATAAACAAATCCTGGTTAATGAATCTTAAAAGTTTCAAGTCGATCTGATACTCCCAAGTATATTTCAGGATTTTTCAAAAGTGATTTAACATGGTTTTTTCAACTTTTTCTGGAATTAAGTTGGAAAAAACCTCATAATTTCATTTCTGACCTTCAGATTGACTTCAAATTTGCCTTGTTTGATGAAAACATCTTGGTTAATCAATCCTAAAAGTTTGACATTGATCTGATACTCCGAAGTATTTTTCAGGATTTTTCAAAAGTGATTTAACGTGAATTTTCCAACTTTTTCTGGTAATAAGTTGGGAAAAACTGCATAATTTTATTTCTGAGCTTCGGCTTGACTTCAAATTTGCCTTATTTAATGAAAACATTCTGGTTAATAAATCCTGAAAGTTTGAAAAGGATCCGATACTCCGAAGTATTTTTCAAAAGCGATTTAACGTGAGTTTTCCAACTTTTTCTGGAATTAAGTTGGAAAAAACTTCATAATTTCACTTCTGACCTTTAGATTGACTTCAAATTTACCTTGTTTGATGAAAAGATCTTGGTTAATAAATCCTGAAAATTTGAAATGGATCTGTTACTTCAAAGTATTTTTCAGAATTTTTTAAAGATGGATTTTCCAACTTTTTCTGGTATCAAGAAGAAGAGTAAATATTATGTAGATAAATATAAGTGATAGACAAATAAATACAGCAAGTGGAGAATTTCCCATCAAGTTGCTCCGCGAGTTTTTATGTGAATTACATCCTATCTGAAACGAACATTATCGACTTTCCAGCAAAAAGAGCTACAGAAACAGCTGCTTCAGATTTTAAAATCAGCCGAATCTTGTTGTAAATGGTTTAGCAACAATAGTGACTTTTTTCAGCACGTTTCCCGGAAATCTTCAAAAGTGACCACATCAGAAATACGAAAGATATGTTAAGATTTCAACGGATTAATACATCAACAAAGAAGCATATTTTGTCTGAGATATCAAACTTATAATATATGATCCATTGCTCATCAGTTATTAATCTGAGACTTGTTGAAAAATGATGAATGATAGATAGAATTGCTGATGAGTGAATGATACTCTAGAATCAAATGAAGGAGGATAGAGAAGTTAAACTTTCCAGTTGGATACATTATGGAGGCGTCCAAAAAACACGGTCAATGGAGTTGTAGAATGTATTTGTACCAAGACAAGTCGTTTTTCATGGTAGAAGTCTACAAAACGGATTCGATTTTTGAAGATATAATCAATAGGGCTTATTGAAACTTTGACAGTGCCCCAAGTGAGCAGGGAAAATTGCTACGAGATTCTGGAAAGGTAACTTGAAACGATTGCCAATTGGTGATGATGATGAGGACTTATTTAAGCTTGTTTTAGAATAATTATTATATCCAGAAATCCATCACCAACGACACAACAAGCATCTTATTGAAAATTCTACTCTTATTTTATTTTCAACATTTTTCAGAATTAGTTTATAAGATTTTCTGTCGTAAAATAACATTTCCAGATGAAGACAATACCAGCTTCATCCATGCAAAACTTTAGAGTTCCAAATCACCTTCTCCTGTTCCAAAACAGTTCTTATTCAATTCTACACTCAACTAATCATTTTCAGGTCGGATCGTTCCGCCTCTGTCCGAACACTTCTCAGTGCGAAAAGCTGGACGAAATTAATTTCGTCCTATCTGCTGGCTACATCTCAATATTGCATTATTGTCGAGAGAATTGTTCGCTCCTCTCTCGGATTTGATTTATGTGCCCGGGGTTGGTTTTGTATGCCCGTCTACATCAATTAAACCTCGCTATCTACACTTTTTTTTTTGAACACAAAAAAGCTCCAGTAATATAAAAATGTGTAGTAAAATTTTTGAAACAACATTATGGACTCTACAATCACAAATGTCGCATTTCGGTTTCCGAATCAATGGATTAAAACCCTAATTAAATTGTCATTGCTGATGGAAATTAGAACGAACGCGTATTTTACATAGTAGCTGGGCATTGGCTGACATAAATAAATTCATGTGCACATGTTGTGCCAACCACCAGTATTGATTAGGCCTGAATTTTCGTGACGAATTTATGAATCTTTCATTAGCCTTGATTTTATGTGAATCTTTTTATCTTCTAGTCAGAAACAACTGACCGCATGAAAGGAATTCAAACTACGTAAGTTTTGTCGGTGGAATCCTCTTATACGTATAGAAAATTGTCTTCTTTATTTTCATTTACCTCTTATAATTACCCTGAAGATATGTGGGTATAGGTGAATAGCGCATTTTTGTTTCTTTGTTTTAGAACGTATACCTACCTACCGCAAAGATTTTTTTTTACCATACCTTCCTCCTCAAAGTAGTTTATTGACCTGTTAAAAAAAAAATCTTGAATAGATAATTCGCGATTCAATGGGCGTGTAATTAAAAAAATATATCGTTCCCACATTAATTGCGGATCAACGTGTGTGTGTGTGTGATACGATACGATACGAGTTGAGCCTAGTGACAGTTCCTGATGACTTTTTCTTGGGACCGTACGACCTAACGGTACGCCGTTCGTTAGTGCCTTGGATGGTTGATGGGTACTGTCCCCATCAGGCAGAGATCTTAACCCAAATTAATTGAACTGTTTCAGTTCCTGGGAATAATAATTGTGGCTACCGGAGAATATTTTTTAGGTAATGTAATTACAGCTATTACTTGTGAGAATGTTACATCTAAATGATTGGGTACTATACTTTTTTTGGGTCCTTGTTTTTATATAGGTAGGTACTGAGAAGTGGCTTCCTCTCAAAAACTTCAGAATAGAACAGGAAATGGAAAAGTAGTACAACAATTATTTTCCAAATTCCCAACGAAATGTTGGACAATAATCTACTTAACCACTAGAGGAAGATGAGTCATCTTCTTATTCCTTTCCTCCTATTTATTTTTCTATTGTTTTCAAGTACCCAATTTTAATTAATTTTAACAATAGTTAGGTAATAATTGTTATTATTTGTTCCACTTTTTTAACAATTCATTAATAGACAATCAAGTTGAAGCTGTCAGCACTGTTGAGTCTTTCTTTCCTATGGCATGTTCGAGGGCTGCCTGTATTTCTACAGTTCACTCTGAGCAATCATTGGAAAAGTCCATGGAGTTTTCCTCGAAGAAGTTTGATGAACCAATTGGTTTTTTCTCCTTGTGAGGGCTGGTTTATCAACAGAGGGTAACCCCATGAGTTACAGATAACCTTGGGTCAAAGTTGTGACGAGTTTATTCATCCAGGGTCAACTGCTAACTCGAAAGTTATTCCAGGAAAAAGTTAACCCGCACCGGAGTGATTGGAACATGTAGGTATATTTTAATAGTTTGCGACGTACTTGCAAGACGCACAAACGTTGTTTATTTTTTACTTGTAGCGTAGAGGTGTATCGATAAATATGGTAGCACTGTGCGACATTGGTATGAATGTAAACATGGAAAACTCAAGTTGCAACGTGCACCCTTCTTTCTAGTAGGAAGTCGCACGGTCACACGCATGATATGATATATGCCTTTTCAAATCACTTTTTCGTTTATATTTTACTTTGCAAGTGTCACATTCAAATAGATAAATATCCGAGTGTGTCACCATGTGCATCTTCAAAACGCTTTTTATTTTAAATTTTGCGCTGCAAGTGTCACATTCAAAAGGATAAATATCCGAGTCTGTTAACATGTGCTCCTTCAAAACGCCTTTTGTTTTAAATTTTGCTTCGCAAGTGTCACATTCAAAAGGAAGAATATCCGAATGTGTTAACATGTGCATTTTCCAATTGCCTTTTTGTTTAAATTTCACTTTGCAAGTGTCACACTCAAAAGGATAAATATCCGAGTGTGTTAACATGTGCCTCTTCAAAACACCTTTTCTTTTAAATTTCACTTTGCAAGTGTTACATTCAAAAGGATATATATCCGAATCTGTTAACATGTGCATCTTCAAATGGCCTTTTGTATGAATGTAAACATGGAAAACTCAAGTTGCAACGTGCTCCCTGCTTTCTAGCAGCAAGTCGCACGGTAGCACGTCGCATGCTACTTTGGTAAAAATGCCCTACGGAAACGAAAAAATAAAATAAAAAAATAACATGATTAAGTAAGGTTATGAGCAGAAATAGTGAAAAAATAAATAAAAGTGAGCTGGCAACGTTGCATAAGTAGTGCCAACCTTCGAATAACCCGAGAGTTTACCAGCCCTGGGTTAAAAAAGCTTGGATAAACACCTTTCGACTTAACTAGCTAGTTAGCCCAGAGTTTAGAGTTGACTCAGGGTCAGGAAACTATGCGAGTTATCCCTTGATTGACAAACCGGCCCTTTAGTTTGGATACAAATAATGGATAAGATATCTGTTGGTATTTTTCCAAGTATTTTTCTTAATTTCCATCTTTTAAAGTTAAGATTTATACCTATAAATGATGTTATGATTTTCTTGTGATTCCGCTGAGACGAGAGACCAATTTTCTCTCGGAAGGTAACTTCGAGACGAGACGAGAGAGTGCCGAGCTCTCTCGCTCGTAACGCATTATTGATTCGTTCTGATATAAAAATGGAGATTTTGAATAAGTAAAGATTATGATTTGGAAATGAGCGAGTTTTTGATACTCATTGAAGACTTTGGTTTCAGAATGAGTAAGTTTACAAAAATGCCGTACGATTACGTCATTAATACGTCAGCCATGTCGTATTTGAAATATGGTACAATTGACGTCCTCATAAATATGTCAGTTTGATCATGACATGACGTTAATGCATGCGACAGTGAGGTCATAAATCACGTCATATGTTGTTAAGCTGACATCGCAAACTGAAATTGACTTTAAAATGACGTCATTTGGAGGGAATTCAAGAGCCTGGAATAGAAACAATCCTTGTATTTCTGCTTGTCAACCAGTTTCTTCTCAAATTTTTCTCAATTTTCAATTCTCATAAAGTTTCTCGCTCATTTATTCTTTGTCTATTTTTTTCTATTCCCAGCTCTTGAATTTCTTAAAATTTCCCTAAATAGACTTTAAGTTATACTGGAACAGAGAAAATTCTTGCTGCTTATCAACCATATTCTCTCAAATTTTAATTCTCATTAATTTTCTCGCTTATTTACCTATTCTTTTTCAATTTTTGTCTGTTCTCGACTCTTAAATTTCTTCAAATTTTCCTAAATTGAAAGAATTCAAAAGCCTGGAATAGAGACAAAAGACAATCCTTGTATTTTTGCTTATCAACCAGTTTCTTCTCAAATTATTCTGAATTTTTAATTCTCATAAATTTTCTCGCTCATTTATTCTTTCTTTAATTTTTGTCTATTACCTGCTCTTGAATTTCTTCAAATCTCCCTAAATAGAGGGACTTTAAGTTATACTGGAATAGAGTAAATTCTTGTATTATTGCTTATCAACCATAATTTCTCCTCAAATTTTTCTCAATTTTCAATTCTCATTAATTTTCTTGCTTAACTATTCCTTTTCAATTTTTGTCTACTCTCGGCTCTTGAATTTCTTTAAATTAGGAAAATTCAAGAGCCTGAAATAGAAAAAAATCGATTTCATCTCTCTCCTTCTGTATAGTTTTTTACCTGGTAATGATTCTATCTCTCTCGCACTTGACACTTATTTCTCTGTAACAGGAGTTGACAAATAAACATTGAATTGAACGTCATTTTTCAATCAATTTGTTTATGATTGAGTTAAATTCAAGAGCCGGGAATGGACAAAAATCGATTTCATCTCATTCCCTCTGTATAGTTTTTTACCCAATAATGGTTTTGTCTCTCTCAGACTTGACACTAATTTCACTGTAACAGGAGTTGACAGATAAACATTGAAAACGACATTTGTCCATCAACTTGTTCATGTCTCAGTTGAATTCAAGAGCCGGGACTTGACAAAAATCGATTTCATCTCTCTCACATCTCTATATTTTTTTGCCTGGTAATGGTTTTATCTTTCTCACACTTGACAATAAATTCTCTGTGAAAGAAGTTGACAGATAAACGTCGTTTGTCAATCAATTTGTTCATGACTGAGTTGAATTCAAGAGCCGGGAATTTACAAAAATCGATTTCATCTCTCTTACCTCTGTATATTTTTTTGCCTGGTAATCGTTCTATCTCTCTCACACTTGACATTAATTTCTCGGTGTCAGGAGTTGACACGTAAACATTGAATTGAACGTCGTTTGCCAATCGATTTGTTTATGACTGAGTTGAATTCAAGAGCCGGGAATAGACAAAAATCGATTTCATCTCACTCCCTCTGTATAGTTTTTTACCTTGTAATGGTTCTATCTCTCTCACACTTGACACTAATTCCTCTGTAACAGGAGTTGACAGAGAAACATTGAAAGCGTTGTTTGTCAATTAATTTGTTTATGACTAATTTGAATTCAAGAGCCGGGAATTGACAAAAATCGATTTCATCTCTCTCACATCTGTATATTTTTTTGTCTGGAAATGGTTCTATCTCTCTCACACTTGACAATAATTTCTCTGTAACAGGAGTTGACAAATGAACATCGAAAACGTCGTTTGTCAATCAATTTGTTCATGATTGAGTTGAATTCAAGAGCCGGGAATTGACAAAAATCGATTTCATCTCACTCTTTCTTTATAGTTTTTTACCTTGTAATGGTTTTATCTCTGTCACACTTGACACTAATTTCTCTGTAACAAGAGTTGACAGATAAACATTGAAAACGTCGTTTGTCAATCAATTTGTTCATGACTGAGTTGAATTCAAGAGCCGGGAATAAACAAAAATCGATTTCATCTCACTCCTTCTGTATAGTTTTTTACCTTGTAATGATTCTATTTCTCTCACACTTGACACTAATTTCTCTGTAACAGAAGTTGATAGATAAACATTGAAAACGTCGTTTGTCAATCAATTTGTTCATGACTTAAGCCTAGTACTCATAACTGCGAAATTCGCGTTTTTTTGACATTGCGTTGACAATTTGACGTTTTATGCGTGTATCAAACGTCAAATTGTCGAAGTAATGTCAAAAAAATGCGAATTTCGCAATTATGAGTAGATACTAGGCTTAAGTTGAATTCAAGAGCCGGGAATTAACAAAAATCGATTTCATCTCTCTTACATCTGTATATTTTTTTGCCTGGTAATGGTCTTATCTCTCTCACACTTTACATTAATTTCTCTGTAACAGGAATTGACAGATAAACATTGAAAACGTCGTTTGTCAACCAATTTGTTTATGACTAATGGCGTTTCCGATTGATAGATCTAGTGCGGAACTAGTGCAATTTTTTCTATTTCTGTCTTTTTCTTTTACAAATCGATTTAATGGATGCAAATACACTCAGTACGCACTGAATCTACCAATCGAAAACGCTATAAGTTGAATTCAAGAGCCGGGAATTGACAAAAATCGATTTCATCTCTCTCACATCTGTATATTTTTTTGTCTGGTAATGGTTTTATCTCTCTCACACTTGATAATAATTTCTCTGTAATAGCCGGAGAGCCAGCGCCGAAAAAATTCTCTGAATTTACTAAAGCCAGTTTTTGGTCAGTTGATTACAGTATTTACGTACATAAACATACCTCGGTCAGTCAAGCGAAACTTGGGACAAGGACCTAGGGTGTCTGGTTGAAGTTGTCGAGATAGCTAAGTAATGCAACCAATTTACTAAGGCTGAAAATCGCTATACATATTATATATAACACATAAATAACAGTGATGTTTGTCAGTCAGTTGAATAGCGGAACTGGGCCGGTCATTCAGCGCCATTAGGCAATTCAAACCACGTGACATTCAAGATGGCGTGGCGGCCACATATGGGCCAAAAAACACAACAAAATATCTAGTTTCTGCCCGAATTAATAGTTTAGGTACCTAGTTAACAAATATGTCATTAAATAATGAAAATCAAAGTTGTAAGCAAAACTCTATGCAAAATAATTTAAAATACGCATAAAAACATATTCAAAACAAACTTGCTTGGCCGCCACGCCACATTAAATTTTCCTTTTTGACAGATGGATTGAATTGCCTAATTGAGGTAGTTCAGTCCCAATTTATGTAAAAAAAAATAATGGGTCTATTTTTTTTTGAGTGACAGCGTGACAGTGACAATTCAAAATTGTAGGTTGAAGTTTAAATTAATAGGTTTGTTCAGTAATATTAATATTTTTTGCAGATTTTTACATTTATTGGGGCTGACTGACTAGCACGGTCCCGCTATTGAACTGACTGACTAACACTACTGTTATTTATATGTTATATATAATATGTATAACGATTTTCAGCTTTAGTAAATTCGTTGCATTACCCAAGTTATCTCGACACCTTTAACAAGACACCCTGGGTTCTTGTCCCAAGTTTCGCTTGACTGACCGCGGTATGTTTATGTACGTAAATACTGTAATCAACTATCCAAAAACTAGCTTTAGTAAATTGAGAGAATTTTTTCGGCGCTGGCTCTTAGACTATAACTGACAGATAAACATTGAATTGATCGTCGTTTGTCAATCAATTTGTTCATGACTGAGTTGAATTCAAGAGCCGGGAATTGACAGAAATCGACTTAGAAGAAAGTAACATAAAGAGGAAAAATAAAAAGGCTGTAACAAGACAAAAAAATATTGGACAAGAAAAAAAACCATTGAATGATGATGCCTTTTTGGACAAACTATTCCATTTTTGGTGTTAATTTTTATCGGAGTTGTTTGCCTTGGTTTTACTTACTCATAAGTGAATTAATGATTCTTTTCTTCTTCTTAATGTTTAAGAATCCTTGAAGATAGAAGATTTTACACCTATACAAAAGATTTTAATCTGATTAATACTCAAGCCAGTTAAATTACCATTCAAAGACGTTGACGCTTCTGTTGTAACTCAATCCGCACGCACTGCGCTTTCCCTGTTGCACGTTGCAATTAATTAAATCGCAAAACTAAATCTCGCTCTTGCAATTTGAGCCTTTATTGCCAAATCGGTAGGCTGTAATCTAATCCGGATTGACTAACGTAATAAACGGATACCGCATACATGATATGAGTCTAAAATCTAAATCTAGAATTCTAATAAGGTCTAATTCTAATCTTAGCCTAGACGCACTACATCATCAATGGGTACGGCCTGGGTACAAGAAAGACCACCGTCAAGTAAGTACTCACCTGGTCCTGCAAGATCAAAGGCGAGCGTGTAACAAAACAAAGCGCAATCAGGTTAAGAAAGTTAGTTGGCGACGGAGCACCAAGAGAAGTGGATGGACTATAATTTTGTTTGTGGCGGTACCCGATTTTTGTTTGTTTATTTATTATAATTTTGTTTTTTTGTGGTAAGTTTTTAATACAACTATTTAATATAAAAATTGTCTGGAAATCCATGTGTTTTGCCTCAGTGTCTTTTGATTTAGTGAAAAGTTACTTCTTAGCCGGAATAAATCAATCTTTATCTTTTTGAACTTTGAACTTCCAAAAGCGGCTGAAAAGTTTTTGAGTTGAAGCGCTCTGATGCAGAAAGAACAGCCAAAATTAACGATTGTCTTTTGTTCGAAGTTGAGCTAGAAAATGATATTTTTTTTAATTTAAAAAGTTGCTTTTTCAGTTTGGTACAAGTGAGGTCATGCAAACACATTATAAAAAACAAGTTGTTACATAAACATTGATCGTGTCTTGTACCTAAGTAGTTTTTTTTTTTTTGTAAATTAGTACCGTTGTTTATGCAAATGTGATTATGTAAAATGTACTGTGATTACAAGATCAATAAATTTGACTTCAGAATAGGTTTGAGAAGAACCAGAAATACCTTTTTTGAACTTCAATATTTAAAGTTTTCTCATTCCCATACTCCCAATTCACCCCTTGAAATTTCACAGACTCATTCATTTTTCTGCTAAAACAAAAAGAGAAAAGTTTCATGCGCCTGAGAAAATGTATTCTTTGATATAAGTTTATTCTTCATTTTACATGTTTGTCTGAAAACTGGCAACATTTCTACGATACTCAAAGCGAATTATGGGTTTTCAAAAAAGAAATCCCGGGCTCGTAAAATATCGAAAACCGTATTCCTTTGCGTTGCATCTCCACGGTGGTCCACTCTTCGTTAATAACCTCAATAATTTATCGATACTCGTAGACTTTATTAATAATTACGTCGCTTATCTCGTCAATTTTAATTGGCTCCGGCCTAAGACCCCCGTAATGATCGTATAAGTTGTGCACGTAATATTTTCCGTAATGATCTTTGAAAAGAGGACGTTCTCAATCAATAATTACAAGTTGAAATTATGCTAAAAAAAGTACCTATTTAATTGATATTGCAAGTGTTACTTTCACACATACGATATTGTGTTTCTGGAAAGTGAAAACAATAATTATTTATTGACTCGGCAATCGATATAGCACCCTTGGGTTCTTGAATATTGAAAAAAAAGAAAACTTTCTCTTGGAAATGGTGCTAAATTAAACTAATTATTGATTTGCAATTGATATATACTTTCCCCTTAAAAATTTCCAGACTGAAAATTACGACAGATTTAATTATACTTTATCATCACCCGTTTTCGTTACGTAGCTAGCTTATAACGAAAGTTGAAATTATTGCTATCTTGGCAGTACCTACGTTTTGCACGCAACGTGCATGTTTTTTGCACTTTTACTCTTTTCCGCTTCCGAGATGGTACCTGCATAAAATAATGAGTTTTTTTTTGCGTTCCGCATAAAGAAAGATCATTATTTACGGATTAAGTTGAATTTTTATTATGGTAAGCTTTTTCTATATATTGATGATACAATTTTCCAGTAAATTTGGATAAAAAATGGCAATTTTTTGATTTTTTCAAAGAAAAATGGTACTGAAATTTGTAACTTGATACAAAAACAAAAATGAATATTTTGTCATTTTTCTAAAATTCTTCTTCCTATTTTTCATAGTCTTTTTTTTTGCCTTCCTTCTACCATTTTTTAAAGGCCTTTTGATATTAGGTAGGTATTTTCTCAGAATCTTTTTGTTTTCGCAATTTTTCATTGTTGAACGATATCCAGAGTCCTTTTGTCACTAGTGAAAAAGAGTTTTTTGTCTCTATAATATTTCTACGTTTGCAAATGATCTAATTTCTCAATTTTTTTTTTCCAATATTTAGGAGCGTTTTGTCTTCAAAATCAGTCTTCAATGTTCGCTCTTTGAAACGTTGCGGGGGCATTCTTCAATCCGAATGGTGTTCTTGTGAATCTATAATGACCTAAATTTGTACTGAATGCTGTTTTGTCAACGTTATCTGCGTTTATTTCAATATGATAGTATCCATTTCTAAATCTAGAGTCGAAAAACATTTCACTTTTTCTAATTTACTTATCTAGAATTTTGTTGATATTGGGTAGGTAGTGGTTTTTTCATTCAATTTCCTGTAATCGAGACAAAGTTTAAATTTTGACTTGATCAATTTACTCATGACTTTGACTTGATTTCAATTTTTCTGAGTGCCTTTTTTCATAAAATTCGGCTTCAAATCTCAGAATAATTTAGTATATAGAGTTTGGAGGGTCCCGAATGATCATTTAGACAAAATCTCCAGATGAAAAAAATTGAAATTTCATCATTTTAGTACAGGGTGTTTTTTTATATATTGACACCCCACCTACAGCCTTTACCTTTACAGGCAGATGAAAGGTATAAATACAAAAGTTGTACAGTATTGGCTAAATTTTTAGAATCCATGGTCAGAAACAAAAATTGAATGTCAGAAATGTGCAATATTGCATGCTTTCAGCTTTTTTCAAATGGGATGCGCTATATTTGGTTCTATATTCTTGAAGAACACAATTCCCGATTCCAAAACTATATAGTTTATCTATATTTGGTTGAGCCATCTGCAACATATATATAAAAGAAAATATTTTTACAATTTTTGGAGCCAAATATGAGAGATTGCTCAATCAAATATATTTAGATCGCGGCATTGTGCTGTTCAAGAATATAGAATGAAATATAGGGCATCCCATTTAAAAAAAAGATGGAAGCATGCAAAATTTCACATTTCTGATATTCAAATTTTGTTTCTGATCATGGTTTCTAAAAATTCAGCCAAAACTATACAATTTATTTTGTATTTACACCTTTCTTCTACCTGTAAAGGTAAAGGCTGTAGGGGGGTGTCAATATATAAAAAAACACCCTGTACAGGGTGCTGCAATTTGGAGTGTTTCAACAGGAAAAACATACTTCCAGACCAGATAGAGAAAAATTGACTTAGACGTCATGGGATCGATTTTTATGAAACGTCAATTGTCAAAAACCGTATCACGATATCTTCAATGGTACCATTGATACAGGGCGATTTTCGATTTTTCCCTATTATGAAAACTGGCTATAAGTTTTTTATTTATCCATTTTTTTTATTCCTGTAAAAACATTATGGAGACACTTTTTTGAGCACAATCCAGTGGCGGACTCAGTTTTTTTCTATATCGTTCCGATTTCGAGATACCGACCAAATTCCGATATTTTCAAATGATACACCCTATATATTAATAGCTCATTGGATAGCTCTGTTATTGCTGATTTCAATGATATAAAGTTCGATAGGTTTATCTCTAACAGTTTTCGAGGAAAAAAATTATATCTGTTTTTGTCGTAAGGACCAATGTGTTAGAAAAGGATTTTATATGTGTAAGGAAAATGAGGAAAGTCTCTTTCTAACACATTGTTTCTTATGAGTGAGACAGATATTAATTTTTTTTTCTCGAAAACTGTTAGAGATAAACCTATCGAAGTTTATATCATTGAAATCAGCAAAAACAGAGCTATCCAATGAGCTATTAATATATAGGGTGTTTCATTTGAAAATATCGGAATTTGGTTGATATCTCGAAATCGGAGCGATATAGAAAAAAACTGAGTCCGTCACTGGATTGTGCTCAAAAAAGTGTCTCCATAATGTTTTTACAGAAATAAAAAAAATTGATAAATAAAAAACTTATAGCCATTTTTCATAATAGGGGAAAATCGAAAATCGCCCTGTATTAATGGTACCCTTGAAGATATTGCGATGCGGTTTTTGACATTCGACGTTTCTCGAAAATCAATCCCATGACATCTTAGTCAATTTTCGTCTATCTGGTCTGGAAGTGTGTTTTTCCTGTTAAAACACTCCAAATTGCAGCACCCTGTACAAATAAGTGGATTATTGCGGAACTTATGGATGGACCTTTGCGGGACGAGCGCAGCGAGTTCCGCAGACATCTACTCACCAATATACTGTTGAACTGTTCGAATAAGACACTCACCTGAAACGTGTAGTTTTTGAACTAATGAGAAAAATTCACAAATGAGTGAATCATATATAAGTTCCAACAATCCACTCGTTTGTTCTTGAATAACTTGTCACAATATATTACCTACTAGTTTGGTAAAGTAACTACTAATTCCTGTTAAAAGGCAAATCGATAAAAAGTGGATAATCTTACAAATTCTGACTTTATAGTATAAGTTATTTTTCAAGTACCAATAAGTGGATTGTTTCGAAACTTATGAGTGGACCTCTGCGGGACGAGCGCAGCGAGTTCCGCAGCCATCTACTCACCAATATACTGTTGAACTGAACTCTATAATATTTCTACGTTTGCAAAAGATTCTCAGTTTTTTTAAATCTCTTTTATTCCAATTTCTTAATTTTTTTTTTCCAATATTCAGGAGCGTTTTGTCTTTCATACAACTAAAATTAGTCTTCAATGTTCGCTCTTTGAAACGTTGCAGGGGCATTATTCAATCCGAATGGTGTTCTTGTGAATTTATAATGGCCTAAATTTGTACTGAATGCTGTTTTATGAACGTTGTCTGTGTCTATTTCAATTTGATAGTATTCATTATTTAGATCTAGAGTCGAAAAACATATCACTTTTTCTAATTTATCTAGAATTTCGTTGATATTGGGTGATATTGGTTTGTTCATTCAATTTCCTGTAATCGAGACACAGTTTAAATTTTGACTTGATCAATTTACTCATGACTTTGACTTGATTTATCCATTTTTCAATTTTTCTGACTGACTTTTTTCATAGAATTCGGCTTCAAATCTCAGAATAATTTAGTATATAGAGTTTGGAGGGTCCCGAGTGATCATTTAAACAAAATCTCAACATAAAAAAAATTGAAATTTCATCATTTTAGTACAGGGTGTTTTTTATATACAGGGTGGTCCATTTAACTTGAGACAGTCTAATATCTCGAAAACGGTGCGTTTTTGAAAAAAAAAGTTCAAATAAAAGTTACATGGTATCATGTGGGAAATAAAATGGCGGTACTGATTTTTGACTTTGACAACGTTTTCAAGGTTATTTCAAGGTCAACTCTTTTTTTTCAATGGAAATATATTTTTTTTACAGAATCTTATTCTACAGAAAAAAACAAGTAACTTTTACTTAAAGCATTTTTCGATCCGGTTTCAATTTAAGCTGATAAAAAAGAACGAATAATTTTTTTTTTCTCCTCACAAAATCGAAAAGTAGAGAAAGGTTACCAAAAATACCTCAAAAAATATAACAATTGATCAAATTGACGACCGCCAACTTCAACACACTTGTTAATTCGCTGTAAAAAGCTTTCATGGCACCAAATTACAGTTTCTTTACTGACAGCTCTAAGCATTTCTTATGTGTTCCATCATATTATCCGGTGTTGTGGGAACCTCTTGATAAACTGTGTGTTTGATTTTTAAAGTGAATTGACAAGTGTGTTGAAGTTGGCGATCATCATTTTGATCAATTGTTATAGTTTTTGAGGTATTTTTGGTAACCTTTCTCTACTGTTCGATTTTGTGAGGAGAAAACAAAAAAATTATTCGTTCTTTTTTACAGCTTAAATTGAAACCGGATCGAAAAATGCTTCAAGTAAAAGTTACTTGTTTTTTTCTGTAGAATAAGATTCTGTAATAAAAAAATATATTTCCATTGAAAAAAAAGAGTTGACCTTGAAATAACCTTGAAAACGTTGTCAAAGTCAAAAATCAGTACCGCCATTTTGTTTCCTACATGATACCATGTAACTTTTATTTGAACTTTTTTTTTCAAAAACGCACCGTTTTCGAGATATTAGACTGTCTCAAGTTAAATGGACCACCCTGTATATTGACACCCCACCTACAGTCTTTACCTTTATAGGTAGATGAAATGTGTAAATACAAAAGTTGTACAGTATTCGCTAAATTTTTAGAATCCATGGTCAAAAACAAAAATTGAATGTCAGAAATGTGAAATATTGCATTTCTTACTTTTCAGCTTTTTTCAAATGGGATGCGCTATATTTGGTTCTATATTCTTGAAGAGCACAACTCCCGATTCCAAAACTATATAGTTTATCTATATTTGGTTGAGTCGTCTCCAACATATACATATATATAAAAAAAAAATTACAATTTTTGGAGCCAAATATATGAGAGATTGCTCAATCAAATATAGATCGGGACATTGTGCTGTTCAAGAATATAGAATGAAATATAGTGCATCCCATTTAAAAAAAAGTGGAAGCATGCAAAATTTCATATTTCTGACATTCAAATTTTGTTTCTGACAATGGTTTCTAAAAATTCAGCCAAAACTATACAATTTATTTTGTATTTACACCCTGTACAAATAAGTGGATTATTGCAGAACTTATGGGTGGACCTCTGCGGGACGAGCGCAGCGAGTTCCGCAGCCATCTACTCACCAATATACTGTTGAACTGTTCAAATAAGACACTCACCTGAAACGTGTAATCTTTGAACTAATGAGAAAAATTCACAACTGAGTGAATCAGGTTAGTATTGTAATTGAACAACATATTGGTGAATAGATGGTTGGGTCCGCCCATAAGTTCCGCAACAATCCACTCGTTTGTACTTGAATAACTTGTCACAATATATTACTAGTTTGGTAAAGTAACATTACTAATTCCTGTTAAAAGGCAAATTGACAAAAATTGGATAATCTTAGAAATTCTGACTTTATATAATAAGTTATTTTTCAAGTACAAATAAGTGAATTGTTTCGGAACTTATGAGTGGACCTCCGGGGAACGAGCGCAGCGAGTTCCGCAGCCATCTACTCACCAATATACTGTTGAACTGTTCAAGTAAGACATTCAACTGAAATTAGTTTTTAAACTAATGGGAATAACTCACATTTGAGTGAGTCAGGTTAGTATCGTAATTAAATAACATATTAATGAATAGATGGCTGCGGAACTCGTTGCGCTCGTCCCGCAGAGGTCCACCCATAAGTTCCGCAACAATTCACTCATTTGTACTTGAATAACTTGTCACATTATTTTGAGTTTTGCTTGCAACTTTGATTTTCATTATTTAATAAAATATTTGTTGACTATGTATCTATAAACAATTAAATCGGACAGAAACTAGATATTTTTTTTTGTGTTTTTTGGCCCAAGTGTGGCCGCCACGCCATCTTGAATGTCACGTGGTTTCGATTGCCTACAGATAAATGAAATGCACAGAACGTTAGATCTAAAAGTTATGATTTTATTATGTTAGGTTATATTATCCCAGTGCGTTCGAAAACACACCAGTTAAAAATGTATTCCTCTAACCATGTGACCATATACCTACTCTCACCCCTTAACTCTTTTTCGAATGCACTCCAAATTTTACCTGCAGCTTTCACCTGTACCTACAGGTAGAATATTCAATTCACAAAATCAGTAGTAAGATAGTATTTTTACAATATTTGGAGCCGAATATATGAGAGACTGTTCAATCAAATATAGACAGACTATATATTTTGGGAATCGGGGCATTGTGCTCTTCAAGAATATAGAATGAAATACAGGGTGTTCCGAAATTAATGCACCAAATCTTTATGACATATTCTACGTTGAAAATAAGCCCTAGTTACCTATATAAACATATGTCCGGAAACGCTTCCTTTCCGAGATACAGGGTGTTGAAATTCTAAGAAAAAAACTATTTTTTTATCATAATTCATACCACTTTGAAATTTTGTACACTGCTTTCAAGCAACAAAAGACATTTTCTGATGTGAAATATTTTAAAAAAAATATCAGTGACGTCACAAAACTATTTGAAACTTTAGGTGTTTAATGTTTAACATTTTTATTATACTTTTGGCGATTTCGCCATAAATTAAAATGGTTTTTTATTTTTTTACTTTAAAACAGTGCATCTTTCGGAAAAAAGTGAGGAGATCAAATTTGTTCCAAATTGAATGGGAATTTCAAAAATGATTTTTATTTTAGAAAAAAGCAGTGACGCACCATTTTTTTTAGAAAATATTTCTTACAAATCTGGTAGGACGCCACTGGTAATTTAAAAAAAATATATTTTCACATCAAAATATGTCTTTTACTAGTTTTACTGCTTGAAAGCAGTGTACAAAATTTCAATGAAATATCTAGAGTTGTTTCGAAACTTATGATAAAGACATAGTTTTTTTCTTAGAAATTTCAACACCCGGTATCTCGGAAAGCAAGCGTTTCCGGACATATGTTTATATAGGTAACTGGGGTTTATTTTCGACGAGGAATATGCCATAACAATTTGGTGCATTAATTTCGGAACACCCTGTATAGGGCATCCCATTTGAAAAAAGCAGGAAGCATGCAAAATTTCACATTTCTGACCATAGTTTGTAAAAATTCTGCCAAAACTGTACAACTTTTGTATTTAGACCTTTCTTCTACCTGTAGAGGTAAAGGCTGTAGGTGGGGTGTCAATATATAAAAAACACCCTGTACATACTTACCTACTAAGGTAATAATTTTGACTTTTTTTATCCAAATTCTAAAAGGCATTTCGAATTCTGTAAGAAGTATTCTGTCTTCAATCTTTCAATATCAGTGAAATTTGTATTTCAGTGAAACCCCAATGACGGTCGTACATTGTACCCGATATTATTCGTGCGAATTCGGACGAAAAGATGCGATTGCGAAAAAAATGGGATTTTTCGCAGAAGTTCTCAATTTGTGAGTGTTAACTGGGTTATTGAGAAGATAGAGAGATGGATATCGAAAAATTCATTAATTTGATATGGAATTTTTTTTTTTGTGGGATATGACTGTCAAATCCTCGCCAAATCATATCACATGAGAGACATGCATGATAATTTGAATATTTTGTTGTGTAGGTAGTATTAAACTTGTATTTCCAATAAGTCGTTGGATTATTATTTCCTTTACGTTTCTTTCCATGATAGGTCTGTTTACATCACATGATTATACCATGATGTACCTACCTACCAATACACTGGTTTTGTTTACCTAGTTTATCATGGAAAAAAATTCAAAAATCCGTTAAGGGCGAATCGTTGATCCTATCGAGCTAAAATTTGGTACGAATCTAGTGGAGTACGGGTAGAACTAGTGCAATTTTTTCTATTCCTGTCTTTTTTTTCTACAGGTTGAATAAAAGGATGCAAATACACTCAGTGCGCACTGAATCTACCAATCGGAAACGCCATAAGTTTCAGCCCTCTCCGATCTACCGGAGGGGTTTTAGCCTCTATCCCCCCATTTTTGGAAAAACGCGTGTAATGGTGCATACAAGTCCTGCATTTACTTTTCCAAGTTTTGAGAAATAAAAAATACCACCGGATAGAGGAGCCAAAAATACGTGGAAAATATCTCTTGGTGTTTTTCGCTCCGACGCTTCGTAATCCCGGAAAAAAATAAAAAAGATTTTGATCCTGGAACATTTTGGGGACCCGATACGGCGCCACTTTTTCGCCTATAACTTCGGTAATTTTGAACCGATTGTCTCGAAGCAGATTGCCTTCGAAAGAGCAATGAATTACCTACAATTTTTTTCATATATATTTCAGGCTGTTTCTGTCTCCGAGATATAAGCCGTCAAAGTTGAAATTTCTCTGAAAATTATGAAGTTGATTTTCTTAAAAACGGTGCCTCGTGGAAGAGTAACTCTAATAAGCTTTTTTGTAGTTCTCAATGAGATCTGCAGGTTTTATATTTAAGGTTTTTCTCCCAGGCTCTATATTTTCTAGCTAGGATGCTTTGAAATATAAAAAAATTAAAATAAAGGCTGTTTTGTATTTTTTTTGTCGGGGATCCCAAATATCTCCTAAATGGGTGTAGTTTATTTTTTTCTCTCGTTTTTTCGATTTTTTTTTTCCAAAATATATGTTTTTGCCTTGATGATGATGATTTTATAATAAAAGTAACGGTCTACTATAAATTCTTATTAAAATTTGTGAAAATGGCCGCATCCCCGCTTGCCCTCACCATTAGGAGTCCTAAAAATACCGTAAAGAGACCAAAATTTCTCTCCTGCGGTGGAGCTTCAAGGATTTCTCCCCCTCTCCTCAAGACCAAATCCTGGCTACTTCAATGGTGCTGCCGAAGTCGAATATTCGAATATAGCCGAACTGCCGGAAATCCACGAATTTTAATAATATGCAGGGACGATCAATGATCCAGAGTGGCGATCCTGTAGTGAAATTGTTATCTGTCAACTGGTTTCATTTAAGTCTATGTGTGTGTATAGTAGTCTAGTCCTGTCTGTATAATTAATTCTACTTCTGGTAATTTTTGGAGCCCGAGCCCCCATAGTAATTTTGAAATTCCGGCGCATATGTTTGTATTTTTATCCGTATTTATTCAACGATTCTTAGAGTCTTTCTGTCTTCAATTTTTCAACGTTTGTGAAAGGCCTTTCTTTTTGTTATGTTTGTTCCGATTTGTCAAAGACATTTTTCTTCTGCCTAAGTTTTTGTCTTCAATCTTCCAACGCAATTTGTTGATAATTGTTTATAGAAACAAAGTCAACAAACCACAAAATCAATTCGATTTTACCGTTTTAAATCAAAGAGAGGGCTATACGTATGCAAGATTTATTTATTATAGGAACTAAAAAGTAAAAATCAAAAATGGGGTCGTGAGCACTCGCTCATGCAAATCGTCCATTCGGAATATGATAAACGTTTTTATTATTAAAGCGTTTTGTCAATTATTTTCGAACCAGTCCTCTGCGAAATTAACGGTTCATTCGAGATAAAATTGTTATAATGGGCCTTACAAAGTGGATTTTTTTTCTCGTCACAATAAGAAATAAATTGAGACGTCTCGAACGTATATTTCATTCTTCTAAGTACCCGAAGCAGATCTTACTTGGCTGGAAATCGTGACCCGATTTCACGTGCGGAAAATATTATTTTTCTTATCGAAAACATGGATCTCTGCTATGAGAAATATTGCAAACGTTCTTCTATTCGATTTATACTCGATTTCATCAGATCGTTTTTTTGATATTTGACCGGAAAACTGTGTCATCCGAATATATTTCAATGGAAACTTTTCATTTAGGAGCAAGCAATGGAATATGTTTCATGCAAAAGTAAAAATGAAGCCTAAATTGTTATTGCGGAACCTAAAAAAAAATTTCTACTTTTGTGTGTAGTAATCATTATTGTGAATCTAGGCATAATGATTTTGTAACAATGGAGAAATTTTAATTATAATTTTGGTTCATGTTACGGGTATCCTTTTAAAAGCAGTAATACTAACTAGGGCAAATAAAGGGAGAGTTCTCAGTTCTAGTAAAACAATTTTTATAGAAGATTAATGAAGATCCAAATAATGTTTTACTCAAAAACTAATCAAAGCAGCTTTCTATAGGGTTTATTCTAAGGGGTTTGAGGTAAATTATAGTGAAATCTCGAGCAGACTGAGAAGTTTTTAGAGTTTCTCTCTCAATTTACTCATAATTAAAGTAACTTCTGAAAATTTCCAAAGTTTATTGTTGAAGTTAACGGAAGTAAAAATTCCAATGGATTGTGATCTTTCAGAAATTGGGATTTTTTGGCAAAGCAAGCATGTAGTGCTTCTCCTTCAATTTACTCCAAAACTAATCAAAGTAACCTTTGGAATTTCTAGGGTTTATTTAAGAGGGTTCGAGGTAAACGATAGTGAAGTTTCAAAAGGATTGATTCATTATTTTCAAAGTTGAGAATTTTTGCAAAAAGAGTTTTTTATTCAATTTATTCAAAAACTAATGAAAATGACTGTACAGGGGTTGAGTTGAAAGCAGTGACGGTCCATAGATGATTTTCTGGGGGGGTAACGGATGACGGGAAAACCGAGAGGTGCGGAAAGGATCCCCGAAATTTTTTTTGGGCGCCACGACCAATTTGCACCCAGAAGTCATTTAAAACACGCCTCGGGCAGAAATGTATTCCGATGCCGTCAAAATAGTTATACAGAGCACTGGCGTAGCTAAACCAAACGTGGACGTCGGCGACATCCGAATTGCGAAGCCCTTTTTATGAAGGGGTGGTCATATTTTTTGTGACAAAAAACTGGATATAAGACAGGGATGGGTAGCTGCCGGCAAGCCCCCCGAACCGAAAGATAACCGCGGAAGGCGAGAATTTTTTGAGTGTCACGCCACCTTTTTCAGGCATATCAACGGGGTATTTGATAGTAATTTTCAGTCAAAAATATTAATATTTTCCGCTTAAAATCCTACAGCCAAAAATAAATTTCTCATTTATTACAGTATGTGACGCAAACATGGACCGACAATTTTTAGTAGGAATCAGGAAATTTTTCAGGATACCTAATTAATTTCCGAATCCCTGTATGTTAGTATGTTTATGTTTGCTGTGCAAAATCAAATGCTGGATAGACTTTCAAAATGCTGTAGAATGTACAGGGTGTTTCCTTATATTTTGACCCCTACCTACTTTAGCTATACGAAGTGTAAAAAAACTTTAAATATGAAAGTTGTAGGGTTTTATGTCTATTATCTTTTTCGAATGTCAAAATGGGCAACTAACAGGTGCCAACTGTCACAATGACAAACACTTGAATTTTTCAAATGGAACACCCTGTATATTTTTGTCTAGAATGATAGATCGTTTTCTTCTGATTCCAAACATACCATATACTTATGTTGATATTTGGTTCAGCTGTTTTTACGCTATTCAAGTTTAAAAATGCATTTACATTATCCTTAATTTAATCTGTCCTGGTTTCTTATATCAATGATGAGGCTTGCTCAATGCAATTTTGAAATTGAATAGCGCAAAAAACAACTGAACCAAATATCAACATATATGGTATATTTGAAATCAGATTTCAGAAGAAAAAAAGCTATCATTTTAGCCAAAAATATTCAGGGTGTTTGTTCCATTTGAAAAATGCAAGTGTTTGTCATTGTGACAGTTGGCACCTGTCATTCGCCTGTTTTGACATTCGCAAAAGATAATAGACATAAAAACCTACGAGCCGGTTTCTCAATAGCGAGTCACCAGTCACCTCCGGGTTGGTTTTAACTCCAGGGTAAGCGTGTCCAGTTGCTATGTTTACCCTGGAGTTATCCGTAACCCGGCCCTATAACTTTCATACCTAAAGTTTTTTTCTACCTCGTATAGCTAGAGCTGTAGTTAGGGGTCAAAATATGAGGAAACATCCTGTACAATACAGCGAAATACTGTACGTATGTCTCGGTTGGAGGTTGGAGGGTCGGTTACCAGTTGAGAAAAGTGCTAAATAATTTAATTAACCAACAATACGTGAGAAGAACGGTGCCACAATTACCGATTTATCGGAATACCGAGAATCTACCGAAAAAATAAAAACCATATGATTTGAGATTTCTAGGTTAATTTTCAGTAGAAATAATAATTTTCAGTGAATTCTATGAGATTTAGAAGTTTCGTATAGGATCAAGTTTTTTTGTTCTCTCCGTTTTATTCTGGGAAATCAAAAAGTGCCAATTTTTAGGGTTCGGTAACCTATTTTTTGCGAAGCTCCTTAGGGCGCGAGGCCGTCGGCAGCCGCCGACGTCGCCGACGCCTAGCTACGCCACTGATACAGAGTGTCCACAGTGCGATATCGAAAAAAATTATTTAATTACAAAGTTGTTTGACTGTCTAAGGAGCATTAGGTAGTTAAAAATTTGGTGAGTTTTCGCCTCCTTGGTACATAATTAGATTGATTCTTGGGTATAGGAACGTAGGTTAGGAATTAAAACAGTCTTTCTCCTGGCTTGAAAAAGTAACAATTAAAGTTACGAAACGGTGCCAGGAAAAAGACTGTTTTAATTCCTAACCAAAGTTCCTATACCTAAAAATCAATCTAATTAATTAAAAATATTTTTGAATATACAGGGATGCGACAGAACTTTGTTATTTTATATGAAAATCTGATAAAATTCTACAGGGTGTTCGCAATACTAATACTGTACCTACACAAAACCAGGTATTCCAAACAACCATAACTCATTTTTTTTTCAAATAAAATACCATTTTTTTTCACTGTATGGTAGTTAGGACGTACGTCGATACTCGTAAGCCTATCTTTTGTTGTAATTATTATGTAATTAAAAAAATATTTGTCTAGGGTGGTAATTATCCCCTCAACCCCCCCTCAAACCGCCCTTGGTTGAAAGGCAATGAAATTTCAAGTGAATTGAAATATTCTTAATTTTGAAATTTTTGGTAAAACCAAGTTTCCTGTGTTTACCCCTCAATTTACCTGAAAACTATTCCGAGTAGCACTTGGAAAACTTTAGAGTTTATTGTAGAGGGTTCGAGGTAAACGTCAGTAAAATTTCAAGCAAATTGAAATAATATTTTGGAAGTTGGGTTTTTTTTTTAAATTACCAGGCTTTATGATAGAGGGCTGGAGGTGAATGACAATGAAATTTCAAGCGACTTACTTCTCAACCTTCCCATGTTAGTATGAACTCAATCCTATGTACAGTTTCTGAATAATCATACAGTTTTGTATATTTTCGTATGGTTGTCCATTCGTTTCTGACTACCCCCTCAACAATACTTAGAATACTTTTTGTACCCTGACATTGGGATTTTATAGGAAATTCGATGGACAAACAAAACATTTATCTTAAGACGTCAACATTGTAACGAAAATCCAAAAATTAGGAAATATTTATCTTTATTAACGTTAGCTATAATCCATTTCAAAAAAGGTTGTATAGGATTCGTTTTTTACCAAAACGCTCAGACAGCAGTTGTAATGTACAAAACTTTATTTGCGACGAAAATACATCTGCACCCACATAATAATTTATTGCTGACAATGGTACCACTTTCTCCGGTACAGTCGTGATATCGCAGACCCACTTTATTTGTTTCGAATGCAAATTAAAGGTACCACTTGTACCAGTTTTGTTATCGTAAATTACTTTCTTTGTTTTCTGGTTTCTGTCGAAACTTTGTTGAATCATCGCAAAGTTTTTCCACCACATTTTGATGGATCGATGAGTAAAGTTTCCGTTATTTTGGGGAAGTTTTCATGTTGACGCGAATAAAAATTTTGTGTGTCAACTAACAGTTATTTATTATTAAAATTGAATTCTAAGACGGAAACGATAAATTAAGCCTTTTTATTAACAGTAAATTGACTAAATTTGACCTGAAAAACAACTATTTTCTGCTTATTTTTATGATGTTTGTTGTTTGGTTTGTATATTATAGTACCGATGGTAGGTACTTCTATTTAGCCTTTTTAAGCAAAACGCGGTTACTAGTACATTCATAATAGTGGTCGTACTACTCGGCATTCTCCTTTTTTGCTTTACATGTTGGCGATCTTCTGTTTTTGTTCTGAATTGAAGAGATTTTAAGATTGAATTTTACATGAATATGGAAATTGAAAGCCAATGTTGTTTGTTTTTTTTTATGGAAGATTCTTAGCTTTCTTCTAAAACAGTTTCCCTTTTGAAAAAGAGGTCTTGCATCTAAGAATAGCAAATGACAATGTATAAGAGAAAGATTTATTAATGGTATTACGGAACAATAACTGTTTCTGAGTAATTTGAGCAAATTTGCAATATATAATAATGAATTAATTAAATTCCAAGTTCCATAAACAAAATGCTAATTGGCGTTATATAATAATTGCGAGAAGGTGTTGCGGTAAAATGCAGCCACCTGAAGCTGGAATAATTGACTTTTGAAATAAAATATAAATACCCAAGTAAGGTTCAAATTGTGAAGAAAAAACACAAACTGATTTATTTATTTATGAGCGATTGTGTAACGACTTCACGTAATGCATTTGCGATTTCCTGGTACATTTGCATATTTATTATTACATTGGATTAATAAATAATTAATATGTAGGAAAACAACAAAATTGCAGGGGTTTCCAATCGAGACATTTTCAAAACAGCATCGTTTTTCCCACACGCACACAATATAATAATTTATTTTCGGTGGTACTCGATTCCTTAAGACGGGTCACAGGTGAAAATAAATTACACAAATGACCAAGTCGGAAACGGTACTTTTATGGTGTTTATCCGTTTCTCGGTACCACCGTGAGACGAACAACCAGGTTCCGACAGTACCATGCCGAGTCTCTCTCGAGGGATTTTATTATAGAACACGAAAATTTTTCAAAACTTTAACTACAGGGTGTATCAGGTATGAGTACAAATATTTTAACATGACATAATATGGCCCATTTCAAGCTAAAAGTGTCCTATTGACCATGGGTCAATTGTTAGTGTTTTCGGAGTTATCGCAGAATTTAAATTTAGTAAAATGTCAACAAGGTGACAACATTGTACAGGTATTTATCTGTGCCACGATATTAATGTAAATAAAACTGGTAAATTTGAAACTTTTTTTTACACGGCGTTTATTTATTTCCATCTGTTTACGTTTTGGTTTGTTATTGGCTTTCAAATAATGTAAATAACAACGTGAATTTTTATCACTTTTCTAGTAAAAATAAAAAATGTGCCATTTTATTAAGTTGTGAATTGCATTGAATGACATTTTTGCACTAAACATTCAAGAGAAAAATCAAATAATACTTACTCAGCTACTTGTCAAATCCTTATTATGAAATTATTAATTTTTGTTGAAAAGTTCTCAAAACACTAAAATCAACTCGTAGATTTTGCACACACAACTCACACTTCTTGTATCACGCAATCTTTGTAACACGGGCACCATGTTCTTCCATCAGGTGAGTGCTTTTCTTTTGGAAAATCTATCTCTAATTTCACTGTGAATTCTGGTAGCTAAATGAGCATTTTGCAACGATTCTGCCTAAACAAGTATCTGCATATTCCATGTTTCTAAACATTTTATTTTCAAAAAAGAATGCATTTGAATTACGCGCGTTTCCCAACTAGAAAAGACAAATCAAGAATCAATTTATTCAGCTCCACCAAGGTTCAACCTTTAACCACCTTTTCTTTATTGTGCTGTGTTGCCAGATGTTTAGATACCCTTTTACAAGTGAAATTTGTATGTTGTTTTTCCAATTTTTTGTTATTGTTGTTGACTAAAAATGCATAATTACTTAATAATTGGATAAACTAAATTTTTCTACATATCATAATGATTAAAATTTTCTTTAACTTTAAAATATTCGTCAAAAAATGTTAAAACTTCGAAAGCCTTTTTCTTAAAAATGGTTGAGTTTGGACCCCATGTTGTATTAACTTTTTTTGTTCAAAATGGGCCATATTTTCATGTGTTAAAATTTTTGTAGTCAAACCTGATACACCCTGTATATACATATGTAATTGGGTCGTTACAAATTTCGAAACTTGCTTAATGGTGATGCCTTTATCGTTTGAAGTTTGTGTTGCATCCCAAAGTCTCATTTAACTTCACTTTAAATGCCCCGGCAAACTTTTGGGTTTAAGAAACGAGAAATAATGGACATTTCATCGTCAAGCAAAAACCTAATTACCGAAGTAATTTGCATTCAACGAGCACCAATTTTCGATTAGAAATCTCGTTGGCGATGAGAAGAAGGTTTTAATTTGAATTGTTGTTTTTAGAAACATGGAAACTTGGCTGGAAGATGTTAGGAGAGTGCGCATTCCTAGGCCGAAATTCGGTACCAGCGGACGCTGCTACGTTTATCCTCCGACGGAACCACCGAAAGATTATCTTTACGACGAACAGGATTTGAAATTGAAGAATTTGCACCAAGGGACGAATTTAGCGAAAGCGACTGAAGAACTTCGAAGAGCTATACAACAAAAACTTTAATTGTAATAATTAGTTTTAATATTATATGCTTATTTTAAGATTTAAAAACACCAGAAAGCTGGAAAATTCAAGAAGCAAAATAGTCCGATCAATCTTAATAAAAAAATCCATTATTTTTGGCCCAAAATTGAAATCCTCGGGTAACTCAATATACTTAGTGAACTTTTTTGCTTGCCGGAGAAAAATAAAAATATAATTCCATCATCAGTTTATCGTCCAAAACATTTTGTCCAGTAAATTGATAATTTTTTGGTTTTTGAATTAAATTATTAATAAATGCATGCTATAGGCCAGATGTTGACCTAGACACCATAATTACTCAATATTGTAACCGTTATTATTGAACAATAATATTTGTTAATTATTATTATAGCCAACACGGTTTACTTAGGGACAAAAAAAAAACTATGTATTTAGATTAAGTGTATATAAAATAGGTATGTAAATAACTGTGATAATTGTATTTTGTTGGGTTCGTAATTATAAACAAAACGGTATTCAAACGAAGTTTTTTCGAAATAATTATTCATTCTGAGGAGTAGCTAATTTAATTAATGAAATCATGTTTCATTCAGTTTAATAATATAAACTTTAACCATTCTATTTTTGTATTTTTAAGATTGAAAGTTGTACTTTAATGAAAATGCACTGTTCTTTTCATTTTCCAGAAAATATTAAGGCTCAAGTTTCATTTAGATGAAACTGTCGTTGAGAAATACCGATAATGATCATTATCGATGTGACGTTATTCGTTTTTTTTGCTTGATGAATGAGATAATTAGTTAGTGGAAAATGCGAATTTTCTAAATATATAAAACTTATTGTGGACAGCCAAGAGGATTACCAAAATGGAATTGGGGTGTTCCAAGTGGTGGTACCGTCACCGATCGCTAAAAGTCTTAATAGGTAAAATGGAGCTGAGGTCAAACGCAGTAATAGCTGCTCACTATTTGGCACCCATTGGTACCACAGTAATTAGGCTTAAATTGAAGTCAGTTAAACCTTCTACAAATCCAATGCAGCTTCAACTTTTTCTCTTCAGATTTTGAAGGCGCCTCACATCTATATTTAGATTTCGATTTTTTTTGCCTATTGAAGCGTGCGATTAGGTAAAAAACAAAATAGGTTCTCATCTTACGGTCGTAGATAAAATACTATTCTCATCACTTTCAGATGTAGATACATATCCCGAAAATTAGGTATTTCCTGACACACGATTTCAGTGGTTATTAATTTCTTTAAAGCTTATAGTCCTGGAGCCCGTGTAAAAAAATTGCAACGATTAGCGGGCAATTTCTTTATATTTTTATTCGATAGTACCCACATTATGCATGTACGTTTGGGGTGTCAGCTGGATAGTTGGCGGTGGGGGTATTTGCTAAGGGGTTGCTAACACATAAAAAAAATCGTGACGGGAATCACTCCCGGGCAGCACGAAACTTTTATGAACGAAAGATTATGAGGGGTGGTGGGGTACTTGTCAGCTAGGGGTGTGAATGATCCCGAAAATGCGAATTTTCAAAATGATGACGGGCAACTTGAAATTTGGGTCGATCCTAATATTTTATATATAATTCACGGAAAAAAGTGTCAGCTGCTCATATGTCGGTGGAAAAGTTGTCAGCTGGGGTCACAAAAGGTTTCGAGCGTAGACGCGCTGTTATAGCTGCTGGGCACAATTTTCAATGCATCAGCTTACAATTTTTCCACCAACATACGTGAACCGTATATAAAATATTAGTACCCAATTAAATTACAAGTTTCCTGAAATCATTTTTGAAGATTTATTATGAAAAATATGCATAAGGCAATCCCGACTTACAACTTCAGTTCTACATAATTGGAGAGATCATTTCAAAGGGCTGATGTACGTACATGTTGCCGTCCTATTGTTTAAATTTGACCTCACTGTTGCAGAGTATAAAACCACTTTCAATGTTCACAAATGCGTATATCTATTTCTAAATACACCTGCTTGTTTAGCTACATACCTTTTTATCACTTTCCAAAACTAATTTGGTTGTCACCTTTCAGGAAAAGTACCAGTTACTGGTTACTGGTTCCTCGTTCCTCAGTCTCACTCACTGGTCACTGTCTCGAAAGTCAGAAAATAGTATATTGTTGTATTGGGAGTAGAAGCTTTACTTTTTTGTGCTGAAGCAGTAGGTTTGCGAGCCGAACGTAGTGAGGCTTGCAATACTGCTGAAGCACAAAGAAGTGCTTCTACTCCGTATGCAACACGCTATTTTTTCTCCAAACGAATAGGGTCAGCTCGGGGGTAACTCAATAGTTAAGCGGCAGTAAAAGTACGAGCGGCACTAAAAGTACTTTTGCTGCCGCTCCATAGCGGCATTAAAAGTACTTCTACTGCCGCTGCGGTTGCCTAGCAGCAGAGATAAATACTATATAAACTGTCGAGAATGGAATCTCAGTGTAAATTTTGTTGTCAACAAAATTGAGCCAAGCCAGCGCCATCTACCATATCGGAAAATCACTATTTACTGGTTTTGCATCGATGCTACAGACACCTACTTTACAAAGGACTTTTTATGATAGATGGCGCCCTGTTCGCATTACTGTCGGTCTGTTCAAATTTGTTTATTCTGGACTTTGGGGCATTAATGTTTGCTCAAATTAATTGATAATTTGTTAATTTGTTAATTAGATCAAAAGACAGTTTCTTTATCGATGGTTAAGGGTATCCTTAACATATTTATTCAAAGTTCTGATTAATGTTTAATTGAACCTGTCATTTATCTAATCAACAAAGATAAAAATAGATCTTCCAATCAATAAAGTTCTTCTTGAAACACACAAAACAACTTTGAAATCACTTAAGAACACTTGACAACACAAAGAAAGATGAAATGCAAGACCGGCGAACAAAAAACATTATGAATTATTAGTTATGATCAAATGAATATTTTGGCATATTGTCATATGTTGACATGTCAGTTATCGACATCGGACGTGTTTTTGATGTGCCTCTGGTATTTTCCAATTTTGACAATTCTGTGTTTGTCAGCGACATCTGGAAAAACGGAAAAGAGTTATTATGTGGTTTATAACTGGCAATGAGAGATCGCAGGGCCTGCCTAGCAGCATAGAAATCAATTTTCTACCACCTCAACAGGTGTTAACCCGCTGGATTTGCCTACCAGCATATAAAATTAAATTTCTAACATCTTGACAGGTGCTGACAAAGTGACGTTTTTTTGACGTTTGGAGAAAAAAGTTATTGTTTCAGCTGTTTCAGTCACTTTTAGTGCAGTTTTATTATTACAACAGTGAACAGTTCTCCAGAAATGGTTTATACTTTGGCAGAGAGAATAGAGATTATCTACATCTACGGAAGTGAAAATCGTTGTGCTCGTAGAACAGTCCCCTAATAAACATCTATATAATAATTAGGTGCTTTTTAGGTGCTAATTAGGGCCTCTAATTAAAAATTAGGTGCTCCTCTAGTTTTTGAGAAAATCAAAAAAAACTAAGGGATTGCTAGGTTTATGAAAGCTAGTAGTCCCCTATAGTGAAAAATATATTTTTCAAATTTCTTCTTTGTATCAGAATTAGGTGCTTTTTAGGTGCTCCTAAATAGTCCAAGAAAAAATAGGATTGATTAATTATTAACTGAGTTACAGATTTTTTTTTAATTATTAGGGGACTGCTGGCTTTACGTTTACATGTTGGTGTGTCAGAATGGCAAAAAAACTTCGGGATCTATATAATAATTAGGTGCTTTTTAGATGCTTATTAGGGCCTCTAATTAAAAATTAGGTGCTCCTCTAGTTTTTGAGAAAATCAAAAAAAACTAAGGAATTGCTAGGTTTATGAAAGCTAGTAGTCCCCTATATTGAAAAATATTTTTCCAAAAATTTCTTTTGTATCAGAATTAGGTGCTTTTTAGGTGCTCCTAAATAGTCCAAGAAAAAATAGGATTGATTAATTATTAACTGAGTTACAGATTTTTTTTTAATTATTAGGGGACTGCTGGCTTTACGTCTACTTGTTGGTGTGTTAGAATGGCAAAAAAACTTCGGGATCTATATAATAATTAGGTGCTCTTTAGGTGCTAATTAGAGCCTCTAATTAAAAATTAGGTGCTCCTCTAGTTTTTGAGAAAATCAAAAAAAAATAAGGGATTGCCAGGTTTATGAAAGCTAGTAGTCCCCTATAGTGAAAAATATTTTTCCTACAGCCGTGCGGAAAAATCGATTTTCGCACTGATATGCGTGCGGAATATGAGTTTTCCCGCACGGTGCGGTAAAACTTTTTTTTTTGACATATCAGTGCGGAAAAAGTTTTTCCGCACGGCTGTCAGTGCGGAAAAAATTTTACCGCACTGATATGTCAAAAAAAAAAAAATTAAATTTTTTCGCCTGTAGGAAAAATATTGTACCTAACACTTGCGGAAAATATCTTTCCGCACTCGGCTGCATCACCGGCAGCCGCGTGCGGAAAAATTCATTTTCCGCACTTGTTAGGTAAATAGCTATTTCCAAAAATTTCTTTTTTTCGCAAACGTCAAAAAATGACGACTTTTTTAACCTCAATTCTTAATGTTGAAGTTTGACTTCACAGACGTCATTTTTTTGGTTACTTTGGGACTGCTAGGTTTATAGACCTTCAAATTTAAACAATAGGACGGCAACATTTACAGATTTGAGATTTAACAGCCCTTTAAAATGATCTCAACCCACTGTCCCATTTAAAAAATTTGGGGTGGTAGCCCTGGGGCTCAGGGGATTGAAGGGGCGAAGTCCAGTTTTACGTAAGAAACGTTCCCCCACAATAAATTTGTTGACGTATTTCGGCGATTTCCACAAATCTCTGCTCTGTTTACCCAGATAACGTGGGTGGCAAGTTTTGAAATGAAAGCCCTGTTGTATATGATTCATGAAAAAAAGTATCAGCTACTCGTATGTTGGTGGAAACATTGTAAGCTGATGCATGAAAAATTGTGCCCAGCAGCTAACAGCGCGTCTACGCTCGAAACCTTTTCTGACCCCAGCTGACAACTTTTCCACCGACACATGAACAGCTGACACTTTTTTCCGTGAATCATATATAAAATATTAGAATCCACCCAAATTTCAAGTTGCCCGTCATCATTTTGAAAATTCGCATTTTCGGGATCATTCGCACCCCTAGCTGACAAGTACCCCACCACCCCTCGGCTAGCTGACAATGTTCGATGTTCATTATGGAATATAATCTTCCGTTCATAAAAGTTTCGTGCTGCCCGGGAGTGATTCCCGTCACGATTTTTTATATGTGTTAGCAACCCCTTAATAAATACCCCCACCGCCACCTAGCCAGCTGACACCCCAAACGAACATGCACAATGTGGGTACTATCGAATAAAAGTATAAAGAACCTGTCCGCTAATCGTTGCACTGTTGTGCACGGGCTCCAGGAACTGATTCCTGTAAAACTAAACCCAAAGAGTGGCGAATTCATTATTCACAAAATTCCATTAAGAATCTTTAAAGGTAACTTTGTCATGAACCGCATAAATTTATATTCAAGCCTTGTTCCGGCCCTTAGGGCCTCGATGCAAATTATTATTCCCCGATTAATCTCGGCCCAGTAAATCCTTTGGTCAACTAACGAAATTTCCGTAACGCCCCTATTACACGCTTGGCAAGCTGATTTGAGGGCTTATTTGCTTATTAAGCTTCAGATCCGATCCACTTCTCTTCACCAAAAATATACGTGTGAGCTAAAAATCATAATTACCGAATCGGCATATTCCTGTTGATGAAGTTGCGTAGTTGATCCAGATCTGGATTCATCTGGACTCGAGTGCCTCCTGCTGCCAACAGGATGTTCTTCTTCACCCCCAACGAACTCCTGCTAAACCAAAAAAGTTTGTTAATTATTCTGATTTTAAAAGAATTATCCTCAATATAAAGCATTATGTTGATGGGCTTCAACCAAAGCCCCGCATTGTCGTATATTTACGCTTTCCCAGACATAAGGCTTAGTGGCTGAAATAATCCCTTTTACGATGTTCCTCAGCCTGCTGACCTATTGATTCGATGACTAAAATAGCTTGCTTTCAAACTTGATTAAAACAGCTAGAAGCTGAAAAGCAGGCCAAAATGCATAAAAATTACACTCTCTAACTGGGGGGGTAGTTTAAAAATATAGTGCAAGAAAATATGATAGAAATATGTTGGTGCCAGTGCTCTATAAGTAAAACGCAAAATAAACTAGTGTTGGTTATTTTGCGTCCTTTACAAGCCTACGGTAGTTTGAGAAAAGACAGAAATATTGAAAGTAGACAAAAAAAAAAAAAATAGAGAAAAAGAAAAATTGTAAAGTATTCACCTGCTGGTCCTCCTGGTTTATTTCACTAGTTGCGATTTTTCCCGAGGCGCTTGGAGGCCGGACTCTAGAATTCCACCAATAAATTAATATTGTGTAGATTATGTAAAGGATTGAGGATGTTCTCAGGCAAAATTTTAAATGACGCGAGAACATCCTTTGGAACAAAAACCTTAAAATACGTGTGAATCAAATCGCATCCAAGTGTGTGCCTCTCTCACCTGGGATTCTGCTTATCGGCAAATCCCATTCCCAATCCGGAATCTTCGCTGGGAGACCGGTAATCCTGGTCTTCGTTGTAAACGCCTGCGGACGCTGGAAGTTCCCCGGGACCGTAGTCCTAAAATCGGTTTTACGTTCTTATCTATGTACAATTTTAGTTTGGGAAATTATATGTAGAAAAAATCTGTCGATTGTGCATTAATGATTATCGATGCCTAATATTACCAAACAATAAATGGGAATGGAGAATATTTGAGAAAACTAACTTTGATTATAGTTTTTGAGCTTCATAGTTAAAAGCTTTATTCGAAATCGAGCCTATTTGCATTTTCTAAAATTTAGCGAGGAAGCTTGGAAATCCCTGGTAAAACCAAATATGAAATATTCTCACTTACAAGACAAAGACATTAAAATATTTGGAGGGAAAGCTTTACTTCTACTTATAAATATTTCATTCTTCATATCTGATGTTTTTATCAATTCAAATTTTGAAAAGTGAAGTTTAAAGTCAAAAAGCCGACTTTAGGGTGGTTTGTTCAAAGAAAAATATTTCCATTCGACGACCAAGAATGGGGATATTTGATGTATGTACATGGTCAAGAATAACCGGGGATAACTAGGGATTCTGGGGATAGCCCGAGATAACCAAGGAAAATCGGGGATAACCAAGGGATAACCGGAGATAACCTAAGAATAACTGGGGATAACCAAATGATAACTGAGGATAACAAGGGATAACTGGAAAAATGCAAACACATGAAACTAAGAAGATTACATTTGGCAACGTTTGACAGGGGGGATAACCAGCGATAACTGGGGATGACCAGGGATAACCAGGAATAACCAGGGATTAGATTAGATTATATTGTGTGCGCAGCAGTCAAATGTGTCTGCTCCAGATGAATGAGTCTTCTGCGACATAATGCTTCGCATTTGCAGAGTATATGTTCGGCAGATTCGAATGCTTCTTTGCAGAAGCGGCAAAGGTCTGATTCAGCTTTACCCATCTTTTTCAATCCGGTCCGCTATTTCATTTCATTCTATGTTTTGGTGCCCTGGTACCCATGCTAAAGTGACTATTGCAGTTCGCCAGTTGCTTTAGAAGTTGCTGATAGTTCCAGACTGAAAGTCTGGATTTAGTGACAAAGCTGTTAAGAGCCTTAAGTCCTGCCTAAGTGTCAGAATTGATGAAGATTCTTGCACCTCGTAGGTCCATTTCAAGACACTTGCTGGCGCAGAGTTCTATTGCGTACGTTTCCGCTTGGAATATGGTGGGGTTTTTTCCTAAGGCTACCGATAGCCTACAGTTTGGGCCATATACGCCCACTTCGACCCCTTCTTCTGTTTTCAATCCATCTGTGTACCAGATGGGAATTTATGTACGATTTTGTCACTTTTGCGGCCTTCTGCGGTCACACTAAAAAGGTGATTAAATTCATATCTGGGTGGTATGATGTCCACCGGTTTGGTAGGTGTACCATGGCATTCTTTAATTATGCTCATATGTCCAACAAGCTCTCCTTCCTTTAGGTTTAGAGACCGTATAACCCTTGAGGTCCCCTTGTAGGCCTCCCTCCTCACTGCAACGTGCAGAGGAATGATATGGCACCTGTTATTCCAAGACATGCATACCTTTGTACAACTGCCAATCGGTTTTGCCCTGTCTGCTGCTTCACTTTTGGCCACCACACCAATGCAGCATATGTAACCAGGGGTCTTATAATCATCGTATATATCCAATAGATCATTTTTGGCCATGTTTTACTGAATAGTCTTCGGCATGTCCAGTACGCTACTGTTGCTCGATCGATTATTCTTTTTAAATGTGAGTTCCAGGTGAGCTTTTGATCTAGGACAACGCCCAGATATTTGACTTTACTTGAAAGGCATATTTGTATTCCATCCAGTGTTGGAGGTATTAAGTTGAGCTTCCTTTGCCTTGTGAATGGTACACTTATTGTCTCTAGGATTCACCCTTAGATCCTCTTGCAAGCACCAGCTTTTGATGATGTTGAGGGCATTCTGCATAAGTTCACTAATGATCTTATCATGCTTGCCTCTAATGATGACTGCAAGGTCATCAACATATCCTAGGACCACTAATCCATGGTCACTTAGTATGTTTGGAAGTTCATCTATTACTATGGCCCATAGCAGTGGGGATAATACACCCCCCTTGACTGTTAGGAACGTCGCTGTGCCGTTTCCAAGAGTTGCTTTGATTTTCCTATCCTATAGCATGGTTTCAATCCATTTGATTGTAGTGTCCTCAAAGCCTTTGTTTTTTGCCGCCTTTCTTGTGGACTCATAAGAGGATCAAGATCAAATGAGCCCTCTATATCAATGAATGCACTAAGAGCGGTTTCTTGGTTGGAGTGTGCCTTTTCAATCCTTTTCACAAGTCTGTGTAGGGCTGTCTCCATTGATTTGCCTGCTTGATAGGCATATTGGTTTCTGTGGACAGGGGCGCCCGCAGAAAAATATGTAGGGGGGGTCAAAATCAATTGAATAAATTTTTTATGCGTAAAAAAGGGCACTTCAGTCTAAATTATCATTTTAGAAGCAGAATCAGAATTTTAAATGCAACATTTGCAAAGCAAAATTTAAAAAAAAGGCAGTTTGAAGAGACACAAACTAACACACTTGGACGAGAAGAATTTTAAATGCAACATATGCAATGCAAAATTTAAAGATAAATTTAAATTAGGAAAATTTAAACAAAAAGGTAATTTGAGAAGTCGCATATCAACAGACTTCGATAATTATCTTTTTGAATGTGACATTTGCAAAGCAAAATTCAAAGGAAAAGACTATTTAAAGAGACACAAACTAACACGGTCTGATATTTATCCTTTTAAATGTGACACATTTGCAAAATTTGAACACAAACGTAGTTTGAGAAGCCACATATTAACACACTCGGATGAGGAGAATTTCAAATGTAACATTTGCAATGCAAAATTGAAAAGAGAAGGTGATTTGAAAGAACACATATTGATACACTTGGATATTTAATTTTTTTGAATGGGACATTTGCAAATCAAAATTTAAACGGAAACGCGATTTGAAGATACACAAACTAACACATTCGGGTATTTATCCATTTGAATGTGACACTTGTAAGGCAAAATTTGAAGAAAAGTAATTTACAAAGGCACATTTCAACACACTCGGATATTTATCCTCTTGAATGGCTGAAAATTGTTTATAACCCATCTTATTTTGTTTGAGGTGAATATTTTTCTGGCCAGACTTTTTGTTCGGTTGCTTGGGCGTGAGACGCCTTTAGCCACCGAAGCTCTGTTGCCGTTTAGCTCATACTCTACAGAGTCTGGGAAGTGCGATTGTAGGAGAAGGTTTCACACTCTCTAATCTACTCTCTGTGTAACTGCCATCAGGTTTTTGCAGTAGTCCAATGCCGTTTCAGTGGTCTTTTGCAAGGACTTTCTGGAGTCGCATTATCTGAGGGATGTCAGTAATCTCTTCACAGAAATTCCTCCAGGATTTCCTTTTAGACGTTCTCAATTCCTTGTTGTATTCAGTTAGGGCAGTTCTGTATTCGCCCCAGTTGTTGGTGCGTTTTGCCCTATTGAATAACCTTCTTGTTTCAGTTCTTAGGGAACTGAACGTCCTGTTCCACTAGGGCGTTTTTCTATCTACGACCCTTTGTTTCACAGGACAGCTACTGTTCTCATAGGCTGTTATTATTGGGGTGTTTATTTCGTTCGTGATAATACCAGGGATAACTGGGAATAAACCGGTATAACTTGAAGCAGGAAGGAAGTTTGGTGTACACAATTTTGCAATCGAAACCCCCCGAGTGGGGGATTTCACTAGGGATATTTGGTATACATGGCCAGTGATAATCGAGGATAACTTGGAATTCCAGGGATAACTGGGGATAACTAAAGAAAACCAAGGAATAACCACGATTAACCAAAGAATAACCAAACGATAACGAGGAGTTAATGAAAAAAATGCAAATATATTAAACTTAGAAAATTACATTTGGCAACGTTGGACAGGAATAACCGGGGATAACCAGGGATAACTAGAGCTAATCAGGGAAGTAGAAAATAAGTTTGGTGTCCATACTTTCGCAATCAAAACCTAGAATTTTTTTTCAAAGAACAACATAGAAAAATCTTGATCTACTTTTCAAGCTCTAGATTATTTTGCTTTAAGAAACAGACTGGAATCTATAAACCCTGGGATTTTGAAGTTACTTTGATTTCTAGGAGTATTTTTCAGAGGCCCTCAAATGCGATTTTAGGGAAATTTTTCAATTTTTTCCAAGGATAAAAGAGACTCTAGTCTATAGAACCTGAAAATTTAAAGTCACTGTGACATCTAGAAGAATTTTGCAAAGGCTTTCAAATGCGATTTTGAAGGTATTTTTCAATTTTCAATTTTTCAATTCAAAGTCCTGATTTGATTTTCAAGCTCTAGATTCAAATCCTGGAAACTTGAAGTCCCTGTGAATCTAAAATTTAGAAACTTATGCGATTTTACAAGAGTTTAAATTCAAAAATTTAATTCAAATTTTTGATAAGCTTGTAAACAATCGTTAATGTGACCCAGAGAATCAATATCTCTCAATTTTTTTATTAAAAACTAAAATTTTTTACTTATCAGGAAATTCTTTTTCTTAAGAACTTTTTATCAAAGACAATTTTTTAAAGGGCTTCAAAAAATTGCAAGTCTGAAAAAAATGGAGATTTTTTCGAAGAATAATTATTCGCATAATACTTAATCAAATTTTATATTAAATTTGATTATTACAGAAGCTAAAAAATTGTTAACTATATTTGCTATATATAACTCTAGACTATGTACTAAACTAAAATTGTAGTAGCGTACGTGTAAATGTTTTGTATACAATCAAATTTGAAATTACATTTAATTTGAGGCAACACATATTATGTGATAAAATATTTCTGTAGCTGTAAGTAAAGGCAAAATACAAGAAATGTAAACAGCATCAAGCACCACATATATCTATCAGAAAATCTGCCATATAAAGAAATCCAATAGAAATTAAAAGTACATAATTGCAAACTTACCTCGTGAAACCCCGAATAAACAGTATGATTAGAATCCGGTATAGGTATTCCTCCTGCTTTCCTCTAGAAAAAAAAGAAAAGTAAAATCAATTATTCAAATAAAAATAACGTTTCATGTAGCTCGTACTCTACATTATTTATTCGGTCATTTGGCAAGCTGCGGCAGTTCGTAAAAGGCAGCTGAAGCTGAAAGAACGATGGCACGACATTTTCAACCGTGTGTGTGTGCCAGGAAAACAACAGGTGCAATTGACGTCAAGAGCCTCAATAGAAGAATTTTTATTATTCGTTTTTTCAACAACTGATCTTTTTATGTTTTTTGCATCCAAAATATGATTTGTTAAATTATTTTTGGCAAGATTCAATCGTAATATTTGCTTGCCAAGAAACAACAAGTATGTATTATACATCTGGTTTTGTTTGGAATCAAATTACTGGATGTCGGATTTTGGTTCTTGATAATGCTCTTATTTTGGGATTAGTTTCGGTAATCCTATTTTAAAACCTAACAAGTTAATGCAGAATCTTTCATGAATACGGCTGCATATGAGACACATTTTATTATAAATACGTTCATTTTTAGTTTTCTTTTATATAAAAATAAAGAAGTTTGAAATAAATGAGAACGATTCATACAATTTTCAAAATGACGCAATGCCCTTTGTATACTTCACCTCAATGAATATGACACACATTTTATCTCAAAATAAACGAAGAATATTTTTTTGAGGGGGCAACAAAGGATCCCAATATTAACAAAATTCAAGATAATTTAGGAAAAGCAAAATGATACTATACAATTGAAATGGATAAAAGGACATTATGAATTCACAAGAATGTCATTCGGATTGAAGAACGCCCCCGCAACGTTTCAAAAAGCGATGGATTATAATATTTTGTAGCAGCAGTTTGTGCCATATCCATGTCCAGAGTCGACTTCACGATATTGTCCAATACATGGAACTGATGGAATAAAGTTCCTTGAAAAACGAAAACGAGGGAGCAATAATTTTCTGTTATTATCAAAATCCTTTGAAAGCTTTTTCCTTCAAAGCACAATAATTCGACAAACCAGTTCAAATTCAGTTTGTCGATTTAATGCCAATTTACCTTGTATATTTGCTTGGCAATCCCGTGGGATCAGAAACGCCCATTAGCCACTACTAAGCTTTCCAATTAAAAATTAATCGTTCTATGAAGTCAGTTACTTTGGTGTACGTTGCAGATAAACACTGTTATTTTGATTAAATTTTTGTTTACGATTTTAGACATTGACCAAAAAATAAGTCTCTGAGAAACTGTAAATTCTAGATTGTGTGTCGTTACGGAAAATTTAATCTAAACCTAATAAAGCTTCTGTTATAAGTATGCAGGTATATCTAGTTTCCTTGCTAGTATTACTTGATTGTGAAGTTTGAACAAATGCCTTAGCAATTGTCAACAAGGACAGTTTTTGATAATTTATAAATAAAAGAGGCACAAAAGATTCCTCTAACTTGCATATGTGTTTTAATATAAAACCCAAACAATAACAGCTTCTTACCCTCGAATGTCTGTAATCGTGTTCTCTCGGATCTCGACTTCTTGGCATTTCCTCGTTACGTCTGTACACTAGCTCGTCGAACTTTTGACGGTCCTCGACCGCTACGATTTCCCTCAATTCGGTCATTAGTGTATACTTTGAAACAAAGAGTGAGTCAAGCTACCAAAACACTGGCAAATTCTTACCTTATCGGGCGTATTAAGTAATTCGGTCATGCACTGTACAAAGGCATCTACGGTCATATGTCTGGCGGCGTATTCGTCCGTGTAGTAGACGAGCGCACCGAATTCCGGCCGGGCGAGTAGAACGCGGGCCTTCTCTTCTACGGCCTGGAGGGCGGCCGCCCATTTTCTAGTCGCCCACGATGCTGCCGCCAAACGACTCCTAATGAGTTGAATGAATGTTGAAAAATTGCAATTCTTGTGAAATTTTAGTAAAACTTGAAGCTGTGGCAACATTGCTGCGCCCTGTACATCTCAACTTTTTCTAGATCTGCCAATGAACTTTTTATTCAAAAAGTTTCCGGCTTATGGAGTTGAGTTTTTAATATTAAAATTTTATTACGTTTGTTAAGAGTCCAATCTCCATTGACATAGTTCTGTTGTCTATCTATTTCTCCGACGTTTTTTGTTTATTTTTAAGAACTCCCACACACAAAAACTTTCGGAGGAATATTCCCATTCCAAATAAAATCAATACAAAATGATACCAGTTTCAGTTGTATCATGATTTGAGTACGTAATTTAGGGCTTTATTGGACTTAGTGAAACCAAGATTTTTTGTTGAGTTTCATGACATAACGTATTCAATTTAATAATTATTTTTTGCCTGAATATTGTTTATAGTTAACGGAAATTTTGGTAAGTAATCTAGCAATCCATACATAGTTTTTTGGATGCTATATTTAGATTTTTTCAAAAAAATCCCGGCCTCAATTTACAATCTAATCGGACATGACACACATTCAAAAGTTTTGTTGCGACTTACCCTGGACTACACAAGTCGAACTCTCTATCGTAGGCAGTGCAAGAATGAGGTACTTTGCCCACGTCCCGTACCACCAACGACATACGTTTGTGGTACTTTAATTGGGCGACGGCCTCATCGTGGGTGACGTCCATGAACGATTGACCGTTGACTTCCAGAATTTGATCACCGACCTACCAAAGGAATAATCAAATAATTAATTTAAAACAGTATAATATGGCTCGCCCATATTATGGCGTGATGTCCAGTAGCTAATTTTAGCCACGCGCAACTATTGATTGTGCCATTTAAGCCTTGTTTTCATAATATTAAATTCTTACCATAAGTCCTGCTCTATCAGCCACTGACTCCTTATCAACTCCCGTTATGAAAATGCCCAAATTGTATTCGACTCCGCCGCGTATCATCAAACCCAAACTTTGTCCAGGTTCTATGCATAAATCCACCTATATAGATAAAATAAATAAAAATTTAAAAACGGAAATATAAAAAATAATTTACCTGGCTTTTATGAACTTTTATTTCATGGAAAAATTTGGTAGAAAATTGGAAATAAACTGTGCCAACAGCGATAACAATAATAATAATAGTAAAATGTGGTTTTGTTTTTTATTTTTAAAATAAACAATTTGGGTTTTTGGTTGATTGTATAAATAAAATCGTTCTAGTTGCAAGTAAGTAGAATCCAATCCGCATTATTACCGAAGCCAGAGGCAATAAAATTTCCTGATACTCCATTAATTTCCCTTTACGCGACCATTCATTAGAATTTTGGCAGGAAAATTTGTCTAAAACAGGTTGAGGAGATTTATTTATAGTTTATACGAAAGCTTATTTTTACACATTCGAATTTGCCGCTTTTTTGATTGCTATGATCGCCTATGTAAGTTGAACATTACATACAAACGTGCGTAATGATAATGAGAAACGTATAAGCTACAAATCAATCAAAAGTCGCCACGTTAGTCTTGTATGTACGGTTGTAAATGGCTACTTATGAAAACACTAGTTTGTTAAAATTCTTACCCTTCTGACAGTTCGATCTTTACTAGCACCCCGAGCGTGAGTGAAACGATTTCTGGAATATTCCAGTGGCGGCGACACGGGTCTTCCGTGCCTGTCCATCCACGAGCAAGTTTGTCGCATTTGCCACGGTGCGCCACTGCACGCCATAGAGCCAGTGCCGGGTAAATTCGGTGTTCGTACCGTCATGCTCAGTTTGCGACAAGATTTTAGCATCTGAAAAGAATCGGGGGATTTTTTTTAAAGGGATTAGTTTAGTTCTACGAGCGTGGAACGAGTTGCTGGTGTAAGAAATATTCGTTTCAGGAGTTTTTGGAGATTTTTCAAAGTTAATTGAGGAGGTACATAATAGGGTACATAAGAAAGAAAAGAAAGCATTCTCCCTCAACAAAAATGCCTAAAATTTTCTTCAAATATACTTCATTTTGAAGTATGAAAACGACTCTTGTAAGGAAAAATTATTCAAAAATTTGAATGCTTTCAAGATTTTGTTTGAAACTATTATATCTATGTCTTTATAGATGGTGAACAAATCTTCAAAATAAACCAATTGACGTGTCTCGTAATACCTGGTGTGCGCGCGCAACTCGTGGGTTGCAGGTGAGCATCCAATTGACGTGTCTCGTAATACCTGGTGTGCGCGCGCAACCCGTGGGTTGCAAGTGAGCGTCCAATGAAAATCGAGTTTGTTACGGGCTTGCGTCATATTCGTATTCAGGGACGAGTTCAGAATTAATCGTTTCTTCTTTCTTTGTAACGTGTAATTCGACAAGGAGCAAACTAATACTTTACGTATTACTTGAACTTATCCCAGTGTCGTTTGAGGTTATGTTAAATTATACTTGACATATTTTCATTGTGCGATTTTGCCAGATGAAACATTTATTAAAACAAAAGTGCCATGGATGTTAACATACACTTTAAAGCTCTTCTTTTGCCTGATTTAAGGCGTTGTAAAACACTTGACAATATATTACTTCTTTAATGTTATAATGTTCGATTTGTATTATCTACATTTGTTCTGCAACAATACAATCTGGCTACACTGCAGCCACGAGTTGCGCGCGCATGTCATTTTTTATTACTTTCTAACTTGTATTTATTACAATTAAGTTCTCTTTTTCTATTTCTGCGAGACACATCAATTGGAGTAAAAGAAAACCTCTAGAATACAGGCTTTAATAAACTCAGAATATTACTATACAGAGCATATAACCATAGACCATATAACTAACATTGACAAACTGTCAAGGTTGACAAATAATAAAGGTAAAGCCAGCTACACACGGTCCAGCAGGCCTGTCAGTTCGAACTGAACAGTCCGACTGAAGGCCGGTCGCCTGAACGTGTATATATTCCGGACGATCTGTCAGTTAAGACTGTTCAGGTGGCCGGATAAAAATCAAAAATATGTTCGTTCAGCCGGCCGACCTCACGTACCCAAATTCAAATCTGAACATGTGTATGGCACGGTTCGCCTGTCGGGCCGTTGGGCTATCATTTCACATAGTTTCAGTAGTCAGTAGTGAGCTTACGCCATGTCACGCGAAATAGAAAACAGGTGTTTGGAGGAATTTATCGCTATTTATCATGGCAAGTCGTGACTGCGGCAAGTCAAATCGAAAAACTTCCACGACCATTGGAAGAAACTGGTAGAAAAATTGAAGGAAATCGATCTTTCTTGTACGGACTCTACTGTTCTCAGAAATATGTATACCTACTAGTACTAGCTAAATCAAAAAGTGCTTATAACGCGTCGTCGTTAGTAGAGGCCGTGATGATTGAGACTGAAGAATCAGATACGCCTGAACATTTGTAGGGTCATCAGTCCATCCGGCAACTGGCCTTCAGGCGAACTGTTCAGTTGGAACTGACCGGCCTGCCGGACCGTCTGTAGCCGGCATAACAAGATATGAAATACAGGACATTTGAAAAGTTTCTAAATATATAACATTCATCCCTAGATGGTTTTATAATCTTTCAAATAAACAGGAGGCTTCTTTTGACGTTTTGGTCGGTTCAAGGAATAATCAGTTATATTTTCTACAACCTCATCGCTTAGATTCCTTGATGGTGTTACAGTTATTCCATCAAGATTTGCAGCATCAGAATCGTTGTAATTGAGTTGTTGAATGGGATGTGGTTCACTACATTGGTCGTTGTTTTGATCATTAGGTTTGTTTCTATATGTTCTACATTCTAGATTCATATCTTCATTCGACATTTCTTGATGAAGAGCAGAATCTCCTCTTAGCGCAAGGTGGCGTGTTGACACAGTTGCTTCGTTAGTTGATGAAGTCATGTCAGGACAAGCGAAGCCAAATGTAATGGGAATCCAGAAAATTCATCCACAGTAGTCAAAATATAGCGGTTTTGGTTCTCAGATGGCAATGGACCTTTAAAATCTACATTTATTCTCTCGAAAGGGGCAGTGGCTTTTATGATGGTCCCTTGATTTCTATGAAACCTTGGTTTGATCACAGCAGAAACGGAACAATGTGGCTGAAATTCTCTTGATATCGTCTAGTGAGAAAGGTAAATTTGTCACTTTTGTTTGTTTTGTCACTAGAAGAAGGTAAAATCGCAGAAAATATTCTTGAAAATGTATCTGCCACGATATTTTGATTTCTAGATCTGTATATGATATCATATTTATAAGATGATAGTTCCAGACGTTCTAGACGCCACTGCATTATTTTTTCATTTTTGATTTTAGAATTACTTAAGTGAATTAAACATAAAAGCGACATATGTCTGGTCAGTTATGAGCTTAAAGTAACGTCCGATCATAAAATGTCTCCATTTACGAAGTGCTTCCACTATAGCATAGGCTTCTTTTTTTACGGAAGAATGTCGCTGTTCCGATTTCGTCAATGTTCTACTGAAAAACGCCACTGGTTTTCCAGACTGTATAAGTTGAGCAGCAATAGCATATTCCGATGCGTCAGTTTCAACAGTGAAAGTGGCTTCATTGTCAATGAAAATAACAACAACGTGTTGTATATCAGTCTTTAACTGTTCAAATGCAGTGAAAGTGGCTTCATCGTCAATGAAAATAACAACAGCGTGTTGTATATCAGTCTTTAACTGTTCAAATGCAGCAGCTTCACAAGTAGACAAGGAAAACTTTTCAACTGGAATCAGTGGATGTATTTTCTCAGAAAATTTATGAATGAATTTGAAATAATGGGCAAACATGCCTTGAACTCTCCTGAGTGAAGCAGTATTAGTAGGTAGTGGCAACTAAATCAGTGATTTAAGTCTGTCTGATTGAGATTTGATTGATTTTCGTTCTATTGTATGCCCCAGTATATTAATTTCAGTCATGCCAAAGTTGCACTTCTCTTTGTTAAGCTTCAGATTATATTTCTTAACAACTTCTAAAAATCGTTTAAGATTTGTATCATGATGCTCTTTATTTTCACCACATATGGTTACTTCGTCAAGAAATGCATATATGTCTTCTAAATTTTCTTGTTTGATAATGTTATTCATATTTCTCTGAAAACAATAGCAACGCCATTAGTCAGTGAATTGGTATAGATTTCTACATGCTTCAAAGGTAGTGTATATACGTTCATGCTTTAGAATTGGTATCTGGTGATATGCACTATGAGGATCTATCGAACTGAAATATTCATACTGAGAAATTCTGTTGACCATATCTTCAATCCTGGGTAACGGGTATGCAACCAAATGTGTATATCTATTTATTTTCTACTCAACTATTATAGATCCATAATACCTAGGAAACGAAATACGTTAACATACCTATAACAACCCGAGGGCATTATAAGCACAGCGGGCGTTATGATCAATAATGCCCGCTTATAATACCCTGAGGTGTATTTGTTGTTGTTGCTTTATTAATTTACACTTTACCCTAGGTAGCCACCAAAAGTTCGACCGAAAATAATTTTCGGTCTGGCCAGGATTCGAACCCGGTCTACCATAAACATTTCCCATGTAGTCGAGCGCGTTAACCCACACGATTATCGTTGCCTTGCCTTATGAGATGTTTATTGGTGCAATTACATTTACTTCAAAGTCCAATTTGTCTTGAAATTGATGTGCCTGCCATATGGCGGCAGCGCAAATCCATTTACATTGAAATAAATTTGAAGTCCACTTCAAATTTGGGCGAGCTGCTTGCCGAGGGCAAGCAGAAATTTGTGAAATGTCAAATTGGGTCTAGAACACATTAGGTCCCTAAAAACGGACAATTTTTCTATATTCAAATTTGCATTGGAGCAATTATTAGGACATAATGACATTCCCTCATGCTACACCAGTGGTGATTGTGACATGTTGTATTCCCTCTTCTGCACAGTAGTCTCTAAATTCGTTTGCCGTGAAAGCTGTACCTTTGTCAGTAATAATTCGACATGGATTACCGAAAGTTTTTTGTTGTTTAATAAAACAATTAGGTGCTAGCTGACGTCTCACACATAACCTCAATGACATGTTTGTCCCCCTAACGAAAGTCACGTTCTGTCATTGGTGACAAGCTAGCGCCTGTGTGTTGAATAGACCTTTCAAACGCTTTGTTTGTCCCCCCAACGGAAGTGAGGTTATGTGTGAGACGTCAGCTAGCACCTAATTTATCGTCTCTCTGGCTGTGGTGGATTTAGTTGCGTAAAGCCAAGTGAACTTCGTAAAATCATCAATAATCGCTAAAATGTATATTCTTTATTTACTCTTGGGTCTTCTTGGTCGCAAAATGTCCATCTCCATGTATCCTTCTAATAACTTCTGTCTGCATTGCTTTTAGTATCACTGGTAGCTCTTCTCCACTTTCATACTTGTATACTATATCATGTTGAATAAAATAATTGTCATGTTCTTGTCCCGAGTTTAGCACTTTCTTTATGGTCAGAATATTTTCATCTATGTCTTGAGCTTGCCTTATTTTTTGCAAGAACCCATCTTCTTCAGTTAAAGTTATCACTCCAGGATAACGACTTAGCGCGTCAACGTGCGCCATCTTGCTTCCTTTGCGATGTTCTATCTGGTACTCGTACTCTTCTAAAAGTAATGGTCATCTAGCAACTCTCGTTGACAAGTCCTTCTTCTGCATAGTCTTTTGGAAAGCTGAACAATCCGTAATGATCTTAAATTTGAAACCTAATAAATAAACTCTGAACTTCTTCTACCGCATTAATTATCGCCAACACTTCCAGCTCATAGGACGTGTATTTTTCTTCCGCAGGCGAGGTTTTTTTACTAAGGTAATAAATAGGATGTAGCTTCGTGTCAACGTCAGATTTCTGCATCAGGCATGCTCCACATTCATGCATGCTGGCGTCGGTATGAAGCTCTGTAGGTAAACCTCTCTTAAACAGCTCTTTTAAAACTGGTTTTCGCACGGGCATTACTTCTTCGCACGGGCATTACCTTATCGCACGGGCATTACCTTATCGCACGGGCACTACCTTATCGGTGATGTTAGGTGTCTAAGATATACTCGTTGTTTCTTTTTTGGAAAAGAAAAATGTAGTGGTGTAGAAGGTGTACTTTCTGAAAACATAGTTCTTTTGATAGTTTAATTCATAGATAAGGTCAAAAAGGCGGAAAGTGACGTATTTCCTTTAAATGACAGCTGTCAACAAAAATTCGAGATTTTCTATTATTTTTCACGTACTTTCCGGTGGTGCGGTCAATTTTTCCGAACTCTCCTATATCCTGAGAATTGACAGCTGTCAAATTTGACAGGTGACATTTAATATCGATACTAAAGTGTAGGGCGACTGAAATTATATCCGACTACATCCTCGAAATTTGACATATGTCAAAAAATATGTTCGGCGTCGCCAGGCCGTTAGTTTTTGACATATACCGATGAAACTTTTTATTTTAGGGTTTTCGGAGCCAGATTGGACGCCGGGTGTCGCTCGAGCGCGTTCTGGCCGTTCAGATTGCTTTGGGTGAAATTTACACAACCGTTCAGATTGTCAGTAGATTTTTACCGGACGACACATGATGAATAATCTAAAAATTTGACATTTCACAAATTTCTGCTTGCCTTCGGCAAGCAGTTCGCCCAAATTTGAAGTGAACTTCAAATCTATTTCAATGTAAATGGATTTGTGCTGCCGCCATAATATGGCAAGCAAGTCAATTTCAACACAAATTGGACTTCGAAGTGAAAGTAAATGCACCATTATTCTCATGAAATTCTGACGTTTTGACTTGACGTTTTTGTTCTGCAATGTAAATGATAAAACATCAAACGTCAAATCTAACTTGAAGTCAGAAGTGAATGTAAATGCTTATTGGTCGCTATTGTAAAACTGATGTCAACCAGCAGAAACACCTCATTTTGCGACCAATCAGGGTCAAGCGTTATTGTTTATGTTTCAAAGTTTTCAATGTCAAAATCTATCTTGGGAAAAAATAAAGTGTAGGTACCATCGTCACCAAAAGTATCTGGGACACAAATAATGCATAATAATCTCCTGGACTAGTTCTATTGTCATTCATTTCAATGCATTTAAATTATAGTTTGACAAATATTTGGCAATAAAATTCATATAATAGGACAAGAGCTAATGTGATGCTGTCCCAGTTACTTTTGGTGACGATGGTACATGTACATGTCAAAATAAAAAACAATATTCTGTCACACAAGTTTAATAATGGTTCATTTACATTCACTTCAAAGTCCAATTTGTCTTGAAATTGACGTGCTTGCCATATGGCGACAGCACATTTACATTGAAATAAGTTTGAAGTTCACTTCGAAGTGCACTTTAAATTTGGGCAAGCTGCTTGCCGAAGGCAAGCCGAAATTTGTGAAATGTCAAATCTTTAAATTATCCATCTGATTCACATCTGATTCTCATAAAAATTCTGACGTTTTGACTTGTCGTTTATGTTCTGCAATGTAAATGAGAAAATATCAAACGCCAAATTTAACTTGAAGTTAGAAGTGAATGTAAATGCTCCTTAACTGATTTTGTTTGATACTAAGGCCGGCTTCTCATGAACGTAAATTTGACATAACTGGCGCAAATGCTGAATAGGTGAATTTTGACGCAACATTCACATGGAGTGGAGAATTTACGCCGCCGCGTATGTCAAAATTATATTTTTTTTCTAAATTTTGAAATATTTCTTTGAATTTTGATTGTACAAATTTGTATTTGTTTTTGCTTCATTTCCAAATAGTTACAAATGTGGACAGTAAATTACAAAAAATCAAGAAAACGAAACGGTTGCAACCTAACCTCTAAAAACGCTGAATTTTTACGCGAAAAGTTAAACTTTGCTCAACTTTTGGCGTATCTGCGGCAGAATGTCAGCGTATCCAATATGGCGGGACTTTGGCCAATTTGAATTCTGCATTCAGGTACGCTGTCACGCCATAAATGTCAAATTACGCTCATGAGAAGCCGCCCTAAATTGATGACAGAACATTTTGTTGAGTAGAAAATAAAGCATTGTGTGCACCACGGGGATTTTTAAATTAAAATGTCCTTCAGGCGAAATATATCCCTCGGGCCAGAGGCCCTCGGGCTAGTATCGCCTTTGGGCATTATAATCTACATAATCCCCTTGGTACATAATAGCTATTTATGTCGAAGTTCGATTCCAATGAGTCCATTTATAAGCGGCATTGCTGGAGATGATGTCTATATCCAATCTTTCTGGTTTGAGTAATTTACCCATTCAGTTTTGAGTTGAAGTAAAAGAAAATCTCAGATTACAGGTTTTAATAAACTCATCAAAATATTACTTTACAGATCATACATGGACAAACTATCAAGATTGACAAATAATAAAGGTAACAAGATATAAAATACAGGACATTTTTAAAGTTTATAAATATATAACACCAATGATTCCATTTTTGTCTGAAAATAATTCCGTTTTTTTTTCCGGAAGTCGCATACCATCTTTGAAATTCTCTCCCCTCATTCATTCCCACCTGTCAAGCTCCAACAGGCATCCGAACAAGTTAATGTATTATCTATGGCTAAAAATCCAACATGATGAAATATGTAACTATGCAAATATTTCTGTTGAAGAGAATTTCGGATATGGACTTTTGAAGATGAAAGGTTTTTGGTAAACATAAAACATTAACCTACTCAGTGTTTTCAAAGTTCGAAGACTTTTTTTTCTAGTATCCTCGAATTATTTTTCAAATTAAAACAGAGTGGGTAGGAAATGCAGCGGAAAAATAAAGAGATTAGAATCTGAATTTAATGAACCGGCAAACATTAGAGGAAAATTTAATTGGATATTCAATTGACGTTGCGAAATTAGTAGGGAATTTGAGTTAAAAAACATCAGCAATTTTTCTATGAATAGAATTCATAGTTTATGTATTTGCTTTTAACTTTTTCACTTTTCGTTAACCATAGAGATTAAAACTTCCCTCTTTTAAGTATTCCTTTAATATCGCTTTAGGGCGGAACATGAAAAATTGCATCAAAATTCTTAATTTATTCAAATTAAAACATCTTCAGTTCATTCGGCCCATTTATATGCTAAAAGCGCCATCGTTAGGGGCAAAATAAAGTGCAGCTAGTTTTGAGGGTTTTTTCAAGACGAAGTACATTTTGATATTTTTATTTCTTGCACTCAGAAAATCTTTATGGAACCGATTCTTCACAAATGAAAGACCCTTTTGACAAAACAAGTCAAACGACGATCCCTTTTTCGGGTACTTGCACCTCAAATGATTCTTCTTGGGCTTTAAAAGGGTTTTGCGAGAACAATATAATATAACATGGAAGTGAACAATGCATTTCAGTAACGATACCGGTAAAATGGTTTTTGAAATTCATCTCGGTTAAAAATAAATCAAGCGTAGACTCTGGAGAACGGTCAAAGCTTTCAAATTGCAATATTTAGTAGTCGTTAGGGTTCAGATGCGACGGGAAATGGATAAATTGCATTTTAATGTTTCGGACTTTGTACTGAATAGTAATTTTTGTGGCATTGAATTTATATTTTATACTTAGGTCTAACACCAACTAGCCATTAACTACCCATAAGAAGAGCACTAAGGACCGGTTATTTGATTTAGCTGTCAGTTAACTAGTAATTATCATTAGTTAACCGACAGCTAAACTAGATAACCGTCCACTGATAAACCGGTCCTAAGAGGGCTTAGATTGGGAAATTTAAAAAAAAAAACTGCAAAGATGAAAATAGAATCTGAAATTTTAATACGAGCCTACATCCTTATCTTTCCATTTTCCTTGCACTCCTTTCAAGTCCTTTTCCGATATCAGGTATTTTCCAGATGGCAATTCTGTTCCTTCACCCTTGCGAAATGAAGAACTTTTTATCGTTTCCTGGAAGCTGTCACGATCACTCTAAAACCCTCCTTTTTTTTTCGTATCATTGACAATCATGCGATGGGATAAAGAACAAAGGAAAGATTTTCCGCATGCAAAAAGTATGATTTGCACACTCGAATATGGAGTTCGTTATTCAAATTTTCATACGCATTTTTGTCGTTGAACGAAGGAAGTGGGCAGTTAGCATGTAACAGCTTTTCAAACCCCTTAAACGATTGCTATCAGAAATGCGGCAAACCACTACCGTGTGACCTAATAAATACACACGCTATTGAAATATGTTTTTATGTATTTATGATTCCAATAATAAAGACCTTAATTTAGTTTGAAATTATTCCAAAACTACTTCCGAAACTAGTCACTTACTTAGTTTGTTTATTTTGCGACAACGTTCGATATTTTTCTTTGGCAAAGAAATTTTCCAAGCCACGAATCCCCGGGATATAACCCGAGACAATCGTGCTAAGGCTATGAAATCCTGAGAAATGGGAAACGCACCAGAGCTTAATAGATCCCAAAGGTGTGGAGAGAAAAAGAGAATTAGGTAATATCCTTGTGAGTTATTTGTTTGGGGAGAATCTCTTGTTTTTAATTGTACTGAGAAAATGCCAGATTAAAAAAATACTTTGAAAAATAAAATGGCAATCAAGACCACTAAAATTATGCACAACCATAGGCAGGAACCAGGAAATATCTTATCATGATATGTAGGTTACAAATGTTATGCGTTGAGTGTAAAGTCCGTCGATTTTAATCTGATACTCGAAAAGAATGTGAGCTGGTGGCAGCCTACATTAGAACGTCAATGGCCACCTGACGTCACACCTGTTTATGCCATCACCCCCTCGCTCCTCATACAGAAAGTGTCAGATTGAAAACGACGGACAATAAATATTAGGGCAGGTATTATAAAACTGCTTTGACAGTTAACTTGAAGTTAACTTTTTGAATTACATGTATTTTCAGAAGTTAACTTCAAGTTAACTCTCAAAGTAGTTTTATAATACCAGCCCTTATAGTTACTAATCTAACAGCACGTGTATAATAAAGCGAGAAAATTATGTAAAAATTATAGTGCTTACATTTTTTATTACCTTGAGGGCTTCCTCGTGCGCTATCCCAATGAATGGTGTTCCGTTCACCTCCAAAATGGAATCGCCCGGTCGCAAGCCGGCCCTTTCGGCCACGCTGCCCTCTTCGACCCTCGAAATGTACACTCCGACACCTGAAAATTCGTTTTTTTTTTTTTTTTTCTGAATCGATATTCGACAAAGCTACAGTCAATAAAGTGATCAAGAAAACAAGGCTGTCTCGTGTTCTCTAAACGGGAACAGCCTTAACGGTTCTCATAAATAATCCCGGAACGATTTGTCTGGTTTGAATCTCAGAAGGGTGATAAATGTATTTTGCTTTAGTTTAAATTGTTCCTTACACTTGGACGACGCCCAATTTGTTGAGTTAAAGCTTAAGATGGGATTTTAGATGAAAATTTGAAACAGGAGTTACAACAATTGTAGGGCAACCTTTAGATTACACATACATATTCATATCTACACAAAAATCCATTAAAGTTTCCTTCCAAGTCTCAATTTTTATCAGACATTCCTTTGTATATCTTCATAAGCTTTTAATCTAGCTCGGAGTCTTTTCTGATAGCATTGAAACTGTAAGAGAGCCGCTAATAAGTTTTTCATGCTTTTGCAGTTCAAGTTCAGCTCTGTGCGGATCAAAATTGAAATTTTCAAGCTGCTTCAAAGTTCACTTTTCCCTTTTCTAATTCATTCCATATTTTAGCTCTAGGAGAGTCGGAGATAGGATTTTTAGGCTTGAGTTTCATTTGCATCAGGGTCAAAAATGAGCTTTTGTGAGTTTTACATGTAATTCTTCAAGTTCAAAAATAAAGCCACGAATAGAGACAATAATAATAAAATTACGAGAATTCCGAAGCCTGAACAGCAATGACAATCGAATCTAATAAATATTCATTCCTTTCTATTCGTCGTGTTTGTGCATACCAGACATGCGACCTGCGTTCAGAATGTTTCCCGTGTTCTTGGCGTAGTGTATTATCTTATGTATGTATTATCTAAGGCGCACCCCTCCAAGAATCGATACTCAGAGTTAAAAATAAACCTGAATAAAAATTTATGTGATCTATAAAAATAAATTATTTCTTACCAGCTTCTTTTCCACCCTTAACACAAATTCCGAATCCGGGATCTTGCTGATCCCTGACCATATTAACCGTCCTCGTGGCTAATTCGTGAATGGAAGGCGAATAAACTGGTAGTCTATAGTTGTGAGTGGTGGAAGGTGGACTGCTCACAGGCGATCTTCTGGAACGATCCTGATTGGATTTGGGAACCGCGGTAGCGGCAGTACCGAACAGCCGAAGTACTTGTTCTGGAGAAATGGGACGCTTTTTGTTGTTTGATGTCGCGCGCGTGTTATTAGCGAAGCTCGGATTCGATCCTAAATAAGTACCTGGAAAATGGATCCTGATATTTATTGTGCAACTAAAATTGCATTAAGGTAGGTCCGAGGCTAGAGCCAAAACCGGTCTGGATTAAAAGGAGATTTGGCCTGGGGCCAGACTATTAGATTCAGTCACCCCGAATTTAATTTTGGCTATTTAAAGTAACATGTGCTTACCCCTAGGACTACCGAGCGAACTGTACTGATGTTCTCGATCCCTCTCCCTGTCCCGGTACTCTCTGTGATGGTGCAGCGCCGAGCTGGGCCTCTCGACGATCGTATAACTGGTACCGGGAGGCGAATAGTACAATCCCGAACGCGGTCTTCGGGGGCTCCCTTGAAGTCCGAGCGCGTCTTCGGCCTCGGCCGGCGCTCCGACGCCTCGACCGTTCCCTCGGCGCCCCCTCGAGGCCGCCCCCGAGCCGCCCGCGTAGCTTCCGCCGCCGCCGCCCAATTCAGCCAGTTCGGCGTACTCGTCGCCGCCCGCCACGCGCATACCGTCACGAGTAGGTTAACTAGAACAAAAAAGAATTTTTGATAAATGAGTCAGGATTTTTCTCGAGTGATTACTGAAGTTGTAAAATGACTCTATACTGAAGTTTTCAACCTTAAGTTTAGTCTGTATATGAAATAATGAGTTGAAGGATCGTCTAAGTATCTGAAACTTTTGTTCAGATGCAACTGGTGTCGTTTTATCAGACAAATTATGTAGTTCAATAATTTGTATGGTGACACCGTCACAGATTTTGCGTTTGTTTGGGGTGCGTCACGCAAGATGGCCGCTGTTTATGCATTTAATGAAATTTAAGTAATATATTCGCACATACATTTTAATAAAATTACAAATCGGCCTCATCACTATCATCTTATCAATATTATTATTATTATTATTATTATTATTATTATTATTATTATTATTATTTGCTTGACAATAGAAAGAGTTTTGACACCGATAAGTCTATCGTATCTTGTCTGTTCAATACTCCGCATCGTTTCTTTTAATTGGGTTTAGAAGAAGTGTACTAGGGTGGAGTTAAGTTCAGATAGGTTCCAATCTAGTCTTTTCTTGAAAATGTTTTTGTTAGACCCGGTTATAGTATCCTGGTTTAATGCATTCCACCGGTATACTACGCGGTTGCATAAGAAGTTTTTTCCTAACGCTAAGGATGTTCTCTCTTTCTTGTCGTGTCCTCTGAGGTTTTTATTCGTGTTTTGTTGAAACATGTCTGCCATATGCATATGCAGTTCTGGGAAGTAGTATCCACAAAGGATCTTATAGGTCTCTATTAAGTCGCCTCTTTCTTACAGAGTTTTTAAGTTAAATCTTTGCAATATGATATCATATGGAAGATTATGCATTTCAGTTGGGATTTTTGTGATTCTTCGTTGTACACATTCAAGCAGCTTTATATCTTTGCAGTAGTACGGGTTCCAGACTATGTGTGTATTCAAGTTTGGGCCTTATGTAGATTATATAGACTTTTTTGATAGACTAATTGGTAATAGCCGTTTTAACTAGGTACACCAACTGATTCGCTTTCTTCACAACTCGGCCTATGTGTGTTTCCCATTTAAGATCTTGGCTTACCTGTACCCCCAGCTTGATTCCCTTAATTTTGTAGTCAATTATCAGGCTATTTTTTCCTACATGCAGCACTGTACATTTCTGTTCAGTTAGTTTCAGCTGCCACGTGTCAGTCCATCGTTCGATTGTACTGAGGTCCTCTTTAAACTGATCCAATTGCTTCAAGAATTTTTTGTCATCTGCAAAAGATACTGAGTTACTTTTAAAACTTTTGGTTAGGTCTGCTTTATAGAGTATAAAGTGGATAGAAGCCAACACTGATCCCTGCGGCACACCGCTGATAACGGGGTGTAGTTCTGAACAGATTCCATTGACCCTGACTGCGTATTTTCTACATTTTAAGAAAGGAGTCACTCCATCGAAGATAAGATCCTCTAATCCCGTAGTGGTTTAGTTTGTGGAGAAGTCTTTCATGTGGAACGGTGTCGAGAGCCTTTTGAAAGACGAGATACGCTATATCTACTGGTTTGCCTTCATCAACTTCTTTGGTCTAATAATTTACATAATTCAAGAGGTTGGTGGTAGAAATCCGTGTTGTGACGGTGGAATAATAGAACTTTCCAGTAGAAAACTTGTGATATCTTTTGCAAGTATTTTTTCCATTACTTTACAGAGTGTACATGTCAGATTTACTGGTCGGTAGTTTGTAGGATGATGTGTGTCTCCACTCTTAAAAATTGGGATTAGGTCAAATTTACCAAGTCTTAAAACTACGATTTCTCTCAAAGTGGCTTGAGCCCCAATGTCTCCAATTAGTTGCTTGACAGTTTCAAAATGTTACTTGCCCTTTTTTCTGTTTCCATAAGCTCGGATATTGTCACTTCCATTTCTGGACTGTTTTGTCTTGTATTGGTTGATTCTGTTTTGGACTTGACAGTTTCTATTTTGTTTTGGAGAGCAGTAATGCCTGCATATGTAGGCGTTTTGCAGGTTTCTTCCCGGGTTTCTTCTTTTAATTGTTCGATATTGTTTTGGGTTTCTTTTAGTGTGTTTTCTAGTAGTTTTGTTTTTTCGGAAAGGTTTTTTAGTGGTTTCAATTCGTTAATTGCTGTTTCAAGGCTGATTACTTTATTTTTTAAGCTTTCAATATCCGAGTCTACCTCCTTTTTCATAGAGGGAAATTCCTTAAAAGGCTTCATACAAGATGTGCAGACATAGGAAATAACTCGTTCTCTCAATTCTATAAAGCGAATTTCGGTGGCTGACCATTTTTCGCATTACTAGGCATGTTTTGCAGATGTCACATGGTGACGCAAACGGCAAGTTGGGTAGATTTCGTTCCTTGCTTTTTGTGGTGCAGTTTTTCTTACATTTAGTGCAAGCAACACTTCCCATTCTTATTATAGATCAGTGGTAAATATTTAGAATAATTCTTAAGAGGATTTTGAGCTGCAAAAAGTTGTTTATAAAGATAAGAATGTTCAGAGATACGGATTTTGGCTTTTGCTAGTCTTTTGGTCTTGGACTCTTATTGGTTTTAGCAAATTAATTCTATTTTAGCACTTTTTGAAAACACACTATTCACTGTTCAAAAGAAGGCTTTTCCTGCTTTTGATTGATACACTTTTTCGTATTTATTTCGCACTTTGAACTGGTAAAAAAAGCGATTTAATGCGGAGCACTGATATGGACGACTAGGGCTTCGCAAGACCAAGACCAAGACCAAGACTGGCCAGTCTTGGTCTTGGTCTCGAAAAATAAATGCGGTCTTGGTATTGGTCTTGGTCTTGATGTTTCAAGACCAAGACAAGACTGGCTCAGTCTTGATCTTGGTCTTGATAGTCTTGGTCTTGGTCTTGATAGTCTTGAAAAAAAATTATACCAAATTTTTAAAATATACATAACATCCAACGACAGAGCAGAGATGATGGGTTTAAGACTTCAGAAATTAAAAATAAACCCCCCTTTCTGAAAAAATTATGCCGACGTTTCGACCATGCATTTGGTCTTCTTCACAGGCTATTTTTACCTCCAAGAGCGTTTCATGTCAAGAAATACCGCACAAAGCATTTCACAACACAGAGGAACAAATAAAAATCAATTCTTAAATTATAATTTTTATTAGCGGAACAGGAAAGTTGACAAACACATCATAAAATTGCCATTCTGTACCGAGGAAAAAAATAAATTTCTTTTTGAACCATAGATTAACCCTACCTTACCTACCTGAGCATTCAGGCCAGAGAAAGGTTTTCGAGAACCCTTACATAATCACATACCTCATTTGAATTATATTGGCTTATTCACAATAATTAGATTTAGGTTAGTTTGGGTGAGATGTGGGGTTTGTGTTAGTTCAGGTTAGTTAGTTAATTAAGAATTATCTTTGGAAATTCCAATACTTAGGTATTGTATTATGTAGGGATAGGAAAATATCGATGTATTCTGTGTAAATGCATGTTACCTACACTATGTTGCATGTATGTATTAGTAAAACCTATAATACCTTCTCATGAATTTCAAAAAATAATAAATTTGATGAGTTGATTTAATTAAAAGACATTAAGAGAAGATATATGAATTTGCATATTTCCATAAATATTGAGTCGATATCTCTTTTCAAGACCAAGACCAAGACGAGAGTCTTGGTTTTGGTCTTGGTCTTGAACGTCAAGTCTTGGTCTTGGTCTTGAGAAGATTTATCAGGTCTTGGTCTCGGTCTTGGTCTTGGTCTTGGTCTTGCTACCAAGACGAAGACAAGACCAACACTAGTCTTGTAGTCTCGCGAAGCCCTATGGACGACCTTGCAAGACGAATCATTTCTTCATCACTATCTCCATCGGAAAAATCATGTGAATACAAATTATCACAAGTTGAATGGTCCGAATTACATCTACACATTTCTGTGCAAGGCATATATTGTTTGCTGAAGATTTACATGGTGATGAACATCGATTTTTTCGACACGAACATTTAATTAGTTGAAGCAGAGACTCTGGAGCACATGGCTCTTCACACATAACAGGGATGTCCAACTGAATTAGGGATGGCTGCATTCGGTTCATCATCTTCTGACCACAATTCTTGAAAATCAGCTCTCTTAATTGCGAGTACAAAAGGTGAGTTGGGAATGGTAGAAAGTGTCGACACTTTTTACACTATTGACACTATGGCGTTCGTAAATTGGTAGCAGTAAGTTAAGTGCACTCTTTATTTGCAGTTGGAAATAATTTGGTGGCCGAAGGGTGTGAAGATGGTGGGACACTGTTTACTCGGTACAAAATGATAGTGTATTCGGTGTTACACCGCCGATTACACCTTTATCACTGTACTCCATGAACACCGCACTAGTACTCCGGATCCCATTTCGAACTCAATTCTGCAAGTAATTTTGTTTTAGGTCTTGCTTTATTTCCCCAGCAAATATTTCCAGCTGATACAAAACATCATCAGGTACCAAGTTTCTGCAAGGCAGTAAGTTCTTCTTCACTCGCTGGAATAAATGACTTGCCCAGAAATGTGTAGTTGTAATGCGGACCATCCCACTTGTGATAATTTGTATCCAACTGATTTTGAAGACGCAGATAGTGATTTTATTAAAATTTATGTGCAAATCTACTTGAATTTGTTTAAATAGGTAAGCTAATATAGCGTAGACCGTATTTTTATTCGATAAAAATAAGGTTATACCGAGGGTAGCACCCAATGATATCTCAACGTATCTGGAAGACAAGACTACCCATAGGCCATAAAAGATGAGCTGCTCAAAGGTACTCATGGTGGGGAATGGGGATGTAAACAAGACCCGTCTTCCCGTTTGAACTCATCTTGTTTGACGTACTCTAAACAAACGCAATATCTGTGACGGTGTCACCATACAAGTCATAATTTTTCTGATAAAACAATACCACTGGCCCGACATAGCAAATATTTGGGAAATTTAAGGGAAGTTGTGATATGTAAAAGAAACGAGAAATTATTAAAGTTAATCGTACCGTTCTCATCCTGGAACTAACGAGGGGAAAGAGCACGGCAAAGAAACCCTCGATCTAACATTTCTCAAAAATTGAAACATACTGTGTTATTTTAATGATAATTGTGAGTCATTAATTCAATAAAAGTTGAAACTAGGTACCGCCCCTGTTCTTGTGCTAACATTTTAATTACACACTCTACATTCAATCAACACTACCTGTAATCAATACTGAAGAGTTTTTGTTAGTTAGCCGGTCTGCCGGAAGGTACTGAGGTCTCATATGGGATGCTACTCAGCTATAGTTGTTATTTTGACCAATATCTCTTTCCTTTGTTTGGTAGGATATTCGCTCGTCAAGGTAGGAAAATGTTAGTAAATTCAACAAGGCCCTAATGCACGTTCTGAATAATACACAAAATCAAAATCTCAGCACATAATTTCTTAGGTTTCAATTTACTCTTTATCTGGGTTGTTTACAGCATGAAACGATTTTTGTTAAATACATGAACAATGCACATGTTAAAAAAAAATGTTACAAACAAACAAAAAAACATGAAAATGGAAAAAAATGATACTTGTACAGGGTGAGTCACTATATTTTGACACCCACCTGCAGTCATAATTACAGGTGATAGGTGAAAGGTGTAAATACAAAAGTTGTAGCATTTTATCTGAACCACCAGAATTTTTAATGAGATTGAGAAAATTACCAAGACAAAATGAAAAAATATGTCAATGTTCACTTTTTTCAAATGGAATGCACTTTATTTTCTTTCAAATTTTCGAAGTTCTCATTTTTCTGATTCAGATTATATAATATATTAATGATTCTTTCAATAGTTTTGGAAATATCTGGAGTTTAGTTATTCAAAGACCTATTCACGTATCCGAATGTTTTGTGAACAAGTGACAGGTAAATCAAGGTAAAATATATTCAAAAAACTACTCTCTTTGAATAACTGAACTCCAGATATTTTCCAAAACTATTGAAAGAAACATTCACATATCATATAATATGAATCAGAAAAACGAGAACTTTAGGAATTTGAAAGAAAATAAAGAGAATTCCATTTGAAAAAAGTGAACATCGACATATTTTTAAACTTTGCGTTGCTCATTTGTTCAATCTAATTGAAAATTCTGGTGATTCAGATAAAATGCTACAACTTTTGTATTTACACCTTTTACCTATCACCTATAATTATGGCTGAATGTGGGTGTCAAAATATGGTGACTCACCTTGTACAAATAATTGAACTCTCAAAAATAAAATAACAATTATTTAACTGACCTGCGATCCCTCCTTGACACATACACTAATAACAAATTGGATTGAATAATCAATTTAATGCAAAATAAAAATAAAAATTGAATAATGAATAATTACTGTCACGCGGCACGCGTCCAAGGGTCCAGTCCCAGCTCATTCTCTAGTCTTCTCTACCTCCCGTTCGGTTCGGTACTCTCGTTCTCCCCTTAACCTAAATTTCGTGGCGCAATACATGGTTGCAATATTTACTTTTATGCAGTAAACGTTTTTTTAAAAAGTTAAGATTTAATCAATAGGTGGCTTTCCTCACCATGTTGGATATTTTACCAATCAAATTACACCATATTATCACGTGATTACGCTGAGGGCGAGTTCTTATGAGCGTAGGTTGACATTTCTGGCGTAATTACGTGATAATATGTTGTAATTTGATTGATAAAATCTCCAGCATGACGAATATTTTCCCAATAAAATTCAACCATTTTATCACGTGATTACGCCAGAAATGACAACTTACGCTCATGAGAACTCGCCCTAAAAAGTCCGAATGCCGAAATTTGTTTTTCCATTTTAGTGGAATTCCGGTTAAATGGACGTCGAATTGTTACTTCTCAAAAAATCGTTCTTTGACAGTATATCGCGTGATTCGTTTACTAAAAATAAAACGAATCCTAAAAGTCGATAGCTAACTAAAACTGTCACCGTGAAAACTGGGTTTTCGTGGAAATAATGAAAGAGGTAGAACGTGACATTTCGTCATAACGAAACACAATTATTCGATTTGGGCTTGATTGGATTGTGAAGGGTGCGAGGGCAAATTATTAAATAGGGCATCGATATATTTTCGGGTTCCCAGATGGGTCATTGTACTTTCTTCGCGCCGTTTTCCTTCTTTGAATATTGCAAATGGAAAATGTATGAGTTCCGGAAAATCGTTTCAGCTTCTCCATTGCTGAACAATCATATCGAACATCTCAGAAAAATATTTCATAAGATTTTTTTCATTTCTATATAAGTTTTGATGCATTTTTAACGAGTTCTGTTGGAAGAACATTCCTTTACACTTAGAGTGTCTCCCAATTTCAAATTTACTCAGAATTCATTAGGGTGGGTTTTGTCACTGTGACAGATCTTTGCCACTAAGATATGGTTGTGTTCATCAAAAGTTTGCTTTTCACTAAATTTAAATGGCGTCAACACACTAAGAATGATGTAAATATACCCTATTATGAAGATCATTTGATAGGAGTTGTTCAGAGTTTAATCAGGCACGGTTTTCCTCTTACAAGGTAACTAATTGGAAAAGTTTAATAGACTTAACCGGACTATTTACCGTTAACGTAGAAGAAAAACTCATTAGCAACATTTTCTTCGTTAACAATGTCAATTGAGTGAAAAAATATCTCAATTAGTGATCTTTTTGGTTTTTAATTGTAATGTTGTTTCGCTATAATTTTTATTTGATTGAATATCAAATCTGCTAATAAAAGCGGCATACATATTCATACATATTATCGAACAATTTCCATCTATAATAAAATATACCTACTTCAACTGAAAATTAAATTTCTTCAAAGCATTCCATTGTTTTCGGGAAATTATATATTGGAAAGATTCCAAATTATTATAAAGCCATCAAATAGGTATTTGAAATGTTTTTCCCGAAACTTGCAAAGGGCGCTTTCAACAATGCCGTTAAACGCCAGTTTAAATCATATGCGGCGCCCGAAATATAAATCATCTTCCGCAATGACATTTTCAATAATCGATCTGGCTGCATCTGGAATACAATTTACGATGATTTAAACGATATCCATCACTTGCAAAAAATTAAATTCGGGTCAGACAAATTAGAAAAACGCTTTTCCAGAGAGATGTTTTAATACATGTGCACCCTTTGCCTTGGCCTACTTCCTATTTAATCTGGCGCAGCGGCAGGATAAATAATTTTTCTTCTGCTTTTGATTTATTTTTTGATACGATATTTATAAATATCTACTTATTCTTTAAAGGTCATAGTCAGTTTTCAGCTCTTCTAAAACTTCCACAAATTGCCTTTCTCGTCGCAAACTCGATAAATTTCTAAGTAGGTTCCTAAAAGCCTCCCTTTCAGCTGCATTCATGGAATATCCAATAGATGCACTGCTAGGGCTGCATCTGCTCTTCCGCTCCAATAAAGCTATGCGGGTTTTTTGTATTTATATGGAAATCGAACAAAACTGCTTCCGGGGACAGAGTATTATGGATATCCAATCAATGTCGGAATTTGTTAATGAGATGAATTTTTACATTACGATAGGTTTGTTCCAATATCGACGGTATCATCAAAAAAGGTAACTCTAGTCAACAAAATGTCTTCGATTCTGAAGAGAACAAAGCAATAATTTTGTAGTGACGCAGAAGTAAACCACCAAGAAAAATCGCCAAGAATCGCCAAAAATATGGTTATTTTGTTGAAAAATGAAACAAACAACAAACAAAACATAAATCAAACTGCAAAAATGAAATCAAAATCAACTACAACTTACCGAAAATTAAACACCCCATGAGACCACAACACTCAACCAGTTACAGCCGGAACTTCTAGTAAAATGATGTGACCAGCGAATAAAGAAACAACAGAAACTGAAATCCCTTCTCAAAGATCCGATAAATGGGATCACTCAAAAATAGATGGAATGTGTTCCTGAAATGCGGCACTTTACTAACATGACGCCATCTGTCACTGAACCCAAATTCCGGGAAAGCGCCATAAATCAGGCGCGTGCTGTATGCCGACAAAAAAACGGTACCGCATTCCACTAAAAAGAGGGCCGAGATGACGAAGTCTTGATGTCAAAGCACTCATAAATTGGGGGAGAAATTAGGTCGAAAGAACAAAGGAAGGAAGGAGACAATTTTTATACATATAATGAATTGCGATAAAAATAGCAGTGTCGGTTCAGAAGAAGTATCAGTCAAGAACGGTCACAAGTGTTGGTCGAGAACAGTCAGAACGGTTAGTCAAGTGTCAGACGCAGCAAGCAGAGTACAAAGTCGAAGATAGTACGAAAAGTTTTAAGGAGGCAGTGCGAAAATTTCGGGTTCATAAAGTCAAGTCGTAAAAATAACGTTCCAGTAATTACGTGTGTGCCAGTAGAATTTTAAAATAACAAATACATCTTGTAAGTACATTTACAGTGTAAAAAAGGAAATTTGTACTCTTTATAAAATAGGACAAACAGTTAATGAATCGATAAATTTACGAAAGTTAAATAATTATCCCAAAAGGAATTAAAACATTTTTAAGATGATATTTCATGAATAATAGTTGGTAAAATGAGAAAATTTGAAGCTAAATTTTCTAAAAGAACTTTTGTTATTGAAACATATTTCGTTATTTATAATTATTTATAACATTTTGAATTGGGATTTTCGTGATTAATAGAGAGTTATTGAAGATTTCAAAATAAAACTAGCAATAATAAGGCAACTACCTTATTTAAATAGCGCTTTACCTAAACGCGGCTGGAAAAAAACAGTTATTGTTCACGATCACGAACACGTCAAGATACGGCTGTTCCTTAATTCTATTTCTAACCTTACTTTACTTACTGACAGCTTTGCTTTGCTGACAAATTTCAAAAATCCGTCAAAATAAGGGCAAATTATATTATTAGTGCGTGACTTTATTCGTGCAGTAATAAAGTCTAGCACAAACGTTAATAAGACTAGCCTTATTCAACTGCGTAACTGAGCCAGCGCAGATGTCAATATAGCATTTGCATTATTACTGCTGGACCTTATTTCACTTCCAATAACTCTCTAATAATTGAAAAAAAAATTGACTTTCTAATTTAACATTATTTTTGATAAGGCAAACTTTTGGTACGAAACTTACCTATTGGAATTCTTATAATAGAATTAAGGTATTTGTGAGAAAAGAGTGAAATTTTAAATAAGTTAGAGTAAAAATTTTGGTTATTATATTTCAAGCCTTTCTGGCCGACGCCTGATAAATTTATTTTAAATAAAATCATATTGAAATAATAGTCCACAGTTGTGTTTTACTCTCACACCCGCAAATAATACCCATATCAATCTGTGTCTCCACTCAGAAACAAAAGCCGCCGCTCGCCAATTCAACATCATATAAGTTTCTGAATTGGGGTCTCACAATTTCCAAAAGTGAGATTATTTTGAGATAAGAAAGAACAAGTCATAATACGGCACTATTTATGGATAGCTTTTTGCTTTTGTTTCTGATCCACAAAAGTTTGTATTAGACTGGCTCAATTTTTCTAATCATTTCAACAGCTTTCATCCATGAAACTTTTCACTTCTATTACTGATTTAACTCATAAAGAGTGTCATAGGTAATGAGCGATTTTCTGCAAGAGTCCATAAAATGTCTAAAGCGTTTGGTGTAGAAGTAGGATTCCCTTACCAAGAAGACCTCGAAGCATATAATTTACAGAACCAATGTATTTTTTCACTTTGAGGCAAACGGAACATAAATAGTGCGCGTTTTTAGGGAGTCTACAAAATGTCTAGAATATTCAAAAGCTGCGGAAGACATATACTTACATTGGGGTAAAAGTGGAATTCCCTGTATGAGCATACATATTATAAATTGCTAAACTCATAATTTTTTTAGATTCAAGGTAAACCAAACACATGAATAGTGCCTGCCTACGGATTCTACATTATGTTTAAAGTATAGGAGAAGTATAAGTTGTTCTACAATTAATAAGGAAATATAGTCCAAAGTGTCTTTTATTGAGGAACATTTGGCACATAATAACTTCCATCCAAAACCTCAATCTGTATTCCTTTATGTGCCTATGGATAGTTTTTAGACTATCCTAACGGGTTTAAACACCCTTATTTCTTCTACTGGAATAAGCTTTCAAGATATGGGAAAGAAATCATCAGAACATGGGCGGGAATATAAATATCAAAAAACAGCCTTGTGGAAAGCGTAATAACATACAGCTCAGAAGTGTGGGTAGTTAATGACAAAACTGGAAAAGTTCGATGCAGGGGCGCCGACTACGTGGGTGCTCGGGAGCTCGAGCACCCACGAGCATAGACTTAAAAACTGAAAATCTCTAGTTCCTGGAAAACTGGTTAATTTTGTACCTCGGGTTCCTAAAATCTGGTTAACCAAATGTCAAAATAGTTACCGGCCATCGGATGTCGGTTCTGTTGGTTTTATCAAGGTTTTATCTGCAACTTTTGTCAATTATGTTTTATTTCCATATTTGCGTTCCCCAAAGTAACCGGAATTTTCAGTAAACATCTGTTGACCGATTCGGTTACTTTAGCTCTGTTCCAGCAGACATGAAAACCTTTCTAGAACGGTAATTTCCAGTCGATCAATCCATTTGTCAATTAGGAAAAACGTTCAACTTATTGAAAAATAGGTGGACAACTGGAAATTATTGGTTCTGGAACGGTTCTCATGTCTGTTGGAACAGAGCTAATGGTTAACGTTTGGTTATATTTGGACCATAGCCTTATATAGGTTATGTTCCGATATTAACTCTGTCAGTACTGAATTTACTGGACGCCGTTCCGATATTATTTTCAGTAGGGAGGTACACTGGATTCAGTCGATTTAGTACTGAATGACCACAAGAGTACCCTGTTGAAATTGGAACTTGAATTGAATTGAAACCAGTACTGGCAGTTGATATCAGAACATGGTGGTACTTTGTTTAGAAGAAGAAGAAGATGAAGAAAATCAGAAATCTTTTATGAAGAACAGCGTAAAACGCAGATTTTCGGTACATGCTGCTTGGAAAAGAATATCTGCAGGAGAGTTTTCCACACTTTACAGTAGAGTGTTTTCACAGCTATCAGACCAATACCCACTTCTACCACGTAAAAACTCCCCTCCAGCACAGCCATCATACCACTAAAGTTCGCCTTACGAGTCTAGCACTATGGAAATAATGCGGATAAAAAAATTGCAATATTGCCTATTTGACTTCCGATAAGAAATACCTTAATATTTATTTATATTATACACCTATATTTATAAGGAAAAAGTAATATTCAAAAACGTTACACGCTCGTCTATGACAGGCAGCATAAAGCTCGAAATGAATGGCGTTATGTCCCCTTGCTCTTCAGACGTCGTAGTGTTAGACTCGTAAGGCGGACTTTACCCACCTTCACTGTACCCCCTTCCGTGAAGCTCCTACCCTGAGGAGGCACTTTTTACCCACCTGCACTGTAAACCGTCTTCCGTAAAGTCCTCCATTAATCTATTTTCAAAAGGCTCTTACCCTGAGATGGTACTTTATTATATCCCTTCACTTTCTTGAAAACTAAAGAATATTTAACCAATTCTTCCATTTGTATTCGAATTCGTCAATTTTGGGGTTGGTCCGGGTCAAATCCCCAAAATTTCAGATCAAAAGCGCCGCCGATCTAGAGATTTTCCCACGGTATCGAAAAACTTCCCAGGCTCAAGTGCCCCCGGCTATCAGACCAATACCCACCCCTACTACGTAAGTGGTCCACCAGATTCACAAGCAAAATGTTATTATTGTAATAAAATTAATCTCATGGAGTTTAGAACACTATTAACGAATACGAATGCAGGAATAGTTGAAATATTCTTTAGTTTTCAAGAAAGTGAAGGGATATGGAAAGAGGAACCTCTTCAGAATAGAAGCTTTTTGACGTAGTGGAGGTGGGTATTGCTCTGATAGCTGTGAGGTGGGTATTGGTCATAAACAGGTGCATCAATTTTATTGCAATAATAAATATTTTGCTTGTGAATCTGCTAGTCTGATAGCTGGGGGCACTTGAGCCTAGGAAGTTTTTCGATACCGTGGGAAAATCTCTAGATCGGCGGCGCCTTTTGAAAATAGATTAATGGTGGGCTATGATAGCTATGCTGGAGGGGGGCTTTTACGTGGTAGAAGTGGGTATTGTTCTGATAGCTGTGAAAATACTCTACTCTTTACCCTTATAGCCGTCCTTTTTTTCCCAATTTTAGCAGACACCGCAAAAAACTTACATAAGCACCAAGCAACATTAGTTCCCGCAGCTGGAAAACGAATATGGAAAGGGGTGAATTACGTTGTTTGAAATGTATTACTATTCCCTTCTTAGACACTCGTCCGAATGTAAATTAAAGAATGCTGGTAAACGTTTTTGGGCGTGGCTTCTGGAGAAGTTTTTTCGCCCCATCCTCATAAATGCCGGTGCATGAACATCAGCACCCACGAAGTTTTCTGAAACCCGGCGCTCCTGGTTTGATGTGCTTTTGGAATGTATTTTTGGAGGCCAAAATACGGTAAATAATGGCTGTTGGAAAATGGAAGAAGGAAACGAATTCTAAAAAAAGCTAGAGAAAAGGAGTAGATATTGAACAGAGGCCTAGATGAGTAGATACAAACGAGTGGACTTTGGGAATCCGAAAAGGTTGTATATAATAAAATCTAGTTTTTGTGTCCCTTGCTTTTATTCTTTTACCTCCAGAAAAATCATTTCAAATCCACCAAAATTATTGAGTCTCCGATTGAAAAAGCTCTGACCATCACAACACACCAAAATCCATTTGGCAAATTGCTAAAGCCGCTTTTAATATCCAATTGGGCAAAGTTAAATTAGCATAAATTTCATTAGTTCGGCCGAGAACAGAGCAATTTTCTTGTTCATAGAAAACATTCAATGCTGAAACGGTATAGTGTTTATTTCACGCTAAAATTTGCCGGGGTTGGTCGATTATGGATGATTAGGAAGTATTTTTAATTAGTTTAAAACGAATATACGTGACTCATGTGATACATTATGTAATGTGAATTGCTGTTTCAAAATTGATAATTTATATATACTTACAATCTGTACACAAATGTTCATGTTATCTTAGTCTTAACTTCCCACAAAAAAACTTTCGCATTTTCGATTCCTCAACAAATTCACAGATCATTATATCACATACTATTCACACAGTTTACTATTATTCATCAGTTGAAAATGTGCTTTTTTCACTTTTATTTACCAAAATCCCACTGTTTTTACCCTTAAAAAAAAAATCACTAAAAACTCTTTTACAACAATTGACCTGATAACGATGTCGAGTCGCGATATAGTTTGAGTTGGAAAAAAAAACACCCCGACCGCGTAACCTTGAATTTTCACGAGTTCGCCACCTATTTCGACACAAGGTACGGAAAATACTAAACTGAATAGAGCGGACGTATTTTCAGGCTGCGCCATGTTGAGCTTGCGTCCTGGAAAATGCCAGCCTTGGTGACGTCACAATCGATAGAAAAGGTGGTATGGTAGGAGAGACAGCAGGGTTTTCCTCAACTTTTCGAACGGACCCCGAAAGATCTATTTTGATATATTATTTAGGAGTTAGGATTCCGTAATTACAGCGAGCTATGATAGGGTTGATTGTTCAGAAGCTATTTTTGTTGTATTATAAGACCTACATTGGAGGAATTCGTCCACACATTTTTCCACGCATTTTTTTGACTTGCTAGCTGAATTCCTGGGGTTTCAAATTATCAGCCTCAGGAACTGATCTGTAGGAAAAGGCGAGGAAACAAGCATTTACGTCTGCTAAAAAAATCATGTAGATACTTTGAAAAGATCTATATTGATTGAAATTCACCCTAATACCTACCTTTGCTATCTCTAATCTTTTATGTTTAATATGTGAAACAATCAGTTACAGAAAATTTTGTATTTTTATTTACCTTACTTAAGACAAAAAGTTAATGATTCATCGATCGTGTAATATACCATCAATTTTTCTTAAATATACTCATCCATTGTTCTGTGTAAGTGTTACTCGTTAAAACATGAACTTATGAAAAAAAAAAAACTATGATGTTATTGTGTAACATTAACGAGGTCGCTATCAATTATTTCAATTTAAGATCAATAGCGTCTGATATACCAAACTCTAGTTTTTTTTTTCTGAAGACATACAGACAATTAACCCATGACCTATAATCAAAATCGTACATTCAAATGCATATTTTATTTGCAAAAACATATGTTACATACGGTATTTTTGTTACGTAACCTTTAAAGCTTAAGTAATTGCTCATTTCAACTAAAGAGATGAATTAAAAAAGTGATAGTTGATGTATTTTGCGTTTTACTATGCCAATTTACGTAGTGGGTAAAAGTAATTAAAATCAAAAATATAATTTTATTGTTGCAAACTAGGTAAGTAATAAGTAAGGAATTTGCTAGTTTTGTGAGTCGAAGCTACTTTTTAACATTTTTCTATATGAAATTATAAGAAAAACTTTCCCACTTTTGCCTTAATTCTATGAACTTAGGTATACTAGTTAATCTTGATTTCACTATTTCATACTCCATACATTCATATTAGGTGATTTTGCAGGTTATACCATTTCACCAATATTTGAACTTGTACAGAAAACATAATCCAGTGTCTTTTATCGACTGAGACGAAGTCTGATTCCAAATTGAATCAATTTCGTTCAAATTCGAGGTTATATCAAACATGACTTAACAATCTCATAGAAAAATCGTTAAAGTTTAATAAATATCTTGTCTTAGAGATAAATTATTTAAAAAACTCTCTTACCATTTTGAAGTTCCTCGTTCTTCCAATTTCCACAAACTTTCCTTAGGTACGCATCCCTTGCACTATCTGGAAAGGAGATTAAAACATCCTTAGTAGTTTTCTTCTCCCGAAAATGCGTTAATTTTAGGTTAATTTCAATTTACTACTAAGGTACCTTTTGGATTTTTGAAAACTTTGGAAAATTATAATTTTCAGAATTCAGGGTTTCTAAAATCTGAAAACCCAATATTTGCAAAGTAACCCATTGCTCAGGATATTAAGGTCAAATCCAAGAGTAATCGTAGAAAACAGAAAATATGCAAAAAGAGGGTTTAGGATCTGAAAATTTCAAGAATCTGGAAGGATTGGAAGGTCCTGAGAGAAGATCGAGGAAATTTTCGCACTTTTCCTTCAGAATCTTCTACAGTTTTGCAAGAGAAACCATATTTTCAGATTCAGTCAAGTTAGTCCCCCCCATAGAAAAATTCTGGATGAAAATAATCCCATAATTTTGCTCTCATTTTGCTCCATTTTGCTCCACTAATTTCGATTTTTGCTCTATTACAGTGGAGAGACTGTGGCCTATTAGGTGGGGGGGGGCTGAATTAACGCTAGCCCCCCCCCCCCCCCCCCCCAGTGAAAATTCAGAAATTTGAACATGCTCATTTTGTTCTCCGAGTTTTGCTCCATTTTGCTCCATAATCGGCGAGTTTTGCTCCATTACCAGGAGAGACCTACAGAGCTCCCAAGAATCTCTTCTAGCCCCCCCCCCGGTAAAAATTTTGTAATTTGAACATGCTCATTTTGTTCTCCGAGTTTTGCTCCGTTTTGCTCCTTTATCGGCGAGTTTTGCTCCATTACCAGGAGAGACCTACAGAGCTCCCAAGAATCTTTCCCAGCCCCCCCGGTGAAAATTTTGAAATTTGAACATGTTCATTTTGTTCTCCGAGTTTTGCTCCATTTTGCTCCATAATCGGCGAGTTTTGCTCCATTACCAGGAGAGACCTACAGAGCTCCCAAGAATCTCTTTTAGCCCCCCCCCCCCCCCCCCCCCCCCCGGTAAAAATTTTGTAATTTGAACATGCTCATTTTGTTCTCCGAGTTTTGCTCCGTTTTGCCTCATAACCGACGAGTTTTGCTCCATTACCAGAAGAGACCTACAGAGCTCCCAAAAATATCTCCTAGCCCGCCCCGGTGAAATTTTTTAAAAAAGACCTACAGAGCTCCCAAAAATCTCTCTTAGCCCACACCCGGTAAAAATTTTGAAATTTGAACATGCTCAATTTATTCTCTGAGTTCTGCTCCGTTTTGCTCCATTATCGGCGAGTTTTGCTCCATTACCAGGAGAGACCTACAGAGCTCCAAAAAATCTCTTCTTGCCCCCCAGTAAAAATTTTGAAACTTGAAATTACTCATACCGAGTTTTGCTCCATTTTGCACTAACAGGGCTTCTTGTGGGCTCTGTTTGTCTATTTGCACCAAAGTTACACCAGTCTGCACCAAATGCACCAAAAAGTCAGTTTGTCTCTGTCAGACCCATACAAAAAAATATATAGGGATAAACCTTGGATAAACAAAAACAAACACGTTTGGTGTAGAAAGCGTCGGTTGGTGCTTTGTTGGTGCGAACTCTTCACTGCCATTATACTCAATGCGCTTTGGACTCAAACGCTTGAAAATCAGTTACAGGTGCATCAGGAAAAAGAGGCGAGGATAATGAGAGCAGCTTCAGAGCGCCTGAGTCCTTAAAGCGTGGTACCGGAAAGCAGTTCAGGTAATGGAGCAGAGCTCGCCGATCATGGAGCAAAACGGAGCGAAACTCAGAGAACAGAATGAATATGATCAAACAAAATTTTCACTGGTGTGAGAAAGCTACGAAAGATTCTTACGAGCTCGTAGGTCATTCCCGATAATGGAGCAAAACTCGCCGATCATGGAGCAAAATGGAGCAAAACTCGGAGAATAAAATGCGCATATAGAAACTCCAAAATTTTCACACGTGTTGCAAGGAGAGATTCCTGGGAGCTGTGTAGTTCATTCCAGAGCTGCTTTCGGGTGCAGTGTGCAAAGCACCTCGAGCATTTTAAGCCCATTATACTCAATGCGCTTTGCACTCGAACGCTTGAAAATCAGTTACAGGTGCATCAAAGGAAACAGGCGAGGAAAGTGAGAGCGTCAAACTCGCCGGAGGACTTTGGACCAACTCGAAAGCTCGATCATGGTGCAAAATGGAGGAAGACTCGGAGAACACAAGAGTAATAAAAGTTTCAAAATTTTCACTGGGAGCAAGAAGAGATTCTTTGGAGCTCTGCAGGTCATTCCTGGTAATGGAGCAAAACTCGCCGATAAAGGAGCAAAACGGAGCAAAACTCGGAGAACAAAATGAACATGTTCAAATTTAAAAAAATTCACCGGGGTGAGGGGGGGGGCTAGGAGAGATTTTTGGGACCTCTGTAGGTCTCTCCAGGGTCCCTATTCGTGAAACAGGGGAGCAACGTTCCCAGGAAAACGAGTTTTCCATCTTTCTCAATGATATGCAAATGACAATATGAATATAACACAGACGGCACACTCGTTCTTCTGGTAACGCTGCTCCCCTGTTTCAAGAATAGACCCACTGGTAATGGAGCAAAACTCGCCGATTATGGAGCAAAACGGAGCAAAACTCGGAGAACAAAATGAGCATGTTCAAATTCCAAAATTTTTACCGGGGGGGAGCTAGGAGAGATTTTTGGGAGCTCTGTAGGTCTCTCCTGGTAATGGAGCAAAACTCGCCGATAAAGGAGCAAAACGGAGCAAAACTCGGAGAACAAAATGAGCATGATCAAATTTCAAAATTTTCACTGGGGGGGCTGGGAGAGATTCTTGGGAGCTCTGTAGGTCTCTCCTGGTAATGGAGCGAAACTCGCCGATGAAAGAGTACAAAATGAGCATGTTCAAATTCCAAAATTTTCAAATTTTTACCGGGGGGGGGGCTGGGAGAGATTCTTGGGAGCTCTGTAGGTCTCTCCTGGTTCTGGAGCAAAACTCGCCGATTATGGAGCAAAATGGAGCAAAACTCGGAGAACAAAATGAGCATGATCAAATGTCTGAATTTTCACTGGGGGGGGCTAGCGTTAATTCAGCCCCCCCCCACCTAATAGGCCACATAGTCTCTCCACTGTAATGGAGCAAAAATCGGAATTAGTGGAGTAAAATGGAGCAAAATGGGAGCAAAATTATGGGATAATTTTCATCCAGAAATTTTTAATGGGGGGGCTAACTTAACTGACCCATATTTTCAGGAGAAAAAAACTAGTGAATTTATGAAGTAGGTACCTAATGACTAGGGATTTTGGACCTGTAGGTTCCAAGAATTTTGTATGCAAAAAAAAAAAACAGGAATTTCTGATTTTGAATTGAGAAATCAGAAATCCCAGAATTTTTCTGAATAGAAAAACAATTAGGAACTCTTCTTTTGAGATAAGTAGAAACCTTTCAAAATGATGTCTCAGAATTCAGGATTTCAGCTTTCTAAAATCTATAAAATATTTGATAAACCAATCTTTTTGCAAAGTACCTAACTCAGGGCTCAAGATATTAAGGTCAGATCCTAGAATATTCGTCAAAAACAGAAGATTTGTAACAAGAGGGTTCAGGATCTAAAGGATTCAAGAATCTGGAAAAAACGGAAGGTCCTGAGAAGCTTCTTAGAACAAATCTAGGAAACTTCCTCACTTATCTTTCAGAATCTTGAGGTCTTAATTACAGTTTTGCAAGGGAAACCATATTTTTAGAAAAAAAAAAACTTGTGAAGTAATAACTCGAGATTTTGAACCTGAAGATCCTAAGAATTTTTTATGAATAATGCAGGATTTCGGGTTCGGGTTTTAAAAATTCTGAAAAACCAATATTTGCATAGTAGGTAACTCAGGGCTCAGGTCAAGATACCAGATACCTATTAAGAACAGATCCAAGAGTATCTATTTAGCTTCACCAATACTCTTTTGTAAACGATCGTGAAAAATAATCTTTTGACTTGGATTTTTGAAAACTTTGAAAAATCACAACCTGTTTTCTATTATAGCATAGTACATTTTAGTACTTCAAACAGAAGAAACTTTTCAAAATCAGGTTTTATTGTTAAAATGTAACTTGGACCCAAAAAAAATGTGAATATCAGACTCTCTTGCTACTTCTGCCTCTAAAATTAGACAATAGAAACATTCAAAATCATTGTTTTTAAAACACGAACTTCACCTGTAGGTACCATTTTTATCAAGTTCGGACTTTTGGGTACCTACATCTGAATGCAAGTATTAGTCCCAAAAAAAATTAAATATTCACGATTAAAAAATGCAAAATCCATCATGGCGAGATGCATATCGGTTGCATAAAATCCAATTTGCATCCCGATCCGTTTGGATGCGTGTTCTAATCTCTTCTTTTAGCATTGCGGAGGGGTACCGCGGTACCACGCCATCCTCCCAAGTATAAATACCAAATCCGAATCATTAAAATTTATCACAGTCGTTCCTCTTGTACGGTCAACGAGAAGTAAAAAATATTTAAGCAAAATGATGAAATTGGTAAGTGGACTTTAAGGAACCCATTTACTATTCATGTGTCACTTATATAAAGACGATTGCAAAAGTTGCAACTTTGTATTTGGCCAAAGTAATTACTTATTATTATTTTGAAAAATATATGAATTTAAAATTTAAACACAAATTAAACTAAAAGGTCATCAGCAATGATGGGACTTTTCAATCATAAATTTAATTACCTATATTTAGGTTTAATACTAATTGCCTTGTTAATTTTCTCTGATATTTTTCTCTTTTTTTGGTACCTACCTATTTTTTGTACATAATATAATTTTTATTACATAAATGGTTTTTGCTTTTAATTATAACATTAATTGTTAGAGAGTTTAGGAAATTACTTTTTATTATGCTCATTTCTCCAAATATTTATTCTCGTTTTCGTCATTTCGCTTATAAACTTTTTTGTAAAATCCTGTGCAAAACCTCCTCCATTCGATTTTCCATACTTCCAATAAAGTGCAGCATATTTTGTTTAGCAAAAATGTGACTAGCGCTAATTGAAATTCATTGGATTAATTTTTAAATAAAAATTGAAATGAGAACGATTTTTCGTTCACAAAATCAATGTTGAAATATTTCTCCTTGTTGGTTTTTTCTGGTTAGTGGTTTTTTCTTTATTCCATTGAAAAAATCCATAAACCGCAAGTAAGTACCTACCAATCATTTAATTATTATTCTGATGAGCATACCATACCCCCAACCATAAATGGAAGATTCAAAAAGATACTAAAGTAGGTATGCAATAATTTCCAGGTCGTTACGTGTTAATATCAACTATTGTAATCTTCAAACGGATACTTTCTGACCATCACCTTTTCTTTTCTACAATTTGCAGTAAAATTGCAATAAATTCGACCTTCATGCCCACACACCCACATGAATTCTCATTGACCGATGCCATTAATATGTGCATTAAATAAATCCGAAATGGCAAATTCGTGCTTGATCATCATCTTTGTACCTATCATCGTCAGATATTCAGATAATAAGTATTTGTTTCGTTTTAATGACGAAAAGATGGTGTTTATAGATACCATTGATCAATATGTAACGTGAATCACCTTTGATTGCTATAGACAAAGTTGCAATAATTAAAATTAAATGAAGATTGTTCTATCATATAAATGTAATTTTAACATCCTATGGAAATCTAAAGTATTTTGAAGTTTTTTAAACTATAACAACATTGCATATCTACGGATGTAAGGGTATAGAAAAAATAAGGCACACACATATAAATACGTAAAATAAGAAGTGAAAGGAAGAATAAGACATTGAAAATAAAATTTAAGAAAATTCTAGTCGGTTAATTATTATTCTCATTATCGAGATATTATGTGAGTGCCAACTTATCTTATACTTCTTATTGTTAACTAGGGATTATTAATGTTAATGGAAACAAAATTATCTTTCCAGATTGTCTTATCTGCTCTTATAGTTACTACGGTGCTAGCTCAAAGAGGTGGTGGAGACCCAAAACAAGCCCAAATAATCAGATCCGAATCCGACATTCAACCAGAAGGCAGCTACCAATTTGCGTAATTAACCCCATCACCTACAAACCCCAAACCTTGATTTAACACAAATTACAATTATTGCAGCTACGAAACCGACAACGGCATTTCCGCTCAAGAGCAAGGGAACATCCAACCGCAAGGGCCCGAACAAGCCCTCAAATCCGTCCAGGGACAATTCCAGTTTTTGACTCCGGAAAACGAGCAAATTCAAATTTCTTACGTGGCCGACGAGAACGGTTATCAGCCGACCGGAAACGCTCTGCCAACTCCGCCACCGATTCCGATTGCCATTCAAAAAGCTCTGGAATATATCGCCGCTCATCCAGAAAAAGCCGAACCACAACAACAACCTGGAAGGAGATTCTAAGAATGTGTGTTAAATATTTTTGTTTGTTGTAAATAGTTCAGTTGATTAAATAAAATGTGTCTTATTAAAGTAGTTTAGCTTCAAAGTAGGTATTAACTTTCGATAAAGAAAGGATGGTATTAACGACTCTCCAAAGTAGGTACTAATAAAAATGATTTATAACGTTGTAACGCAGCTAGCACAATAGTTTAGCGGAGTAGTTAAAATTATTAATTGCTTTCCTAGGGACTTAATGTAGTCCAGTTTGAGTGTTAAAATTCATCGTTTATGGACCGAGATTCACTGATTTCTGGAAATGGTTCTTTACATCTGATGATATTTAATTAGAAAGTCGATCAGTGTTGCCAGGTCTACTGATTTATTAGTAGATCTACTGATTTGGCCACTGGCCTACTGATATACTGATATTGATGTAAATTCTACTGATAACATCAGAAGCTCATAAAATCGAAAAAAAAAAAATAAGGGTCCGAATTTAAAACAATAAAGTTGATGATGGTCGCCCAAAGACGAAACGTCGAATCTGAAATTTGGTAGCAACATCTTGTAAAGGGGAAAAAGTGAACAATGATGAAGTGACATTTATTTTAAAATTGCTCTTCAAATAGACTCAGGAAAAAATAAAAATGATTTTGCAAAATTTCGGTTTTTTCCAAATATCTTCGGAAGTATTCGGAATTTTTCAAATTTCAAAACGGCACTTTATTGGTCATAAAATTGTGCAACTTTGCCATAATTTAACTGACCTCGTAACTCTTCATTATAGTTTCCGATATCTCAATGGTCACCCTCGAATTTGGGATACCCTGTACAGTAAGACTTTATACAAACAATTTTTTCACTTAAGAACTAAATTGAGGAAGAGTTGAAATTTTGAGGACTTTTTCTTAAAGGCTCAATGTTAAAAATACTGAAAACTCAAAGCCATTGAGTTATTATTAATAGACTTATGATTTTTGAAAATAATGATGTTTTGTAAAGTAAGACTTTACAAACAATTTTTTCACTCAAATACTAAAGTGAGTGGAGAGTTGAAATTTTGAGGACTTTTTCCTAAAGATTCATGTAAAAAATACTGAAAACTGAAAGCGATTGAGTTATTATTAATGGAGTTATGATTTTTTGAAAATAATGATGTTTTGTAAAGTAAAACTTTACAAACAATTTTTTCACTCAAAAACTAAAGTGAGTGGAGAGTTGAAATTTTGAGGACTTTTTCCTAAAGGTTCAATGTAAAAAATACTGAAAACTCAAAGCGATTGAGTTATTATTGATGGACTTATGATTTTTTTTAAATAATGATATGTTTTGTAAAGCAAGACTCTACAAAAAAATTTTTCACTCAAAAACTAAAGTGAATGGAGACTGGAGAGTTGAAAATTTGAGGACTTTTACCTAAAGATTCGATGTAAAAAATACTGAAAACTCAAAGCGATTGAGTTATTATTAATGGAGTTATGATTTTTTGAAAATAATGATATTTTGTAAAGTAAGTTAGTTCAAAAACTACACGTTTCAGGTGAATATCTTATTTGAACAATTCAACAGTATATTGGTAAGTTGATGGGTGCCAAACTCGCTGCGCTCGTCCCGTAGAGGTTCACCCATAAAATCCGCAATAATCCACTTATTTGTACTTGAACAATAATTTATTATATAAAGTCAAAATTTGTAAGATTATGATTATTCACTTTTTGTCAATTCGCCTTTCAACAGGAATTAATAATGTTACTAAACTAGTAACATAATGTGACAAGTTATTCAAATACAAATGAGTGAATTGGTATTGAACTTATGGGTGGACCTCTGCCATCTATTCATCAATAGAGAGTTCTCGTGCCGTCCAAATTTCAAATACTGTAACGTTATTTGACAAGCATGACAGTTCTTACGGTATTAGCGTTAGCGTTAACTAACGGAACTTAGCGGATGCCTTACCGTAACGCTATGCTATGTCAAAACTAGTTTACGCTCCATTTATGTCTGCAAAAACAGCAACGTTTAATAATTTCTCCATAAAAAAACACCAAGGGAAAATTAATCAAGCTCAGGAATCTTCAGGAATAATGAAAGTTAGAAAACACACAAAAAAAGTTGAGTTAAGGTGGGTTCTAACAAAAAATTTAGCTTAACTTAACCTAACCTAAGACTTAATTTAAATTCATTTTTTGGCATTCATAAGGAACTTTAATTTAATCTAAGATTTAAATATTCTGCCAATGATACGTATGACGTATGTGAAAATTCGCGTTTGCGCAATGCCCTAAATCTACATTTAATTTGAGAAATTTAAAGAAAAGATAAAAGTTGGTGAACTTTTTGTTAAGTTAGGTTAAATCTTGAGTTAAGTGGAGCGGTATGAACGCCGTCGTAAGTCTGCATATTCCGAACTTCTTAGGTTAGGTTAGTTTAAATGTTGAGTTAAATTAAATTTTCTGTTAGAACCCACCTTTAGATCACTCAACTCAGCTGTCAAAATGTAAACAGGATAAGGGATTAGAGGATTTATAATGTGTCTCCGTATCCGAGAACTATAAAATACCATGTGAAATACCGTATTGTTAGCGGTCCGTATTATAGCGTACCGTGTGAAGCACGAGAACTTTCTAATCTGTTGTTTAATTACGATACTAACCTGACTCACTCGAATGTGAGTTATTCTCATTAGTTTAAAAACTGGTACGTTTCAGACAGTGGCGTAAATACGGAGGGGGTCCAAAAAAACGACTTCATTTTCTAACTCCTGTTCACAATCCGATGTCCACAGGTGTAGGTAAATTTATCACCTTTCCTTATCAAATAGCATTGAAAGGTGATATTACCTGTACCTACCTGTGGACATCGGATTGTGAACGGATGATCCGCGTGTGGCTAAATTCAGCTGGTGTAGACACCGTGGTGGAATGGTAGAACAAGCAGTGTTGTTGAATTGAACAGGGTTTGACAAGCTGTGGTTTGGCATTGGCATTAGTGAATTTTTAACACCGCATCCGTGGCGGTGCACCATTTTGGTGAATTTAGCAACACGCGGAATATATGTTACTACTCATTTACCTTTACCTGCTCTAAGGTCAGAACTAATCTGTGGTCAGAACGTTAATTTTCTACCTTGAAAAGGTATAAAGTCAAAATTGTCACAATTTTGGCATTAACGGCTTGTTAAAAAAGTCAGGTGACTGCGGATAACACAGTTCCAATTTACAAATCACGTGCCTGTCAAAATTTCGGAGCAAATCGACGAAAAAGATGACAAAAACGAACTCGGCCATTTTGTCTTCAGTTTTAGAAATACAATGTCAAGAGCAGGTTGAATGGTTTGGCATCGTTATCTATTAATAAAGAGTTTGTACCTTCAGCTCAAGATGTTATGGGCCACTTAGCCAAAAAGCCAAGAAATGGAATTTATTCTTTAGTTTCAGAGCCCTGGAATTAAAAAATAAATTCCCAATATAACGGATATGAACTTTTTTATTTAAATTTAAAAGTTCGTGAATAATGGGAATTTTGGAAGAGAATGTATTTTTAATAGTTAGTCTCGGTTGGTCAAATTGCCGCCATTTTATTCCTTTTTATCCTGTCACAAATGTTTGCCTTTGGCGAATTCGCCTGCACCGCTGAACCTGGACCCCCCCTCCAGGGTGAAAAGCTATCTACGTCACTGGTATCAGGTGAATATCTTATTTGAACAATTCAACAGTATATTGGTAAGTAGAGGTCCACCCATAAGTTCCGCAGCAATCTACTTATTTATATTTGAACAATAACTTATATAAAATCAAAATTTGTAAGATTATGATTATTCACTTTTTGTCAATTCGCCTTCCAACAGGAATTAGTAATGTTACTTCACCAAACTAGTAATATATTGTGACAAGTTATTCAAGTACAAACGAATGAATTGTTACGGAATTTATGGGTGGACGCAGCCATCTATTCACCAATGTGTTGTTCAAGTACAAGTACAATACTAACCTGATTCACTCAGTTATTAATTTTTCTCATTAGTTCAAAAACTACTAGGTATACATTTCAGGTGGGTGTTTTTTTGAACAATTCAACAGTATATTGGTGAGTAGATGGCTGCGGAACTCGCTGCGCTCGTCCCGCAGAGGTTCACCCATAAGTTCCGCAATAATCCACCTATTTGTACCGGGTGTTTTTTTATATATTGACACTCCACCTACCTCCTTTACCTTTACAAGTTGAAAAAAGGTGTAAATACAAAAGCTGTACAGTTTTGGCTGAATTTTTAGAATCCATCGTCAGAAACAAAATTTGAATGTCAAAAATGTGAAATTTTGCATGCTTCCAGGTTTTATCAAATGGGATATCCTATATTTCATTCTATATTTTTGAAGAGCACAATGCCCCGATTCAAAAAATATATAGTTTGTCTATATTTGGCTGAAAAGTCTCTCATATATTCGGCTCCAAAAATTGTAAAAATACTAATCTACTACTGATTTTGTGAACCATTCTGCCTGTATAGGTGAAAGCTGCAGGTAAAATTTGATGTACTTGGTTTCTCTGATGGTATTTTTAAAATTTTCAGAACCAAATATGTTGGAGCCAGCTCAACCAAATATAGACAAACTATATAGTTTTGGAATCGGGAAATTGTACTTTTCAAGAATATAGAACCAAACATAGGGCATCCCATAAGTAGTACATATTTAATAGGAATATCTTATGTGTCCTAATCTTAATAAGCTTTTTCTCATAAGTGGTATGTCGATCAAACTACGAATGAGAGAACCATACGAAAATATACAAAGCTGTATGATTATTCAAAAAACTGTACATAGGATTCATAGTCTACTTCAATGCATAGGGTGCGGTAAAGTGCTACTTTCCACTTACAAATAAGTACGGTAAAGTTTACTTTAACAGACGCTCGTTGGTACAAATTATTCTTAAAAATTCGCTATGACGTCACGTTTCATACGACTTTGCGTTCGAACAAGGCTTAAATTTCACCCAAGGGTGAGAGTGGGTGTATGGTCACGTGGTCAGAAGAGTATATTTCGATTGACCAATGAAGTGCTATTTATAGAACAGTTTTGCGTCACTAAAGTAGCACTATATTTTAATGTAAAATAAAGTGCTACTTTATTGCTTATCTGGATTACTTGACCGCCTGCCAAGGTGAAACAGGTACCTATATCCCAATTTTAATTTTTTCGTTCAATTTTTTTGAATTTTTAATAAAAACCAGTCGCAATCGTACATGAACTCATGTATAATATTGACTCATTATTTATCATAAAATTATTCTCGCCTACTTTATGAACTTGTTATATATATAGCTATCTGGTGTGTTTTCGAACGCACTGGGGTTTAATTATAACCAATAATGTGATAAAAACATACCATTTAGAACCAGGATTATGTGCATTTCATTTATCTTTTTGTACCTATGATCAAATTTTGAGAAACGGAAAATGGAATAAATAAATCTGTCATAATATAGAAAAGTTTAGATTTTTATTTACGACTAATGTATAATGTGCGTATTATATTTGTTATTTTGGCAGTATAATGACATATGTTATTCCTCCAGGGATTAATGACGAGTAGCGGAATTAATGGTCATTATTCCACAAAAGTGTCAGTGTCAAACGTGCAGTGCTTGTGGATTTGTATTGAAAATTATGAGACGGATGAAATTTGTTCATTGAAAATCTCAATTAAATTAATTTGTCGTAAATAAAGTAGAGTATACTACTCGCAATAATGGCTATTATTCCCTCGGAATGTTACTCCCTCGCCGCTAACGCGGCTCAGTTCGTAATAATCCTCGGGAATAATAGCTATCATTATTGACTCGTGGTATAATCTACTATAAATAAGAAAAAACTGACAAGAATGGCAGGAGTAGACTGGATTTCGAACGCACTCATGAAGCTTATTTTATGCTACCAACCGAGAGATGGCGTCACCAAACAAAGGAAAAAGGGCGCACATATATCAATTTTTACCCTTTATTTTTGAATTTAATAGATAAAATATTGCTATTATTATCCTCTAGCACCTGTAAAGTACGATTTTAGTCTTATAGAGTAATTAACTTTCACAATATTTTGTAGAAATCTGTATTACCGAACCAAAAAAAAAAGAACTGTGACTGGACAATCAATACTAACCTTGAATTGAAAAAAACACAGTAGGAAGAGGTTTTATTTTTCAATTAATCAAATAACATTCTTTGAAAAAAAAAAGGAGATTCAAATAAATACTGACTCTGTGGAGTTTTTGAAGAGTTTAAGGTAATCTACTGCTTTGCTATAACAGGTGAGACTTAGCTTTATCCATATTTTGAATGTAAACTCTTTGTTTTATGTTATTTTGTATAGTTTTTCCCATAAACAATAAATACATCAATAACTTATTTGTTTAATGAAACAGTAAACGGTTTTTGTGTTTTATAAACCATAATTATTCTATAATACAGGCCTCAAGCCTATAATCATTTCTTAAGGATAGGAGGAACTTTTCTTATTGAGCAATACAAAAGGCAAATTTATGTCTTAAATTTAGGATTGTGACTGAGACAAAATGTCTACACAATTTGTAAGAGGCAGTAATAGCCCCAGACAGCCACCAAACCCCCAACGCATACAAAGCTTACTCGACGAGAACGGCCATCTGATTCAAACAATCCAAGACTACCAGAGCAAAGGCAAATGCCAAGAAGTAGTCCAATACCAAACCCAGCTGCACCGAAACCTGGTCTTTCTAGCTACAATAGCCGACAACGCCCAGAATGTGAATTCTCTTTTACCAGCAAGTATTTTCAATACAACTCACAAAGCATTTTGGTAAAATTGAAATTATTATAGATGATTCAGTCTAGTGCTCCTAACGGACCACCACCAGCAGGTCAACCGCCACCAGGCCCTGGAGGACCACCCCCACCAGGTGGGCCACCTCCCCAGCAACCAGTCCATGGTCCTCCGCCACCTCAACAGCCCGCCCAAGAGCCTCAACACATGAGCAACTACAACCATCAGCAGCAACCTCCTCCGGGAGGCTACAGACAACCTCCTGGACCGCCTCAACAAGGCAGGCCTGGTCCTAGTCCTACTGGACCACCACCACCTGGACCTCCTGGTAAATACCTAGCATTTTTTTTAAATGGAACACCCAGTTAATTTTTAATTTGTTTAATAATGTTTTATTCCGATTGCAAAATATTGCTCATCTGTGGTTGATGCGTGTGAACATCTTTACACTGTACACCATATTCGATCAATGTGTCCCACTAATCAAAATTTATAAAAGAACATACCCTGTCTGGTATACATCTGAGATAATTGAAAATATCAAACTTAAGGCACACATTAACAAAAAATTAAAACACATCTCACCATCTTAAAACTGAGTTCTCAAATCTTAGAGCTAAAATAAAACATGACATCGATACAGCCTATAAAAATTACTTGAACAGATGTGAAAGCAATATTAGGTTTGATCCTGTCCGGTTTGGGTCTTTTGCCCAGTCAAAACGAAGTAACTCAGGTATACCTAATACAGTAAAATATGAAAGCCATGAATATACTAAAGGTCAGGATGTTGTTGATGCATTCACAAATTTTTTTTAAAGTGTTTATCTTCCACCTTCGAACTCTCCAATGCCCAGCCTACACTTGCACAAGGGCCAGTTGGAGTCCCTAGTTTCCTCGTTAAAGACTGTAGGTTTGCCCTGCTTCATCCACTGTCGAAGATCCATAATTTATGTCTTAAAGTTGGTGTATTTCCAGATTGCTGGAAGGCAGCAAGAGTAAAGCCTATATTTAAAAAGGGAGACAGTAGTTCAGTTGAAAATTACAGACCAATTTGCCTACTCAGTGTTTTTGCCAAGGTCTTCGAGATGGCTGTTTATGATATGGTCTTCTCTAAGGTTAGTTCACTAATTATGCCACTTCAACATGGCTTTTTTGCTGCTAGAAACACAACAACTTATAGGTGGGCGGCAGAGGCCCATTTTTCGTTCAGTAACCCAATATTTTGGTATAACTTATTGAAACCCACACCATCTTATTTATTAGATCATAATTTTGGTCGAGACAAAAGTTACGTCACAAAAAGGGAAAAACGAGGTTCAAAAATCGTATACCATCAATATTTTTACTATGAGCCTACGGAAAAGCCATTTTTCACACACCTTGACGTGCGGAAAAAAAAAAATTCCACTCTAGGTGTAAAAAAAATTCCGCAAGCCAATGCGTGCGGAAAATGGCGTTTTTCTCACGCTTGTAGGAAAAATTGTTCAATCAAATTTTTCTGCACTTATTAGGAAAATACCTATTTCCTAAGAGCCGTGCAAAAAATGAAAAAATTGAAAATTGTCGCGGCAGTGCGAAAAGCTCATTTCCGTGAAGAAAAGGACTACTTTGCGAACTAATGCGCAAAATTCTTACTGCACGTGTTATAAATAGATAACTATTAAGTTTCAATAATGCATATTTATAATATTGTATCCTAGATACATATTTGCTGACCGATTTTCTTTTTTCAGGGATTGCAAGCACTGAAAATAACGTCAGTGTTGAGCTGAAAAAATGAAAATTTAGCTACCGGACGTCTGCATAGTGAGCACGTAGAAGAGGAAGTAAAATCCATAAAATATACAGAGTTGATATTTTTTCAAAAAACCTCGGACACGTCGATTTTTATTTTAGTGGCCGTTTTTTTGATGATAATATCATGTATACAGGGTGACCCAAAAACAAGTTATGACAGCTAACTTAATTGTTTTTAATAAAAATACCATTTTTTTATTTCATTTTCAAATTCTACCTTTAATTCTATGCACCTATTTTATGTATCATGTCCTATCGCTATCTTCAACTGTTTCAGAAATATTGACAGTGGAAAATTTACTTTCTTGCAACTTTGGTGGGCATAAAACTTAAACGGTAAATTTTAGAGCATTTTCAATCATGGATTAAATTCAAAGTTGGCGTCAAATGATAGTTTATGGAGAACTAAGACAAGAATCTATGATCGGCTTTGCTCTAAAATTAACCGTTCAGGTTTTACAGCCTGTCAAAATTGCAATTAAGTGAATTTTCAACTGTCAATATTTCCGAAACAGTTAAAAATAGGTATAGAACATGATACATAAAATATATAGGTATTGGAAAATAAAATAAAAAATTGCTGTTTTCATTAAAAAAAATAAAGTTAGGTAGCTGTTATTACTTGATTTTGGGTCACCCTGTATACATTATAATATCATCAAAAAAACGGCCACTATAAAATCAGCAATCGGACATGTCCGAGGTTTTTTGAAAAATAACAACCCTGTATATTTATGGATTTTATTCCAACCTTTACGTGCTCACTGTAATGGTAATATGTTATAAAATGCTATGGAAGAGATATTGAAAAAATAACCTATTTTTTACTGCAGAAGGAAAATAAATTTTGCATATGCCTAGCAGACGTCCGGTCGTTACATTTTTATTTTTTGAGCTCAGCACTGACATAATTCTCACACATTGCTCCTTACGACAAAAACATATAATTTTTTTTCTGGAAAACTGTTAGAGATAAACCTATCGAACTTTATATCATTGAAATCAGCAAAAACAGAGCTATCCAATGAGCTATTAATATATAGGGAGTTTCATTTGAAAATATCGGAATTTGGTCGATATCTTGAAATTGGGGTGATATAGAAAAAAACCGAGTCCGCCACTGGATTGTGCTCAAAAAAGTGTCTCCATAATGTTTTTACAGAAATGAAAAAAATTGATAAATAAAAAACTTATAGCCATTTTTCATAATAGGAGAAAATCGAAAATCACCCTGTAATAATGGTACCATTGAAGATATCGCGATACGGTATTTGACAATCGACGTTTCTCGAAAATCGATCCCATGACATCTAAGTCAATTTTCCTCTATCTGGTCTGGAAGTATGTTTTTCCTGTTGAAACACTTCAAATTGCAGCACCCTGTACAGGGTGGTCATTTTATCTTGATAACATTTGAAACTGTCATAATTTCCGAGATAATTTCTTTATTTTTGAAGTTATTTAAATAAATAAAAAAACATATTTTAGGGTTATTTTCCAAGTTTTAGATAGGGTGGACAAAAAACAAAAGACTAATATATTTTGACAGTTATGCATACAAATAACATTTTTTTAAATGGAACACCCTGTAAATTTTTAGTTTGTTCGATAATATGTTTCGTTCTGATTGCAATATATACAATACAATACAATTGAATACAATTTACTTCATATTTACATGCAGAAATGTTTTATTTATTTCAATGGAAAATTCTGTCTACCTACCTACCTTTGCAGGTAATCTGTGTAAGTAATCAATATTTTCAATTAGAATAAATAAAACATTTCTGCATGTAAATATAGAGTAAATTGTATTTAAGTGTATTGTATTGTATATTGCAATCAGAATGAAACATATTATCAAACAATTTAAAAATTTACTGGGTGTTCCATTCAAAAAAATGCTATTTGTGTGCATAACTGTCAAAATATATTAGTCTTTTGTTTTTTGTCCACTCTATCTAAAACTTGGAAACCAACTCTACAGTATGTTTTTTTATTTATTTGAATAACTTCAAAAATAAGGAAATTATGACTGTTTGAAATGTTATCAAGATAAAATGACCACACTGTACATTTTATATGTCTCATAAATGGGCTCACGGTCACACGCTGTTAGACATTATGGCTAAAATAAAATAAATAAATAAATATGCAATACAATACATTTACCTACCTTTGTAAGTAATCTGTGTAGGTAGTCAATATTTTCAATCAGAATAAATAAAATATTTCTGCATGTAAATATAAAGTGAATTGTATTTGTCATTTGTATTGTAGTATATATTATAGCCAGAATGAAACATATTATCCATCAAATTAAAAATATATTGGGTTTGCCATTTGAAAGAAGCTATTTGTGTGCATAACTGTCAAAATAAATTAGTCTTTTGTTTTTTGTCCATCTAAAGGCCCCCACAGACTGCGTTTTTGTTTGACGGTTTTGTTCGACGAGCAAATCTGGTCGAGCAAAAACGACGGATCGCAGTTGCACACAAACCTAGGTTTAGTTTGGCGAACATCAGTCATGTTGGAAAGCTTTTATTTTATTTTTTAATTTCAATAATGTAAAATTACGTAGCTACGCACCACACACCAAACAAAACCGTCGTTTCGTAGCCCACACACTTCAGATTTGTTGACATATCGAACATATCTGACGGACAAAATCAGGCGAAGCCAGATATTTGCATCGGTTTTGTATGCCAGCAAAAACGACAATTTCTCGCATACACACTTCGGTTTTGCGTTGTTTTTTCTCGACCAGATTTACTCGTCGAACAAATCCGCCCAACAAAAATGCAGTCTGTGGGGCCCTTTACAGAGGTCCATCTTATATTATCCGTTCACAATCCGATGTCCACAGGTAGGTACAGGTAAAATCACCTTTCAATGCTATTTGATAGGGAAAGGTGATAAATTTACCTGCACCTGTGGACATCGGATTGTGAACAGGATATATATGGAAAACAACTTCACAGTATGTTTTTTTATTTATTTAAAAAATTTCAAAAATAAAAAATGACAGATTAAGTGCCGGTACTTTTGCTCTCATTTGACAGCCGTTAAAAAGAATCAGTGGTTTGAATGTGTTCTAACCACATCATACTTATAGACCTTGGCCCATGCAAAACTTTGACGACGTATCAAATTCGTTAATCCAGAGCAAAAATATCGGCCCTAGGTGTCGGCACTTTTGCTCTCATTTGACAGCCGTTAAAACTAATCAGGGATTTGAATGTGCGCTAACCATATCATACTTATAGACCTTGGCCCATGCAAAATTTTGACGACATATCAAGTTTGTTAATCGAAAGCAAAAGTATCGGCCCTAAAATGATCACACTGTACGTACATAACTAATTGTGTGTTTAGCACCGCATCCAGGTTATCCGCAAAGGGGATATCAGCAACCTGCTCAGTATCCTAATCCTAACCAGTATCCACCACAAGGACAAGGCTATCCTCCTCAGGCGCCTCCTCAAGGGCAGTATCCGCCTCCAAATCAGCCGCCTGTTTATCCACCAAATAGTCAAGCGAATTATGGACAACCGCCTCCAAGTAGCGGCTATAACAATTATCAACAACCAGGTAAAGGGTCTTAAAAAAAAAAACAATCGAAGATTGCTTTGATTAGGAAAACGTATGATGCATTATTGTTTCTTTATTGGTCAGGATTTTTGACAAGACATTTTGACATTAAAGCTCATTGATAAAATTAAAGGAAAATATTGCTAAGACTTAGGTTTAAAAAACCATAGCAATCTTTGATTGGTTTTTTTTCTAAGACCCAAGAGATTTTGTGTCTAAATGATTGAAAAATTGATAAAATCACCCCAAATTGCTTAACGCGATTTTATTTCTGGAACTATAAGTACAAATGAGCTGAAATTTTCAGGAATTGTAGTCGTCTAGTAAAATAAGAATCACTGAAAATTTCAGCTTGCTGTCTATAATAGAATTTGAGATATGATTTTTCTTAGAAATTATTTGAAAAATTGGCTGTTGAAGGGGAATCGTCATTTCTATACTAACTTTATTGCTATTTCTTCTTTTAAATAATTCAGGCATGTAATTTAGCACATTATAACTTATAACTGTGCAAACAGTAATTAGTTGGTAGTTCAATCGTTTGAAAAGTAATTTCATTATTCTAGCTTATGGTAATCCTCCGCCAACAAACACCCCACCCCAAGGAGCCACCGCAACGGGTCCCTACCCTTCACCTAATGTCCCACCACCTCAATCTCAGTCACCCTATGGCGCTCCACCCAACGGACCCGCTCCCTATGCAGGACCGCCACCGCCACAAAACTATCCACCGCCGCAAGGCAATTATCCACCCCCACAGCAAGGCTACACTCCGCCCCCTGCCCAGGGAGCTCCACAACAACAAGGCCCGCCGCCACCCCAAGGACCACCGCAACCTGGGCCTTACGGACCTGGACCTGAACAAGCACCTCCACCACCACAACAAGGTAACAAACAACTTTTTTCGTTTTAAGCAACATTCTACAACTGATTTCATTGTTTCAGGTCCTCCTCCACAAAATTATGGCCAATCCAATGCGCAATCGCCACCATTTTCGTCATCGCCAACTAGCAACTCGAGTCCACCTGTAAATAGTGCTCCGCCACCTGGAAGTCCTGCAGGACCGACTCCACCACCCCCAACGTCGCAGCCCTATCTGGCTCAACCACCTTATAATCCAAATCCACAGGCAAATCCCAATGCTGGGTAAGTTAATTTTTCTTTCAATTTCAAAATTAGTTGATTTTAACTTCCCTTCTCTTGGATGGATTTCAGATACACTTCTCCACCGAATCAGTACCCACCGTATGGTCCACCTAGCGGAGCAAACTACCCTCCCCAACCCAATTATCCACCTCAACCACAATATGCTCAGCAACCCCCTCAAGGCTATCAATATCCCAGACCTCCGGCAGGTCATCCGGGCGGCCCTCCTCCACATCCAGGCCCCCCCACTCATCAAGGCCCTGCCGGACATCCGGGCCCTGCAAACCTACCTGGACCAGGAGGACATGCTGGACCTGGAGGACACCCAGCAAATCATCCAGGACCTCCTAGCCATCCAGGACCTGCAAGCCATCCTAGTCCTGGAGGTCATCCTGGGGCTGCGAATCATCCTGGACCTGGAGGTCATCCTGGGCCTGCTGGACATCCGGGACCGGGTCAAGGCCCGCCTGGACCTCCGCCTCAAGGACAGTATGCGTATAATTATCCTCCTCAGCCCAATTCACAGTAAATTATTTTTAATTAGATAAGTGAAAAATGCATCTATATTATCTATTTGTGTTTTTATTTTTAAACTAATTTCTTATTCTTTTTTTAATTGTTACTATTAGGTACTTTATTTGAATGACTTTTTTAATTAAGCCTGAAATATGTGCCGCCAAAACTTTTTTTTGGGGGATTATATTCATTTTAGATTTAAATAAATAGACATAGGTAATTTTTCTATGTAGGAATTTTAACTTTTGCCAAATGTTCAAATTATGTAAGAAGAAATCTTGTGCTTGGAATATGGATAAAAAAAAGGCATAATTTTTTGGTGTAAATTGACTTTTATTATACCTAAGAATCAGGAAATTATGGGTATTTTTTTCAAACATCAAGTCACATATAAAAATTAATATTATTGGTCCAAAAAATTAAAATTTTTCAAAGTGTTCTTCAAATAAATTGACTTCACTGATAACCAAATCAGTTTCGGAAAAATCGTCAAAATTGGATGTGTCCGCTGGACCTTTAATTTTGGGCCTGTACGGAGGCTCGACCTGTCTATTATAGATACCTTCGAAGTTTGTATGATGGAACCATCTGTGACCTTTAATATCAGCACTGCCATTTCGCAAATTTCCAAATCTAGTAGTGTAATTCAAGAAAATCAGAGTTTAATATTTAATTAATTATAGTTACCTTCTGCTGAGATCAATTTGAAGTAAATTTTTAATAAGATCAGTAAGTTCCATGGTGAAAAAAGGCGGACATTTATATTTGCAAGAGATTATTTTCTCGTATACTTTCATGGGATCGGAGGAAGTAAACGGCGGAAATCCTGCTGACATTTCGAACAGCAACACCCCATAGGACCACCAATCGACAGCTTTGCCGTACCCTTTGCTCAGAATAATTTCCGGTGCGATATACTCGGGTGTACCGCACAGAGTCCAAGTGCGCCCTTTGACAATCTAAAAGGTAATTAATTAAAGCTAATAATCCAATGGGGGTTTTTAGTTGCCTTGCAAAATCCCATGTCGGCGATTTTCAGGTAGCCTTTCATGTCGATTAAAATGTTTTCAGGTTTTAAATCACGGTAGAGGACGTCACAATAATGCAAAAATTCGAGGGCTAGTAATACTTGAGCGGCGTAGAATTTTGATAAATTTTCGTCGAATTTATGAGATCTGAAAATGCAAAATTTTATTTGGAATAATTATTTAATCGAATTATAATAATTACTTTCTTAAATGTGTGAACATTTCACCACCATTGATGAAAGGCATTAGCAAATAAATAAAACTGTTGTCTTTAAAGGAAAACTCCAATGAGATTAAAAACGGAAATCTGGCAGATTCTAGAATTTTCTTCTCGTAAAGCGTATGCTCGACTTGCTTCAGTTTAATGATTCTGATTTTGTCGATCACTTTCATTGCGTAGAACGCTCTAGTTTGCTTGTGTTGGACTAAAAACTACAAAACAGAATCAGAAATAGTCGAAAATGGTGATGGTTTTTGGCTCACCACACGTCCAAACGATCCGGTACCCAACGTTTTGGTTCGGTCAAAGTCCTTCAGGCCCTCGGTATCTGATGGTATACTTCTTTGCCATCTGTCGTAAAATTCTTTACGTAATTTTTCCAGGGTGTCTGCGTAACCGCTTTTTGTTCTTGTCCTCTAAAAGAAAAAAAAAAAACTGTATGTACACACCAGCAAAATTAGGGGAACGTACAAAATTTACACTAAGTTTTACATCAATTTTCCCTCCGCTCGATTTCGATGAATTTTTCACAGATTGTAGGTAGCTTGATTCTTCGGAAATACATATGACGTATTACCGTTATTTAATGATTCATTTTTATATCATATACCAGGGATGGAAAGAAAGTCAGTAATTTTCAGAGTTTTTTGAGACACCCTGTGGAGTGAAACTACTGGAAATTCAGAACAGTTTCATTTGACTGAAAGGGACTTTCTGATCCCCCTGTATATTTGCGACCATTTTTTTCACAATAAATTGATCGGTAAGAGGTAAAACTGCGAACATGCAATATTTAACTTGAAGTAAATATTCACACACACGACATGAGTTGGAAAACGACACATTTTCATATCCAATTCTTATGTCGACGTAGAGAAAAGGTCAATATTCACCTTTTCTTCGAAACTCGTATTTTCAATAATATTGCAAATATCACAGTGAATAAAAAATGAAAATGTTCGGAAAAGATCAGGCTACAATTTGGTGTTGAAAACCATTCTGAATTTCTAGTGGTTCACTCCACAGGGTGTCTCAATAAACTCCTGAATATTACTCAAGAGAAAATTGATGTCAAACTAAGTGCAAATTTTGTCCGTTCTTCTAATTTTGTCAGTGTGTTGACGAAACTTTCAGCAAAATATTTTCAAGCATCCCTAAACCAAATTTTTGCTTATTGGTACCGTTTCAATGGTAAACCTTACCGGAAAACCAGAACCTGCCTTGATCACTTCCATCATATCAACATTCATTTTTCTCTCCTTTTTATCATCTTTGTCCCTTTCTCTATCCATTCTAGGCTTTGACCTAGACTTTTCCATTTGATCCAAATCACGCGTCTTGGAGCTAGGAACATCATCGCGCATTTCTCTCATTTTTCTTTCCGGAGTAATTTTAAATTAATATTGCATTATATTGTCAAATTGACACGAACTGGTGATTTATTTAGAAATATAAACTTCATTTCCTGTGGAAATTTTGTTTCTAGTGAAAAATGGCTTCGCACATAGAGAACAAGGCCAAGCAGCTTCGGGACGAGGGACTCAAAAAACTCAATTCTCGAGGATTTTTTCAATCCTGGTTCGGAGGTTCGGATAAGGTAAGTAATATTACTGCATTACCTGTAATGGTATTTGATTTATAGGCATTTCTTTATCAGATTTGCTAATCAGCAAATATGAAACTGTACTTTAGTTTTGCTTTAGTCATAGGTACCTATATTCTAGGTAAAGTCAAATTTTAGTCAAAATTGACCAACTCTTATTTAGAAAAAAATCAGCTATGAGGATTGAGGCCCTGCCTGAACACCAATTTATTTTCTTTTTATAAGAAAATCTTGTGAGAAAAACCAGTTTTAAAAGCTGAACATTCAAAAATTTGGTCAGCAAAGCATTTTGTTCCACTTTTGCTGTGGCAAAACTATGTTTGAGGCGGCCACAGACGCTCAGTTATTTTGCACAGGCCGCCACACACGCTCAGTTTTCAGCATCGTTATTTCCAAACAGGACGACAAACGCAGTTCAAACTTTTTTTTTTACAATGAAAATGACTTGTCTCAATACAGCGTTGTCTTGTATTCTGCTTGCTTGTGCAATAAAGAAGAATACTTCATAGGCAGCCGATTTCTTTTTCCAATCACTATAGTCCTTACTTTTTATTTTCCATAAGCATGGAGAGGTTTTGTATATTTCTATGAAGTGGCATAGAAATTATGGGCTGATTAAATGGACTGAACACACACACACACACGCAGGCCAAATTTCAAGCAGATCTTGAATTTACTCAGGCCAGGCCAAAGGCCTACACAGTCGGCCAGAAGTATCCAGTGCCGATATGCTTGCACAAACCAGGTTTGCACAGTCGGCCTGTGCAAAGTGCAAAATAACTGAGCGCCTGTGGGGGCCTTTACATAAACTGCCTTTTAAACATTTTTCGAAGCACAAAAACTTTGTTTTCAATTTCGTTTTGAAGTTATTGAAATAAGAAAATATCAAAAATCAAACTTGAAAACAGAAAATATCATGATGCAAAGTTTTGCAGTTTCTTCATATTATAGGTATGAATAATAATTTAGAAATATAATTTTCCTTCTCATTACGCTGATCGTTTTGAAAATTTGTTCATGTGAAGGCATAATTTTTGGCTTTTAATACAATAAAAACATTCTGATACAGAGATACAGACAAAAATAGCTACAAATGTAGGTGATACATTCTGAAAAATAGATTTTTTTTTGCTATTACTTCAGGAAATCTTACTAGCAAAAAACCCCATAATTATTTACAAACTGAAATATTAGCTGACCCCCTTTTTTTGTATAATTGAACTTTGACTTACCTTGAATAGGTTCAACATAATGCACTTTTGCCACACTAACCACTTCAATTATTTCATGAAAATGTCATACTTTGAAAAAAATAAATTTCCACTTACTTACTAAACAATAATGTCCAATTAATACGGTATGCACTTTAGATATAAATAAATGTTTCTGGATTGTGGCCGGTTAAAAAATTAAAACTGAACCCTTTATAGAATCAAAAAGTTTGTGCAACAGGTCACCCTTGTCCCTTATCCTAAGCTTAAACCGTTCCCGATGGCCTATTCCATTACACTCTGCATCAAAGTCTATATTTGGTTGGTTTTGTTTTAAAATATTGATTTATTCAGTGAGTGTGATGAGATGAGGGGCCTAACAAAGTGTAGATAATGTGCCTCACACATACCCGATATTTCCGGTGTAATCGACATGAAAAAAGGGGAAATTGAATTTTCGTGCCCTTGTTTTAGGCTTCAGAAGCAATCGACTACTACACTAGGGCGGGAAACTTGTTTAAAATGGCAAAAAACTGGCAGGAAGCAGGCGAAGCTTTCCGCGATGCCGGAGATTTGAATTGCAAAACCCAAGACGACTTGGAAGCGGCACTCAACTACTCAGAAGCGGGAAATTGCTTTAGAAAATACGACACCGCCAAAGCCGTCCAGCTTTATACGAAAGCGATTAAACTGTATTCGGAAATGGGTCGGTTTTTTACTGCTGCCAAGATCGAGCAAAAAATCGCAGAGCTAATGGAAGAATTGGAGGATTTTTCGGGAGCGATGGTCCACTACGAACTGGCTTCGGACTTGTTGCACGACGAGAACCATCACACGATGGCGAACAAGTGCATGCAGAAAGTAGGCGAGTTTGCAGCTATTGAGGGAAAGTATCAAAAGGCCATTAAGGTGTTTCAGGTAAATAAAAATAACCAGTACCGCGCTGTATATGGTATTTACGGTCACACAGTTTTATTGATCTAGTATGGAAAATTCTTATTTCGCTTGTGTATAGGCAGAGAGGTACATGAAAAAAGAAATCAAGAAATCATTTAAAATTCACTAACAAATTATTTCTAAAACTGATATTTCAATATGTAATTATTGTTTCAGGGACTAGCCGGTCCTTTATTGACGTACACTGCTATAGAGTACTTTTTTAGAGCGTGTATTTGCCATTTGTGCAACGATCCTCAAATGATGGAGAGTGTTTTGATACGATATCAAGAAGCTTATCCGAAATTTAAAAACACCAGGTGGTTTTTGGTAAAAAACACAATATGGCACTAATACAAGCCTTATTTTTATAGAGAGTACCATCTAATTATTACGCTTTTGGACTGTATGGCGCAAAACGATATGGACAGATATGCAAACGAAATAAGAATCTATGACGGAACTGGCAAACTGTCCAATTGGCATATGACTATGTTGCTCAGAGCCAAAAGCTCTCTCGATTATGAAAGTCTCAGATAAATGGACAAAATAAAAACTGTTTTAGTTTTTTTTTTCTCATAAAAATTAAGAATTTTTTTATAAAACATACATGTTTATTCAGCAACTTTCAATGTCAGCTAAATTTTTAGAATCCTCAAACAACCACAAATCCTCCTCATCATCTGGAGCCCTATTTTTCTCATCCCAAGCAGCTAAAAAATCCATATCTTCTTTATCGTCATCCTCATCTACCAAATATTTCAAATCTTTATATTCTGTAGTAAGATCCAATTTTTCACCATCATAAATCTCTTGAGCTCCCATATATTCGCCAGCAACAAGAGATTTAATCATATAAGGCCCTTCTAGTTCATATCCTAATTTGCGATAATAATTTCTCGTGCCCACTCCTGATATAACAGCAATTTTATTTGATTTGTGCTCACTTATAGCTATATCTTCCGCCCATTGCATCAAAAGTGTACCATATCCTACAAGCAATTAAATAAAGCAACTCAAATTTTTCACCCACATTCTCACCTTGATGCTGGAACTTTGAATCATCTCTACCACTTACAGGCACAACGCTCCCATAAACATGTAGCTCACGAATAATGGAAGTTTCTCCTACAAGTTCAGGCCTGTAGGTAGTTTCTTTTGAACACTTTCTCAGCCTCAAAAGACCGACTAAAATGTCTTGCTTGGGATCTTCGTAGCTCAAAAACGTTTCCCACCCACCGTTCGCAACGTAGTCGCGCCTCACCGGCTCCACGTCGTAGGGGCGCACTTTTTCGTGGATTTCTGTTATGCCTACTTCTCTGGTTCTCACGTCGCGACATTTCAAACCCAGATCTTTCATACGGGCCAGAGCTAGTTCACGAAGATTACCATGTTCAACACCGGAACTAAGCAATAAAGAATTTTCATTGGCAATTTGAAGATTTATCATTATTATAGTTTAATCAAATTACACTTAGAGATTTGGTGTTTAAATGATCATAAAAGTACAGCCCAGAGACTCCGTGTCATGTAGAATTCTACATATCGACAGGACTGTATAGGCTCGACCGTATATGCGGCATTCGGATATGTTTCGATATGTCGAATTCTACATGGCACAGAGTCCCACCACAGGTAACATTTTTTTTTTTCTAAACAGGGTTGGGAAACAATTTTCTCTACTTTGATTTTTGGATAGATTTTTGATGGGTATTTCCATATAAATTAACACAAAAATTCATAGAAAAATTCTATCAAAAAAAGAGAAAAATCAAACAATTTTTTATTATCGAAAATTTTCCAAATATTCTTAAGTTCATGAGAGTTTTAAGTTAGTTCTTAAATGTCATGTAACGATTTTCAAGATATTCTGGAGGTTTACAGTTTCAGATTGCTTCCAAAAATTCCATATGATTTGAAAAGTGTTTTAGACTTCTAGAGTGTTTCAAAAGCTTTCTAAAATGTTTCCGAAAATTCCGACGAGTTCTGGTCTGTTCCAGAATGTCTCTCAAATTCTAAATTGGTTCTAAAGTGTTCTGTTACGTTTTACAATGTTCTCAAAGATTCCAATTTGTCTCCAACAGATGCAGAAGGATTGAAAATTGAATTGAAATACTAAATACTTCTGGAAGCTTATCAAAGTCCTGAATTGCTCCAGAGCGTCTTAAAATGCTTGAAAATGTTCTAACTTGGCGCTAGCACATTCTGAAACGTTTCAAAATGATTTCCAGAGTTTTTAATTGGTTTCTCAATGATTTTGAAGTGCTGGAATGTTCTAGAAGCTATCACAAATCTTCCAAAATGTTCTTGAGCGCTCTTTGATACGTTATCTCATCTGTTCAAAAATAATAGATTTTAATACATAAAAATAGGTATAATATCAAAAACTCCAATCTCCATCAAAAAAATCCAATTCTCTATCCACTATAATACAATTAGCCGGATTTTTGCCAACCCTGTTTCTAAATGAGTTATTTTGATTGGTTTATTTAACTCTTACCTAACAAGAGGCATTGGAATGTCTCTTTGCACTCTATAGACTCTTGTCCATGGCGGTACTAAAGCTAAAATTTTAGCAATAAGATCTACAAGCACAGAAGGAGGATAACTTTTATATCTTCCTGTTTTCCAAAGCTCATAGAGGCCAGTGCCTCTAATAACAAGAGTTGGATAAATTTTCAAGCCATCAGCTCTAAATTCAGGATTTTTGAAAAATTCCTAAAAATAACTACTATAATATTGAAACAGTAAGGATTTGATTTTAATTCTTACAATAAATTGTTCAATATCCCTCTCCAAATCAACATTAGGCAAATCAGGCATCATATGAACAACAACTTTAAATCCAGCATCTTTAGCCCAATGAAATGTTTCACATACAGCTTTAACTGTATGCCCTCTGTTTGTGTCCCAAGCCACATCTTCATAGACAGATTGAACGCCGATTTCAAGCCTGGTACAGCCATACTTCAGCATATCAGACAGGTGTCTTTGCATACAATAATCTGGCCTAGTTTCAATTGTAATGCCAATACATTTAGTGTTGGATCGTTCTGAGTACATGACAGCTTCTTCTACAGAAGCACTTTTGTGGCCCGAAAGGGCGTCATGTAGATTTCTGATGAAATAGTCTCTGTAGTCTTCTGGAAGACTCATAAATGTTCCACCCATTACAATAAATTCAACCTGAATAATTATGAATTGTTATCAATTGCTGTAGATAAACTCAGCAACTTACCTTATCCACAGAATGGCCTAGTTGTTTAAGTTGTTCCACTCTATGCCTTGTTTGCAAATAAGGATCATACCTTGCCCTAATGGCTCGCATTGAAGTAGGTTCATACCCTGTATAGCTCTGAGTAGAATATTCAAAATCAGAATCTGGGCCTCCAGGACAATAAACGCAAATATTGCCAGTGTAATTAATGTGTGGGCACCTGTGAGGTTTGCACATGACTGCCACTATAGCAATCTACAGAAAAATTTGTGTAATAGTAAAAAGTTTGGGGAGTTAGTTTTTTTTTTACCCCACTAGCAGTCCTAATAGGTTTCGCCAACAATTTCGGGACTAAAATTTTTTTGTAGTTGATGGGGACCGCTGCAATGATGTCAACCAGTCTGGGTGACGATTCCAGGCCATACTTGGAAGCGGTTTTATTTTTGAGGGCATTGAGGTTTATGTCTTTTTTGTCTTCGTGGGCTTTGATGAGTGCCTGGACAACTTCAGCTACAGTAATTACTCTGCGTTCTTCCACAGTGAGGTGAGAAAATGCTGAAATCGGTTTTATTGGATTTATAAAGCTATAGGAAAATAAAATGAGAAGAGGTGAGTATAGGCCTCAAATATGTTGGACCAAGATTATTGAACTGTGTCCCATGGATCAAACCAATATGAGCTTTATGTTTAAAGATAGCTGGATTACCTCATAGGTACCTAATGTTCTACAGAGATACAGGATTTAGTATAAAGAAATAAAACACAAAAAACAACTTTTGAATTTTACATTATTCAAGAGATATTATTGAAAGTATCAGGTTCCAGCAGGAGTTTCAGGGTAATTCTACATGCCCCACTTTTCAGCATGCCTTTTAGCAGTTTTAGGTCATGAAATCACCACTTTTCCGCATTACTTTCCAAATAAATATATTCAAAATTGGTAGGTGTATAGGTACAAATAATAGTATGGAGAAGAAGTTTTCCACATTACTTTTCCGCACTAGTGCACTGGTAAAAATATCTAAAATTGGTAGGTACTTAATATGTACAGGAGGTACAAATAATAACTTTCATCTAGTACAAAAAAAAGTGTTCCTAAACTCCTGCGGAAAGTCTTTTTTTCTCACTTAATCGCGTGCGGAAAAGTGGTACTTTCCGCACTAGTTAGGAAAATTGCTATTCGTGCACATGAATCATATGGAAATATAAATCGTTCAGAAATATAATTGTTATTTACCATTTTTCTTATTAGTCTTCCTTCCGCCCATGGTGTATTTTCACTTGCAAATCAATGGGAAATTAGGAAATTAAAGAAAAAAATCACAAAATCCAGACAACTGTTCAAAAGGGAAAATGAAAATAAAAACTATTTGAGGTTATGATTGAGGATTTGAATTGAAAAAATTTGATACGGTATTTTTGTCTTTTTCGTTCACATACTGAGAAAGAGATGCAAACATACTCAGTACACTAAATTAGGGATTGCATACGCAAATGATTAAATGTTGACGTTCGAATCACCCCAGGGGTGCGTTCAAGGACGGCAATGCTAATGCCAAAACCTACTTTTCCCCCTCCACTTGTAATGGCGAACAACGTAGGTTGGAGCCGAACTCGAACGCAAAAAGCCAATTTTGGCTTGGCTGTAGCCATTTCTGAACGCAGCCCAGGGACTCCGTGTCATGAGAATGTCATATCGAGCTGGGTTCGGCTTGCACACTCCGTGTGACTCCGTTCGCACCACTACCTCGTTCGCACTCCAGCCGATGTCTGATTCGTTAAAAGGCAATACCCGAACGGCTAAAGTGCGAACAGAGTCACACGGAGTGCACGGATTGTGCAAGCCGAACTAGAGCTGCTTTCCAGTATGCACATTGGCGCGCTCTGGCGCGCTCTAGAGCACCTCGGGGGCGCCACGCACTAGATTTGTACCGTTCCAGTATCATGACGTGAGACGCCCGTCTTAGTGTCAAATATGTCAAATTTTAAAAATAATTATCTGTTTGTTTGTGCAGTTTGTTTTTTTATTTATCATAAATGAAAGAGAATCAAAACTATATTTTTTAAAATGTTCAATCTTGAAATATAACAAGAAATAAATAAATAAATAGCCACCCACGGATGTGACAGCTGACAGGTTGACGCGTACGTACAGCTCGGGGGCTCAACGCCCCGAGTAGCTCCGGGCGTCAAACTCCCATACTGGAAAGCGGCCTAGGGTTGCTAGATTGAAATATCTACAAACCGGGTATACCAATCAAAAAGCGGTTAAAAAATCGGGACTCTGAATAAAAATCGAGACAATTTTTTTTAAAGGAATAATTTGATATAAAAATAATACTGAAGAATGAAATTTGAAATTTTACTAGTAAAAATCGAAATGGGCAAAAATTCCATTCTTTTACACCTACAGATAAAGAACCTAGATATCTCCAGAGTTTCCAGACAGTATATCTTACGAAATAGACTACTTGCTTTCTAGATAAAACTTCTAACAGAACGACCACATACAGATTATCAATGATGATTATAGAGTTCTGAGCAATAAAATTGAACTCGGAGTTAACAAGTTAGGTACAATTCAAAAATAAGTAAGTACCTTTAATTTAAAAAGAATTTCGTGAAATCGGGACATTTAGCGTCCCGAAGTATAGTCCATCGGGACACGGGACAAAATCTCCAATATCGGGACTGTCCCGTTAAAATCAGGACGTCTGGCAACCTAAGCCGAACCCAGCTTCGATAGGATTCTGTCTGTGCCTGTGCGTTCGGTATTTTGATCCGAGTTCTCCAAGCTTGAATTTACCGTTCGTTTTTTTAAAAAGTGTACTCGGTGCAGGCTCATTTGCGTTCGTTTATTGAAATTTCGGGCACTCTGAATTCTGATTCAATTGCTCCATTCGCTCGCTGGTCACGTGATAACGGCTCTGTTCATTCTAAATAGCACGGATTCCCACCATCAAGAGCCGCTTTCCAGCTGACCATATTGAGCACGCAATCGAGCTTTTGCGCGCGCAAATGCTTCAAGCGCGTGTTCGTGTTCCAGCCGTACTGCGCTTCGAGAGCTGCTAACTTTTGCGTTTCAAACACAGAACACTGTGCTGCACCGTGCTTGAAGCACAAACACCAGCTAGAAAGCGGCTAAATAATACGGACGGGGGTGCATTCACGATTCGACAACCCGGGTTATGAGGTAATAGTTGTATACCTTTCAAGAGCTACTCGCTCCGGTGCTAGTCAACCCCGATTTGAAAGGGGATGCGCTGGCTTTCATGCATTTAAATAGTTTGATTCGGGCTTGAGCACTCCAGAACAAACACTTTTCGAAAGGAATAAGGGCGTAACGCCCCGGAGCTGTTCCAGAGCTCCTCCTAGGTGTGAAAGGAATACAACTATTCTACCTACAGTGGCTAAATAAAGCCGCTTTCCAGCTGAGTGCTTCAAGCATGGTACAGCACAGTGTTCTGTGTTCTATGTTCTGCTCCGGGGCTTCACGCGCTTATTCCTTTCGAAAAGTGTTTGTTTCACCACGCATCTATTCCCTGCAAATCGGGGGCGACTAAACACCGGAGCGAGTAGCTCAAGTGTTTCAAGCTCTTGAAAGGAATACAACTATTTTGTGCCCAGTCTTTTGCTACTTTTGAATATGAATATATAGGATTTAGGGCGGGTATTATAAAACTACTTTGAGAGTTAACTTAAAGTTAACTTCTGGAATTACATGTAATTCAAAAAGTTAACTATTATAAAAAAATGAAAGCAACGTTGAGGTGCCTTATGGTCATCGGATACGTGTTTTCAATTTTGTATGATGGATGTCGATTTAAAATTTAAATCCTATAAATTTATATTTAGAAGTAGCAAAGAGGTTGGGCACAAAATGGCCGGTTTTCCATATGAATATATAGGATTTTAACGATCAATCAAAAAGAAGCCAATTGTCGCCACTGTGGTAATAGAGTCACTGTAGCTCCAACAAGTAGAATATACAAGGTAGAACATTTTTAATTGGCCCAGAGCCGATTTTCATCTGTTTCCAACAAAGCCGCTGACTAATCACTCAACATATTGAGTGCTGGTGAACGCGACCATTGGAGAACAAATAAATGTATTGACAGTAATTTCTTTCAAGAGTTTAGAACGCTCGAGCTACTCGCTCCGCTCCGGTGTTAGTCGCCCCCATATCGCCTACGATTTGCAAGGAACGGGCCGAGATTCTAAAATCACGATTCGACACACGACTCGACAACGATACCGGCCTTGTCGTGTCGAAAGGTATAATTCCAATGAGATTTCTAACCTAGAATCGTCGGAAAAATCGTCTCGTTGTCGAATCGTATGTCGAATCGTGATTTTAGAATCCCCGACCAGGGGTGCGATTTTCGAAACCATTCGAGTACATTTCGTACACGAAATTTGACTGACAGCAATGTAAATTAAATGGGGAGCAGTCAAATTTCGTGTACGAAATGTACTCGAATGGTTTTGAAAATCGCACCCCAGATGTGTGGTGGAACAAACACTTTTCGAAAGGAATAAGCGCGTAAGTGTACTCAGTGCAGGCTCATTTGCGTTCGTTTATTGAAATTTGTTGCACTCTGATACAGCGTTCAACTGCTCTATTCGCTCCATGGTCTCGTGATTACGGCTCCGCTCAACACCCTCCCTCTGCTCTTTGAGCAAGATACCGAACGCAAAGTAATGAGAAACCCAAGGATAATACACACTACTAAGGATTGCTTATCGGCCTCGGTTTTGGTAATCGCCGCCATATTGATGTGTCACCATTTCCGACGTCATAACTAAGTCGTCAGCCTCGAATTTGAATTTATGAAGAAAATTATTATTTAATTTTGATTAACATAATAGACAAAGAGGAAGATAAAAACGAGATCTAAAAAAGCATTGTTTTAGAATATTAATTGATGTAGTAAAACCAAGTATGAAGTACCTATACATTAAGCAAAAGCCCGCGGAATCATAAACCTGTAGTGCAAACAGCCTACGTCAAGGCGAGAAACGACATGCTGCCTGATTTGGCATGGTGGGGGGCTTCAGATTTGTTCCACACAGGCCTTCTGAGGATAGGCTATCCTGTAGTAGTAGTGTGTATTATCCTTGTGACAAAACGGCCCTATAACAAATTCAAGAGCCAGGAATAGATAGACAAAAATTGAACTGGAAAAATTGAGAAATAGAGAGAAGAAATTCAATAGAAATTGGTAGACACAAAGTATTTTGTTGCTATTTCAAACTCTTGAGTTCCTCTATCTAGAAAAATTTAGTAGAAAACTTCAAGAGCCAGGAATAGATAAAAATTGAGACGATAAAATTGAGAAACGGAGGTGAAATTTGAGAAAAATTGGTTGAAAAGAGAACATTCATGTTTTTTCTATTCCACGCTCTTGAATTTTCGTTATTACGAAAAGTTTGAGTCAGGAATAATTAAAAATTGAAGAATAGAGAGAAGAAATAATGTGAGACAACGGTAGAAAAAAAGTTAGTTAGGTGAGTGGACATTCATGCTTTCTGTTTCAAATTCAAGAGCCAGGAATACCTATACAAAAATTGAGATGCAAAAATTGAGAAAAACTTGGTGATAAATATTCATATTTTTTCTATTCCAGCCTCTTGAATTTTCTTTTTTCGAGAATTTAAAGAGCTGGCAATATGTTGTAGGTATATTAAAAAGAAATCGTTTTGGGAAAATAATTAAAAAATGCTGTATGACTACGCACATCCAATAGACCTATTAATGTTGGTTAGATATATTTTTCAAGGAGAAGCGGTGGTTATTTGAAAATTTTGGCTTTAGGGCCAAATTATGGACAGACTAGTAAATGTCTGGTTGTTACCTACCTAGCAGGTACTTCTATGCACTAGAGAATAGACAGTACCTGCTAGGTAACAACCAGAAACTTACCCAGTTGGTCCATAATTTGGCCCTTAAAAGTGGATATGCCAAAAACTTGGGGAAACAGCTGTTAACGATTATCGAAAAAAAAAGGACTTAAAAAGTCAAATTACTTATCGAATTTTCTTATACAACATAATGCAGTTTTGTGGCATTCTTAATACAACGACCTGGAGATAATAGAGGACTGGGGTAACAAAAACCTTGTACAGTTCAACGCGCAGAAAACCCAAGCAGCTCTGTTTTCAAAAAAGACCAGCACCGGTGAGCCAAACATCATGCTATCTGGAAGTGCTGTCACATTACAGAGTCAGTTGAACATCTTGGGGGTTACTGCAGAGACCAACATGTCTTGGCACAGTCACGTGGCAGATATTGCTAAAAGGGCCTCCCAAAAGCTGGGGGTGCTATTTCGTACAAGACATCTGTACACACCAAGCCAATTGCTGACACTCTACAAAGCCCAGATTCGACCAACTATGGAGTACTGCTCACATATATGGAGTGCAGCACCCAAACATACCTTAATGCTTTTGAATACCGTGCAAAAACGAGCTATCAAGCTGATCAATGACCCCGCACTTACTCGTAACTTGGATGGTCTCGAACATCGCAGATCTGTGGGCGATTTAACTCTCTTCTACAGGTACTATCACGGAAAATGCTCTGAAGAGTTGGCACGTATGATTCCACCGAGAGTAGCACCTACCAGGCGAACCCGTCAAACAGACGGTAACCATGAATTTACTGTCAAACTAGAGGCACCAAGAACCTCATTATATCAGAATTCATATCTCTGGAGAACAGCATCGCTGTGGAATAAACTCCCTGCGACGGTTTTCCCTGCAGGTTACAACCTGAACCGTTTCAAGACCAACATACACCGACATTTCCGCGCACTTGCCGCTTCTCGAGCGTGATAGGACATTTCCTTGCGAGTGCGCATATCCGTAAAAAAAAAAAAAAAAAAAAAAAAAAACAATTATTTGACAAATTTACAGGTTCTATACCTAATATAACTTTTATAATAAGTCATAATTTCTATTAAAAAAAAATGGTATTGGTAGGTACCTAAAAGTTATTTGCTAGTTGGGTGATTATAGGTCTGTTCCCACAGGAGTCTCTGACAGTTTGCAAACTGTCAGTAAGCATCGCCCATACATGTTTTCAATGCTGTCGTTACAAGATAAATCTGTAACTCAGCTGAGCGATTGTTTCTGACAAGTTGCAAACTGTCAGAGACTCCTGTGGGAACAGACCTTATACCTGTAAAGTACTATTGATTGGAACAACCATATTTGCCACAAAAAATGCTGTAATCTTTAAATATGTAACTTTTCATGAAGAGCCAATAGATGGCTCTACCTCACCCTTTTCCTCGCTCTACATAATCCATAATCAGATTCCACTTTACGTTAGGTTTTTTACCAATAGAAGACAGCAGAGGTAAAATCTTCTACCACCATTTACAATAATTTTTACTATGGTTTTTTACCTTTTTTAATTTCATTTTAGTTTAGCGTGGTTTACTTTTGTTAAGTTTTCAAAAAATCTAAATCATAAGGTGTTTTCTCATGTCTCAGGGCCGGTTTATCATTCAAGGGATAACTCGCAGAGTTTGCTGACCGTGGGTCCACTCTAACTCTGGGCTAACCACCTAGTTAAGTCAAAAAGTGTTTATCCAAGTTTTTTTTTCAACCCCGAACTGGTAAACTCTCGGCTTCTTCAAAGGTTGGCATTACCGTTTCCAGCTCACTTTTGTCGATTTTTTCATATATTCTGTTCATAAGCTCACTTTTTATGTTATTCTTTCGTAGCGAAAATTTAGGTTTCGTGTATTCTGTGTAAAATTTTGTTGTTTTGTTTTGAAGAGAAAATGCTTGAGAAAAAAAAAACAGAAACATTGTACGTACCTGTCTGTTAGGAACTGGTATCTTTGCTCGATTTGTTCTAAAATAAATAGAATTGTTTCTTTTCGCAAGCGAAAATGTGCGAAGAAGTCGACGTCTTCAAAATCGTCAAAGGGATTTGACTGAAACTAGAAATTCTAGAACATCTCGATCATTATCTGTTCCTCCATTTCTTCACTATATCAAAATTTAAGCCAAAACCACTGCAATTAAAAAATGCAGATAACATAACAGAACATTTTGATGTTAACTTAGGGCGGTCAAATACGCTAACTTGCCGTGAGAGCGCGGGTTAACTTTTTCCTTGAATAACTTTCTAGTAAGTAGTTGACCCTGGAGGGATAAACACTTGTCACAACTTTGACCCAGGGTTATCTCTAACTCATGGGGTAAATTTCTATTATTGATAAACCGGCCCCCAGATGAATTAAAACATTTTCCAAAACTGGTTTAAAACAGTGTCACATGACATCATAACTTCTTGGCGCGAGAAAATGGTTTGAAAAAGTGGAATGGATTGTATTTCGAAACGGTTTGAACCAATTTTTCATGTGACGTCACGGGTTCATCGCGGGAATATACTGTTTCAAACCTGTTTTGAACCAGTTTCAAAAAAATGAACGCGAGAAAACATCTTTGAGGTAAGTACAAATGCTACCTTAGTGAGTATTCTCTACTTTTATTCTTTGAGCCTATAATGTTAGATTTTCCTATTATTCAGATGGACATTTATTAATTAGTATAATAATAATATCTAGTATCAAAATAATGCAATAACTTTCTAAATTTCAAAAATAAATTGTTCCTTATTTAAATTAATCAATATAATAATCTTCTTTATTCAAGTAGCTCATTAATCTCTATTAAATCCTCTAGAGCCAGACAGAGGCAGTGATTTACGCTATACCTAACGGCTCAATTTCAGTGTCGTCGTCTCTATAACGCCTGTTTGGTCAAACGGCGCCACCTCAATTGACGAGTTTAGCGCCTCCATTATTTGATTTATATGAATGGGCTCCACATTGTCTTCAATTCCAATTAATACTTCCTGTGCCTCAAAATATCTGAAAAGAAAATCCGCCCCTGATAGGAAAATCTGTTATTGAGAGATTTGTTTTTGTGGACAAGCCCTCCTACACTCATACGCTCCAGAGTTTTCGTCTCATCGTATCCAAAAGAAAACCTAATCCTGCAATGTCAGCGTTGGGGAATGGATGACCCCCGGACACCTGGAACGGTTCGCACGGAAAATGCCATACGTGGATGCAAAGGGGAGATTTAAACACTTTTTGCAAATGGAAGTAGTGCGGTGAAATGGACGAAAATTATCTAACAACTATTTTCATTTGTCATAGCTTAATTATTATAATTAATGAAAATGATTAAATGATCAAATTACTAGATGTAGGTCGTTGGCTCAGCACACAAGAGGATTTGTTTACACTTCCGCACTCTGGCCTGGCCAATTAAATCCATTAGACTAAATTAGTGTATGTAAATTAATTTTCGTACTGAATCATCCACAATATATGGCGTGTGGTTTACTTTTTCACAAAAAAATGAAAATGTCTCTGGCACAAACAACAATAAATCTAGCTTCCCTTGAACTTGTCCGAGAGTGAGTAAATTTTTGGATGTATCGGTTCAGGTTTTTTTGAAACATCTGGATCCGTTCCCATCATTTGTACTATATGCGTTGATTTGCTTTTTGCTTTAGCGCAAAATCCATAGTGGGTACCTTTTCTGGAAAACCACTGCGAAGGCAAACAGCAACAACAATAAATCCGCAAAAGGGAGTTTGTCCGAGAGTGTATAAATGGCCCAAAGCGACGTCCTGTCCTATTTCGGACACCTGGCACTGTTCCCATCGTTCCAGGAGAAACCTCAGCTCTAAGATTTGCGCTGTTCCTCGCTCTGAGCTTTCTTTGTTTATGGACCGTAGAAAATATAGTGGGGCGTCGTTAGGGATTTCTATTTTTCACGGTGAGAAGATTTTTATGCTTGCAGACGTTTTTAAATGCAATTTAAAATCTTCTAATTGTCATAATGATTTTTAAATCGGGACCCACATCGTTCTCTGTTAATCATCACTTTTTTAATTTACTGGTTTTCAGTCGTTTTATCCATTAATTAATTAACGTTCATTAAAGGGACTCTGATACGTCAAATCTCTAATTTTCTTTAATTATTTACATTACTCTTTTGATTAATATTTACTAACTTTCTGGCCGGTTGCATTATATACGGGTATTATCTTTCTTTGAAACAAAGATCATTTAATGGGTGTCCTTAGAATTTCTTTTATAGGATAAATGATATTATCTTCAAATACCTACTGATTTGTATTCAAGACGAATCACTTTGGGTAAATACCTAATCTTTGATTATAATCACCAAGTAGGCTTGTTCATTATACTACTATAGCCGGGAATTTCGTCATCTCTAAACCAACCTTTCAGGCACATCCTTCAATCTTTTCAGCTTTCAGCATATCTTTATCTGAACATTTCTATCATACTTGAGTAACCGGTCTCATTTTGTACCTAATCTTGGAGAACTTACCTCACCTAATAATGCCTTTTCTCATTATAGAAGTAGGAGGTATAACGCAGATGATATTGTACTCCTTTCGGACAAAAAAGAAAAACTACAATAAATAATAAAAGAGGTAAATGAATGGACAAAAATAAGTAGAACAAGTACCTGACGAAAAATTTATTCCAAGGACAAATAAATTATTATAAAATCGAATAAAGAACTCAGAGAGAAAGAAGGTTGACTGAGGATCATTCGGAAAAATTCTTCTATATCCAGAAGAATTAAATTTTCAATTTCACTGTCATTCGTTACCTAAATGCAAATTTCAATGTTTTCAATGTTTTGAATGACCAGACCAGCATATTTTTTCTATGCCAGGCTCTTGAATTTTCTGTATTTCGACAAATTCAAAATTGAGAAATACAGAAACGAAATTCAAGAAAAATTGAGAGAAGAAATGTAAGAACAAAATTGGAAGATAAGTTGACTTTCATATTTCTTCTATCCCAGCTCTTGAATTTTTTTTATTTCAACCAATTCAAGAGCCAGGAATAGATAGAAATTGAACTGAAAAAATTGTGAAATAGAGAAAAGAAATTTAAAAGGTATGGAGAAACGAAAATTCAAGAGCCGGGAATAGGTGATAATTGAGACAGAAAAATTAGGTAAAAGAAAAATTGAGAAAAAATTGGTATAATATAAGACGACGTTCATGTTCTCTCTATTCCAGGCTTCAAGGGCCGGCAATAAACAAAAAATAAGATAAAAAAGTTGGTTAGACAAATAAATACAAAGTATTTTGTTGTTATTTCAAACTGTTGAATTTTCTCTATTTAAGAAATTTAAAAGAAAACGAACGAATTCAAGAGCAGGGAATAAATAAAAATTGAGACACAAAAAATAGGGAAATAGAGGACAAATGTAAGAAAAATTGAGAGATGGAGAGAATAAATGTAAGAAAAATTGAAAAAAAAAAGATAGCTAAGTGAACATTCATTCATTCATATTTTTTTCTATTCGAAGCTCTAATTTTTTTTTGGGAAATTCAAGAACCGGGAATAGACAAAAATTGATCAGGAAAAATTGGAAAATTGAAGAAATTTAAGCGAAATTAATTTTCCATTAATAAAACCATCATGGAATAATATGCACAAAATGCGTTGTTCAGATGATCCAAATAAGAAAAAGTTTCAAACGTCAATCAAAGTCAAGTATACAGTCTTTTATCTTCTACCATTTTCTATAATTTTTTACATAAAGTAAGTTGAAATCAAATATTTGGCGGTGATCATCATATTTCTCAAGAAGAACGAATTCGCCCAGCCGTAGAACACGGATTTATCAAAATTTTTGTGGAACTGCTAAATCCCAATGTCAGTTTGACTTTTACATTTTGATATGAAAAATTTTAAAAGAATATGCATCTCTGGCGACGGAAATTGCCTGTTCAGGTCAGTAAGCTACTTTTTGTATGGTAATGAAGATGCTTTTTCTCAATTTAGAAAACAAGCAGTTGAATACATTGGGAATAACTGGAACATTTTCGAAAATTTTTTTGCAAAAAGGAAATGAAGATAATGCCTCGACATCCAAGCAAGAATATATTTCAGATATGGCCAATAATGGAACCTACGCAATTGCTTTTGAATGTGTTGCTCTCTCTGACCTCTTCGAATTAACATTCCATGTTTATTTTTCAAAATCAAGAAATGGTAATGAAGATGTCTCTTTCGTAGAATCTCCACTAGTAGTCAGCCGTACCGACTACGCCAGAATCATATATCTAAATTTTTCTGGGAACCTTGATAATGGTCATTTTGATTTACTTTTTCCATCAAGCCTCATCAAAAATTTGGACCATCCTAACCAATGTTTTTTATGTGCAAAGTTTTTTAAATCTAAAAATGGTCTCAAGATTCACAAATCCAAAGTTCATAAGGATTTCGGAGTACAAAATTTGAATTCTTCAATAGCGAGTCTTACTAAAGATTTATTACATTTAACATGTAATAATACTCCAATTAATGATTGTGACGCCGAAATTAATTTTTTACGTGCTTCCAATTTAGATGAGCGCTCTAAAAATCCTGAAGTTTCTTCAAATAAAATTGAATCTTCTCTGTGTGGGAAGTTTTTTTTGGGAGAAAGAGGACTAAAGCAACACAAATCAATCAAACATTTATCAGAAGAAATTAACGACAATTTTCTTTTAAACAGGGTCAGCGCAAGCCGCAAGCTACTTTGGCGCCCTAGGCAAATGTTTTTATAGTTTTAATAATGATTGTACATAATGGGTATACCTTACAGAAAATAGATTATAGAACATCAACATAAAAAATATATACAAGGTGTACCATTTAAGACGAAACGGGCTAAATATCTAATGCTGATGCCACGTTTATTTTTTTTAAAATCGCTCGTACACGTAATTTGGTTTTCAAAGAGGGGAAGTTTTCTGCAACTATTTTTAGCACTTCAACTTTAACCGTCTAGGCGGGGTGGGACCAACCCTCACTATCCCAAATAGAACAAGGGGTCGAGTGATACCTTTTTAAAAGAGCGCTCAATTATCTGTCATTTATTGTCATTGTCACTCCCCCTAGAGGGTTAGGTTAGTGCTGAAAATGTTTCAAACACTTGAGCTACATCCTTAATCAATCTGGTAGCGAAGTCGCACTTCGGCACGCGTGCTGGGAAATTGATACCCATCCTCAATGCTGTCAATTTTCAGTCTGCTGTGCGTTTTACGGTCACGAACCGTGCGTTCGGTATTTTGATCTGAGTTCTCCGAGTATACATTTACCGTTCGTTTATTTGAAAAGTGTACTCGGTGCAGGCTCATTCACGTTCGTTTAATAAAATTTCGAGCCCTCAGATACAGCGTTTAACTGCTCTGTGCGCTCGCTGGTCACGTGATTAAGCTCCGCTCTGCACGCTCTGCTCTTCGAGCAAAATACCAAATGCAAGGATAACCTGAATTATTTTTTACCATACGGCCTTTGGTACGGCGCATGACACAAGTTGGCACGCATCGAAGTTTGCAAGCTTGCACTTCGGAGTCGGCGTGCATTCTAGCACGGAATTGAATTGAGGATGCCAACGTTAAACAATATTATCTCAGCATGCGTGCCGAAGTGCCACTTCGCTACCAAATTGATTGAGGATGGGCCTTCACACAATCAAATTATGTGTAAGTACGAGCGATTTAAAAAAATAAATAAAATTGAGTCAAGTTTGTGTTTGGGTTTGCAAGAGAAATGGAATCCTGAATATTATGGAGAAAAGCAAAATTCAAAAGAAATATTTTTTTTTGTTGCCTTTTTGCCGCCCCTTCGAGTTTGCCGCCCTAGGCGACCGCCTAGTTCGCCTAATGGTTGCGCCGACCCTGCTTTGAAATAGCGAAGAAATCACTGAATATTTAACAGGTCTTAGATCTGTTGTCACAGTAATTCGTCATATTCCAAAAGGTGCTCGTTCCTGTATAGCCGAAGAACTTTCAAACCTTTTGGTTAAATGCATTTCGGAAAATTCTCCCCGTTCCTGTTTCCATACGCTGTTCTAAAACTTCCAGAAAAAACCAGACAAAATAAGAAACAATCACTAACCACGTTAGTTAAACAAAATTTATCAATATGAAACAAACAAAAATTACTTTCCCACAAATTATTTGAAGATATTTACAAGCCTTCGTTTTCAAAATCAATAACAAAACCAAAGAAATCCAGATTGAACTGTTTAAAATCCAGGATAAATGCAAAATTATCCGAAAATGACATCAGAGGTTCCATAAGATTACTTTGCTCCGAAGATACTATAGCAGATGCTGATTCTAACACCTTTGAAAAACTGAACCACCTCTTGTCAATGACGTCTTCCCGAACTTACCTGAACGTGAATATTCTTTTGACATTTCAGTTTTAGATATTAAAAATTCAATTACTTCTTTCAGGACAGGTTCTTCAGGAGGTCTCGACGCACTGCGACCGCAACATTTGAAACACCTAATTCAAGATGAGCTTGGTGAAACTTCCCATAATCTTCCTCTGACAATTTGCTCCTTTATTAATTTTATTTTGAGTGATTCGCTTCCAAATTCTATCCGACCAATTTTCTTTGGTGCCTCATTGTGTGCTTTAAACAAAAAAGACAGTGGGATACGCCCTATAGCTGTTGGTATGTGTTTTCGTAGGCTGGCAGCAAAAGTTGTTTGTTCTAGGGTCTATTCACCCCTTGGTGACTATTTCCGTCCTCATAAATTTGGTTTTGCAATCAAATCCGGTTGTGAACCAACTGTTCATGCAGTTCGAAAGTATACATCTTTTCCTCATAATTCACCTAAAATCCTGATAAATAATTGATTTCCTAAATGCTTTCAATATGATTAATAAGGGGGGATCTTTTACATAAAGTAAAAGAATTAATTCCTGATTTCTACAACTTCATTTCTTCTTGTTATAGAGAGAAATCGTTTTTATCTTTTGGTATGGATTTAATTTTTTCCCAACGAGGAGTACAACAAGGAGACCCTTTAGGCCCTCTTCTTTTTTGTCTATCAATTCATCCTATAATTTTTTCTTTGAAATCTGAAATAAATTTGTGGTTCCTTGATGATGGTATCATTGCTGGGGAGCCGGAAGTCGTATTAGAAGATTTTAGAAAAATTCTTAAAGGATGTATTTCAACGGGCCTGGACGTGAATTTGAAAAAATGTGAGTTATCTATCTTATCTGCAGACTTTAATTTTTATTTTGACAATTTTATCGAAAAAAATCCTGAACTATCCACTGTATCAAAAATAGATAAAAAAGACTTTACACTTCTTGGAAGTCCCTTCTCCGCTCAATCTATTTACACATGTTTGTTAATTATCTCTAATTGATTCTCACCCGGCATATTTCCTTTTGAGACATTCATTTGCAGTACCACGTATTACCTATTTACTTCGCTGTGCTCCTTGTTGGAAAGCTCCAAATCTTCTACATGAGTTTGATCATCTTTTAAAAACATCCTTGGAATATATAACTAATTGTCATATTAGTGACACCGCTTGGTCTCTATGCAATATTCCTGTTAAAATGGGAGGTCTTGGCATTCGTGATGCTTCAAATCTTTGTTTTTCTGCTAAAATAAGATATTTTATCATCCGAAATTTTTATTTATCCAGACAAATTTTTTGAAGAAGCCTTCGATATATGGTCTTCTTTTTTAAATATGAGTGATTCATCTTCCAACAATTTCAATCACCAAAAATTTTTTGAGGAGGCAATTTGTCGTTCAACATTTAGGTATTTCAATACTGAATTCATCAAAAAATCCAAGCGATCAAGCTAGACTTCTAGCCCTTCAAGAACCAGAGAGCCTGGCTCCAGGCTCTGCCATCCTCTGCACTAGGGAATCTTCTAGAAGACACCACCTTCCGCATCTCCGTCTCCTTGCGATTGGGTCAACCCTTATGTGAGACACACGACTGCACTTGCGGCAAAACTGTAGCCATTTTTGGGCATCACGCCTTAAGCTGCTACAAAAGTGCCGGTCGTTTGTCTCGTCATGGGCTAATCAACAATATCATTAAAAGGGCTCTGGCATCTGCAGGTATTCCCTTAGTGCTGGAACCTCCTGGATTATGTCGCGGAGATGGGAAGCGTGTTGATGGGCTCTCCTTATTTCCTTGGTGCAGAGGTAAATCTTTGATATGGGACGCCACGTGCAGGGATACTTTTGCAGCATCTTATTTGGCAAAAACCTGCAAAAAATCTGGAGAAGCTGCATGTGGTGGTGAAATGCAAAAAACAAAAAAATATGAAGAGCTTGAAGCCAGTGGGTTCATTTTCGTACCATTCAGTGTTGAGACAATGGGCCCCTGAGGAGAAGAAGCAAAATCTCTTATAAATAAAATAGCCAAATTAATAAACAACAAAAATGCTCGCTGTTACATTACTCAACAGATTAGTATTGCAATTCAACTTGGTAACGCAGCTTCAATACTTGGAACCATTCCTGAAGATTCTGGCTTGAAAGAATTTTTTCACATCTAGCAGTATTTTTTGGGCTTCGGCCTTTTTTTTTATATTATATTTTTTATATTATTATATTTTATTTAGTATGTAGATAATTAACTTGTTACAAGAAACAGGCTGGACTTAGATGGATGCAGATCACTGAAAATAGAGAATCATTAATTAAGGATCGATTCAGTCCAGTTCGGAACTGATTAGAAAGATAGAGAGAGGCTACAAACCTTTGAAAAAAAAAAATGGTGTCAACATTCTGGACAAATCCCATTTTGTGGCTCCAAAGACCGAAAGTTGGCAAGTCCTTGTCCTCCTTTTCTCCAAATTCTAATTTTCGTTTATATTGCAAAAATCGTCATTTTTCAGTTTAGCATCGGCGTCGGATTAGACTGTTCGTACCGTCGATTTGCATTGCAAAAATGGGACCCAATTCCGCGTGACGACGCCCTCGAGACACCGAAATCGGTTCCCATATTCACACACCCATCCGCAGGATTGACTCCCGGATCCCAGACAAAGGCGATATTGCCTCTCTCATGCCTTAATTCACCGCCCAAAAAGGAAATCTTTCGGGGAGATTGCCTGAAAATTGAAAATGCCTATTTGAATAATATGACCCTGATATGCCGTTTTGTGGTCTTTTTTTATGATAATACGTTTTCGTCTCTGGTTGACGATGGAAATTTATAAACTTCTTGTGTATTAATTTTATTTGTATATGGCAATTATTATATTGACGAGAATGTTTTATCGGTAGTAAAAATTAAATCCCATCGGGGCTTCAATGGTGAGAAAAATATATGAAACAAATGTTAGTTAATTGATGATTTTTTACGACTTTGTTGCACCCCATAGACAATTTCACTTTTTTTTTACTACATTGTTTTTTCAGCTGCCTTTAAATTAACGAGAATTAAATTATTAGATCCCGCATCATTGTTATAGAGTCGAATGATGGTAGTGATTAGGACATTGCTGCAATAATTACTTGGATTTTTTCTTTCGGTTCTACTCATCGTTTGGAAAATTTCCAAAACATATTCGTTTTCATATTAGTTAACGTGGAAAAGTTCAAAGTGGCAATTCCAATGTTTTATTTTTCAACCCTTAAGCATATAAATATTGTCTTTCCTCTAAACCCTTCCATCAGTATGGTTTAAAAACAAAACCCACTAGAGCATAGATTAAATGTCTGTCATCCGTGCACCCTCTCCTGAATTCACGACGATATTTTCGGTAGCAGGCGATATTTGGGTTTCTTTGCAGTGCGCCCAAAAACGAATTCAAATTAACCCAAAAGCACTGTTTCAAAGTTTTTTTTATTTCCTTAACCGACAGATCTACATAAAATCCTTTGATGTTTTGGGAAAGGCAGTAGCTGAAAAGCGTTTCGTGATACTGGAGACGCGACTGTACGCCACGGGCGTATCGCATTTGCATTGCGAAGGGGGTTGCTATAGCACGACTGCTGAGAGGGAGGAGAATATTTCCATCTAAGTTTTGTCTTTGTGCCTGAGAAATATTTATATTGAGGGAATTGCTTTTGCTAACTACCTCCTACTAAACTATTATCGTTCAGAGTAAATGGAAGGAGGCTGTTATTTTCCCTTTAAAAAGGGTTGGGCTGGAATATTATGCCGAAGATGTTATCGGATTATATTTTATTATGTTGCGGATAAATAAAAGGGCTTTCAGCAGTAGATATAGCCCTAATTTAAGGGCAATGTTATGATTAGGCCACATGTTTGACTATTTTCAATAAAAGGCTTAAAAAAATATTGTCACATCTGGTTATAACCATGCAATACAAAAACTTTGAAATGTAATTGATTCTATAGTCTATAGATTTCCCTTCCGGTAGATTTTTTCCTGCGCCTTTCTCATCCAATATTAATCGGTCCATTCTGATTCGGAAAACACCTCGGCACAAAGCAATCGTCCTGGAAACGAGAAACCAAACGGTAATAATATGCAAATTCCATGGCGAAAAGAATTTGAGGGGATTATCCCGCGGGATTATGCCGGCGAGATAGAAAACAGACAAAACAATTTGTACATACAATCAAGAACGAATCACAATAAGTCAATGGAATTTTTTTTTAGGATAAAAACAACAATGTAACTCCTCATGAAGATTTGTACCAAATCATATTAAAGGCAATTAAGATCGTTTAAAAAAGCGCCAATAATTTTCGAGGACTAAGTGAGTGAATCACCACAAATCGCATGACATCATCTCGCGTCTTTTCTCGGGTCATGAGATCGTGCGAATCAGGATTTGCTGGACTGAATTGACCACATGGAGTTTTGGATTTGTAAACCGACACGCACCCGAGCTTCATTGATAACTTAACTATTCGGTACGCGTCGTAAAAGCTTAATGAAAGGAAAACCGTAAATCATTTAAAATTAAACTGATTAATTGGACTGTGCTAATCTGAATCACTTTTGCTAAGATTTCTCACGGTTATTTGCTAAGGCAGGGCCCACGCACGCCCACCTAAATCTCCGTTTCCACGTTAATTTAACTCAAAACGCTAAAACTTGCAAAATCATATTTTGCTCGATTGTAAATACACTTTTTTTTTGTAAATGTTAAGAAGTGACAGATGTCGGTATGCAACAGCGTCGGGATGCAAGGCATCGTGTTGCAAGCAGGCTGTAATGATACGTGTCTATATAGAATATACGTAGGTACTTACTAAGTATGTTATAATCAATCTAGAAATCCGAAAAAAGAATTTAGTAATAGGTAATTGGAAGATAAATGAATATAAACTGGAACTGGGGTACCTCCCTATTTACAGTAGATATTATTGAACTGTGGAAAATGGGGTTTGGTTATTGTCCAACAAAAAAACCACATCAAATTGAAAATGTAGAAATATCCTCAATTATTATTGGTGGCATTGTAGTGTATGGTATACCAAGAAGCAGTTAAGTAAAGTGCCAAATTTCTTGAGTAGATTAAATTGCCTGAAAAGCGTGGCAATACTTAATGGAAAAAAGTATTCGAAATATTTACTTTTCCTAAGAGTGACCTGTGTGATAAGTGACGAGTTTGAAATGGAAAATTCTACCGTCTACACTAATTTCAACAGCTCTTAGTTGGGAATCTTGTTTGGCTTATGAGATAAGGCTCTTCTTCTCAAGCTTATGAACCTATGTATGTATGTATGTATGTATATTTCTATCAAAATACCAGTAGTCTGATCCAAAATCCCCTATATGACCTTGCTTCCCTACTAAATATTTATAGGGATGAGTAAATGCAAGACCAAGACCAAGACCGGGCTAGGCTTAGTCTTGGTCTTGCATATGCGGTCTTGGTCTTGGTTTTGCACCAAGACTCTTGCATTTATTTGGTAGATTTTTACTTGAGGCAATTTTCACAAAGGAAATTAAAAAAAAAGGTTTGATTTACGACTGACATATAATGTAAGTTTTATATTTGTGATTTTGGCAGTATAATGCCATATATTATTCCCGCAGGGATTAATGGTCATTATTCCCGCTTGCACAGCAATCACAAAATTTCTCAAATTAAATAAGTAGTACCTCCCATGGAAACATTATACCTGAACAAACTCAAAAGTGTCAGTGTCAAACGCGTAATGCTTGTGTATTGAGATGGATGAACAAAGAGCGTTTTTGGAAAGAAAATTTCAAATAAATTAATTTGTCGTGAATAAAGTAGAGTATACTACTCGCAATAATGGCTATTATTTCCTCGGAATCTTACTCCCTCGCCGCTGACGCGGCTCAGTTCGTAAATATTCCTCGGGAATAATAATAGCTATCATTATTGACTCGTGGTATAATCTACTATTAAAGTAGGTAGGTAAGCGTTTAAAGAAAGGGACAGTATATTTCAGTATCAAAATTTTGGGTTTTCAATATTGAGTAGAACGAAGGGCCGGAGTGGTTTAAATTTTATCAAAAAATAAAAATCAAAATTAATAAACTTTGAAGTTGCGCAGCTGCAAAACAATTGAAACTGCTTCAAAGAGATTTGTAGAAATTGTAGAGGATTCAATCAGCTTCAATTGAAGCCTAATAACATTAAAATCGGTTGACAATTGACGGGCTCGTAAAAATCCGGCCATTCGGGCTCGTATAACTCCGGCCCTTCGGGCTCGTTTAACTCCGGCCCTTCGGGCTCGTTTAACTCCGTCCCTTCGCTCGTATAACGCTGGCTCTTCGGGCTCGTAATTAAAATAGCCCCGGCCTTCCATGCTTGAGATTTGAAAAAAAACATATGGCAACATTGCTTATGACACAAAAAACGTCAAAAAATTGACGTTTCAAAGTAGGTCTTGTTTTCTTTGATCGTCGATATAAAATGGCGTTTTTTTGTTGTCCTGTGGGCTCAAGAATAAAAACACTCTCGCCCTTCGGGCTTGTGATTAAAAAATGACGCCATTTCGACCCTCTAGCGTCACAGTGTTGGATTCAATCGGCTTCAATTAAAGCCTAATTACAGTCAATACAATATTGGCGTCTTTTTTTTCGGGGATTGCGAGCCCGAAGCGCCAAAGTATTTATAATTACGAGCCCGTAGAGCAAGAGTTTTTTTGATTATGAGTCCGAAGGGCCGGAGTTTTTTAATTTTTATCAAAACAATAAAATCAAAGTTAATAAGCTTGACGGGTTCGTAAAACTCCGGCCATTCGGGCTCGTATAACTCCGGGGCTTCAGACTCGTAATTAAAATAGCCCCGGCCTTGCATGCTTGAGATTTCAAAAAAACATATGGCAACACTGCTTATGACACAACAAACGTCAAAAAATTGACGTTTTAAAGTAGGTCTTGTTTTCTTTGATCGTCGATACAAAATGGCGTTTTTTTGTTGTCCTGTAGGCTCAAAAATAAAAACACTCTCGCCCTTCGGGCTCGTGATTAAAAAAAGACGCCATTTCGACCCTCTAGCGTCACAGTGTTGGATACAATCGGCTTCAATTAAAGCCTAATTACGTTGAAATCGAATTGAAATTGACAAAGGCAAAATGTGCATCAATGTCAATCTAATTCACAAGAGCGGTGAAAATGCAGCAACCCTGACGCACAAACGTCAAAAAATTTAACATTCAAAGTAGGCCTTGTAATTATATTTGACAGTCAATACAATATTGGTGTCTCTTTGTTTCAGGGATTGCGAGCCCGAAGCGCCAGTGTATTTATAATTACGAGCCCGTAGAGCAAGAGTTTTTTGATTACGAGTCCAAAGGGCCGGAGTTTTTTAATTTTTATCAAAACATTAAATTCAAAGTTAAAACAAGCTTAACGGGTTTGTAAAACTCCGGCCATTCGGGCTCGTATAACTTCGGCCCTTCAGGCTCGTAATTAAAATAGTCCCGGCCTTCCATGCTCGAAATTTGAAAAAAACATATGGCAACACTGCTTATGACACAACAAACGTAAAAAAATTACGTTTTAAAGTAGATCTTGTTTTCTTTGATCATCGATACAAAATGGCGTTTTTTTGTTGTCCTGTGTGCTCAAGAATGAAAACACTCTCGCCCTTCGGGCTCGTGATTAAAAAAAGACGCCATTTCCACCCTCTAGCGTCACAGTGTTGCCAAAAGCTAAATATTTTAGTCAGCCTATTAGAAGATTTGCAATAGTTAAATGAGGCTGTGGATTCTGTTTGTTACCATGAATTCAAAGCTGCGCAGCTGGAAAACTATTGACTACCACAGCAGCAAACATTAAAAAGTGAATCAGGATTTCTTTTGGGATTTTCGCTAGGATTCAGATATGTTTGATAATTAAGGCCATGTTAATGGCCGCCATGTTTAAACTGTGATATGTTGATTTTTCGAAACTTGTTTTAAGGTCTTTAAAAAAACGGCACATCAGAATTGGCTCAAATTTGGCATAAACATTATTTGATCGATTATCTGCAATTCCTTATTTTTGTTTTTCGATATTCAGTCTTTTTTTTTTAATTTAAAAATCATGTTCGCAACCACCAAAACAATTAAATGTGTTGGTGGTTGCATATTTGCATGTTTATCAAGCTTGGATCCGTGAAAAGCATATTTTAATGATAACCACGAAAAACTAAAAAAAGCTAATTGTAGAGATTGTAGATAATATATCAAATAATGCTTATGCCCAAGGATTTTGGAAATTATTGCGGATTTTTTGAGATGACCTTAAAATGAATTTTTTCTATTTTGGTTTCATATCGAAGTCTTTTCGACACTGAAAGTAGTTTCGAAAAGAAGCTCTTTGTGACACTCCTTTTTTACTTATCGGAAGTTGGTAACACTGGCTGACTGATGGCCATCGAACTGTCATTTGCGATTTTATTATTGGTAAAAATAAAAATAAAAAAGAAGATTTCTATATTTGGCGTGTAGTGTTGCCAACCTAAACATGAAATCAGGAAATATGAGAATAAAATTTCCAAGGAAAATTTGTTTTTTTTTAATTAAACAATACCAAAATAGAAAAAATAGTATAAAATATTCAATTCATAAGACATTTTATCGCACTCGCCCTTTAGAAAACTCGCCTCCGGCTCGTTTTCTAATATAGGGCTCGTGCGATAAAATCACGTCTTATGAAACTTGTATTTTAATGTACTATTGAAGGTGAACTGTCACTAAGTGTTTTACCGAAAAACAGATTTTTGGACAAATAATAAAATATTGAACCCTATGTGTAGAGTGACGCAGTCGTCATTTTCAAAAACTAAAATTAAACATGGCGGCCATTAACGCGGCCTTAATTGTGTTTCGGATTTCTTCATATTCTCTAAAGTTGTGGTTATAGGATAGGGTAGGTCCCAATACCACCTATCAGAGCGAGCTTATGATAATAGTTACATAGATATGATATATTCAACTACAAACAACTAAATTAATTGCTAAATTTTAGTGCTCTTTCGAAAAAAATTGAACAAAAACGCAAGACCTGCATGCTCGGTCTTGGTTTTACGCACTGCTCGGTCTTGGGTCTTGGTCATGCTTTTTCTGCAAGACCAAGACCAAGACCAAAACCAGTCTCGCTCATCACAGGCACTTTCCTTAATGGCGTAACGTTTTTTTATAAAATTTTATGATCAAGGTGAACCAAAATGGAACCTATCGTATTCGATTTACAAACTATGACGTCATGATATTTGTTGGTCCTGAAAATTTATGACCAGCGGCGACCAGCTCGAGAGTAAGAGCACTTATTAATGGAATAGAGAAACCAAAAGTAAGGTTATGAAATAGAAATGTCGTTAATTTGATCCGGATTTGGGCATCCGTTTCTTTAAATCAGTGACGTCATCAAACGTTATTAAAATGAAGACCAGCTTGAACCGCTGTCAAAAAATCCATAATTTTTTTGTCAACCAAGACCAAGGTAAGGAACGAACTGTTCGATTCGGTAGAATTTCTTCGAGATTGTGACGTCATTTTCGGTTTGGTAGCGCGAAAACCAAACCACGGGAATAAGGCCCCAGGACCGGTAATAAATCGAAAATGCATTATGGGCAACTGAGAACTTGATGTAAATGACTCGAGTTAGTTAAAGGAAATATGTAAAACTATAAGAAATTCTTACAACAGGACGCGAGATAGTACTACCCAGTTCCTTGAAATTTTCTTTGAAAATTTCCACTCTTGTATCGTTATACCGGGTGGTCCTCCGGGAATGACATCGATTGCTTATGGGAAAACTGTGAAAGGTAAAAATTTGAAAATTTGGCAACATAGCAATGTCGATGGGGGACATCCAGGTAAAATATTTTCAAGATGGCGGCATTTCCGGTCATACCGGAAGTTGATACCAACTCGGTTATTTTAAATAGAACACCCCATATATTAATGTATTTTTGGATTCTACATAAAATTCTGAGCAGATTTCATGTAATATACCCTATACCTAAGTTCAACTGTTTTGGAAATATTGACAGTTGAAAATTGACTTTTTGCAACTTTGACAAGCTGTAAAACCTAATTGGTTAATTTTAGAGGAAAACCGATTTCACATTCCTATCTTAGATTTTGATAAACTATCATTTGACACCAACTTTGAACTTAAACGGAGATTAAATTTAACTGAAATTTTTAATCATGGATTTAATTCAAAGTTGATGTCAAATGATAGTTTATAAAAATCTAAGATAGGAATGTCAAATCGGGTTTCCTCTAAAATTGATTGTTCAGGTTTTACAGCCTGTCAAAGTTGCAAAAAGTCAATTTTCAACTGTCAATATTTCCAAAACAGTTGAACTTAGGTATAGGGTATATTACATGAAATCTGCTCAGAATTTTATGTAGAATCCAAAAATACATTAATATATGGGGTGTTCTATTTAAAATAACCGAGTTGGTATCAACTTCCGGTATGACCGGAAATGCCGCCATCTTGAAAATATTTTACCTGGATGTCCCCCATCGACATTGCTATGTTGCCAAATTTTCAAATTTTTACCTTTCACAGTTTTCCCATAAGCAATCGATGTCATTCCCGAAGGACCACCCTGTATAGTAGGTTTCATATATTGGGAAATGGACTAAGAAATAAAAGAACTTGTTGATTAGCGATATTCAATATATTTATTATATCGAACACAGCGTGGAAAGCAGAGCGCGTGAACTCATAGAAATAACTATACGAACTGACTCAACATCAAGACAAACCCTTTCTTAAGTAAACGATTCCTCATCTGTTTATCTTAGCCATATTTTTGCTAGCCAGACTTCTTAAGACATGTCTGTAGACATTTTAAGTATTTTGAAGTTTGACGTCATCAATTATCCTGAACGCAAAAGCGGCCTGTTTTAAGCGAAAGCTGTCATCTGACTCATCTGTCACATTTGTTCACGTTTATTTATCATCCTGTTTCACAGTTCACCGTTTCCATGCTCAAAAAATTTCGAGAAATGTTTATTTAAAATTATAAATACATAAAGGGCATTAAACGATCACAAAAACGTGAACAATTGGAAAATTACCGCGATTTTTCCATTTTCAATATACTGTGAATCCCCTCTCTCTCGCTCAATATTTTTGTGGCGTGCTTTGGAGGGCGCTCAAAAAATCTGCAAGCTACATAAGACTGACGTCATGTCTTGTCCGCGAAAATGACAGTTCTACTAGTTGCTTAGTGCGTCTTATCCGCAAAAATATGGCTCTTACATATAAAAACTATTATAAACACATTCAGTCATCCATAGCTGCGATATAAACTAGCAAAGTATAGACTAATAATGAAAGTTTAATTTATTAATTTTTGTTTCACTGATATGAATATCAGTTTATCCAACATCATAATGGTCCACTGATGTTGTTTGGGCAGCCCTTCCCCTCAGAAAAACCTTGACAACACTGTGTAATTACATCCTAATTATTATTATGAAATTATAAGAGTCATTGCCAGCCTCATGTCAGTTTTCCATGGATTATGGGGGATTTATCGTTTCACGGGCCATATAATCTGGGTGGAAATCTAACCATATGTATACCGATCGCAGTTTGATTGCATTGTTAATGCTACATTATCGAAAATAATAATTACTTTTCTAGGAGGCGCCAGAAACGACAATAATAGTCACCTTCCTAAATCTTTATTGTGAGAAACAGGATGTGCTGATAAATGCGTAAGATTGCAGGAAATCAGGGAACATTGCGCGTGGGCACTTTTTAAATTATTTGCATTATCTACTAGGCGTGAAATAATATTAGAGATCTAGTTTATGATACTTGAAAGACCAATGCACCAAATTAATTGATTTAAGGCTTTAAAGATAATATGATGATCTAAAACAAAGACACAACAAATCTTTATTGATGAATTTAATCCAATTTTCCTTGGCATATTGAAAATTGCTACTCACTATTGTTTCTCTGATTGAGGGGTAGTTGCATTTAATTGCCAGTTATAGAGTTTAGTCCTGCTGGTTGATGACAATTAGCAGAACCCCGCACTTATTCCAATTTTCTGGTAATCGGTTTTAAATTGATTTACGGCTTTTTTACACATCAATTAATTGTCCCTTATTTATTGTCGTGTGTTGGCTATCAATTTCACCAACGGTTTCATCCAAATAACATCCTGCTGAGTTATTTTTTTCTTTACAGGAAACAACCAATGTAAAAATATAATTTCAAAATGCAAAATTATGAATGAATTTCACTAATTAATTAATTAAAACTCGTCCGGAGAGCGGATACGGCGAGCCAAAATAAAACTATAGACAGCAATCCTAGAAATTAAGCACCATCAGCTTTTGTTGCAGACAGATGTGTCTGTCGTTCACACGCTGCCGATGCCTCTTTTCCCCCCTTCAACCGGGTCGTTAATGAACAATTAACACTGTGACTTGCTCGACGCTAATTGTAGTAATAATAGATTTCACACACCAAACAAATGAGATGAGGTCAAGAAAGATTGGAGAGAAAAAAAAATTGGTTTTATGTATTGAGAAAATCCAGTTACTATTTATTCTTCAACGTCCAAAAAGTCACGCCACAAGTAAATAAATATAAAAAAACAAGACTTACGTCCCTTTGTAAGGGTAACGACGGTGTTAATTTAAAAAGTATCTCTTTCGACGTGGGGTGCATTTCACTGCTGTCCAAAAGTCCCAAGAGGTGCAGGAAACGCGACGGTGAATTATGCGTTATTTTCTGATTTAATCTCGTCAGTAATTGATTTGATTGCTTTCTGAAATAATTAGAATAAGAGTATGAAGTCCTTACTCCTCATAAAATCCTTCTTACTGCAAAAATTCCCTTTTACCGCATAACATGTCTTACCCTGAAACGCATGGACCTAATCTCGCTAATTTTCCGTATTAGTTTCGGTCAGTGCTTCCGTAACGTTATTCGAACCAACAAAGAAAAATCTCTCTGTCTTTTCCCGAGGACATTCTAATTATCAAACTGACCATTTGGCTTGTATAGGGGGGTTGCGCACAAAAACTGGGCATCTAAAAGATGATAATCGAGCAAAGCGGGGACACTGAAATTAATGAAACTACCCTCTCTGCTGCGGTGCTCGTTTGCGAGTCATTAAACTTCAGAGTAAGAGCCGAGCGTGTGTGTGTTGGATATTTTCCTTTGGAAAATGTCTGGTTTAGAGAAAGGAAATAAAGAAGATTCGAAATTTGAAACGTTAAATTAGAATTGTTCTTTTATCGTAATGAATGAAAAATCACAGTAGCATTGATTGAGCCGTAATCATCAATAAGTAGGTGATTTACCTAGAGTTTACCTCACAAATCCGGATTGTTGAATAAAATCTGAGATCCATCCCTGTCGTTTCAAATAATTTGCGTGGCGAGCAAAGGAGGGATTGGCAGCAGATTGACCGTTGGCCGAATCGCTGATTGAATTTCCCTCGAGAGGCCCTTTGCAGCCCTCACAATCGGGTCCGACTTTTAAATCCCTTCAAGAGAACCGAGATGGAATTTCTAGCTTTAACATACACAAAATTGGACTAAATTATTTTTCCAGCATAACACATAAAATCTGTAAAAATTCCGGTCGTAAGAAATCAAATTCAGTTCCTGTTAAAAATAAGAGATCTTAATGAAAACCTGAACGGCAAGGATAATAAAAGGCAGAGAAAAGCGTATAGCTGGAGAGAGGGCGAAATCCAATCCACGTAGGCCATATCTTTATTTACAACGAGGCTCGTACGTTTCGGGAATATAAAACAGGCGTTCTTGATTGAGCAACTTGATTTTTAACCAGCAGCAGCAGGATTGAGAATCCTGGCTCGGATATAGAGCGAGGAGAGAGTAAAATTCCGTATTTGCTGTTGGATTTTTAACGAGTCCTGGAGGAAATTTATAGAGCGACTGGATTTTTGGAGCGGATTTCAAATTTGTCTTCGTACGACAAAAGCTACATCCTGCAGCGAACAATTTGGTCTGTTGAAACTTTAATTTGGACAGAGATTGTGAGTTATCTATTTGCGGCAGCGACACGACATGACCGGTTCAAGCGACAAACGCTCCCCGGACATGCAACGCTTGCTCGTTTCCGCTTGAATTATTTATTTACTTTCGGAAAATTCCTTTTTCTTAAGTATTATTTATTGGTGAAATCGTTTCGGGCCTTGAATATTTGATGGAACGGCTATTTTACTCTGGGGCACGACGAGACCAGCCTCGCGCAGTCTATCAAAGACAAGTTCTAGATGATCAGTAAAGGAGTTTTATAAAATAACAATGTCATCAGGGAAGGTATATCACTACATTTGGTTTGAGTTCATGACTATACGTTGCCTTAGAGTTTGGCAGGAAAGCTAAATTTCTAGGCGTTATCCTAGATATGAAGCTGACATGGAATTAACACATCCAAAAGATAACCACCAAAAGCAAGATGACGTTGATGTCACTAAAAAGAGCGATTGAGAAAACATGGGGACTGATAAGTAAATCTATTCACAATCCGATGTCCAAAGGTTATGGTAAAATTTATCACCTTTCAGTGCTATTTGATAGGGAAAGGTGATAAATTTACCTTTACCTTTGGACAACGGATTGTGAATAGGATATACCTAATATGTGATAATGCTTTACTTTTCAAGTAAATTCTATATTTTCAACAATTATTACAAAATGACTATACAAAAAGACAACACTTCAAACCGAGGGGGAAGTCACACATAAAATTTTGTACACTGAAATTCCTCTAAATGGAAATTCCTAGAAATTCCGTGCAATTCCTTATAATTCCACATAATTCCCGGTAAATTCCACACAATTCCCTGCAATTCCTTACAATTCCTTGCAATTCCTCGCAATTTCCTCCAATTGCTTCCAATTTCTCGCAATTCTTGGACAAATAATTTTATGTTTGAATAACCTTTTTGCAATTAAATATAGGTTGATATGTTTAAATTATTTAATTATTGTAATTCTGTTGAAAAGTACAATGTATGTCAGGTCGATTATCAATTGGGTACTCACATTAAAATAAAATAAATTTTGAACTATAACATCCGATTTTGTAAGCAAATGTTGATCCTTCGACTTCTGTCCAATAAAAATATTCATGTGGTTAACTGTTGCTTCAAACTTGCCCATGGGTAACTTTATTCTGGATTTAATTTTGATTTTATATCTGTATAGTGTTGATAGGGATGGTAGAATATTGTTCATGTTATTGTGTAAGGTTTCATAAAATAGTTTGCCTCCTGAGTAAAACAAATACAAAGCAAATTTTTTGAAATTATCGTCATATACAGGGTGTCCACTTAGTGCGATATCATCTCCTTAGAGGGCGATGCAAGAAAAAAAAATTAAGTTACAAAGTTGTTTGATACTCTAATAGGCATTAGTTTAAAATATTTTTGAATACAGGTGAGTTAGTGAGCGCGCGGTGGTTCATATTTCCTATACTAACGGAGATCGAAGAAAAAACTGAGTACAAAACTTGTAGATAAATATGAGTACTACATTCCTAAATCATTTGCCAGTATACAGGGTGGCCCAATAAGTAGTGGTTACACAAAGTTTTTTTAAATGGCTCCCCCTGTTTATTATGGCATTTCTGGATTCTGCGGAAAATTCTAGACATATTTCATGTACAATTGTCATATACCTATCTTCAACTGTTTCGGAAATATTGACAGTTGAAAATTGACTACTCTGCATCTTTGACAAACTATAAAACCTGAACGGTTAATTTTACAGCAAAACCGATCATACATTCTTGTCTTAGTTTTTCATAAACTATCATTTGACACCAACTTTGAATTTAATCAATGATTGAAAATTCCTCTTAAATTATTAATCTCCGGTTAAATTCAAAGTTGGTGTCAAATGATAGCTTATGAAAATCTAAGCTAGGAATGTAAAATCGGTTTTCCTCTAAAATTAACCGTTTAGGTTTAACAGCCTGTCAAAGTTGCAAAAAGTCAATTTTCAATTGTCAATATTTCCGAAACAGTTGAAGATAGGTATATGGCATTGTACATGAAATATGCCTGGAATTTTCCACAAAATCCAGAAATGTCATAGTATACAGGGGGAGTCATTTAGAAAAACATAACTTTGTATCACTACTTCTTGTTGGGCCACCCTGTATACTGGAAAGTAATTTAGGAATATAGTACTCATGTTTATCTACAAGTTTTGTATTTAGTTTTTTCTCCGATCTCCGTTAGTATAGGAGATATGGACCACCGCGCGTTCACTATCTTACCCTGTATACAGGGTGCTCTGTTTATGGGTTATGCAACAGAATTTTGTTATTTAAAATGGAACACCCTGTATGTGATTGCATATTTGGATTCTACGTGAAATTCTGAGCAGATTTCATGTAATATAATATCTTTTCACCTAGGTTTAACTGTTTTGGAAATATTGACATTTGAAAATTGACTTTTTGCAATTTTGACAGACTATAAAACCTAAACGGTTTAGGTTTTCCATCCTGTCAAAGTTACAAAAAGTCAATATTTCCAAAACAGTTGAACTTAGGTATAGGGTGTATTACATGGAATCTGCTCAGAATTTTACGTATAATCCAAATATGCAATGACATGTATAGGGTGTTAAATTTGAAAAAAAACAAAGTTTTGTGGCATACCCCCATAAACGGAGCACCCTATATATTCAAATATATTTTTAACTAATGCATATTAGAGTATCAAAGAACTTTGTAATTTTTTTTGTTGCATCACCCTGTAAGAAGATATCGTCCGATATCGCACTAAGTGAAAACCCTGTATATTATGTTTATTTTCACTGTTTTTGGTTGCACCATCTATGAGAGTTTCTAGGAATGCTTTTCTTGTCATAGTCAAACTCTCGGTTGAACTTGACACGTTGATAAAATGTACATTTTTGACAGTGTGGTTAAGTTTTTGTGTACAACAATTTGTGATGATACCTCAAATTCCTTAAATAAGCTGCCCTTCAACGTAAAAGCAGGTCTGGTCTGGTTTTGAGGTTAGAATTCATGAAAAATGACTAGCGATGCAACGTTGCCAGACTTTGGCAAACTAAGAGAGCAAGGGAACGGAGTTTAAGCACTTTGAGATGAATGTATACCTATGAAAGTATATCCGAGAGTGTATCACTGTATTTTGAGCATAAGCTTTAATTACACAATAGATGTATCACTGGCGTGGAACGGAACAAGGATTTGAAAATGTCTCTTCATTTTATGAACACACTCTCTGATAAATACTAAAGCAAAGTATTTTTTGGCTCACATAATATTAAGTATATAATCATGGCTTTCAGTATTCTGTCTGGAGCAGTTATAAAATGATACTCAAGTACTTTACCTTTTTATGTTAGACAACGTTTGGCAACACTGAACATTTTTTCTAGGTTCAAAGTGATAACAATTCCATGCAAACCCTTGAAATTCCTCAAAATTCCTCGCAATTCCTGAAAAATCTTCGCAATTCCTAGAAAATCCTCGCAATTCCTAGCAACTCTTCAAACTTCCTTGCAATTCCTTGAAATTCCTCGCAATTCTTTGCGCGTGTACACTAAAATTCCTAGGTGATTTCCCCCTCGCTTCAAACCCTACCTAGTTATATGGTAAAGGTAAAAGGTACAAAAATACCGCCCTCGTGAATTTTCATTATAAACTCATTTTCTGAACTGGCTCAATTTTGCGTTTAGATCTTTTAAAAGTCATCGTGTTTTGTAGAATAGATGAATTCTGATCTTGTGTCTCTCTTTCTTCAGTAACATTGTTCTTCTTTTTATTGTAAGATTCTTCTTACATAGTATTGCTAGTATTCTGAATGTCTTCATCAGATTCTTCTTGTAGAGTAGTTCTAGTGGTTTCAATCTCTTCATCTGCTACTTCTTGTATGGTCGAGTGAATATTATTATTGGTATTTTGGACGGCTCCATCTATATCCTCTCCCAAAAGAACTGTAGGATCATTAATCGTGTTTTTGGGTACTTGTGTGATTGCAATATGGTAAACGTGTCTACGCCATATACGACCATCATCCAGTTTTATTAACACATTGACGGGCGTGTCTGTATTTGCAGACAAAATTTGTAGTCCTTAAAAGGGCGCGTCTGCGAAAACAGACGCCTATGCTATTATACATTATACGTGATTCTTTTAAGTGTCCCAGTAAATGAAAAAAAATACTGAGAAGTGTCCATACACTTCCATTCCATGGAAATAAAAAATTATATTGAAAAAATGTAGTGTCCTCCACATGGTCCAATTTTTCGCCGAGAGCCCGTCAATGGGTTAAATAATGTATTAGCCCCTTTCTTTCTGTAATGTGACCATATTCTCATTTTGTATTTTTATCCGAAAAATTACGAACTCTAACCCTGTCGCCCCCTATAAATTTCCTAAAATTTTCTTCTCCAACTGTCGATTTCAAATTTTCTTTTTCTTGTAAAGTAGGTTTAATGAGATCAAACGGATTATAAAAAATGACAACACTTCAAACTCTACCTTTACCAGTTATATGGTAAAAGTAGAAGGTACAAAAATACCGGATGCTAAAGACATAACAGGGACTAAAGCCGTCAGTTGTACACTGGATATACACTACCGTTGTAAGATCAATGATAACATATGGTGGCCTAAAGTAAACCAGACAAGCAATAAGCCTGGAGCTAGCCAAAATCCAGAGACTTGCATGTCTTTGTATTACCAGTGCACAGAAAAGCACACCAACGACAAGTATGGAAACGATCCTAAACCTCCCACCAATTGACCTCATCGTCAAAACGGAGGCTATAATCGGGGCATATCGTCTCCAGCTGAACGAAACTTGGAACCCAAAACCAAACGGACATGCAGCAATCACCAAAATAATCACAAACCCGATTTTAACGTGGGTAGCAACTATATGATGCCGAAAAAATCCCTCCAAAAATCCTTTGTCATCGAGATTATCCTAGTAGGAAATAGTGGTGCAGCACCTGAACAAGAGATTGTCTGGTTTACTGACGGCTCTAAAACAGAAACTGGAACTGGCGCTGTAATATATGGACACACTCCCAGATGTAACATCAGTCAACCTCTGGGAGAATACAGTACTGTATTCCAAGCAGAAATATATGCCATCGACACTTGTCTGAGAGAAAACCTAAGGAGGGGATACACAGGTAAAAACATCCTTATCTGCTCAATCAAGCGTCGATCAAAGCACTCAACAGCTTTGAAATAAAATCCAAATTTATCTGGAAATGCTTGGAAAAGCTCAAAAACCTAAGTATGGCCAAGAAGGTAACCCTTAAACGGGTGCCAGGGCTTGAAGGAATTGAAGAAAATGAAAAAGCAGATACTCTGGCAAGAGAAGAATTAGCAACCAATTATACTGTTCCTGAACTGGCAATTGGCACCACAAAATCTTCGGTATATAGAAAACACCAAACCTACAGGCAAACTCTTCCAAAGCTCAAATACAGTAAGCCAATGGCACAACAACCATCACCCAAACTTACTTAAGAGATCCTACAACTAAACAGAAATTGAATCAGGTTAATAACTGGACACTGTAGCCTGAGAAAACACCTTCACGCAATCGGCATCCTCCAAGAAGAACCCATATACAAATTTTGAAACGAGGAGGATGAAACCGCTACCCACATAATCTTCGAACGTGAGGCTTTACGCTGGTAGAGATATAGACAAATAGGGCCAGAAGACCTTATCTCTAAACTTACCAAAATTAACACGGTGAAGAGGCTCCTAAACCTAATCGAGGTCACGAAACAATACAATAAGCCAACGACTGCAGTTTGGGGCCACCTAACCCAGCTTGTTAACTCTGTATTTCAACCAACTAATCAACCAATATGTTGCCAAGTTGCAAGGGCGTTGGTGGATAGACCAAAAGGCATCCTTTCCTTTTGAACTGATACTATGTGCCGTTAGGAACTTTCGTTTATTCCATATACATATTTTTTTCCTCGGCTAAAGTTTCTGCCAAGAACCACATAGGAGAAATATTTCCAGAACATCCTGTCTCAGTTTTTAGTTACTAGATAGAAAAAAATCTTTTGAGTCTGCTTGAAATAAAACAACAAATTTTTCTAATACAATTTTATTTGCCAGAAGAATAACATTTTTTTTTTTTATACAATGAAAGGTTTTTTACTCGTGAACATTTTCCTTTGAAAAAACGCCTGTGATATGTTGAAAAAGAGTTTTATATTGCACATTCATAATTGCACAGACAAGACATGACAGACCACTCTGAGACAATTTTTTTTAAATTTATATAATAATAATCTTACAATTTTATTTTTAGAACTGTGAGCACAAGCACTGTAACCTGGTATGTTAAAGAAACGTTGGCTTTTTCGTGCCAGGAATTGAAATTTTTGAGTGCACCAAGGAACGCGGCATCCAGTACATCATTGATTATCGCAAGGTGATATTTCCTTTAGATTTGTAATGATAACCCTAAAACATACCAGATTGCGGTGCCAAACATCACAGCGTATCTATACAAGACAAAAATATTCAATTAATATTGAAAAGAAATTGTATGTACAACAACATTTATTGCGACAGACAAAAAACAAAAAAGCGTTGGGTAATTCTTTGGGTTTGTCTAGTCATATTTCCAATAATATTATATACAAAATGTACAAAGTGCCCAAACCGGCATCTAAAATCACAGATACAACTGGTAACCTTAAAAATTAACTTCGCCCAAAAAATACATACTAATTAGAGTCGATAGAGTTTAGCATTCAGTTTTTAGGTAAATGGAAAGCACTCTAGCTCCAAATTAACAATAACAAATTTTCAATTCGTCCAACAAACATTTGAAAACCTAGCTCTCATACCCTCAACACCGCCTTGCACCATTAATCCCGGCTCTTGTCCAAATTGTCCCATTTGAGGCCTAAAAAACCCTTTGCCGCTGTCCAAACTTTGTACCTGATTTCTAGTGTTCACCACCGGAAGCGTAGTAGCACTACTTCCGGCAGTCTGGCACTATGTGACGATAGGTCGCAATTCGGTGTGCTGAGTTTCCTTGTGCCGTCTCAGGTCGACTTTGCGTTGGAAGGCGCGACCGCACAAGTCGCAGGCGAAAGGTTTAAAGCCGGTGTGTTTTCTGGAATGCGTAATCAAGTTGCTGGATTGGCTGAAGGCTTTCCCGCAGACGGAACACTTGTGAGGCTTCTCACCTGAAACAAAGAAAATATTTTTTGAAACAAAATCAAAGCGCGACCTTTAACCCCTCTAAATCATTCTCCCAGACTAAGCTCTTTTTTTTTGCTCATTAAATTCCGTCTCTGTCGGACGCGCTGGCGAGACATAAGTGCGAGTTCTTCTCGTGCCCGGTTTCCATAGCGACTGTAGAGAGGGTGCGGGCGGAGCTTTTCGGAACGAATCACGGCCCCGCCACAAAACTGATAGCAATCGATAAACGTACGGCAAGTCGTAGAGATGGGTCTTTAAGATGAAATGTGGATAGTGTACGGCGAAATTGTGAAAAATGACGGTCAGCGCTGAGAGAGAGTGGAGATTGTAAATTACAGGTGCTATGAGAAGTGACCTCGAATTTTTGTTTGAAGGAATCACTTACTACTGTTATTGTGAGAAAATGCAAAGCAATTTTCTAGAGACTTTTGTGAGGATTTAGGTTGGAAACTTTGATTGCAAGCAACATAATTAGAGCTACTTGAATATTTGAGTACATTTTACGTCAGTATCAAAATCCAAAGGGGTTGACAGTAATTTCTACTAGCAACAAAACCTCTGATTGAAAACAGGCAGTAAGTATCTGAAAATATTAGAAAGAATCTTATCAAAAAAATTCATTGTTTTTCTTTTCTTTTAGACAAGTATCACTACTAGTTATTGTGAAAAACTTAAAAAATCTCAATTTTTATTTGCGCATTCTTTGCAAGGTCAAACCTGAATGTACTGTTCTCTTAATACTTCGACTAAGTACTGGCAAGCAACATAAAACTTGTAGCTCTTTTATCCCACTTAGCAATCGCGTGCGCTTTTTACTGAGTAGGATTAGGTATAACTCACTCAACGTATAATATCTATGAATAGAGGAAATTAAGAATCGGTTGGTAAAAATCTAAATTTTGATAAGCCCCATTATTTTTTCGACAAAAAATCAAGAGACGGAAAAGACAATATTTTCATTATTACCGGGTTTTCTAAGATAATTAAAGATTGACAACAAGAATAACCACTGAAAAAGTTAGTTTTAAGCAAAATAAAAATCTGATTAAAATTCCGGACGAGCAACGAAGAAAGATTTGCCTTCAAAATCAAGAAGGCACTCGCTATTACGTTAATTGCTACTAAAAGAAGGTTTCGCTTGAAGAAAAGTGCCCAAGAAAGAGGAAAAAAAACAACAACTGCGAATCCAGAAATGGAAAAAAAGAGCGACGCTACGTGCCACCGGTAACTAATTAGCACCCTTATAAAAATCCAACGTCGAGACGGCCTCCATTTAATTGATTACACTTTTTTTTTTGTATTTTTGAGCCTCAATTCATAAATTCGCCTTTTCGAGTCGTAAATCTCGCAAGCAATAAAAAACAAAGGGTCGTTATATATAGGCTCGCGCGAGAAAAGAGGAAATCAAAAATACGGGCAATAATGCTTAATAATTGAGCGTTATGGCGTTCGGGAAACCTTTCAAAAAGATTGAGCGAGAGCCGTAAATGGGTTCTATTAAGAAATCGCGAGCGCGGGCGGCAAAAGGGCGGCCGCTGCTGCTGCTGCTCTACGGAACGTAAAACAGATGACTGCGGAAGCGACCGCCATAATGGCGGCAGATTTTGCGAACAGTGGTTATGTTTTAATAGAATTTACGGTTATTACGGTGGCGGAAAAGGGAGGCGAAGGATTTTTGGATAGGGCACCGTTGCCAGGTATTATGAAAATTATGACAATCTAAAGCTAAATCCGATTTAGGTACCTCTAGAAGAAAGAGGCCAGAGTGCCAACAAACATTGTGCCAGATTGTATACTTCTGGAGTTGACTTCGAGTGGGTACACTTCTAATTTTAATATAAGAGCAAGACGATATTCTTTGTTGTTGGGTTTTGTTCGGATGACCAGAGGACTGCCGACCTTCCTATCCATATTCACAATAACTCAGGCAATGAACATGTTCCTTATAAACAAAGACAGTTGAACATGACTTTAGCAGATGGTAAAACTACTCGAGTGGATGCTTATGTTTTTTGTGTCGGAATCGCATTGGAAGGCAGAATTCATCATACCGCATTCATTTCCATTCCTGAACATATCAACAGACGGACCCTTCTAGGCGCTGATTTTCTAAAATCTGCCAATATAGTGCTGGATATACCGAATAACTCAAAAATATAAGTTTGCTCCTGACCCATCAATCAACAACTCTGAATGCACAACAATTGACACTAACTATATGGCCTTGTCTGAACAGATGTCACTACGTGCAGATGAAGGGAAGAACTTGTGCCTAAAAGGTAAGAGTACTTTAAACAAACTACTCATACTAATGGAGATTTTTTCCAACCAAGTACCGTAAAGTTGGGTCACTTTGGTCCACTTTTGAACTTTACATTGTCATAACTTTTAAACCAAATGTTATAAATTTTTGGTCTTATTTTGTAGGTCTATATTAGTACTTTCAACTTTGAAATTGGCAAAAACCTGAAGACTTTCTAAATCCATTTTTTTTTTTTTAAATAGGGTGGCCAAAGTCAGACAACGAGGTTAGGTTACTTTGGCCATAGGTATAATCGCTAAATAGGTTTGTGTTGTTTTTTTAGGCTTTTGAGCATACAAGCATAGCCATCTCTTTATAATAAAAAGAACAAAATGTTTTATAATGGTTTTAATTGAAAGAACATTCTTTGGTAAAAAAATAATAGGAACTAACTCTGTTGATAGGGTAAATTCCTGCTTTTTCAAATCCACTTCTTAAATTTTCCCTGCCTGGTTGTTTTGTGCCTGGTTCTAATCAGGTGACGTAATCGTATAACGTCATCTAAGTCGATCTAAGTGACGTAATCATATGTCACTTTGGATAAGGGGACAAAAACGTCATTGTGAGGTTATCTGTGTGACGTCAGCTAGTGCCTAATTACCAACTAAATAGAACCGAATTTTCGTGACGAATGTAGTTCATCCAAGGATGAACCATAGTTCGTCTGTGACGTCATGAGTTTGAACGCTGGCTAGAAGCTGCGTCCATGCTTTTGTCGAACTATGTTCAATATGACGTCATGAGTTTCTTGCGAAAGTGTTTGAGTTTATGAAATCATGGAAGTAGTTCGTCGCGAAAATTCGGTTTATAATAAACATGTTGTGGCCAAAGTCAGACCAATAATAAAGATTTTCTATTGGGCGACTTTGGCCGCCCTCTAGCGGTACAACCTGCAATCCTAACTTTGCAGCGACTGCTCATAAACTTTCTTCAAGGTTGTATGAAGTCGCACTTTCACCTGAAAATCTTATATGTTGTCTAGTTATTCACCCATGAGTAAAGTTTTTGAAGGCGAAAATTGCTCGTTTTTTATTATTTTGCTTTATTATTTTTTTTCAGGAACTTAAATAGTTATTTACATTTGAATATCTCCGAGCACCTAAAAGGGCTATTTTCTACTCGCGTGCGCAAAGTAGTTACTTTGCACACTCATTTGCGTGCGCAAAGTTCAACTTTGCGCACGGAAACTCTTTGCGCACTCATTTTTCTTAGGCATAATTACTGTATTTATGCTCGATTTTTCAATGTTTTGATGGTTTCTGGGATAACCTAATATTCAAAAAGAAGGGTTTTAGCTGAATTTAGCGCTTAGTGAATATCCTATTAATTTGAACCACAGGGAACATTATTTTTTGACTTCGAATAGGCAACAATAATTATTCCATAGATAAATAATGCCACCATGCGTATCATGACATGGTGTTTGTCACTTCAGACTTTTGTGTTGCTGAGGCTGGGATAGCAACCAAGTACAAACATTTTCTCAAACGTCAGAGAAGCGTCGACAAGGCATCAAGAAATTTGAAAAATCTCTTCGAATCCTTTCACAATGGAGGAAGAACTCCCAGATGATGTTCTAGAAGCCGCTAATTTGGCAAACTTAGAGCTCCTGCCAGCGAAATCGAAAGAAAAGTATAAGAAGCAATATTATTTATTTGAAAAATGGTATGAAGAAAAAGGTGTGAAGACTTTGAAAGAGGAGGTATTGTTCTTTCAGCCAAAAAAATCGAAGATTTTTTCGAAAGAAGAAATTTCCACGTTCCTTAATAAGGCTTCAGATGATATATATCTTTTAATAAAAGTTGCCACTATTTTTGGACTCGCTGGTGCCTGCAGACGAGAAGAACTCGCAAAAATGAAGACAAGTGATATTGAAGACAAAGGCAATTTAATTGTGGTAAAAATTCAAGACTCAAAAAACTATACTTCACGTTCTTTCGCCATATCTGGAAAAATAAACGATGGAAAATATTTGCTTTTCTATCGGAAGTATACAGCCTCACGCCCATCAACAACACACCAACGCTTTTTTGTAAATTACAAAGAAGGAAAATGCACAAAACAATGCGTTGGGATCAATAACTTCGGGAAGATGCCTTCTGAGATCGCAGCATTTCTGAGGTTGCCGAATCCAACGCTGTACATTGGCCATAGCTTTCGGCGATCTTCCGCAACGTTACTTGCAAATTCTGGAGAGGGACTCACGGATATAAAGCGGTTGAGCGGCTGAAAATCGAGCACGGTAGCCGAGGGATACATTGAAGAATCAACTAGCTACAAAAAAGGTTTAAGTAACAAAATTTTAAACAGCAGTCCCAAGAAACCATATGAAATGCCCAGTTCGTCAAACGCTATTCGAAAAGTTGAAATACAAACTTATACCATGCCAACAGTGAGCAGCGAAGCATCATCATCAGCCTCCCCTTTCCTAGCTGTACTTTTTATATGAGTATTGTTAATAATAATAAATAATAATTTTCTCCTGTATTTGTGTTGAAATAAAGTTCCATTATTTATTTTAGAATTCTTCTTTTTTAAGACACTCGTAGAAAAAGTATTGTTCCTGACACTTGCGCAAAGTGTCTTTCCCGCACTCAAAGCTTATCCGAACTCCGCTACGCGTCGTTCGTCTAACTGCTTTTTCGTGCGGGAAAGTATCACTTTGCGCACTTGTTAGGAAAATAACTATTTTTTCGTCCAATATGATCTATAGAAACATTAAAAAATTACATTTGGGTAATTATTATTATTATAACGTAATTGTGCATGAATAAAACAAATATTGAAATATGGCCAAAGTCAACCCTAGTGGCTAAAGTCACCCAACTTTACGGTACTGAACCAACAACGTTTGCTGAACATTCTATTGATTTAATCGACGATATTCCAGTGACTGTTCCATCACACCGTATGTCAGAAACCAAGAAGCTAGAATTAAAAAAACAAATTGATGAGTTGCTCGCACAGGAAATTATTGAAGAGTGTGAATTCTCTTATGCTGTGCCTGTGGTGGACTACCGCAAGACGCCCAGAACGATACCCATTGCCTAGATCGATGATACCCTCCATGCAGCAAAAAGAACTCAGTACATGACAACGTTAGATTTGAGATCCGGTTATCACCAGATAACTATTAAGCCTAGTGATAGAGACAATACCACTTTCATCTGTCCTTTTGGGACGTTTTGTTACACACGAATGCCATTCGGCTTACGAAATGCACCCTCGACATTCCAAAGGCTGCTTCACAGATTCCATTCCGGCCTTCAGGATCTGAATATACTTGCATATCTTGATTATCTGATCATTTTTTCAGAATCGTATGTAGACAAACAGCTGCTGACATGAGAATGGAGCAACTTGAAGATCCGGAAGTGGCAAAAATTATCCAGGGTTTTGAAAACCCTAACCAACATAAGTTGTAAGATGTGGACCGAATGTGAATACCTAATGAATAATCGTCATGTTCCTGACCTAGAAGAAGAAGAGGCCAAACTAGTCGTCTCAAAGTCCAAAGAACCACAGATATCAACTCTCCTTTTAGTGGACACTATGGCGTTGAACGCATCTATCAGCCAATCGCCAGTAGGTACTTTTGGCAGGTATGCGTCGTAGTACAGCGTTTGTGAGTATAGTTGACTATAACCGAATTTTCGCGCGAACTACTTACATCATTACATCAACACAAACGCTTTCGCAGGAAACTCATGACGTCATATTGAACGTAGTTCGCTGGAAGTATGGACGCAGCTTCTAGTCAGCGTTCAAACTCATGACGTCACAGACGAACTATGGTTCATCCTTGGATGAACTACAGTCGTCGCGAAAATTCCATTTATGTCAGCAAGTGCATTGAATGTCGACGTTATAAGGCATCCAACCTTAAACCTGCAGGACACTTACAAACACCCGCCCAATCACAACGATTCGAATTATCTGTAGAACTATTTGGACCTCTACCTGAAACCAACGATAACTACAGATGGGTCCTCATAGCAGAAGATATTGAAGCATGTGCACGTTGCCTTTTGGACGAGGTCATTCTGCGTTTTGGTGTGCCAAGAAAAGTAATCAGTGACAATGGTGTACAATTTGTGAGTTTTGTCATACAGCAGGATGCCCAATGCCTTGGTTTCCAGCAATCATTAACTTCAGTATACCATCCAGAAGCTAGCCAGGTGGAGCGTAAGAATCAGGACTTCAAAACACAGCTTGCTATCATAGTTGCGGATAGTCCCACTTCATGGAAGGAGAAATTTTCCGCAATCCGTTTTGCAATGAACAGTGTCCCTTCCCAGGCAACTGGTTATAGTGCCGCTTACCTAACTTTCAGCCGAGAACTTAGAACGTCCGAGATCTACGAGCTATAGTAGATAATGAGAATTTTGTGTGCCAAATTATACCCTATCTCCAATCTCCAAACTTTAGGGCGTGAAGCGCGTGATTATCATGAAGCCCAACAGGACTATTCAAAGAAATATGCAGATAGACATCTACGAAAGGCTCCCGAATATCAGCATGGTGATAAAGTCTTACTGGAAACCCACACCTTCAGTAGCACTAAACAAGCCTATACGTCCAAATTTGCACCAAGAAGAGATGGCCCCTGTATCATTGTGAAGATAGTGACTCCCACTACCTACGAAATGGCTTCACCGCATGACTCTACCATTGTTCTTGGGAAATACCATTCTTCAGATTTGATGTCTTTCAGGATCAACCAGAACGAAGATCCACCACCAGTGCGTTCAATAAAAAAACGTGGTAGGCCTGCCGGTAGTAAGACGTGCACAGAAGATGATGAAGTACCGACAGTCAGAAGTCGTTGTAAAAATTTAGAAGAAGCACCTGAACAGATTCCTGACGAAATCCTGCAGCAAGACAATGAGGCGCCACGAAAAAGACGTGCCCAAAATCCAAATGCCTTTGTTGACAATATAAATTCACTTCCACTCACGGGACGTGTCGTGGCTTATGTAAGTCCAGCACGTAGATTCGCGGAGTTACATGTTACGATGTTGCATATTGTTCGTCGATTTTAATCTGATACTCGGACGGAATGTGAGCTGGTGTCTCCCTACATTAGAACGCCAATGGTTTCCTGACGTTACACCTGTTTTTGCCATATGAAACACCCCCTCGCTCCTCATACCGCAAGTATCAGTTAAAAATCGACGGACAATACCTACTACCTTCCCGTTCTCAACTAGACAAAATTATTTTGTCAGAATTGTCAGTACCTCTATCCACCTTAATAGACAAGTCAGATTCACTTATTTAGTTAAGTTCGGCAACAGCGTCGCGTCTTTAAGATGCACTTAACCAGATGATGTCCCGCCATCCCTTTAAAATTTTATTTCAACCCTGGAGGTGACACGGCCTTAGAGGCGATTAAAATGAGCTTTCGCCTTTGTTGTCTTGTAACGACTCATAATTTTATGATTCCGGGGATTTCAGCCCAGGAGCGGAACTCTGGGGCCCTTTAATGATAATTGGAAAGCCTTTTACACCAAGCTATTCGCACCTCCCTTTGTAACAAACGAGAGAATTAATTTATTTGATTTTTCTTGACGTTAAATTGTATGCGGAGAAGAATTTAATAGGTATACCATTCTAGATATAATAGGCTTGAAATCCATTGTGCAGATTGAGATTAATAATCTGCACAAAGTAATAAAGATTGTATTAGAGAGCAGAGATATTCCCCAGATAACGATGACACCCTATTTTTAGGGGAGTGAAGCGTGAGAGAATCATCGCCACTCGATGCTAATACAATTAACGTTATTGGCTTCGGTAAGTAACTTGAGCCACCCCACACGTGCCACATTCTCTCTTTGTATATTATAATTTGAGTGATTTGAGGGCAGGACTCTAAAAATCAAACTCATAAATGGTACGAGTACGTTCCTGAATGCGAACAGAGAATGAAGGAAAATCGTAATCTCTCAGTCGGGAAATGAAGCTTGCGGAATGCGCTCTATTGCTGCCATAAATCACGTGGGCCATTAGGCGCTTCGTACGGATTTTGTCGGTATTTCCAAATGGCATTCCGATTCTTTTTAATAATACACCCTTCACCGCTGACACGACAAATTAAGCAAACCGTAATAATTCATAGATTCAAATTCCTAACACGATAATCAATCAATCAATCAAATCTCGAAAACGGATAAAAGAGAAATCGAACTTCTTCTTGCCGAAGAATCAGTTTTAATGGAATCAAAACAGGCGGGCTTCCAATTACTTTATGATCGACCAAACTTCAGAAAATCGTAAAAAGTTTTTCTTGCTTTGGCAAAGTTTAATGAAAAATCCACTCTGCTTCGAAGCTGGAATAACACTAGAGTAACCGTCTGTGATGCTCTCGATACCGAATCAATTGACAGTGACGGAGAATATTTTTATATTATTTTAATCCAACTTATTGAAAAGTTACAAACTACAATAAAATATCTTGCAAATAGATGATTGAATTGAATATTTAGAAAAAAAAGATATTTTAATTATTATTATTGAGAGCTAAGTAGGTGTAGGTAGGTACGCTGCTGACAGTAAATTTAGATTGGCCCCTTGGCAAAATATTTTCCTTCGTAACCGGCAGATTAAAGTTTGTTCAGCACTCGCTCTAACCCGAAAGCTGAGATGGATTTGTTATTCGGTTCCGAGAATAACCCCGGAACGGTCTCGTCTCTCTATTTTCTTGTCTTGAAATTGGAAATTCATCGAAAACTGTGTTTGGTTGGATTTTTCACACAGGGCACAAATTTGGTGCTGACTAATACCCATTTCCACGATTGGACATTCCTCCAGCCAGAGGAGGAATTAATATTGCATTCCAGCGTTTCTCGAACCTCGAAAGGACTTGATTTACGATCTACAAAGTGTCCTCGTGCAAATTAACCTTTCGAATTTTTTACATTTTCGAGGGGTTAAATTGAGAATTCTCTTGTTGAACATCGATATTTTTTTCTTCACTTAAAAAATTCGTTCTCACGTTTCGTTCAATTATGCACTCCCTACTGAAGTAAAGGGACTTAATTGGCCATCTCCCTGAGGGCCAAAACCGTCACAGACATGTAACAATATCTGCTGCGGCCGGGATCGCTTGTCATACTCATCAAGACCTGTTACTGGGATTAAGATTTTGTTACTAATGTACTTTGAATTACTCCTACCAAGTTTTTATTAAATCAAGATTTTGACATATCATACACAGCGAAGAGAATCTCTACGTGATTTTTTTTTTTTTTTTAATAAATCAAGATTCTGTTACGTTTCGCCCGAGATTGGAAAATCCCTGAAGGCCGCGGCTGCCATTTATACGTTTCGGGCTGTTTCGCAATTGCCTCACGTTCAAAATGAGAGGCTCTATCAGTTGAGATGTTGCTGAAAGGAAATCATATTTACAGTAGCGACTCGTTGGAAAATAAATTCTTTGGGGAGCAAAGGAGGAGATTTCCAGTGCTTCCAGAAAAAAATTGTCCTTTTAACCCTGCAGTGGTGGCGCCTCTTTTTTAGCATTAGTAGTGGCGCCAAGTCTGAGAGACCCATATTCTTAAAAAATCATGGAATATTGGAGATAGATGAAATATTTAGACTGGAACCATTATTTCCCATTTTAGAGAGTGTTTGCTTCTATTTTATTGTTAAATGTGAAAATAATTTTTGTTTAGTAGTGCCAAAAATTGACAGAAACACAGAAGGTCCATAAACAGTGAACAATAAAACAACATGAAAAAGGAAATTTAAATATATCAGTAAAGACTTGAAAGAGATTCCTGAACTACTTTTTTTTTCTTAACTATAATCTACAAAACATATTTCGTATAAAATTAGGGTATTAGCTTACAAATGAGACACATAAAAACAGCATGTGATAAACAAATAAAGTTTTCGATTTTGACCATGTTTTTTTTGTCAGACAGAAACATCCTTTTCAATGAAAGTAGGAAATCGAGGAATTTATGCACTTAGTTCTGCTTCTGGTTTATCTTCACCATCTTGCTCCCACGATCGTTCCTCAATATTGTCTTCCTCTGCTTCAGACTCCTCATCATCAAAATTTCCCTCGGTATCAGTCTGTACTTCCAATAACATAAGCACTCGAGGTTAATCTTTTTCATAACTCATAATTAGGACAAATTCATAAGAAATACAATAATTGTACATATAAACTGAACTAACAACGGACTGGGAGGTGGAGTATTCTGAAACACACGGAGGTGGAAGTATTCTGAAACACCACCATCGGCAAATCACCAGCAGTGGCGCCAAGTCCACCAGACCCGAAACTATTACCAAGCCGCTCAATAAAATATTTAGCACATAACACTTATGACGTTCGCTAGTACACTACATTATAGGAAGGTACTGGAATGGCGAAGACAGCAAATTAATCCTCACACTTTTTATAAATTGGATTATGAAGCTCGGGCATGAGAGACTGAGCGCCACCACTGCAGGGTTAATGGTTCTTGATTCCCTTTTGGATTATTGGCGGCTAAATTTGGTTCTTGATTCTATTTCAGTTCTTGATTCCCTAGAACTACCCCGGTGCACTTATGAAATGGTACCTATATGCTTGACCTCAACAAATTAGCTTAAAGCTGCCACCACTCGTGTTTGATAGTTTTTAGTGTCCCTATGAACATACTAAAAGTCCTTGTCGCTGTGATTGGTGGAATATCCCCAAATCCAGCCCGCCATCTTCATTTTTCGTTCTTTTATTGAATTTGTACTAATATGTCGGACACTGTAAGGTTTATCAAAAATTGTCAAGAGACAAAAAAGTTTCTAAGTATGTTTTTTTTTCTGTAAGAGCGATGAAATATAACAACATTCACAAACTGTGGTAGTCTCTGCAGACCTCCAAATATTGAAATTATTACACTCACCTATGCCATTTCGGCTATTGTTGTTAATATCTTATTTACATATAAAGCTCTTTTTACGGATTTGGAAACGAACTGCAAGCCGTTGTCTAGTGTTCCAATAGACAGAGTTTTTGTAATAAATGGAGGCCACATACTTCACAAAGTTACCTATGCAGGGATTTTTGATGGCTATGATGGTTTTACCTTGTACTTAATTGTTGGAACAAATGCGAAGAACTAATAAATTATCTTGTGCTGATATTGTGATATCTGACTCAGTAGTTGCAACAGTAAATCAAGAAATTTTTTTGCAGTAACACCAACAATAAAAAAATATTTATTAAACTGTTAATAGAAAGCCTTTTGTCATCTAACATAATTGTAAAACACGCAGAAGCAGATGCAGATGTTTCAATTGTCCAAACATTCATGGTATTCACTTCATGGTATTACTGCTCTATTTTGTTAAAGATAACAACGTTTTTATTGTGATATACGTGTGAGTTTTGTAATCATTGTAGGTGGAAACCAACCTTTATACACTGCTTTGTCAACTGACAAGTAATACCTGTGGTGTCAGTTGGGTCGTCATAAAATGGTAAGTTGTCAATCATAGCCCCTTGTGTTAAGATGTATTTTCTAATCTGTTATTAAAGTTATGAACCTTCTATGTTTGTTTGATGCCTCATATACTTCCTAAACAACATACATAACATTTATGTTACGGCCCGAAAACCGAAGTCAAGCAATCAAAATTACCGAAATTTTACTTTTACAAGAAGCTTTAGGGCCAGTAGTAAGTGAAATTTCATTTATCCATGCAATTGGCGGTAGTGATACCACATCTGCAATGTATAAACAAGGAAAATTAAAGCCTATTAAAGTTCTAGAAGGCAGTAAAACTATTCACTCATTAATTTCTCTTTTCCAGAATGTAAAGGCAGATGAGGAAGAAATTAAAATTGGCGATGGATTTCTTTCACTTGTATATGGCAAAACTAAAATATCTAAGACGCTTAATGATTTAAGATTTCATAAATATAACAGCATTACCGCCCGTCAAAATTTAAAATCAAACTTTGAATTTGCGGGTACAGGTCAATTGCGCGCGGAAGGATACAATGCTGCTACCGATATCTTCGGTTTATAACCCAAAAAGGGGAGGGGACAATTGCGCGCGAAATACAAATTAGGTGCATACCTGGTAATAATTATCCCGGCACAGGGTTGCCAACATTAGTTTTCAATTTGCTTCCAAATAAGAATTCCCAAAGTTATTGTGAGGATTTTCAATTATTAAATGATTATTGTAAATCGATAGATTTGAATTTATATCCCAAACATATAGTAAAAGTCTGGGATTTTGAGAGAACCATCCATCTTACAGTCGTGGTTTAGAAAAACACAAAGCCTAGGTCTAGTTAGTGAATATCGTAATTTAGACTCTTAAGCAACCAGTTACGCTGGACTGCTGGACATTTGGCTTATTGTTTTTGGACCCGGCCGGAGTTGGCAATGTGTTTGCTAAAGAAGACATTTGAATTCATAAAAAGCGTATTCTATAAGTTTGTGACCAAATAAAATAAATGTTTCCTCTTCATACCATATGTTTTCCTTCAACTTTTTATAGTTTCAATAGAATGAGGTAGGTGCGCAATCGTCCCATGTTGTAAAAGGATTTCGGCGCGCTATCGGCCCTTGATACTATTGGTACCTGGAAAATTTTCAGACCGCGGCGCGCAATCGTCCATTGCCCGAACTTGCAACTCTTCCATCTACCTCAGATGCAGCCAAATATCACACAAGAGTCAGGGGAATAGGAGCTCCGTAATTCGTGATAAGTGCTAGTCTTTGTATGTTGGTATTTTTAACGAAACAGAGCAAATCCAAACTAGCTCATCCTCTTAATATTCTTTAAAAGAAAAATCAAAACCCTATATCGTTCGGCATTCTCCGGAGCTCAGCCTGTCTGCTCCCCAGACTCTTTAAAATATCACTGCTTAAAAGTGTATTACCAAATACAACAATGGTAAGGAAATAATCCTCTAGAATTTGGTTAAACATGCACGGTCGCGGGCTAGTTTTCGGAGAGTTTCATCCTAGAAACAAGAACTTTTCTTAGGTATCGAACAATTCAGCTAATCTGAAATTTTTGAAGGAACCACGAATGTGTCGAGTAGGGCTCAGATCTATTTTATATCCAGTTCACTTGAACGTTTTTCAAATTCCTATTTGTTGCCAAGATATTGAAGCAAACTAGGAAAAAGTGAGAAAAATCAAGATGGCGGACCAGATTTGGGGATGTTCCACTAATCACAGCAATGGGGACTTTTATGGCCGTTTCCATCAACTATTTTAGGGGAGCCCTAACGATAAGTATTCCCTAAAAAGACATTTTTACATGGAGAAATGTCAGTTTGAGGCTGCGTTAATAGCCGCCATGTTTAAATTTAGTTTTTGAAAATAACGACTGCGTCACTCTACACATAGGGTTCAATATTTTATTATTTGTCCAAAACAAAATCTGTTTGTCGGTGAAACACTTAGTGACAGAGAAAGACAAATATACAATTATGATGCTCCCAATGTAGTTTTTTTGCCGTGGCGCCATCTACTTGAAATTGCTTGAACTGTTTTCACCTTCAAAATTCGTTTTAAGGTCATCTCAAAAAATCCGCAATAATTTCCAAAATCCTTTGGCATAAACATTATTTGATATATTATCTACAATCTCTACAATTAGCTTTTTTTAGTTTTTCGTGGTTATCAATAAAATATGCTTTTCACGGATTCAAGCTTGATAAACATGCAAAAATGCAACCACCAACACATTTAATTGTTTTGGTGGTTGCGAACATGATTTTTAAATTAAAAAAAAAAGGCTGAATATCGAAAAACCAAAATAAGGAATTGTAGATAATCGATCAAATAATGTTTATGCCAAATTTAAGCCAATTCTGATGTGCCGTTTTTTTAAAGACCTTAAAACAAGTTTCGAAAAATCAACCAATGACAGTTTGAACATGGCGGTCATTAACGCGGCCTTAAGGCATACCTATCGTCAGGGCTTCCCTAAAATAGTTGGTGGAAATGGCCATTAGTATGCTCATAGGGAACCTAAAAGCTATCGAATAATGATGGTGGCAGCTTTAAGCTAATTTGTTTACCCCTGACCCCTAATTGCTCTGGACTAAACAATGATCTCGCAAATCAAGAGCCCCTACTAATCAAATATGAACAAATGTCGGCTCTTGATTTTTAGGCTAGTCAAAATAGGGGGTTGGGGTAGAAAAAATTAGTAACAAAATGATCTCTGCGGAAATGAGTAGTCAATAGGGTCCTTATTATTCCCTCAAAAATCGCACTTTGTCGCATTGGTGGAACTTGGAAAAAAATGGCCGCCATCTTGATTTTTTTGGAATTTATTGAATATTTCGTAAAGTATGCATTATATCAAAAAAACTCAAGAGGACTTTTTTGTGCAGAATCAAAAGTTACCTATAATGGGAGACCATCAGCTGCAAACGAAAAAGTAATTGACATTTATTTCATTTGGCAACATGGAATTTTTCAAAACATCTGAAAAAAACTCAAACGGGTATTATTTTTTTTTCAGACTTGAGAACATGCTTCAAACCTTTGACACCAAACTTTTCGATAGTTACTGTTGTTTTTTTTTAATCTCAATATAGGTATCTTTAATCCTCTACTAACAGGCATTCTTAAGTTTTATTAAAAAAAATCCATACATTTCGCGATTTTACCTAAAGTTCAAAAATTTCCAGATTTTTAAATAAATTAATTCCCAATAACTTTTTTGTTTTCCAGCTTATAGTGTTGAAATTTCTTTTATTATAAGTAACTTTTTATTCTCCACAAAAAAGCACTCTAGAGTTTTTTTGATATAATGCATACTTCACGAAATATTCAATAAATCCGAAAAAAATCAAGATGGCGGCCATTTTTTTTCAAGTTCCACCGATGCGACAAAGTGCGATTTTTGAGGGATTAATTAGGACCCTATCGACTACTCATTTTCGCAGAGATCACTCTGTTACTAATTTTTTCTACCTCACCTGCATAAATCTGCCTAGATTGACTATACTATTTCGTTTCAGTCTGTTACTGGCTTTTGAGATTCAGTCTTTTTACAAAAATTATTCAGTAAATCACATAAAGGGTGTAATAAAAATTTGAATATCAGTAGAGTAGACTGTTGTGGACCTCTCATAAGTTCCAAAACAATCCACTCATTTGTACTTATCACAAAAGTTGGCACATTATGTCACTAGTAAAGTAACATTGTCAGGCCATGTACGCGCCATGGGATTCCAGCTTTAAACCCCCTACAATCAACCCTTAAAATTTTCCAAAAAGTAACTAATAAGACACTTGAAATATTACAACGTTTATCTCAAAGTTTCTACAATGAACTCTGAAAATTTCCAGGAAACACTTAAGTTAGTTTTTGAGTGACACTACATATTTGCAAAAACTTTGTAAATCTTATTTCGATTCGCTTGAAATTTTAATGCCGCTTACCTCAGTCCCTTTAAAATAGACCCTGAAAATTTTCAACTAAGTATTCTTATTATTATTATTATTCTATTACCTTGAACATAGATAAAGTATGGATTTTGGATAGAAACTATGAACTATGAAAACATAGATAATAAATTGCAAGTCCTAATAGTTTGATCGGGCTCCCAATTCGACAAGATATAAATCCAGAAATTTTATTTCCAAAAAGTGAACATCTGCAGTACAAATAAGCGCAACAATATTGTTTTTTAATACCAGTTCGCCTCTTATATCTCACAACAAGACCGTTTAGAATAATCCCGGGGTACAACAATAGTTTAACCGGGGACAAAAAGCCACCCCCGTGTTCAGTCTGGGGGATGTTTTCGTAATCCGCCCCTCGGCAGCTGTTGATGTGCACTTGTTCCTGGAGCCACTCAGCCACTTGTGCGGCACGTTTCGTGTTTATCTTGAACAGGTTGCACAAGTGTTTGTGCTGCGCCAATTCGAGTGTTTGGTTATAATATTTTTGTTTATCGTTGGACAGTAACTTTTGTTAGAGAAACGATAATACAAGGGAAAATTGGTTATTGTAAAACATATCTATGTAATATTTAATAGTTATTTACATCACATTATTATACAAGTGCGTTTATGAACATGAATACAATTAACGAGTGTGAAAGATTAGAACGACGAGGTCGTAGACCGAGTCGTTCTAATCACACGAGTTTTGTGGTCATGTTTAAACGCACGTGTGATGTACAACTTTTTATCTACAAAGCGAGAAATAAGAATGTTTTTCCAATAGACCGATCTTTAGGCTGCAGGTGAGCGTTCAATGAGAAGCAAATTTGTTACAGGTTTACGTCATATTCTTATTCAGGGGCCAGTTCAGCATTAATCGTTCCTTCTTTCTTAGTAACGTGTAATTCGACAAAGAGCAAGTAATATGTAAAGTATTAGTTACATATTACTTGAACTCACCGCAGAATCGTTTAAGGTTATGTTAGATTATACTTGACATATTCCTTTGCAATTTCATTGAGCAATGTGGCCGGATGAAACATTTATCAAAATAAAAGTGCATACGATGTTCATCCACTTTGAAGCTCTTCTTCTGTCTGATTTAAGGTGTTGTAAAACACTTGACACTATATCACTTCTCTAATGTTATAATGATCGATTTGTATTGTCTACATTTGTTCTGCAGCAATATAATCTGGCTACATTGCAGCCCCCTATTGCGCGCGCATGTCATCTTTTATTACTTTCTAACTTGTATTAATTACAATTAAGCTCTCTTTTTCAAATCATGCGAGATAGGTCTATTATTTCCGTTTATTAGTAGTTGTCTACCTTCATTTTACCTTCACAGGTTTACTTATCAAATCATCAAAAATAGTTGTGTTATATTAGCCTATCCAAAACATGTGACTGTGACAAGCCAACAAAAGGTTTGTGGGCCTCTTGGCGGACATTTTAATTTAAGTTTGACAGCACATTGGTTAGTCGTCTTTCCAAAACATGTGACTTTGACAAGCAAACAAAGGGGTTGTGTGCCTCTTGGCGGACATTTTTATTTAGGTTTGACAGCATCTTGGATAGTCTAATAGATTCATTACCTAGTCCATAACACCACTAGTTGTGTTATGTATTCATGACCTAGTCCATAACACAACTAGTTGTATTATGAATCTCATGACATAGGTAACTCAAATATACTAGAAAAATGGTTAGGAAATGTAACGAAGTTACTATTTTTTTTCTTTCCGCTACCCGCCACTGACATACCGCATCCAAATCGATTTTCGGATCCTATTAGAGATACTATCGCCGCTACTGAATAACCCCCCTGCTTTTACGCCGGGAGTAGGTACCACCACGCCACCTGACACCGTTCCGTGACGACGCAACCAAAATGGGGAGAAGTACTCAACGAGGAGAAGAGGAAAGTTTGGTGGTATTAGATCGCCGACCACCGAAATACCCGGAAGAGAACCGCGGCGATTGTGACTTTCTTTTCTCCAAGTGAAAACGAAAAAGTGATTTCATTTCCTTGTTGAAAAGTGAATTTCATACCAGTATATAGAGTAAAAATCAAACGAGAAGAAGCCATTGACGTCATCGCTGACAAAGAAGGCAGATTTCCTTTTCTCTGGGTCCCTCCTATTTAAAGTGAGACAAACGATAACGCGTGTGGCTTCTTCTCGTTTGATTTTTAGTCTACCGTTAAAACGATCCTTTTGTCGCTTTCAAATAACTCAAAGGGTGGCGCTCGAGCAAATTCCACCGAAACCCGACCGTCCGTCCAGCGGAAAGCCAGAAGGGCCTTACAGTGAAAACTTCTAGATAAAAATATTTACTGTCAAAATGTCACAGTGCGCCACTGTAATTATTTCCTCCCCTGTCCTTATCAGTCCTTCCGTTTTTTTTTCCCATTTCGCAATTTTTAAAATGGACTTTTTTCTAATTAGACTCACAGCGAGAAAAAAAAAATTCTAATTATAAGAAACAACGAGAAGGACGTTAATTGATTTGGTAACAAGAAAAGAATGCCGGGCCGAGAAAAGAGGCGCTAATTATTATTTGAAACGGGGCGCACGGCTTATTTATTATTTTGATAGCTTTTACGTGCAAGCGAGGGCAAAGGGACAGATCTTACAGAAAAAAAAAATCACTCATGAAAATTACACCAATGAATCTTTTAGAGGGCTGATGTAAATTTTCCTCCCTTTGCTGACAATTATATCGGTCTTATTTAATAGCTAATAAAAGGTGATTGGGGCTGATGGGAGCTCCCTCGAATTCTTCTCCATATGAGGGCGCTACGCTAATAAAATTAAGATAGCAAATGGCCCGTTACAGTCAGTATCACTGCATATGTTACCAAAAATCCTCTATAGTTTATTCAAATTTCATGTGGAGTGAATCTATGTTTTTCTCGAACGTGATTGGTCAAAAGGCTATAAAATTGCTAGATATTTGATTACTGCAACAGAGGCGTAACAATTCTGATAGGGCCATAGCATAAGTACAAGTTTTGCACTTAAACTCTTTTATACACGCTCCTCTCTCGAGCACAAAACAACAATAAATTTAATTAAATTAATTTAAAGAGCTCCGCCGACAGGAAATCTCCTCTTCTCAAGAAGGCCAAGCAAAACGAAAAGGATCTCTCTCGCGCGCCCTATAACCCTTCTCCTTGACAAGCTCTTATTAATTGCAGGGGGCGGCTTACCAGTGAATTATTTACTAATTAGACAACAAGAAAGCTATAATTTCAAGAAGGGGGTGGCGTTTGCGGCCTTTGGAGAACTTTACTGGCCTCGATTAAATTTTATTTGATTAGAAAAAAATTCTTACCGGTATGTATATAGGTGTGCTTTTTCATATCGGATTTTTGGTGGAAACGTTTGCCGCAGTACTGGCAAGGGTACGGTCTCGTATCTGAGTGGATTAAAAGGTGCGTCGATAGGGTTGAGGATCTCTTGAAGGTTTTTCCGCATTGCTTGCATTCGAAGATTTTTTCTACGTTGTGTACAGCTCTGGAAAAAAAAAAGTTGGACATGAATTTTTGAAAACTTTGGATTATCATCGCTTCTATTGAATCACAGAAAACTGAAATTTCCTGGCAATTTTACCCCAGTTTAGGTCTACAAACCCTGGAAATTTGCTGTGTATTGACTGAGTTTTACCTGGTAGGCATTCGTTCAGTGGGAAATCAAAACTCAAAAGCTTGGAATAGACAAAATTTGATACAAAAAAAAAGACACTAGGAAAAAACTTAAACATTCTTAAAAATTTGACCATTTTTGAAGGAAACTCCGTCTCCAAAAAGTTAATGGCACTTAGAATAGCAGTTCTTCATTAATAATTTCGATTTTCAGTGACCTATCTCTTTGTAAATAGACACTAGACACTGAATAATTAGGTATTAGGCGTGGAAAGAATGTCAAACAGCCAACTGCGATTGCTTCGAAATAAGCTCGTTTCCGATACACATTCATGCCAACTGCAGGCCCTTGATATTCTTCACACATTCTAATCTAAATAGAGTCCATCAACCATCAATAAACAATTTTTATGTCTTTTAAAGAGTCATCAATAATTTTCAAATATACGAAATATTTTTTTAATATTAAAAGAAGCAAAGGTGAAATAATCTAGACCTGAATCATTCTCTCAGTTTTTGTAGTGATTGATTGATTGACCAAGATCCATTTACTCTCAAGACAGAGGCGGATACAGTGGGAAGCAGGTGGGGCAACTGCCCCCACCTTTTTAAAATAAAATAATAAAATTTAAAAAAAAAAACAAAACAAAACCATATTTTAAGTTTTATGAACATTTAGAAAGCTGGAAACCTATACAAAATTCACACTTTTGTCTTTGTCCCAAGAACTTTAACCTCAGACAGTATATCATTAATCGTTGAGTTGATGTATTGTTTTTTGTTTGTTCTAATAAATTAATATTCATACAAAATCAATAAGATTATGTACCATCGTCACCAAAAGTATCTGGGACACAAATAATGCATAATAATCTCCTGGACTAATTCTACTGTCATTCATTTCAATGCATTTAAATTATAGTTTGACAAATATTTGACAATAAAATTCATATAATAGGACAAGAGCTAATGTGATGCTGTCCCAGTTACTTTTGGTGACGATGGTACATGCTGTTTTTTTATATATTGACACCCCACCTCAGAGGAATAAAAAACTATAGAGTGAGCATACCAATCATAAATACGTTATTGTTTGTATGCCATTGACAACGCCCATTCTAAGCCGAAATTTCCTTAAATTTAGGGAAAAATGTATTTTTTCTAAAGGATTTCAACGCCGCTTTGTTAGAAAGCTTTCCACCAGCTTTACTCCACCTGAGTGATCATAGGCGTGCGGAATGAAGGTTAAATGGTGAAAATATTTCTATTTAGTGACAAAAATTAAGCAAATTAAAAAAAAATGTTCTGCTTCATTAGCAGAAACATGAAAACAAAACAGATTCTGGGGAACTTTTGATCAATAAATCTTTTTGATACAGATCTTAGGAAGTAGGTCTACTATCTAAAATGAAATAAATACAGCAGTGTTGGATCAATCAAATTCATGTTACATTACAAAATGATACAAAAAAAGGGTCCCTACGTCTGGTTATGAGACTACATTCTTCAATATTTGTTCCTTAGTTTCTGACACTGTTGAGGTCAGAGCTGTCAGTACTTCAAGTAAATTACTTGGAAAATGTATTTCAATTACTTTTTAGTATTTGAAGTACTATAATTCAAATACTTTTGTTTTTGGATATTTGTACTTGATTCTGCAATTACTTTAAAAAAAGTATTTGTATTTGGTACTTGCATTTGCCAAAAAAGTAATTCAAATACTGGGCATTTGTACTCAGAATACTTGAAATATTTCAAATACCCCAGAAAGTGAAAAGTAATTGAAATACCCCAGAAAGTAATTCAAATACTTCACAAAATGTGAAATTAACATGTCCTAATAAGTATTTTGGCATCAATGCGAAGTGTGGTTTGAGTTTGACGATAAATTCATACGTACAAAAACTTGTAGTAAAGGCAGATGAAAATATAGAGATTACAAAAAATATTTTAACAACAAACATATCAGACATCGAAGAAAATGCTACATCAGCAGATACGACTGACGATTTTTCTGAACTGGATGGTTCCCACTCCCCGAAAAGTTTTAAAAATAACAATACTTAAAAGAAATTACGAACTAGAAGTTCCTCAATATGCAGAGGATACCAGTATAGGTATAAAGTCCTTGGATAGGTTTCCTAGGTTTTGCCTCTTGAGTTGAAATATAATTTTTTGTAAAAGTTTATTTTCCTTAATAAATAGGTAGATATCTTAAAACAATCCCACTGCACTTTATTTCTTAATCAACCTTTTCTAGATAAATTTTAAATCGTTAAATTGAAAGTAACTACAATCTGCAACTGGAATCTTGGAATCTGGAATCTCTGTAGGTAGTACTTTTTTAGAGGTATTACAAGTATTTTCAGCATTCAATACAATTTTAAAAAAATCATTGAATAATTTGAATTCCTTTTTAGTGGGTACTTGAAGTACTTCTTAATATTTGAAATACATATAGGTATTTCAAATATTTAATTAAGTAAGTATTTGAAATACTTACAGAGTTTTTGAATTATTTTACTCGAAAAAATCAAGTACTAAATTGAAGTACTTGAAACTTGAAGTACTTTTTAAATTAAAAGTATTTAGTATTTGTACTTGCAACATAAATTTCTCGTAATTGATACTTGGTATTTGAAATACTATTCACCAGTATTTGTGACAGCTCTGGTTGAGGTAGTTGATGAGCACTGAGAAAGCACTGTCAGGCATTTGAAAGTACTCGGAGCATCAAAAATTCTAAAAAGGAAACATTTTAACGGAGCAATCCCTTGTTTTGAGAAGTAGGTAGGCGCATATACGATTACCACTGACTCTTATTTATCTCAAAACCGAAGAAAATCCTATGTAGCATCCTATACACAAATGAAAAATACGAACCCTCAGAAACAACTTTCTTGTCAAACACATGACTCTCCCGATTAACGATTTCAACCACAGGTTTGGAGGAACATCAGGATACATGGGGTACACTCAGTCCTTGGAATCTAAAATGATTTAATACCTAAGTGTTTTTGCCCTATCTGACAAATATTGAATTTTGAGCTTGGAAACTGAACTAGTTAAAATCACATAACCTTTTTAATCAGGATAATATTTTGTATCTTCTTTTTGGATTATAAAATCATTCCAATTCATTTTTTGTAGTCTGCATAATATAAGCAATAATTCAATATTTTTTGTTATTACAAACCAACTCACACTACTTTTGTTTTTGGAGGAGACTGGAGACTCTGTGACTGAAGAGTCTGAGCTGTCTGAAATGGAAATTAATGTAGCTAATATGTAGAATTTATATCAAATATTAAATAACCAACTTACTTTGAAGTATTGAAAACATTGGAAACAGGTGAAGAATCCGAACCAGATTTCAAATATCTAAATCCATTAGGCCTAGTGCATATATCATTGAGGGTAAAATGATCTGAGCACACATCAGGATTTATTATTATTGTACCTATCATTCACAAAAATGGTTAATGTTGAGTAGCTGAGATCTAGATATTAAGCTAGACTTCGCCATTTGAGATGTAACTAATTAAGATATCAGTTTATATTAGTATTAAGAAATTTTGTAAAAAAAAATTTTTTTGTCTGATAATTTAAAATCTCAATAAAGACTATTATTATTATTATTATTATCAGCGATTTTGGGTAGTCGCTTATTTTCTAATTTCTAATCCTAGAAAGCAAATTCATATACGCCTGCGCTCTGGATTTGTTGGAATCCTACAAAGACGCATATTTAACTTTAATCAAGCATAAGGATTATAATTATTCTGCTTGGATCTTTCCTATAGAAGTTCATAGAAAAAATTATCAAAATACCTTTCAGTAATGTAATAGGTATGTTTTTATTTGATACATAATCTCATCTTTCCAAATAATTTCCTCAATCTTGGAACAAATTTGATATTTTTCTGGCGAAGTAGGTACATTATATCCTATTCTACGCCACTGCTTTGCTATCATAATATAACCCCCTACTTACCTATGAAATGAAATTTCCGGGTTCAAATAATCCAATTTTTCATACATTTGCCACTGTCTAACCATATTGCTGTATAATATTAGTCTTAAAACACACAAATAATTCACTCTCCAAACATAAAATATCAGAAAAACCTCACAAAAACGATTTCACGATGCTTTCTAACAAAAGGCAACAAGGCACAATCAAACTGACGTTAACTGTCAGCTTTGACGCCGTTTTACTATGCGATGTTGTCACGTTGAAAAATAAATAAGGATATTGAATAATAACAATATTTTCTAAGCTCCTTTTTTACTAAAACAAAAAAACTTGAAATCATCAAAAATCTGCATTGAGGAGTTTTTCTAGTTACTCAGTTTATTTGCACTTTTATTAAATTTAAAAAGGCATTTTTTCCCTATTTATTCGATGAGAAGTCCAATAAAGGTTTTTTCCAAAATATACTTGGCAACGTGTTGATTCGTCTAGGATGGCGTTTAGACTTGATCGTTTAGACTATGCTTTCTCACTGGCACCTCGTCAAAATGTAAATAACGTCCTCTATTGTTTTTTATTCCTCTGAGCACCCCACCTACCCTACAGTCTTTACCTTTACAGGTAGATGAAATGTGTAAATACAAAAGTTGTACAGTATTGGCTAAACTTTTAAAATCCATAGTCAAAAACAAAAATTGAATGACAGAAATGTGAAATATTGCATGCTTCCAGCTTTTTTAAAATGGGATGCGCTATATTTGGTTCTATATTCTTGAAAAACACAATTTCCCGATTCCAAAACTATATAGTTTGTCTATATTCAGTTGAGCCGTCTCCAACATATTTGGTTGTAAAAATTTTGAAAATACTAGAGAGATATTGCAAATCAGCCTTAATAAGGCTAAAACCTTATTTAACACGATAGGTCATTTCCTTACTTCGAATGACAAGTTCAGATATTGCAAATTTCCAGAAACGACTGGGAGTTGATGCCTTATTTCTAACCTGAAAATCTTGTATTTTTGTTAATGTTTATTTTTTAAATTTTGAACTTGAAGTGTTTTCTTTCTGATGTAGATATATGCTTAGATATTTTGAAAATAAGAAATTATTTGTTCAAAATATTTATATAGTACATGTGAAATCGTAGAACAGTGGCAAGAAAATGACACAAATTCTCTAAGCAAAACCAGTTCATCTGGTTCATCGTTATGCGTAAACCTTGAGGTTGTTTGTTTGGTTGTGTGGATCGGGGCCATTCGGGGCAGCACTTCCTGCTTTGGGGCGTTCGTTTGTGAGCTTTTTATATGGTTTATCTGCCATAATCTGAGAGATTACAGCTTAGTTCAAGTTAGTGCGATACAAACAAACAAACCTTTAGTCTGCCTCTTTTCTGTGCTTCGATGCTGTTTTGATTTTGCCCCATTTCTCAAAGTTTGGAAAAAAAAAAATTAAGAAAAGTCAAAATTTGTTGTCATGAATCTGAACCTATGGTTATAAACACAAAATATAACAAAACTCAGTTCACGATTCCTACCGATCATCGCCGATAAGGCAAAGATAAGGCAGGTCTTTTCTCCTGAATAAGGCAGATCCTTATCCTTAATAAGGCTGTCCTTATTACAAACGGAAACTGCGCATGCGCAGCTGTCGAAATAAGGCTTGCCTTAATAAGACAAGCACTTGCAATATCTCTCTACTATCAGAGAAACCAAGTACCTCAAATTTTACCTGCAGCTTTCACCTGTACAGGTAGAATGGTTCACAAAATCCAGTAGAAGGATAGTATTTTTACAATTTTTGGAGCCAAATATGAGAGATTGCTCAATCAAATATCTATCGGGGTATTATGCTCTTCAAGAATATAGAATGAAATATAGGGCGTCCCATTTGAAAAAAGCTGGAAGCATGCAAAATTTCACATTTCTGACATTCAAATTTTATTTCTGACCATGGTTTCTAAAAATTCAGCCAAAACTGTACAACTTTTGTATTTACACCTTTCTTTTACCTGTGAAGGTAAAGGCTGTAGGTAGAGTTCCAATATTTAAAAAAAAAAACCTGTACAAATAAATAGATTATTGCAAAACTTACTACTTCCGCAGCCATCTACTCATCAATATACTGTTGAACTGTTCAAGTAAGACATTCACCTGAAACGTATAGTTTTCAAACTAATGAGAATAACTCACATTTGAGTGAGTCAGTTTAGTATCGTACTTGAACAACATATTAATGAATAGATGAATGCGGAACTCGCTGCGCACGTCCCGCAGAGGTCCACCCATAAGTTCCGCAAAAATCCACTCGTTTGTACTTGAATAACTTGTTACAATATATTACTAGTTTGATAAAGTAACATTACTAATTGCTGTTGAATGGCGAATTGACAAAAAGTGGATAATCTTACAAATTCTGACTTTATATAATAAGTTATTGTTCAAATAAGTATAAATAAGTGGATTGTTGCGGAACTTATAGGTGGACCTCTGCGGGACGAGCGCAGCGAGTTCCGCAGCAATCTATTCACCAATATACTGTTCAAGTAAGACATTCACCTGAAACGTGTAGTTTTTAAACTAATGAGAATAACTCACATTTGAGTGAGTCAGCTTAGTATCGTACTTAAACAACATATTAATGAATAGATGAATACAAAAATGGTTTCTTGCATCTGATAGGGCCAGTATACGGAATTTTATATGATTTTGTGTACTGGGTGACGATGGAGGCGCGTGGCCCCATGGAAGGGAGTGTTTGTTGGCAGGATTCTGTACGTGTGCTTGTGGTGTAGAAGGTAAAATTTAATTTATTAAAAAATATAAAATATAAAACTCAATCAATAATTGCTATTTTTTGCACCATTGGCATATGTGGGAGATTTGTTGCGAGGCATGCACTTTTGGTGGGCGATGCGTTTGTTTTTTTGTCGCACAGTACCTATATAAATAAAAATTGTATAACATAGTAAAATTGTTTATTGTACCTACTTATGAAAATGCATTAATATAACAAATAAGTACCAAACTCAAATTGTGACCCATAAACCCAAAATATGACTATTCATGATAGTGACATTTAAACCCCGACTGTGACGTAGTGAGTAGGATTAAGTAAAAATAGCACTAACAAACAACTTAAAGTTGTTTCTGTGCTTACTTGTTTATTTTCTAAGGTAGATTGTAGATTTCAAGTTATATTTTACCATTTGTTATTCGAAAATAAACTATTATTATTATTATTATTATTATTATTATTATTATGACTGCGGGACGAGCGCAGCGAGAGGTCCACCCATAAGTTCCGCAACAATCCACTCGTTTCTACTTGAATAACTTGTCACAATAAATTACTAGTTTGGTAAAATAGCATTACTAATTGCTGTTGAAAGGCGAATTGACAAAAAGTGGATAATCTTACAAATTCTGACTTTATATAATAAATTATTGTTCAAGTACAAATAAGTGGATTGTTGCGGAACTTATGGGTGGACCTCTGCGGGACGAGCGCAGCGAGTTCCGCAGCCATCTACTCACCAATATACTGTTGAACTATTCAAATAAGACAATCATCTGGAACTTGTAGTTTTTGAACTAAGAAGAATAACTGACATTTGAGTGAGTCAGTTTAGTATCGTACTTGAACAACATATTAATGAATAGATGAATGCGGAACTCGCTGCGCACGTCCCGCAGAGGTCCACCCATAAGTTCCGCAAAAATCCACTCGTTTGTACTTGAATAACTTGTTACAATATATTACTAGTTTGATAAAGTAACATTACTAATTGCTGTTGAATGGCGAATTGACAAAAAGTGGATAATCTTACAAATTCTGACTTTATATAATAAGTTATTGTTCAAATAAGTATAAATAAGTGGATTGTTGCGGAACTTATAGGTGGACCTCTGCGGGACGAGCGCAGCGAGTTCCGCAGCAATCTATTCACCAATATACTGTTCAAGTAAGACATTCACCTGAAACGTGTAGTTTTTAAACTAATGAGAATAACTCACATTTGAGTGAGTCAGCTTAGTATCGTACTTAAACAACATATTAATGAATAGATGAATACAAAAATGGTTTCTTGCATCTGATAGGGCCAGTATACGGAATTTTATATGATTTTGTGTACTGGGTGACGATGGAGGCGCGTGGCCCCATGGAAGGGAGTGTTTGTTGGCAGGATTCTGTACGTGTGCTTGTGGTGTAGAAGGTAAAATTTAATTTATTAAAAAATATAAAATATAAAACTCAATCAATAATTGCTATTTTTTGCACCATTGGCATATGTGGGAGATTTGTTGCGAGGCATGCACTTTTGGTGGGCGATGCGTTTGTTTTTTTGTCGCACAGTACCTATATAAATAAAAATTGTATAACATAGTAAAATTGTTTATTGTACCTACTTATGAAAATGCATTAATATAACAAATAAGTACCAAACTCAAATTGTGACCCATAAACCCAAAATATGACTATTCATGATAGTGACATTTAAACCCCGACTGTGACGTAGTGAGTAGGATTAAGTAAAAATAGCACTAACAAACAACTTAAAGTTGTTTCTGTGCTTACTTGTTTATTTTCTAAGGTAGATTGTAGATTTCAAGTTATATTTTACCATTTGTTATTCGAAAATAAACTATTATTATTATTATTATTATTATTATTATTATTATGACTGCGGGACGAGCGCAGCGAGAGGTCCACCCATAAGTTCCGCAACAATCCACTCGTTTCTACTTGAATAACTTGTCACAATAAATTACTAGTTTGGTAAAATAGCATTACTAATTGCTGTTGAAAGGCGAATTGACAAAAAGTGGATAATCTTACAAATTCTGACTTTATATAATAAATTATTGTTCAAGTACAAATAAGTGGATTGTTGCGGAACTTATGGGTGGACCTCTGCGGGACGAGCGCAGCGAGTTCCGCAGCCATCTACTCACCAATATACTGTTGAACTATTCAAATAAGACAATCATCTGGAACTTGTAGTTTTTGAACTAAGAAGAATAACTGACATTTGAGTGAGTCAGGTTAGTATCGTACTTGAAGAACATATTGAAGAATAGATGGCTGCGGAACTCGCTGCGCTCGTCCCGCAGAGGTCCACCCATAAGTTCCGCAACAATTCACTCATTTGTACTTGAATAATTTATCACATTATGTTACTAGTTTGGTAAAGTAACATCACTAATTCCTGTTGAAAGGCAAATTGACAAAAAGTGAATAGTCATAATCTTACAAATTTTGACTTTAAATAATAAGTTATTGTTCAAGTACAAATAAGTGGATTATTGCGGAACTTATGGGTGGACCTCTGTTTGCAGCCATCTACTCACCAATATACTGTTGAACTATTCAAATAAGACAATCACCTGAAACTTGTAGTTTTTGAACTAATAAGAATACTTAACTGACATTTGAGTGAGTCAGGTTAGTATGAACAACGTATTGATGAATAGATGACTGCGCGGAACTCGCTGCGCTCGTCCCGCAGAGGTTCACCCATAAATTCCGCAACAATCCACTAGTTTGTACTTGAATAACTTGTCACATTATGTGTGGATTCTAAAAATTCAGCCAAAACTGTACAATTTTTGTATTTACACCTTTCTTTTACCTGTAAAGGTAAAGGCTGTAGGTGGGCTGTCAATATAAAAAAACACCCTGTATATCCTGTTCACAATCCGATGTCCACAGGTGCAGGTAAATTTATCACCTTTCCGTATCAAATAGCATTGAAAGGTGATTTTACCTGTATCTACCTGTGGACATCAGATTGTGAACGGATAATACCTACCTATTCAAAATCACCTTATTTTCCTATATGTATAGTTCCCCCATTCCCATATTTTTATGAAACATTCCTTCGAAAAACCGTATCTTGCACAATGCGCTGCCAAAACTAACCCAAACTAACCCAATCTGGCTTACTTTAACTTAAACTGCCCCCCCCCCTTTCAAAAGGCCTGTATCCGCCCCTGTGACTCAATCAAGATAGGCACGATATAAACATTCAACTTTCAATAAACATTAAAACATCAGAAATTATCACTTACCGATGTTGACTCAAACTAATTTCATGTCCAAAAGTCTTATTGCAAAGTTCACAAGCGAACGGTCGTTTACCATTATGCGATCTCCTGGCGTGCACTTCCAATCCATGCGGCGTTGAAAACATTTTTTCACATTTGATACAAGAATAAACGTCGCCCACCGGCATCATGCCAGGCCTCATCAGCAAATGATGATGATGAGGATGCATCGCGCTAGGATTGTTCATGAAATGATGTCTCAGCCTGTAAATATCTTCAGCCGAAGGCGTTGCCGGGTATTGAGCACCCGACTGATTACTACTGGCCATCGCAGCCGCCATCGCGCTGAAGTATAGCGACGTTGGTGTTGGTAGGAAGCTTCTTTCTTCTCCTTCTTTTGGCTGGTATAAGCTTGGAGGGAAAAATGAAGGATGTACGAAGCCTCTTGGTAGAAATGTAGGAGAGTATTCGGGAGAATTTTTCTGTAAGGATTGGGCATCTTTCATGAGATCAACGAAAGGTGGGTAAAGGTAAGAGCGGGTAACTGAAATGGTTTCCTGATAGCATGGAGGCGTTTTGAGCTTTTTTGATGGATTATCTGGTCGTAGAAGGGCGCTTACTGAAAAAGCTTCACTTTTTTTGCTGGTTGGAGAATCCACCACTTCTTTTTGGATGTCAGTGACTGATGATGGACGAGGTGAATCTCTGTTGGTAAAAAGAAAGTTTTAGTCAACTTTATTACTATCACTATTACTAGGGCTTATAGATTTTGAGTGTTTGTTTTGGTTTAAGCACTTTGCGGGAACTGACTATTAAGTTTTGCCTTGAATACTAACACTGAAGTAGCACTAACTGTGAGAGGGCAAAGATTCTACTTGGTAGAAAGTTTTCCCTACACCCTGTGAAGTAGTTTTTTGTTTTTAGTTTGAAACTGTGACCGGGGAGTCTCTGGGTCTCTGTTCAAGGCATAAAGGTGTCTAACTGTTTGAATGTTGTCGTGGAGTGTTTCGTAAGTGGAGATAAGAATGATCTACATTGTCATCAGAAAGGATTTTCTCCCAGTTGATTTGCGATATTTCATAATTCATGTGTTTCACTCTATGTACTGTTATTTTTGAATCTCTGTTAAGAAGTCCTGCTTGCAATGTCAGTTTTAATAGTTCGTGGTATAGACTAGATTTTGGTGTAGACCTAAGTTTGTTAGAGTTTCCTTTAAAAGGACTGCTTCATCCCTGGGAAAGGTTAAAGTCATTCAGGTATAATAGGATTTTGGTGGTTTATAGCAAGGCTGAGTTTCAGTCATTTTTTAGCAGGGAATCATTTTGGTCGGTACACACAAACTAAAACGAACGAGAAATTTCTAGAAGTTATGTTCATTACCAGTATGTTAAATGTTTCCACAATCAAAAAAAATAAATTCTCACCTGAATGATGGTGAATTCGTTCTAGATCGCGGAGGTGAATCCACCTCCAATTCGGGACTAGTACTGAGTGAAGGTCTGTTAGGTGAATGATCCCAGGTACTATTTCTCGGCGATGTCCTCTCGTCTCCACTAAAGCAACTGCTACTTTCCTCTTTTGGACAATATTTGGTGTTGTTATTGTTAACCGATTCATCTTCATCGTCTGATTTCGACACTAGACGATTGATCCCAAAGGAAATAGGCTCTGAAACAATGTTAAAAAAACCGCTTGGTACATGGAAAAGCAATTTGCTTGATCAAATAGTAATTAAAGCGAGCAAATTGGACGTTATTATTGTAGGAAATAACGTTCGGTTTAAGGCCCGAATCAAAATGGAAATGACGTCCGTACCAACCAAAACAATCATGGAAAATCTCTGAAAACAGGCACACGCGTATTTGCTCTGTACAATTTCCAATCAAATATGTGTTGCTTTTACCTTTGGAACAATGCAAAAAGGAATAACAGAATGGTGAAATTTTTGAAATAATTTTTAAATTCATATAGAGAATAATTACTATCACTGTTCCCAATCAGACAAAGAATGTCCCGTCCTTCTACGATAATTATCAACAGTGGCGACACATGATTTATAATTTTTATCGTTTTGTTTGAATTTCACAATTCCGTGTCACTCGGGTCACTGTTATTTGTACAATCACCCAGTTTGCGTGATTCTCTACCGCCAGGTATTGAGTCAATATTAGAAGACAAACATCACAAACATGGACAACCTTATGGCCTTGTTTGCTCGAACACAATGATTACAAACGCAATAATAATATTTCCTAAATCAATGTCGTCGCCAAAGAAAATGAAAATCAAGAGAGTCCAATAAATAGTCTGTCGGAGCGGATAGAGCGGAGCAATTGTCTGGATAACCTTTCAAACAATTAATTAAATTGGTTGGGTCGCTGGTCACGGGGGCGCCACTGCGCGGGGGGTCCACTTGATTGAGTCTCCGTTTTCCGGTTTTGTCACTTGAACGGAAACTCTTTTATTAGATCGAGAAGTGGACTCGGGGATTTTATTGAGGATAGAGCAGAATTTTGGTTTAGATTGAGTTGATATAAGTATTGTTGACCTTTATTTGTAGCAACAATCATTTGCCAATAAATGGAAAAAATTGGGTCTTAAAAGATTCAATTGTTCTGGCAAACAATTATTAACTAAACAGTTAATTAAGTAAAATGTTTCCCTTAAATCAAACAAAAAGTAATATTTTACTCAGACGTTATGTGGGTGTAATTACAATCAAACACTTCATTATTAGCCGAAAGCCTCTAGAAGTAATATTTTCATTTTGCCATAAAAGTGATTAATGAATATTACACACGGGCGTCCGACCATACCGTCAGGCACCTTTATTTACTTATCAATTTTCAATAATTATTTCATTTTGATTGATTATATTTGACTAATTTGGAGTTTAGGTTGGGTCGCAGGACGTAAATTAGTAACGGAGTATGAAATAATAATTATTGATGAGCTCAATTATTCTAGTTTTAACCTTCTACAATTATTGCTGAAACCACCAAACAGAAATATATATACCTAGATAAAAGAGAAGAATTGATGAAAAATGTGACATATTATGAGCTTACTTTTGTTCTATTCTTTGGAAAGCTTTCCTAGGCCTTTATTGATATTATTTCTATATTTTTTTCCAGAGGTTTTATTAGTTTTTATCAATTCATTCTTTGCTCTTTTCCTCTTGACTTGAATCGACAAATCAACCAACATTTTGACCCTGGATCTTTGGGACCTCTCGAACTCGATACATTGTATTCATTGTATTATTGTATGATTCAAAACAGAAATCTTTGAAAAAACGCAGTTTTATTCCTGGAATTATAAGTCCAAATGAGTTAGAATTTTCAGGAATCATAGTCCTTTACTATGATATGAATCGCTGAAAATTTCAGCTTTCTATCTCTAATAGAAAAGAAGTTATGATATTTCAAAGTTTACAAAAATCTAAATCCTGAGGTAGTAGCTACCTTAGTACTAAAATAAAGAAATTTCAGATTTATTTGTGCTGAGATTTTGTGTTCAACTGATTATTTGGGACCCCCCAAACTATACTAAATTATCATGAGATCTGAAGCCGAAATCTTTAAAAAAACGACGTCAGAAGAATTGATAAATTCACCCCAAATTGCCTAACACGATTTTATTTTTTGAACTATAAGTCCAAATGAGCAGACATTTTCAGGAATTGTAATATTTTATATAATATATAATAATATCCTCGACTGGGATAAGAATCGCTGAGAGTTTCAACTTTCCATATATAACAGAAAAGAAGTTATGACCTTTCAAAGTTTTCCAAAATCTAAATCATAAGGTAGCTACCTCAGTACCTACTAAAACGATGAAATTTCAATTTTTTTTTTGTTGAAATTTTGTGTCTTAACGGTCCTTTGAGATCCCTCAAACTTCATACACTGAATTATTCTGAGATTTGGAGCCGGATTCTATGAAAAAAGGTACTCAGAATCAGAAAAATTGAAAAACTGAAAAATCATGCCAAATTGCTTAACACGACTTTATTTCTGGAACTATAAATCCAGATCAGTTGAAATTTTTAGGGATTGTAGCGGGATAATAATTTTTATCCATAATAAAAAAAAGTTACAACCTCTCAAAGTTTTCCAAAATCTAAATCATACCTATACCTACCTACTAAAACGATAAAATTTCCATTTTTTTTTTTTTTTGAAATTTTGTGTCTTAACGGTCCTTTGGGATCTCCCAAACTTTATACACCGAATTATTCTGAGATTTAAAGCCGGATTATATGAAAAAAGGCACTCAGAAAAATTGAAAAATTGATAAATCACCCCAAAGATTTCCATGTACCTATATATTGTCCTATCTATAACGATAGTTTATTATAGGTACTCAGTTATCTTCCAAAAGGTCTATGGGTTTCAATAAAATTTTTAATTAGTTTACACTATAAACCAAGAATCTATAATTTTTCTACAAACGTCACTAAAAGTGTCATTTTTAACAGATGCTGTCAGTGTCTAAAATGCCATTTTATGAAACTGGTGTTAAAAGTGATTACTTTTAGCACTAGTGCTAAAGTAATCACTTTTAGTGCTTTTATAGAAAAAATAGTGTATGATATTCGTGCTAAAAGTGATTTTATTTGGTTCAAAGGGATGGAACACTCCGCCTTCGGCGTCCTATCCCAAACTTCCCTTTTCACAAAATAAAATGTCACTTTTAGCACTTATATCATAAATAACTATTTTCTACTACCGCGCGTAAAGTACTCACTTCATGCACTATTCAGCAGACGTAAAATGCCACTCACGCACTAGTGCGTAAAGTAATTGTATGCATGTCAACTATGTAAAGTCAATATCAATTTCGAAAACGAGCTCAAAAGCCAAAACCGGGATTATGAATTACAAAATTCAAATTTTAAATATTCCTGTTTCCTATTGGGTTGATTTTGTTTCTCAAGAGTTTATAATTCAGGTCAAACCATGGGCTGACCCAATCCATGAGCCAGGAATAGACAAAAGTTGAATTGTGATTTTGAAAACTTTAATTTCAAATTTGTTCTTTTCTTGATTGGAATATTTTCATATCTTAGAAAGAATTCGACCAATCGAATCATAATGAGCTCACCCAATCAAAAGCCGAAAGCTGGATTGTGAATTCTAAAATTCAAATTTTGAATATTCCTGGCTTCTGATTGGGTTGATGATGTTATATCTTAAGAGTTCATAATTCAGATCAAATCATAAGCTGATGCAATCCAAGAGCCAGGAATGGACAAAAGTTGAATTTTGATTTTGAAAACTCAAATTTGTTCTTTTCTCGATTGGAATATTTTCATATCTTGGAAAGAATTTGATCAATCAAATCATAACGAGCTTATCCAATCAAAAGCCGAAAGCTGGATTGTGAATTATAAAATTCAAATTTTGAATATTCCTGGCTCCTGATTGGGTTGATGATGTTATATCTTAAGAGTTCATAATTCAGATCAAACCATAAGCTGATTCAATCAAAGAGCCAGGAATAGACAAAAGTTGAATTTTGAAAACTCAAACTTCAAATTTGTTCTTTTCTTGATTGGAATATTTGCATATCTAAGAAAGAATTCGACCAATCAAACCATAACGAGCTCACCCAATCAAAAACTGAAAGCTGGATTGTGAATTCTAACATTCAAATTTTGAATATTCCTAGCTTCTGATTGGGTTGATGATGTTATATCTTAAGAGCTGATAATTCAGATCAAGCCATAAGCTGACCCAATCCAAGAGCCAGGAATGGACAAAAGTTGAAGTTTGATTTTGAAAACTCTAATTTCAAATTTGTTCTTTTCTTGACTGGAATATTTTCATATCTTGGAAAGAATTTGATCAATCAAATCATAACGAGCTCACCCAATCAAAAGCCGAAAGCTGAATTATGAATTTTAAAATTCAAATTTTGAATATTCCTGGCTTCTGATTGGGTTGATGATGTTATATCTTAAGAGTTCATAATTCAGATCACAACATAAGCTGACCCAATCCAAGAGCCAGGAATAGACAAAAGTTGAATTTTGATTTTGAAAACTCAAATTTGTTCTTTTCTCGATTGGAATATTTTCATATCTTAGAAGGAATTCGATCAATCATATTGAAACGAGCTCACCCAATCAAAAGCCAAAAGCTGAATTATGAATTTTAAAATTCAAAATTTGAATATTCCTGGCTTCTGATTGGGTTGATGATGTTATATCTTAAGAGTTCATAATTCAGATCAAATCATAAGCTGATGCAATCCAAGAGCCAGGAATGGACAAAAGTTGAATTATGATTTTGAAAACGTTAATTTCAAATTTGTTCTTTTCTTGATTGGAATATTTTCATATCTTAGAAAGAAATCGACCAATTGAATCATAACGAGCTCACCCAATCAAAAGCTGAAAGCTGGATTGTGAATTATAAAATTCAAATTTTGAATATTCCTGGCTTCTGATTGGGTTGATGATGTTATATCTTAAGAGTTCCGAATTCAGATCAAACCATAAGCTGATTCAATCCAAGAGCCAGGAATGGACAAAAGTTGAATTATGATTTTGAAAACTCAAATTTCAAATTTATTCTTTTCTTGATTGGAATATTTTCATATCTTAGAAAGAATTCGATCAATCATATCAAAACGAGTTCATCCAATCAAAAGTCGAAAGCTGCATTATGAATTTTAAAATTCAAATTTTGAATATTCCGGGCTTCTGACTGGGTGGATGAGGTTACCTATATCTTAAGAGTTCATAATTCAGATGAAACCATAAGCTGACCTAATCCAAGAGCCAGGAATAGACAAAAGTTGAATTTTGATTTTGGAAACTCAAATTTCAAATTTGTTCTTTTCTTGAATGGAATATTTTCATATCTTAGAAAGAATTCGACCAATTGAATCATAACGAGCTCACCCAATCAAAAGCCGAAAGCTCGATTGTGAATTCTAAAATTCAAATTTTGAATATTCCTGGCTTCTGATTGGGTTGATGATGTTATATCTTAAGAGTTCATAATTCAGATCAAATCATAAGCTGATGCAATCCAAGAGCCAGGAATGGACAAAAGTTGAATTATGATTTTGAAAACGTTAATTTCAAATTTGTTCTTTTCTTGATTGGAATATTTTCATATCTTAGAAAGAAATCGACCAATTGAATCATAACGAGCTCACCCAATCAAAAGCTGAAAGCTGGATTGTGAATTATAAAATTCAAATTTTGAATATTCCTGGCTTCTGATTGGGTTGATGATGTTATATCTTAAGAGTTCCGAATTCAGATCAAACCATAAGCTGATTCAATCCAAGAGCCAGGAATGGACAAAAGTTGAATTATGATTTTGAAAACTCAAATTTCAAATTTATTCTTTTCTTGATTGGAATATTTTCATATCTTAGAAAGAATTCGATCAATCATATCAAAACCAGTTCATCCAATCAAAAGTCGAAAGCTGCATTATGAATTTTAAAATTCAAATTTTGAATATTCCGGGCTTCTGACTGGGTGGATGAGGTTACCTATATCTTAAGAGTTCATAATTCGGATGAAACCATAAGCTGACCAAATCCAAGAGCCAAGAATAGATAAAAGTTGAATTTTGATTTTGAAAACTCAAATTTCAAATTTGTTCTTTTCTTGATTGGAATATTTTCATATCTGAGAAAGAATTCGAACAATCAAATCATAACGAGCTCACCCAATCAAAAGCCGAAAGCTGAATTGTGAATTATAAAATTCAAATTTTGAATATTCCTGGCTTCTGATTGGGTTGATGATGTTATATCTTAAGAGTTCATAATTCAGATCAAATCATAAGCTGACCCAATCCAAGAGCCAGGAATAGACAAAAGTTGAATTTTGATTTTGAAAACTCAAATTTGTTCTTTTCTCGATTGGAATATTTTCATATCTTAGAAGGAATTCGATCAATCATATTGAAACGAGCTCACCCAATCAAAAGCCAAAAGCTGAATTATGAATTTTAAAATTCAAAATTTGAATATTCCTGGCTTCTGATTGGGTTGATGATGTTATATCATAAGAGTTCATAATTCAGATCAAACCATAAGCTGATGCAATCCAAGAGCCAGGAATGGACAAAAGTTGAATTTTGATTTTGAAAACTCAAATTTCAAATTTGTTCTTTTCTTGATTGGAATATTTTCATATCTTGGAAAGAATTTGATCAATCAAATCATAACGAGCTTATCCAATCAAAAGCCGAAAGCTGGATTGTGAATTATAAAATTCAAATTTTGAATATTCCTGGCTCCTGATTGGGTTGATGATGTTATATCTTAAGAGTTCATAATTCAGATCAAACCATAAGCTGATTCAATCAAAGAGCCAGGAATAGACAAAAGTTGAATTTTGAAAACTCAAACTTCAAATTTGTTCTTTTCTTGATTGGAATATTTGCATATCTAAGAAAGAATTCGACCAATCAAACCATAACGAGCTCACCCAATCAAAAACTGAAAGCTGGATTGTGAATTCTAACATTCAAATTTTGAATATTCCTAGCTTCTGATTGGGTTGATGATGTTATATCTTAAGAGCTGATAATTCAGATCAAGCCATAAGCTGACCCAATCCAAGAGCCAGGAATGGACAAAAGTTGAAGTTTGATTTTGAAAACTCTAATTTCAAATTTGTTCTTTTCTTGACTGGAATATTTTCATATCTTGGAAAGAATTTGATCAATCAAATCATAACGAGCTCACCCAATCAAAAGCCGAAAGCTGGATTGTGAATTATAAAATTCAAATTTTGAATATTCCTGGCTTCTGATTGAGTTGATGATGTTATATCTTAAGAGTTCCGAATTCAGATGAAACCATAAGCTGACCTAATCCACGAGCCAGGAATAGACAAAAGTTGAATTTTGATTTTGAAAACTCAAATTTCAAATTTGTTCTTTTCTTGATTGGAATATTTCCATATCTTAGAAGGAATTCGATCAATCATATTGAAACGAGCTCAACCAATCAAAAGCCGAAAGCTGAATTATGAATTTTAAAATTCAAAATTTGAATATTCCTGGCTTCTGATTGGGTTGATGATGTTATATCTTAAGAGTTCATAATTCAGATCAAACCATAAGCTGACCCAATCCAAGAGCCAGGAATAGACAAAAGTTGAATTTTGATTTTGAAAACTCAAATTTCAAATTTGTTCTTTTCTTGATTGGAATATTTCCATATCTTAGAAGGAATTCGATCAATCATATTGAAACGAGCTCACCCAATCAAAAGCCGAAAGCTGAATTATGAATTTTAAAATTCAAATTTTGAACATTCCTGGCTTCTGACTGGGTGGATGAGGTTACCTATATCTTAAGAGTTCATAATTCAGATGAAACCATAAGCTGACCTAATCCAAGAGCCAGGAATAGACAAAAGTTGAATTTTGATTTTGAAAACTCAAATTTCAAATTTGTTCTTTTCTTGATTGGAATATTTCCATATCTTAGAAGGAATTCGATCAATCATATTGAAACGAGCTCAACCAATCAAAAGCCGAAAGCTGAATTATGAATTTTAAAATTCAAAATTTGAATATTCCTGGCTTCTGATTGGGTTGATGATGTTATATCTTAAGAGTTCATAATTCAGATCAAACCATAAGCTGACCCAATCCAAGAGCCAGGAATAGATAAAAGTTGAATTTTGATTTTGAAAACTCAAATTTGTTCCTTTCTCGATTGGAATAATTTCATTTCTTAAAAGGAATTCGACCAATCAAATCATAACGAGCTCACCCAATCAAAAGCCGAAAGCTGGATTGTGAATTATAAAATTCAAATTTTGAATATTCCTGGCTTCTGATTGGGTTGATGATGTTATATCTTAAGAGTTCATAATTCAAATCAAACCATAAGCTGACCCAATCCAGGAGCCAGGAATAGACAAAAGTTGAATTTTGATTTTGAAAACTCTAATTTCAAAATTGTTCTTTTCTTGAATGGAATATTTTCATATCTTAGAAAGAATTCGACCAATCGAATCATAACGAGCTCACCCAATTAAAAGCCGAAAGCTAGATTGTGAATTATGAAATTCAAATTATGAATATTCCTGGCTTCTGATTGGGTTGATGATGTTATATCTTAAGAGTTCATAATTCAGATCAAACCATAAGCTAACCCAATCCAAGAGCCAGGAATAGACAAAAGTTGAATTATGATTTTGAAAACTTTAATTTCAAATTTGTTCTTTTCTTGATTGGAATATTTTCATATCTTAGAAAGAATTCGATCAATCAAATCAAAACGATTTCGGTCATATTTGAACATCCTCAGCTACCAAAATCTACTCTGAATTATTCAATAAAGATACACCGAATAAACGTCCAGGTACAGGGTTATTGGTTATAAATGTCACCCCCCTATATCTTTTTTATTTGACATTTTAGAAAAAAGTGCCCCAAATAAAAAATGTATGGTTGAAATTAAATTTTTGAAAATCTCACTTTTGCCTATACAGGGTGTTTCAAAAAAGCTGGTCGTGCTCCAACTTTCTTATTTTAAATTGAATACCCTATATATTATTCAATATTCGGATTCTACGTCAAATCCTGAGCAGATTTCATGTGATATACCCTATACCTAAGTTCAACTGTTTTGGAAATATTGACAGTTGAAAACTTACTTTTTTGCAAATTTGACAGGCTGTAAAACCTAGCGGTTAACCTTTGAGCAAAACCGATCTCACATTTGAAAATCTTGGATTCGCAAGTTATCATTTGACATCAACTTTGAATTTAACCGAAGATTAAATTTAATTGGAATTTTCAATCATGGATTAAATTCAAAGTTGATGTCAAATATAGGTGTCAACTGATAGTTTATGTAAATCTAAGATAAAAATGTAAGATCGGTTTTGCTCTAAAATTAACCGTTTAGGATTTACAGCCTGTCAAAGTTGCAAAAAAGTCAATTTTCAACTGTCAATATTTCCAAAACAGTTGAACTTAGGTATAGGGTATATCACATGAAATCTACTCAGAATTTTATGTAGAATCCGAATATCCAATAATATACAGGGTATTCCATTTGAAATAAGAAATTTGGAGCACGACCAGCTTTTCTGAAACACCCTGTATATGCGAAAGTGAGTTTTTCAAAAAATTTAATTTCAACCATAAAACTTTTATTAGGGACGCTTTTTTCTAAAATTTCAAATAAAAAAGATAGAGGGGGGTGACATTTATAACCAATAACCCTGTACTGCAGATTTTTTTCGGAAAAATTTAAAATAATCAAAAGCCTGGAAAAATAAAAAAAACAAAAATATGAAATCATTCCGAAGGTAAAGAGTAGTAACAACAATTTATCCAAATCCCGCCGGGGTTTTTGTTTATTTTCGACGTTGTCGAATAACATTGTCTGCCGCATTTTCCAGTATAGTTTTGTGCAAATAATAAAGTTCCCTTTGTTGTTATTGAAATATTTATTTTTATTCCTGGGCGGAAACATGGAATTTTTGATTGGTAGCAATTTTGATACACGAATCCTGGAATATATGATTTGTTTACATAAATTTGAAAAAAGAAATCCCTCACCCTTTTAGCTTCTAGAGAGTGTGGGATTAATGTCTTGAATCCCTTTTATTCCGGGTGCAAATGGCCCTCATTACCTCGTTAAAGGACAATGAGGATATTGAACAGGATTCTCTAATCTGAAAATTGCCCTGCCATTTACATATTGAATAAAGGATGGTGATGATGATAATGTAAATCTTAAAATTGCCTAGACAATAGATAGAGAGAGGAAGAGTTAAAAATAATATAAATTGATTCTTCTCCCTAAAAGACTCGAAAACAAAACTAATCTTCAAAGGTTTTTCGGGTCATTAGCTGCTCACCGAGACAATTTACCCCTCGATAAACATTCGCTGGATAAATGTACGAGCCCAACATAGAAATAGGGATGGGGGTGTGTAATACGAACGTATGGGGGCTCACAATGCGATGTTGAATTATTCATGGATGACAGCTGGCACGAGACGACTTCTCTTATTTTAACACTCGGCTCTATTATTTGCTCTTTTTGAGATGATTATTGAGAATAAATATTATTATAGGGCTGAACCAATTGGACACCTGCTAAGAATTGAGTTGTTAATAACTATATATATATTAAAATAGTCACGCTGTCTAATAGTTTAATTACTTAGTAAAAGTCCTTTATCTCCTGGGGCAAAGTAACGTAATTAATTACTTTTAAATTTGTCACTCCGTTATCATTATCGACGATATAAATCAAGTATAAACAAAAGCTTACCGGTGCTGCGATATTGTCGTAAATCAATTTTTATCAAAACCGTTCTGATCGCTATAATCTCCGCAAATATAAAAATTTCGCTAATTCCCTGGATCTCGTCCGCATCAATAATTTTCGTTCTTTTAAGTAGGTACGTTGGAAAAACGTTTTATCTCGGTTTTTTTTTTAATGTATCTCATTTATCCAAGTTTGGATTCAGATAAAAAAATTTTGCGATTTCATAATATTATGATTATTTAATATCGATTGCTTCCAGAGGAAATTGATTAGAAAGTAAATGATTATTTCTGAACATATTTATATACAGTTTACTGTGAAAGTTCTCCACAAACATTCAATAGCTTCTTTTAATTGCTTATTGTCTAAAACATTTTTCAAAAAGTTCTCATAAGAAAGTTGAACTTTTTCTTTTGTACCTGAGATCAATTCTTGACTACATCCTTAGTCATTCGACTTGAATCTTGTCTTGATGTTCAGTATGAACTGTTCAAAAAGATCAATTCAGGCCAAAATCTAATACCTATGTGAAAGTCTGAAATTTCAAATTGAAGTCTTCTGACATAAACCTAAAAAAAATCCCGCTTTAACCCTTTACAAAACTACCAAAGGCAATTTTCTGAGGGCGTAGTTGCAGCGAAGGACTGAAATTCGTGCAGGCAATTTTTTTCGCGCACTAGTCCAGCTATTTCACAACGAATTATCTAGATAATTCTCGAAGCAACGACGTGCTATAAAACGGAATAGATGCCAGTGTGTCCAGAATCAGTTAGTGATCGGAGAATAAGTTGAACTATAGTAAAACAGTGAGTTGTGATTAAGATAGCTTGATTGTAGTAGAGTATCCGCCAAAATAAACAGTACTGAACATATTAATTATATCATTTATTAATTTGTATATGTTCAAAAAATGCATCATAGCGACACAAAAAAGCTTCATAACGATTCTGCAAATCATTGAAAATATTTATTGAGAGTGGCTGCACTTTTTGTGAGACTTGTTTCAAACTTGAGCAATGACGTAGCTATAGCTTTCACATGGGAGGGGTTTAGAGCAGTAATGGCTGCTCATGGTCTACGCTGGAAATGGTTTCAATTTTAGACCAGACGATGTATAGGCGACCGGGCGTAGCATAGTCAGAGCTGTTTCGAGTACTCGGCTACCGGGTACAAGTACTTAGCATAGAATGTTCTTGAGTACAGAGTACAATTACAAGTATTCAATACCCAAGTATTCAAAGTACCGTATACATTTATGAATACATTCTAATACCACCTTGCATTCCTATCCAATGATGTCATAGGTACAAGTTATTACTCAACGTCCTCCTTTAAACAGCCTTGATTTATAATGGAAATCTAATGAATCCTCATAGGCTGCAAGCGCTGAGGTAGCTGCGAACTTAGCATCGCACATGGGTTATGACGTCACCTCTCCTTTCACACTTCCGTCACATTTCCCGAAATTTACCATCAAACCGCCGGTATAGATGTTCACACATCAAAAATTGAAAAACACATTTTGGTTTACTAAATGAATTCAGCAATTTTGAAGTTTGATTTGGTTATCCAGAGTCAAGAGTTTATAAGGACTCGGTTATAAATGCACAAATTATAATGTATAATTATATATTCTGAATCAGAATTATATTATCTTTAAGATAGAATGAGATTCGATTCTCTATCTTAAATAATTCTGGAGATATTGAGGCTCAAAATCAAAACTTTGTCTCAAATTTCACAAAAGATTCAAAGCTGATTTTCTCGAAAACGAAGCCCTTGGTTTCGGAGTCTCAAATAACCTTTTTTATAGCCCTTCTGAAGAGCTACAATTATGCAAAAGATTTATGCCGATAGCTTTACTAGTTTCCAAAATATGACTCTTAATCAAATTGCCATCATGCATACCCCTTTGAAAAAATTTGAATTTTAAAATTTTTGGATTTTGCAATTTTTGACTTTACCAATCGAAAGAGGAGGTGAAACTTAGTGGAAAAGTATTAACGCAACTTTGTTTTTTGGGTTTTAGAGCTTGTAAAAAAATAAAAACGATTTTTGCAATTTGTGAGCTCAGCAAATTTCAATAATTTGACATTGTCTTACTAAACCACTCATTATTCGGTTATAACTGCACATTTTATGATGTATAATTACATATTTGGAATCAGAATTAAATTATCTTTAAGATAGAATGAGATTTCGATTCTCTATCTTAAATAATTCTGGAGATATTGAGGCTCAAAATCAAAACTTTGTCTCAAATTTCACAAAAGATTCAAAGCTGATTTTCTCGAAAACGAAGCCCTTGGTTTCGGAGTCTCAAATAACCTTTTTTATAGCCCTTCTGAAGAGCTACAATTGAGCAAAAGATTTATGCCGATAGCTTTACTAGTTTCCAAAATATGACTCTTAATCAAATTGCCATCATGCATACCCCTTTGAAAAAATTTGAATTTTAAAATTTTTGGATTTTGCAATTTTTGACTTTACCAATCGAAAGAGGAGGTGAAACTTAGTGGAAAAGCATTAACGCAACTTTGTTTTTTGGGTTTTAGAGCTTGTAAAAAAATAAAAACGATTTTTGCAATTTTTGAGCTCAGCAAATTTCAATAATTTGACATTGTCTTACTAAACCACTCATTATTCGGTTATAACTGCACATTTTATGATGTATAATTACATATTTTGAATCAGAATTAAATTATCTTCAAGATTAAATAAGATTCAATTCTTTATCTTAAATACTTTTGAAGATATTGAGACTCAAAGTCAAAACTTTGTCTCAAATTTCACAAAAGATTCAAAGCTGATTTTCTCGAAAACGAAGCCCTTGGTTTCGGAGTCTCAAATAACCTTTTTTATAGCCCTTCTGAAGAGCTACAATTGAGCAAAAGATTTATGCCGATAGCTTTACTAGTTTCCAAAATATGACTCTTTGAAATATTTGAAAATCAAATTCCCATGCATACATACCCCTTTGAAAAAATTTGAATTTTCAAATTTTTGGATTTTGCAATTTTTGACTTTACCAATCGAAAGAGGAGGTGAAACTTAGTGGAAAAGCATTAACGCAACTTTGTTTTTTGGGTTTTAGAGCTTGTAAAAAAATAAAAACTATTTTTGCAATTTTTGAGCTCAGCAAATTTCAATAATTTGACATTATCTTACTAAACCACTCATTATTCGGTTATAACTGCACATTTTATGATGTATAATTACATATTTTGAATCAGAATTAAATTATCTTCAAGATTAAATAAGATTCAATTCTTTATCTCAAATACTTTTGAAGATATTGAGACTCAAAGTCAAAACTTTGTCACAAATTTCACAAAAGATTCAAAGCTGATTTTCTCGAAAACGAAGCCCTTGGTTTCGGAGTCTCAAATAACCTTTTTTATAGCCCTTCTGAAGAGCTACAATTGAGCAAAAGATTTATGCCGATAGCTTTACTAGTTTCCAAAATATGACTCTTTGAAATATTTGAAAATCAAATTCCCCTTTGAAAAAATTTGAATTTTCAAATTTTTGGATTTTGCAATTTTTGACTTTACCAATCGAAAGAGGAGGTGAAACTTAGTGGAAAAGCATTAACGCAACTTTGTTTTTTGGGTTTTAGAGCTTGTAAAAAAATAAAAACTATTTTTGCAATTTTTGAGCTCAGAAAATTTCAATAATTTGACATTGTCTTACTAAACCACACATTATTCGGTTATAACTGCACATTTTATGATGTATAATTATATATTTTGAATCAGAATTAAATTATCTTCAAGATAAAATAAGATTAAATTCTTTATCTCAAATACTTTTGAAGATATTGAGACTCAAAATCAAAACTTTGTCTCAAATTTCACAAAAGATTCAAAGCCGATTCTCTCGAAAACGAAGCCCTTGGTTTTGGAGTCTCAAATAACCTTTTTTATAGTCCTTCTGAAGAGCTATAATTGAGCAAAAGATTTATGCCGATAGCTTCACTGGTTTCCAAAATATGGCCCTTTGAAATATTTGAAAATCAATTTCCCATGCATACACCATTGGAAAAATTTGAATTTTTAAATTTTTGGATTTTGCAATTTTTGACTTTACCAATTGAAAAAGGAGGAAAAAATTAGTGGAAAAGCATTTACGCAACTTTGTTTTTTGGGTTTTAGAGCTTGTAAAAAATAAAAATGATTTTTGCAATTTTTGAGCTCAGAAAACTTCAATATACTGACTGACATTGTCTCACAAAATCGCTTATTACTCGGTTATAACTGCAACAAAAATGATGTAAAATTATATATTCTGAATCAGATTTAAATTATCTTTAAGATAGAATAAGATTCAATTCTCTATCTTAAATACTTCTAGAGATTTTGAGGCTCAAAGTCAAAACTTTGTCTTAAATTTCACAAAAGATTTAAAGCTGATTTTCTCGAAAATGAAGCCCTTGGTCACAATGTCACAGTGCACAGAAAAGTTCAAAATGTTCGTTTGCAAATCACAACGATCAATGAAACGCATGCTAAGCATCTGATGCTAAACAAGAAATGGCTGAAAATTGGTCATATCGTAACCGTAACATAGCAGGTCTGTTCCAAAACAGCAAGAAACCGTACAATTTATCATCATGATTCTGCGCAAACTGTAAAATTTGCGCGTAGAAACCGAAATTTGTTCACTGAGTGGTTTCGAAATCGTTCATGGGACGGTTTTTGACGTGTTGGGACAGACCTAATATCAGATCTCAACTTGTCTGGAAATATACTTGTGGCCAAATAAATATGTATTTAGTTAGAGTCCGATAATTTTACTCACCAACTGCAAATGTATTCGAAAAACAATGAAAATACCCGGGTATAACAAATGTATTTAAGTAAAAACGCATGTATGCGGGTATTTTGAAAATTACTCAGTACAATAAAAAATACCGGGTACCTATTTTCTATATTCTTAAGCAGTCCAAGTACGTGATTCAGAAAGTATCTTGGCCTGAGTACCGAGTATATAACTAAAAATATACTTAGAGTACAAGTGAAGAGTACTCGTACCGTACCCGAGTACCGCACAGCTCTGAAGCCCATCAGGATATCGTCAAAGGCGAATTTTTTTTTCGGGTGCCTCGCCCAAAAATGTTTGTTTTTCTTCAATAAAAATAATTTATTTATTTCAATAGGGGGGGTTCGAACCCCCAAAGTCCCCCCTTATATACGTCCTTGAACTTGAGCTTTAATTCCTATCTAATCCGTATGACAGGAAATAGTGCTCTACTAAGAAAACTGTTTCTTAAGTTGAAAGATACATAATGACGAAGATTTTAACCTTAACTTGATGTCAACCTCATAACTAATGCCCAGTAAGCGAAATATGATAAATGCAACTTGCGTGCGCAATTACTCAGAGCTCTAGATTTCAGTACTGTTTATTTTGGCGGATACCGTAGTTTAAAGAAAGCTGCACCTAATAATGCTAGTTTCGTCTTAATAATGTTTGTGCTATTGACTTGAATGAAGATGAACTATTATTTATTTAGAATATCGATAAAACAATAAAGTTATTTTTCCTCATACATCCGGCGAAGGTGTGTTAGTGCTTCGCAGAAAAAACCTAAAGAAGAGGAAGACAAACATCCATACGTATTTGTTATATCAGCCATATATACGATGTAATATAATAATTGATTTTGTTTGACTTGAATGCTTGATCTCCACAATAATTTGTGTTAGATTAAAAGTGATTTACAATCCGTGTGATGGGCCCATCCATCATGCCTGCCATCGATAACTGAACTGCTTTATCGGTACCGGCAACCTCTTTTATCCTACCGCTATCAAATGTCTAGCGTACCACTCTAATCCCTTGGTATACATTTCCATCAGCTGCCTTTAAATTTTTTTCAGTATTAGATATGTTGACTCAAATTCTTACCTGGTGATTTGCCTTTGGATACATCGCTGGTTGTTTGAGCTAGAGTCGAAAGGTATCGATGTCCACCGGGTAAAGCTGAGCCCCAAAGAGATCGACAATAGCTTTGGAAGCCAGGAGTGGCTTGGAATTGGAGCGGCGAAGGTGAGCTCCTTTCGCTATCTGAAACAAATTTATCGACTTAAAACAATCAATTATTAATCAAAAACCGATTGCGGTATATCCCAAATATGGCATTAAAGCCGGTCGTATTTATTTCGTTTGATAACTAAAACCCCCAATAAGCTTCTTACATGGAATCTATCCGATGGAAGATTTGGCCTATCCTATTAGGATTTAGGTTTCTATTATTAATTTTTTGGGATTTTATCTCAATAATGATGAATAAACAATCCCAAAAGCTGGGAATTAGTATTCAAAAAGATTTTCTTTGCCCAAGGTTCAAGTCAACAAAAATGAGTCAATGGATGGGATTACGCTTTCGATAAATAATATGGAAAAATAACAGGAATTGCTATTATAAAAAAAAGGTCCATTAGAGAGATTTATTGTTCTATTTGTTCAAGCAATTAACGTTATTAGGGTTAAGACTGTGAACGTATCGGAAATAACAAGTTAATCACGATATTCCTGCGTTTAACGGACGATTTGGCTTTTGACTGAGAGAAATTGTTTCGAAATCAAATATAGAATTACAACTTGGTACTTATCCGAAAATAACTAGTTTCCGTTAATAAAATATCTAGGGCGTAAACAATGTCTGGAAACTTTGAATAATTTTTGAGTATGAAAGGTAAGGTAAGATATAGGGGCATTAGTATAGTGACTTGTCGCCCAAAAATAGCTTGATACTTCGGTTTTTGAGTAAAAGCATAGTATATTGTGCAACAAGTGTTGAAAATAGCACTTTTCACACGCGTGGGGAAGTTTGGTGGCACGAGCCGCAGGCGAGTGGCTCAAGCCCCACGAGTGTGAAAAGTGCGTTTCACACGCGTTACACACTATACTTTTTCTACGACTGCGAAATAACTATAACTATATTCACATTGGAATTTATTTATTTATTTTTTTGTTGAAAAATTATTATTTGAAATTATAATCAACGAACAATTTTGGTACGTACGCTGAATGCACTCAGAGTTGCTTGTAGAACAAAAATTCAATGGAAGTGTCATTTTTATTTTAGCGTGCGAAAAGTACTTTTCGCACGGTTGGAGCGTGTGGAAAGTACTTTTCGCACGCTGTGTGAAATAATCGATTTTCTAGGTAAGTTAGTAGTGCGTTTTTAATAGCTTTCTAGGCAGTCGTAGGAAAAATCCTTTTCACAAGTGAAAGAACATGTCAGAATGAGTAGATTTTTGAACACACCCATCTCAAAAAGTCATGCCGACCCCCCCTCCACCCTCCTCAAATTTGATAAGTGGATTGTTTTAGTTTTTATTATTTATCTGAAAAACGGTAAAAGATAGGATCGTCATTTTTGTGCCATTCAATACAGCACAAAATTCTGCATAATGGCTATGACCTTATTTTTGTTTATGATTTCAAGGTAAGGTCCTACAAGAACAAAAATGTGGTAGGGGTAATCACAAAGACACTTGTTGATCAATATCATTAAAACCGCTTGAAATGAGAAAAAAATAGAAGATACAAAAAATTAAGAATAAAGTTTTCTCTATCGGTTGGTGCATAACTTTTGTTTCTTATCTTTTAAAATAAAGCCACCAGTGGCGTACAAGAAAGTAGTGGAGTAAGAGGAATGATTAAAAATTAATATTTTTGGCTATGTGCAATTTAAATTTTTCAAAAAGCATTTGCATTTTGGGCCACAAGTTTTACATTTTGGTCTTGCATTTACATTTTAATAAAATGTCGGACGATATTTTTTCATTTTTCGTAGTGGTCCATAGTGGCGTCGATTTATTGTTTTCAAGAATCCATCCCCATTTAGATGGGTATGGAAGTTCTACCATGGTTGGCACAGATTACCCCAACAAATCCTGCTTGAAAAATACATCGCTTGATATGCTGTTTTAATGCAGTCATTGTTGGGGGTAAATTCTCAACGGTTCGGTTTTTTTGAGCAAAAATTGCATTCGACAAACGTCAATATCGTTGGCTTCAGAATATTTATCGTACACATAACGAATTTTGAAATAAAATTAAGTTGTTCTGATGTGAGTTATTTTGGATGCAGCACTAAACACTAAACCAATGAACAGGTGTAACCTACGCAAAAATTTCCCAAGCTTCCCAGAACTTCTTTTTTCGTTTTCCAAAAAAAGAAGAGGTGGTGTCGCAACCGGTCAATGAGTGGTAAAAAGGTAGAGCCAAACTTTTTTCATTAATTTTATTAGCAACTTCCATACAGGAAATGAACCTTAGGTTCCTACCTACGTATGGATTGAGTTTGACACTAAAAAGTCTGGCTCCCCTTTTTTTTCACTCATTGACCGATTGCGATACCACCTCTTCTTTTTTTTGGAGAAGGAAAAAAGAAGTTCTAGGAAGCTTGGGAAACCTTTGCGGAGGTTACATCCAAGGATGATACACGCTACTACTACAAGATGGGCCTATCCTTTAAGGCCTGTGTGTAACAAATCCCCTCCTTTCCCCCAAGGCCAAAATACCATTTGTGACGTAGGCAGCATCTTATTTCTCGCCTTGATGTAGACTGTTTAAATCAGGGATGTGCCGTAGACTATGAAATCTACTTTCCGCGGTTTGTCTACTCGTTGTCTACGTATTGTTTACATCCACTTTTTTCCATGTAGACTATGTAAACTATGTAGACAATGTAGACAACAGAAAATTTGAAATTTGAGTATTTTTTTGAAAGTTTGCATTGCATTAAATTTATCTTGTATCAAATTAGACATTATCTGCGGTTTAATTAACTTTACAAAGCAAAAAACAAAACAAAGCAACAACAGAAGCATAACCTTAAAGGCCTGCCAACTGTTGAAAATCGTATACTTTACGCGTTGTCTACATATTTTACACGTTGTTCACATAGATTACATAGTTTACATTGTCTACGCGTTGTTTACACCAGACGTAGACAATCTTTATTCACGCGTAGATGCCCATCCCTGGTTTAAATAGCTGATGACTTAGTTATGACGTCGGAAATGGTTTCACACCAATATGGCTGCGATTACCAAAAACCAGGCAGATAAGCACTCCTTAGAGTGTGTATTCTCCTTGGGTTACACCTAAGTTCATTGGTTTAGTGTTGCATCCAAGAGAACTTACATCGGAACAGCTCAATATTATTTCAAAATTTGTCATCATAGTGTACGAACATTCTGTTATCAACGATATTGACGTTTCTCGAATTCAACTTTTTGCTCAAAAAAACCGAACCATTGAGAATTTACCCCCAATAATGAACGCATTGAAACAACATATCAAGCATCAACCGATGTATTTTTCGAGCAGGATTTGTTGGGGTAATCTGTGCCAACCATGGTAGAACTTCCATGCCCATCTAAATGGGGATGGATTCTTGAAAACAATAAATCGACGTTACTATGGACCACTATGAAAAATTAAAATAGTAGTTTTCCTAATCAGTGCGCAAAGTTCTGTTTTCCCGCACGCGAAAGCAGTTAGACGAACGACGCGAAGCGAAGTTCGGATAAGCTTTAAGTGCGGGAAAACTACTTTGCGCACGTGTTAGGAACAATATTTTTTCTACGAGTGAAATAACTATACTTCCTTTTTAAATTTTTAATTTCTATAGGCATCAAAAACAATTTGTTGTAACTAACTAGGTATATCTAAATCGGCCAAAAAAAAAAAAAATCAGCCTCTCTCCGCGGGGCTTTGCCCCCTAAAAAAAGGGGCCCGCAGGGCTGTGCCCCCCAAAAAGGGGCTTCCGCGGGGCTCCGCCCCCCAAAAAATAGCGCACTTGCAGGGCTTCGTCCCCTAAACAGGGGCTCCCGTGGGACTCCGCCCCCAAAATATGGGGCTCTCGCAGGGCTTTGCCCCCCAAATAGGGGGTCCCCAGATTTTATTATGGGTACCAGAAAAAAAAGTGTGCGGGAAAAAAAAATTCTCGCATAGAGTGCGCAAAGTAGTTGTTGAGATTTATTTCTAATCAATCAAAAATTGACATTTCAATTAATCACAAATTAGCAACCAGATAAACTTTTTGTACTCTAGCTTTGAAATTGTTTTGTTTAATATTGTCATAACGATGAGTGGTGTTGTTCATAACAAGTTGAAAAATAGAAATATAGTCGAGTCTTTTTAAAAATACAGTCCACTGAAATTCATTAATTTCTAATACGCAAATTCTGCAAGCGCTGCAAGAAGCTTGATCCAGAAAAGCGGTATTGGTAATAAGATTCATATTATCAATATATTCAGTAGTTACTTTGCGCACACTTTTGGGAAAGGGCTTCCTTGCGAACACAAAAGTGTGCGCAAAGTAGTTACTTTCCTCGGTATAGAATTAAAATTGGAATATTGTCTTTGGAACGCACTTGAAATTCCATGCTCCACTTATTGAACTCTTTCTGCAAGTAGGTAAACATAAAAATTATGCACTGAGACACTTTTCATATGATTATGATTATTTTAACTTTTTAGAAGTTGCTGTGCTCAAGGGCGCCCACAGGGAGGGTCAGGGGGGGGGTCGCCCCCCTGGAAATTTCTTAAAATAAAAATAATTTCTATATATATTATATATTGTAGGTCCGATGATGCTCGTATGAGCGAAACGGGCATACTTGCATTCGGCCACAAACCAGGTAGCTGCAGTAATCCTACCTTTGAATTCGACCAAATCATGAAACCCAACCTACTTCCCATGAAACTTACCTTATGATGTTGACAGATTTCGCATTGCATATGAGTTAATAAATCTAAAAAAGTGTAAATATGTATTTTGATGCGCAAAATAAAAAGATGACTATGGAAAGATTCGCAGGCATTTATTTTCTTATCCAGGTCTATCGAGGCATGTGCCATGTGTCGATGAGATAATCTGAAAATTTAACTAGAACTTCGTGATTCGGCTGAATAGCTAACAACTCGAAAACAAAGAAATCGCTAACTTCTTGATTCTCCAAAAACATCATTCCGAAACAATTATGTAACGATTTACCGATTTCTGAATCTTTTTTTTTATATTCAATGCTTAAGCCTAAGTTTTGGATCTTCCTCTACCATGCCTGAGATTTTAGCTATTTATAAGAAGTAAATAAGTTGATTTAATATCTATATCTCAGTGTACCGATTTGCATATTGATAAATTGTCACCCTTTCCTTATTCCGGAACTGGTGAATTTTATGGCTGAGTTCAAGGATCCCGGAGCTAAACACATGTCACTATTAAGTGAATCAAATAATAAACAATCTGTGTGTTAACATGTGGCTTTTCAAATTATGTTTTTGCTTAAATTTTGCATTGCAAGTGTCACATTCAAATGGATAAATATTCGAATGTGTTAGTTTGTGTATCTTTAAATCGGCTTTCCATTTAAATTTTGATTTGCAAGTGTCACATTCAAAAGGATAAATATCCGAGTGTGTTGAAATGTGCCTTTGTAAATTACTTTTCTTCAAATTTTGCCTTGCAAGTGTCACATTCAAATGGATAAATACCGGAATGTGTTAGTTTGTGTATCTTCAAATCGAGTTTCCGTTTAAATTTTGATTTGCAAATGTCCCATTCAAAAAAATTAAATATCCAAGTGTATCAATATGTGTTCCTTCAAATCGCCTTCTCTTTTCAATTTTGCATTGCAAATGTTACATTTGAAATTTTCCTCATCCGAGTGTGTTAATATGTGGCTTCTCAAACTGCGTTTTTGTTCAAATTTTGCATTGCATGTATCACATTTAAAAGGATAAATATCAGACTGTGCTAGTTTGTGTCTCTTTCAACAGTCTTTTCCTTTGAATTTTGCTTTGCAAATGTCACATTCAAAAAGATAACTATCGATGTCTGTTGATATGTGACTTCTCAAATTACCTTTTTGTTTAAATTTTCCTAATTTAAATTTTTCTTTAAATTTTGCATTGCATATGTTGCATTTAAAATTCTTCTCGTCCAAGTGTGTTAGTTTATGTCTCTTCAAACTGCCTTGTTTTTAAATTTTGTTTTGCAAATGTTGCATTTAAAATTCTGATTCTGCTTCTAAAATGATAATTTAGACTGAAGTGTCCTTTTTTACGCATAAAAAATTTATTTAATTGATTTTGACCCCCCCCCTACATATTTTTCTGCGGGCGCCCCTGGCTGTGCTGTAGGAAAAAAAAAGAGCCAATTGCCTAAAGAACGAGACGTGAAATTAATACATCCATATGTGTCTTTGTGGCTGAGTTAACTATGCGTAACAGATTTTTTGTTATTAACCGTATATAATTTGATATTGAAACATCTGGATTCCATTCAGATTTATTTTTATTTCTGCCATGTGGAAATTTCGCATTTACAATTACTGTTTCCTCGTGTGTGCGTGTGAGTGAATTATGAAACAAACTACATTTTTATGTAACATCAATAACGCCATTTATTATTATTGATTTCAATGATTTTATGTTATCTTTTACAATGTTTGTCCAAACATATGGGCGTCACATAATTTTATCATACGGTGAGATAACAATTCATTCTAATATTGTATCAAAAGTTTTAAAACTAAAATTATCATAAATCAGCCTGAAAGTAATAATAAAATCGGTCCGAATTTATTAAAACGTATTTTATAAAATTTAATGCCACCCTGCGGATTCATAAATTCAAACGGCCAACGTAAACGCGGGGCACATTACGAGATTTTTATGTTAAATAATTTTGGGCCGAATTGAAACTTGGCTTTTCCCAGAGCTGAATAATATTGGGATTTCACAAATATTGTAATTATAATTTCCAGCCTGGTGAGTACAGGGTCAGTACAACTAGATTCATATACAAATTAAGAAGCTGATCTGAGGATTTGCGATTCTAGAGAAAACGGAAAATGTAAATGAATGACAATGATAAAATGGAAATAGTCAAAACTGTCATATTGAAAATGGATGAAGATTCAAAAGACATTGGGATTGGAACATTCTCAAAAGAGCAGTGAGACCACATTTGTCACTTCTTATTCGTTAGAAGTATGCGAAAATGAATTTGAAATTATTAAAATGGTGAATGTAGGCCGTTGAGGAAGCAAAAATTCTAGTATTGATCACATCATTCAAATTAGCTGTTATGTAATTAGAACAGCTTCTCTTAGTTGTTTTTTTTTTTGTCGCAATTTAGACCAAAAATAAATCTGGAACCATGCAATCTATTCGACATTTCCATTTCAATTGGTGCTATAAAGATGTTATTCTCTTCTCAGTGGTGCAATTTTATAAGTCGGCTAACGAGAACCAAAAGAAAAAAAGCCAACAAACTAATTGTCATGTGGTAAACATAAGTCGAGTACCGTCACGGATGACTGTCAGAGGGTACTAGTTGCGCAATGAAATCCGATACGGGAGGAAAAAAGGCCCTGGAAAGACAAGTAAAAAGATTTGTAATTGAGGCCGTATTTACGTCATCGGCAAGAGGAAACGCTTAATTTTTTGCCCGGGCTTTTTAATTGTTCCTGCCTAACTGTGAAACGTGGATGCAAGGCCTTAATGAACTTAAATCAGGAAGAAGCAAATAATAATTTTGCGCTCAAATGGATTTTTTTTTCCTCTGACACAATATCACGTATTTACCCTCGTTTTTATTTGATTTCGCTCCATAATTATGCCACCAGAATCGGTAGGTAGCCGCTCCGGAAAATCCCTCGGGACCTCGTTCCCGTTAAGCTGAGCATTCGTTTATTGGATTTGTTATATAGATTTCCGTTCTTGGAGTTTCGCCTCTCTCGGTGGTGTGAAAGATTTCCTTCGCGCGGAACCGTATATAGCAAAAAGTTTTACGTGTCATGAGACTGCCAATAAAAAATGAACTTATCGGGAGGAAAAAAGATTTTTCGAGGGAGCCCCCGAAGGAATGTATAAGATGGAGTGAGGATTTTAAAAGTTTGTATATATGGATTTGGTGATTTGTATCGATGCCAGAAATTGTTACGAAACATGATTTTGAAATACCCTATAATGTTGGAGTTATTAAAGAAAGCGCCTAATTTACTATTGTCAAAAATGATTTTGAAAGTAATATCAATGTCAAGTTGTTGTTTTCTTTTAATGGGTGGTTAGAATTTGAATAATTTTGATGTTTTGCCGAAATTTTGGTATTAAAAAGTATTACACTCAAGTGTAGTGTATTAATTGGTCCTAAGGCTTATGTTAATCCAGCACTTCTGTCACCGTCGACCATCGTTTGTGTAGAGATCACCAAACCTGACACTACCCAAGGTCACATTGGCGCCCAACGTGGGGCTTCTCGAAAAGACTGTGTCCCAGACATTAAATCGACACTGTATTTCGTTCAATCGGTTCGATTTAATCATTTTAAAGTGTTTCTTCATGATTATGTAAGTTTTGCCTGTGAGCCAATCCAGTTTTGCATGTGATCCGATATCATGAATTATAAATCATACGTGTCCTGCCTTATACGAGTCCTATTATACCCGAGTTCGACTGTATGATTTTACGTAGTGGAAAAATTGTACCAAATAATTCAGAATAAGACAAAACGAAACTCCTATTGTTCAACAAATTGTTATGACGCCAGAGATGCCAGTCAGTCTACTCAACAATCAAGAGTAAGTGTGCAGGCCAATTTTTCTGGATGCAAGTCCCTTTTTGATGGAAGCCCGGGAAGAGATGTTGAAGCATTCATTGTTGCTATTGTGGTCTATAAGGATTGCCTTAATATTCTAGATCAGCATGCTCTAAAAGGCCTGTCAATGTTGTGTTGAAAGATTCTGCAGCTACATGGTGGCAGGGCATTATTAAATCCTCCGTCAATATACCTTCGATGTGGCTATAGATTCTTTACGACATGTTTATGGATATCTGAAACCTCCACATCAAATATACAAAGAACTTATATAACACCAACAAAGTGAAGAGAGAATAGATATTTTTGTGAGCAAAGCTCGTGCCTTGATGTCCCATTTAAGAGGTGACTACAATCTCCGAACATGGTCAATTAGATATGGTTTACGGTTTACCGAACGTACGTATAAAGGAAAAAATGCAATGTGAAAGTGTCAAGACATTTAAAGAACTTATCGAAGCTGCCCGCAAACGAAAGTGCAATTTTTGTAAGAATTCACGTAAACTGGCTCGTATACGTTCTGAACAAGGCAAAGCCAGCAGTAATGAGTCAAGTCAAGCACTCCAAATGATACGAGTTCACCAATGAATAATCGTCAGCCAACTGCAACACAAAATAGTAGGCCGAATACCCTGTCATGCTACGGTTGGGGAACACTAGGTTATGTTAAAAGTAATTGCCTCAAGTGCTCCAAACATTCAGTTACTCCAACGGATCCTACTATAAAACCGCAATGTTTGCAGAGTTGCTTAGTACTTACCTGGTACTATCTGGTCAAATTGGCTCAGATGATTCTAGTCGCCCACCCGCATGTGTTACTTTTCAAGATCATAATGGTCTCACATACTTTAATTTCGGTGATCAGTCAAACATCGCCGGCTCCCGATTTAGTAAAATTTTATTCGACGAGCATGTTCCTTATAAACAAAGACAGTTAAACATGACTTTAGCAGATGATAAAACTACTCAAGTAGATGAATATCTTTTGTGTCAGAATCGCATTGGAAGGCAGAGTTCATCACACCGCATTCATTTCCATTCCTGAACATATCAACAGTAGGACCCTACTAGACGCTGATTTTCTAAAATCTGCCAATACAGTGCTGGACAGGACATACCGAATTACTCATGGCCATTTTCACCAATTGTTTTAGAGGAGCCCAAACGATGGATATGCCTTAAACTGACATTTCTCCCTGTAAAAATGTCATTCTAGCACATTGGCGCGCTCTAGAGCACCCCAGGAGCGCCACACACTAGATTTGTACCGTTCCAGTATCATGACATGTGACGTTTGTCCGTACGTTTAGCTAGGGAGGTCAACGCTCCGAGTAGCTCCAAGCGTCACACTATCATACTGGAAAGCGGCTCTTGTCTGAACAGCTGTCACTACATGCAGATGAAGAGAAGAACTTGTGCCTAGAAGATAAGAGTACTTTGAACAAACTACTTCATACTAATGCAGATTTGTTCCAACCAAGCTTTGAACCAACACCGTTTACTGAACATGCTATTGATTTAATCGACGATATTCCAGTGGCTGTTCCATGCTCCACCATAACGTATGTCAGAAACCAAGAAGCTAGAATTAAAAAAACAAATTGATGGGGAAATTATTGAAGACTGTGAATCTCCTTGTGCTGCGCCTGTGGTGCTGGTTTCGAAGAAGGATAGAGGAATAAGGCTGACGGTTGACTACCGCAAGCTAAATGCCAAAACACGGCAGATCGATACCCATTGCCTGGGATCGATGATACTCTTCATGTAGCAAAGAGAACTCAGTAAATGACAACCTTAGATTTGAGATCCGCGGTTATCACCAGATAACTGTCAAACCTAGCGATAGAGACAATATCACTTTCATGTCTTTTTGGGACGTTTCGTTACACACGAATGCCGTTCGGCTTACGAAATGCACCCTCGATGTTCCAAAGGCTGATGACAGATTCCGTTCTGGCCTTCAGGATCTGAACACACTTGCATATCTTGATGATCTGATCATTTTGTCAGAATCGTTCAAATCCCATGTGATGTGAAACATCTACAGCAAGTATTTGACCGCCTACGAATGTTCAAACTCGAACTAAAACGATCGAAATGTAACTTTTCCTGTGCTGAACCCGACACTACCTAGTTTCACTAAATAAAGATTTATTTTAACATTAAAACGTAGATGGACAACGACCCACCACATAATATAGAAACATCAATTATTGCAACAGCAATCGAAAATACGAGTTTTTTTTAAGGGATGTTTTTTTGAGGGAGGTTCAAAAATTGCAACAGAGGGGTGGATCCTAACCCAATTAGTCCGTGACCGCAGTGCTTGCCGCGATTACAAAAATGATAAATGAAGAGATAAAACGGATCAGCACAGAGTGAACGATGGACCAGAGGGAGGAGAGAACGGAACGCCGCGAACAATAATTTGATTTCTCTCTATATCGAATTCCCTTTGAAGTGCTATAGCGATGAGCTGCTGGATTGAATTTTGCCGGCCCCGTTAATTGAAATTGACGAAAAAATAATTAGTTTCGGAATCAAGTAGTGAGAGAGGGTAAACGTCATCAGGTGCCAGGAATTTATCGATTTGATCACACATAAATTAATATTAAAAATCTCTAAATTACTTATTTGAATATTAGATATCTAGACAACATGGAGTCGAAACGATGGAATTATAAATAATGTTTGTCTAATCGGCGTACCCATTTGATATCGAAAATTACGGGCCAATCGCGTGGAACACCGTCAATATTGTCGCTTTTCATACAAAATTGACCGCCTTCCGTCAATATTTGTTTAACCGATAAAATTGTAATATCCGGCGTTTTTATTTGCGACAGTTTCGTGCTTTGGTTTTCGACCGACAACAAAAATTGTACAGTGCGTGCAAATAAGTTTGACAGTCACGATTTTCAACCCCAACAATAACAACCCAACATTATGATTTTAGTTGACCCATTGAAGTTATTCGTGATTTCAACATGAATTGTATATGGGTGCCCCTTCATTCATTTCTCAGCGTTGCGTTACCATCGGTCAGGTATTTGTGGAACCCCCATGCATATACTGGCCTTACACCAGATTATCAGGAAGAGAACCTCCCAAAGTTCTCCACTACAAAACAACCAAAAAGTGGGTGTAAGAAGAAGACAAGAGAGTAGAAACTTCAATTTAACCAAGAGACCCACCAAATACCTAATTGGTAGCGTGTTATATTATTACCTTTAGTTTAGTTATAGTGGTCACCAAAAAAACATAGGTATTGTGAACCGACGACTTAAAGTCTGATAGGCAAAATGGAGCTGAAGTGGAACGAATGTGATGGAACGCTAACTTAAGAATAATAAACACTTATACCACACAAAAGCTTATCCTCATAAGGCCTGTGTAGATTAAATCTCAAGCCCCTCACCACGCCAAAGAACCAATGATGACGTGGCAGCGTGTCATTTCTCGCCTCAACATAGGGTGTTTGCACTACAGGTTATGATTCCGCGGGCTTTTGCTTTATGCTTTTACTACATTAATACACATTCTAAAACAACGCTTTTTTAGATCTCGTTTGAATCTTTCTCCTTGCCTATTATGTTACTTTAATCAAAATTAAATAATATTGTCAATTAGGCCCGGTATTCAACTTTATTAATTTAATTGCTGATTCGGTCGGATGTTTATTGCAATTCAGCCATAAATATTTATAAATAGTGGGCCAAGATGAGCAACAGACAGTGTTAGTACCGCCACCCTGAGAACACCCCTCTAGAGTAGAGTCAAGTCTCCCCAGTGCAAATACCGCCACCCTGGGAAAGCCCCTCTAGATGTGGATCAGTTAAACAACGATTAGCATTCAACATAACATTGGTAACATTAAACCGAAATTTCTAAGTAGCGTCAGACGTGTGGCCCTATCCACGGAAGAGCATGCATCCAGGAGTGCGTTCAAAGACGGCAATGCTAATGCCAAAACCTACTTTTCCCCTTCTACCGGCAATACCAAATCTGATGTGAATTTGCTGGAACGCCAAATACCGTTTCTCAATTAGACAATCCAAACCACGTGACATTCAAGATGGCGTGGCGTCCACACATGGACGAAAAAACACAAAAAATATCTGGTTTCTGCCCAACTCAATAGTTTACGTACCTACAAATATTTTATTGAATAATCAAAATCAAAGCTGCAAGCAAAACTCGAAGTAAAATAATTGAAATATGCATGAAAACACATATTCAAAACTAACTTGCTGGCCGCCTCGACATATTGAATTTGGTCTCATCCAATCAAAATTCGTATAACCATTTCTAGACTCAGTTGAAAGCACCTCCAAAAGTTACTTTACCGCGGCCGATTCTGAACGTGTAAAGCCAACCGTTTTTGGCACGCTGAAGCCGAACTTGAACGCAATATGCCAATTTTGGCTTGGCTTTAGCCGTTTTTGAACGCAGCCCTGGAGGATTCATGTAATAATTTCTCAGGGCAAATATACATATTTTTATATAAACCTGAGCGAGTTTCTCTCTCTGTGACAATATTTTTCATCATAAATGTATATTCTAAACAACGATCGCTGGCACAAACAGCTGACGACATATTTGATGACGTTGTCAATGGTGCTACACAATATGCTCGCGATTCCCAAAAACGAGGAGGATAATCAATTCTGTGTAGTAGTGTGTATTATCCTTGGTAGTAACTGCCCAGCATTTGGTATTCATGTTGTAAGGCTGACGTAACATGTCCCACTAGGAATACCAGCCAGACAGTTGCCCACTTATCATGCTTTGGATCTTAAATAACAAGATCCTCTGAATCTGAGTCATCCTGATGCTTTTTCTGAAGTGTTAGCACCACCATATTCAAACTATCATTATCTTCATATAGCTTTTCCTAAAACTGCTTGAAGAAAAAGCGTGGATTTGAGGGTATCGCTGCCTGGGTAGGTATGTAATCGTCAACGTTATTGTCCCTTCTAAGGACCTGCGCAGCTTCTGGAAAGCTAGATTCTTCATTCTTCTTGATTATCTAGTTCCTAGAGAGTTATCAAAGCTAAATAGGGAGAAGATCGACTGTCGTAAAAAACAGTGACTATAGGAAGTATCCTGGAGGATTCTTTGATAGTCAAAAAATTGGGGATGAATCAGAATCTGCCTGTACATCTTGATATAATCGGCAACAAAACAGTAAGCATGCAAGCGGTATGACAGAAGCACGAAAGAAATATCCCTTTGAAGTTAGGTCCAATAAGGAGACGACATGGATTTTGGGACCTGTCAGGATTTTGGAACCTGTCAGATCCGTTTTCCTAACACAAAAATGAGGCACGTAGTATGCAGAAGAAGATTTGTAATTTTCTTTGGGAACTGAAGTCCTGTGGCTACTATGGCCAGATACTCTATGAAATCCGAATACCTACTTCTGTTTAGATTTCGAATTTTTGGATAATTTTGCTTCAAGCATACAAAATCTACGGTAGGCTGAAGCGTAACTGTCTCCCAGATCAGAGTTAGAATGCTTAAATAGCAAGGGAATTGCAAACCTAGGGATATGTAAGTGATTTGTACTGACACTCTGGAGATTGAAGAGGGGTTTTAGGAATTTGCTCAATCTCCCAGAATTTTTTCAACTGTATTTCCAGATTTGTAAGTAGAGGTGTGGGAGGTTGCAGTGAGGCACGACAAGCTGCTTTCCCTTGAAGAATGTATCCAAAAATGTTTCTATTGCAACAAGCTGATTAGGTTCTCCAAATTTTTTCCGGGAACCCAAGAAAAAGGGGACCTATGAGAGCATCAATTTTTCCAGCAGAGAAAGGTTTGCTATTGGCAAGGGGTAGATCCTGAAGGTTTAAGTTAAAGTTTGGGTTGATTAGTACAAATTTTAGAGAGAATGACCGCTTCGAAATAAATGGAAGGTTGGACCAGACTTATTTTGAGGCTCAAGAGTACACTGAGTGACTCCACGTGTGGAAGAAGCTGATATGCCAATTAAACCTTCTCCTAGAGAAACAGAACAGTGATCCTGCTGAAGATCAAGGTGCTGGACAATAAAGTTAGCCATGCAGGCTGTGTCCAGGAAAACTCTGACCCTGCTCTGAAAATTGCCTGAAGCATCAGCTGTTGAAAGCATGACAGTCGATTGATTCTTTGACAGTGTGCAACCTACAAGGTTAACGAATGAGGCTGTGCGTGACTGTTGTGTATGATTAGGATTTGGAACAACAGATATAGATGCCTGATTAGCATCTGTACGCGACTTAGCAGTTCTAGTTTCCCTATTGAAATGGATGAATGAACTAAAGTATGAGAGGCGTTGAGCAAATTCGATACCGTCGCATTTATTCAATGTATGACTTGTATGAGGAGACTTTTTACAAAGCAAGCATTTACTAGGATTAGAGTTACGTCCACCCTAAGATTCACCCAAGTTTGTAGCAAATCAAGAACTAGATGGCTGTTTATAGTTAATCGAATTACGTGGATAAGATTGAGATTTTTGCTGAATGAAAACTATTTGCATATAAAATGAAAATGGAACATAATAAATATACAAGAACAAAATCGCTTCAGCTGATGCGACATTTTTTGCAGATCCCGACATGCACAGATCGAGTAGGCGAATAAGGATCTGAAGAATAACAAAACAGCCAGGAGAGACAGTTGAAATTCTGAAAACGCAGGAGAAGAGCCAGAAGAGGCTGAACAAATTTGAAGAGCTACAGTTGATGGAAGCATGGGAAGAAATGAGCATGTGGAAGTCAAAAGTGAAAACAGATAACATGGAAGTATAGTATAGAAAGCACCATGCACTGAAAATCTATATATTTTGAAAAAGATAATACTTACATATACAGGGTGAGTCACCATATTTTGACACCCACCTGCAGCCGTAATTACAGGTAAAAGGTGTAAACCCAAAAGTTGTTGCATTTTATCTGAATTTTTTCGGGTCTGAGACAGGCCAAAAAGGTTCATATCATATGTCAGCAAAAAGATCTGAACAAGGTCCTGACATGAATTGAAGACAAATTAGAACAGTCGTTGGTCTGCTCACTATGGACACTGCTTGGCAAATCAGAGAACAAGCATGATAGAACTTGCGAAAAAGCAACAGAAACTACAGAACATTTAATCTGTGAATGCCCTTTCCACTTCTGCAAAAGGCTGAGCTGAAATACCTTGAAGAAGTGGGCACTTTACTACTCAGGAAGCTGACCTCCTTTGGGAAAAGCTTACAAACCTTGGACACCAAGTAGAAGCAGAGTCACGAACAAAATATCTGGAAAGATAGAAGTGCTTGAGCGGCTGGAACAAGCTGTAACGACTCCAAATGCATACTCATCATATTTTCATGGATCTTAAAGAAACAAAATGTTCAACCAATGTGATAAAGGTTGCAAGACAGAAGTCAGATATAATATACCTACTAAAGTTTTAAAGATAATTCCCCAAGTCAAAAATTTAGTAACTGTTGGCAACACAAGCCTTTTCTACATAAAAAATTTGAAAGCCTTGACAATTTTACATTGTATTGCCAACATATTGTAATTTCGACTTTTATCTTTAAAAAGAAAACAGATTTTATGTTGGACACAAATCAAGAGGTAGATCACAGATGAGAGGGATCGATAAACCTCCGAGGCTCAAAATTGTCCAAGGAAGAGAAAGGACAACATACACTGCTCATGAATTTTATACTCAGCAGAATAAGTAGGTATTCCTGATTGATGAGATAATTTTGAGAAGCAAACTTCATGCTCTCAGCCAGCTCTAAATAAGTTAAATTCGGTTAAATTAATACAAATAGGATCGTCGGCAAAAGAAACAAAAGCGCCATTAATTGAAGAAATTTCGCCGCCAAAGGCGAGGTTCGTATTTTGGACAATTAAGGCAAACGGTTGAGTCTTGGTGTTTTTGATTGGACCGGTGCCCAGTCATCCAGGCCCGAATTCGAAAAAAATATTAGTCTCAATTGATGGTCTATGTCAAAAATATTTAATACCTTTTAGAAGTCTGTAAGTAGGTAAGTAGCTAAAAGTTTTTGCAACGGTAACTTTATATTTATTATTTCGTAATCCATTTCATATCAAAACGTGCGAGATTTATTGGAGGGTATTAGGACACCAGTCAAAAATCGAAGCTGATCCAGCGTTATCGCTCCTCTACACGTCTTAATTCCGAAAGTTGAGCAAATTTATTATTTTATTATTTTTTATATTGTTATTTAATCGCTATTTGGGTTTCGATAATCGATTTATTTATTGTTGTATTACGGCAGGGATATATTTAGGTGAAGAATCTTAATCTTGAACAGATGGATTAATTATTAATTATCTGATGTATTAATTCTGGGGTTTTGGATTAACATTTTAGGTAGGGTAATAAAGTGACTTAGGATAAGTATCTACTAATTTGGAAGGATTAATACCTACCTATGGTGGTTTTTTTGGTAAGTTTTGTTTACCTAATTACAAATTTTAGAGTGATTTATGTTTTGATAAGTTTTAATGCTAATTTAAATACGATACCTATTAACGAACATATTTTGGAAATAAAAAATAAAGAATTTGAAAACTATTGTATATAGAATATTATTAAATCTCCTGAAAATTGAATATTCTCTTGGTCTTATCCAAATAACTTCTCAGTTGATTGAATCAATCCAAATCACATTTTGGGCATTTTAAAGTTTTCAATCTAATGTGGATATTTCAAATTAGGTTTGATTTTAATGAAATTTTGTACTTACTTTTATCTCTTCCCTTTGGTGTGACTACAGTAAAGGCGCTACTTCCAACATTACCCGTCGGTAGAGGACTCGCAGGAGCTGAGTCTGAAACATTCAATTCGGGACTCCTGCTCGACTCTCTCTGACTACTAAAATCTAATGGCATCGATGCGTTATGACAACTCAGTTCTAATGCCATTTTGCTTATCGATTAAGTCACAATTTTCTATCACTAAGCCGGCACTTTTTTAGTCACAATAACATACGCCGCAAAAAAAACTCTACTAAGAGTCACTTTTAAGCCTCCTTCACCCGAATTATCTTACAGTTGGGAGACAACTGTTTGATAGCGGTGCGACTCTGATAAGCTTCAGATTCCTAGGCGGGGGCGGCGCTTGGCTGACGTTGCCAAGCTATAATAAGCGCTAAGTTAGGAACGCTTAAGGATTTGGGGGCAGGGCTTAGGAATCTAGGCTCTGCCCCCTATCGACAATCGAATCAATGAATGAAAATAGTAAATAGTTTATGGATTTGAGGGTTGTTAGTTGTTGCGCTTGTTGTGCGAGAACAATTTTTTTTTCTTCGAACAAAAGTCAGAGTAAGTAGGTACCTAACCTATTATCAGATTTTTTTTCCTTGTCAACCTGGCTTACTCCAAGTCTGGTTGAATAGATTCTAAGTGTTCTAACATTAGGCTGGCTGCCAACTTAGTTGGTCTAAGTTCTCATCTAAAGTGCACTTGGATCGAGTAGGTACCCCTGGACGCTTCGCGCGCCTCGGCTCACTGGTAAACCATCAGGCTTGACACTCTCCAAGTGTACTTTGGATCAAGTATTCTTGAAAGCTGCGCGCGCCTTACCTAGACGAAACTTTGATCTATCAACTTCTTATCCAAGTTAGGTTGGATGGGTTCTGTTCTAACATAAAGGCTGCCAACTTACTTCGTCCAAGTTCTAATCCAAGAGTGCGTTCGAAATCACCCTGGGCGTCACACAGAGTGCACACCAGCCATGCATTTTTCATGGCTGGTGTGCACTCGGTATGACGCCCAGGGTGATTTCGAACGCACTCCAAGTGCTGTGCTTTTGGACCGTGTCAACTGCGGGGTTTAATCCAAGTCCATCAGTAGTTGGATATGTAGGTCCTCCTAACCAATGACATGGCCGCCAACTTCTTTGGTGCAATAGTTGATGTCATCCAAGTTTACTTTTGAATCGTTGAAATGATCAAACTTTGATATTTGTAGGCCAACTTAAAATAGATGTGGAGCTATTAGTCCAAGAGCCTAGAGCCGCCAGACACAACTTATTTTCTAAAGGACAGAATATGTGGGATTGAGTAGCACTTATAGGTACTATGAACGTATGTATATTCGCTAAATTGGGTAGACGGCCAATTCACTGTTATTTGTAAATAACGGTTTTTCCTATCATGGGAAAAACCTAATCCCATTTCTACTCTAGCCTAGAGTAGACTGTAAGTTTAAGAGTGGGAAATCAGTTGACATTGATATCTCGCTCACTCTCAAACGCATGCATAGTACCCTCGCGCTTACACTCCCGGAAAAAATTATTTTCCGTCTGGGGGGATGTTTGGCCGGTGCGATTGGTCTAGCTGAGCACACGTAGTTATGAAATGGTCTCCCCAATACCATATATAAAAATCAAGCGTTAGAACAAAAGTTAAAGCTTTCTTCAGCTTTCGCACCTGATGTTGGTAAATTGGCCGTCTACCTAATTTAGCGGGTATCCATACGTTCATAGTACATATAAGTGCTACACAATCCCACATATTCTGTCCTTTAGAAAATAAGTTGTGTCTGGCGGCTCTGGGCTCTTGGACTATATGTAGAGGTGATGAAAATCCAAATAATTTTCCATTTGAATTAATGACACTAGTTTTGGAAAAACTGATAGACACAAAACGTTAAAATGTTTTTTCAGGAAAATTTAAATGGTATGGGTAGAGAAAACTCTATTATCTTTTCTAACTTCATGAGTATGGAAAATCAATTCACCTGTACAAATTCAAACTTTGGAAAATGTAGGTATTATTATATACTTGGAAATATTTATAGGAAATGGACAAGAAGTTGGAATGTAGATGAGGAAATAAATGATCTGTCAGATAATTGTATTGACAATGTCCAAAACGAAGGAGAAACTGAACTAGAAATTAGATGTAATGGAGTGAAGAAAATAACTAGAACTAAACAGGCTAAAAGAAGGAATATCGTAAAAAAGACTAACATAAGAAATCTTCGCATACTCAGCTTATCTCAACGACTATGATGATAACGAAATTGACAATGTAGGTAGGTACTTTATTTGCTGCATTAGATATAGGTAACAACAGGAAAATTTTATGTCGGATTTGTATCACAAACCTATTCAGAAACTATAACTACAGATCAAGAATAAGAGTTCCTTTCCTAGTAGTAAAGCATGAGAACTAAAGGAAAAGCCACAGAAAATTAAAAAGCGTTATAACTTTATACACCATTATAGTCTCAGCCTTTCCCTCATCAATACCTACATAAATTCCCAAACATTAATCCCATCTAAATACTATAATTTACCCAAAAACTTCTACACAAACTTCCCGATAAGCTGCCAATGGGAGCGTGAAACATCCTTCTAAAATATTATCCAGCCAAAACGTATTGTTTTCCTCTCACCATCATAAGATTAGCAAAAGAAATACTGAGAGCTCACCGAAACGACGACATTTATGACATTTTACGGGGCCGAATGCATTGTCGAAAGACAATAACGGGGATTAAAGAACAACAATTAAGCGTCGCGCCCCAGACAAAGAGAGCGTCCCGACGCCTCGTCCCGTTTTCCCGTAGGATTACTTTCAAGGGATGCTGATTCACGACGGTATGGTCGGGTTGTTAACAAGCAGTTTTGATATTTCATTTTTTAGGGGGTTTATGCCGACGTACAGTTAATTTTGATGGGTGAGTTGGAAAAAAATACGAGTTTTGGACATTTTTGTATTTTATATTTGAGCTGCGTGTCTTCATTTTTAACGATTATCTACCTAGTGATGGAGATCTGAGTTGTCCATTTTAACGTCCATAAGTGATACAACTTTTTAGTAATTTGGAGAAAAACCTATACCTACATTTTGATCTAGGTGCGATTATTGAAAATAAAAAAATTCAAAGTATGATATTGTCGTATCTAGGATAATAGCATTTCCCCGATCATCTTCCAAAAAAGGTTCATATGGGCTTCAGGAAAATCATTGATCACGTTACATTTAAATAACATTTGGTTGCAAGTTGAATGAATTATTGAATTATTAATTCGTACGTACAAGGAACCTAAACCCATGGAAGGTCAATGTCAACGACAGTTCACTGGTAATTATTATAATCAGCGATCACGTATTATGGTTGTTAATATTGTTGTATGAAATTAAACCCATCCCTAGTATTATTGCCCACCTCTACTCTACTATCGCTTGATAGATTGAGAATATGACGGATGACGTTGTCATGGTAGCATTCGTTGTTTTGAAGTAGTTGTAACATGTTTGTAATAATTGCAATTCGTCCTGTATTGAGTAATTAAATAAATCAATCAACAACATATTATTTCTTGCCTATTATTTAAATTTAACAGTGGTTATGGGCCCAGGCAGCAGGCTAGCAGAGGAAGTTTAATGTGTTGTTGGACGTAGGAGTTGAGTAATAAAAAAAAAGTTAGCAGAAAAAGTGAGTGTTGAGTATCAGGAAAATGGCGGGCGTTTTAGCAAATAGCAGTAGTGCGGCAGTAGAAAACAAACATGGAATTATTCCGTTCTGTGGAACCGGATTCGATAACTGGAAGTTCAGATTAACATCAGTGTTGAAGGCGATGGATCTGAAAGATGCCCTAAAAGAAGTACCAGTTGTTGGAAAAGATGAAGCTTGGCACAAAATGAATAACAAAGCATGCATGGTCATAATACAGAGTGTGTCAGATACTCATTTAGAGTACATTAAGGATTCCGATGTTGCATTTGAGATGATAAGTAAACTGGAAGGAATTTTTTTGATAAGAAAGGTACATGTTCAAAATTCTACTTGTTGAAAGAACTGATTTCTATTAAATACAATGGCAACATGGATTTGCAAGAGCATTTTGCAAGGTGTGATAGAATATTCAGAGAATTGAAAAACTTGGGAAGTAATTTTGACGAGTCAGACACGGCTTGCTTTTTATTACTATGCCAATTGAATTTGAGCATGTGGTAAGTGCCATTAGAACCCTTTCTGAGAATGACTTGAAAATGGAATTTGTGAAAAGTAGATTGTTGGAGTTTAGTCAAAACAAAAACCAGAGTAAAAATTTGAAGAATGTTAGAGATATTCCTGCTTCTTTTAGTGCTGCTCCTAGACAGATCAAGTGCTTCAAGGGACGAATTTATAGTCCCTCCTTGAGGTTTCCTCAGACCTTAAGGAAGCCTTGAACGTTTAGAATTGACATGACTAACTTGTCAAATAGTAGCAAGTGTCCATTCTAAACTCACGACCTCCAAGGAAGACTCAAGGAACGACTATAAATTCGGCCCCAAATGCAACAAAATAGGGCATGTTCAGAGTGTTTGTGGCGTCAAATGCCATGCCTGATGTGGTAAATTTGGACATAAAGCTTTCCAGTGTAAAAATAAAAAGGACAAGGCCAATTATGCAGATGGTCACAGTTCAGGTGAACACACAAATAGACGGGAACAGGCAACATTGGATCAACCTGATGAGGAGGCAGTAGCTTTTTGTGCTACTTCAGAGAATTTTAGCAACGACAGTGTGACAGAATGGTATGCAGACTCTGGAGCAACACATCACTATATAAACTGTGAAGATATGTTGGTAAATAAAAGAAAATTTACTGAACCTAGGTTAATTCAACTCGCTGCAGTAGTAGGTTAGTACTTCGAATTTTTTTATTATTTTATGGTAGCAGTAGCTGCTTACGGAAACACTAATCTAGAATCAGTTCGATCAGTATCAGCTGTTAGCTGTTCAAGGATTAGTAACCTATCTAGGTGAAGCTAGTTTAGTTTCCGAGCGGATGGATCCGCAGATGAATCTTGCCAAATGACACCTCCCAACAATCCTAAGCTCAACAAACTATATTTTAATTGACCGATTTTAATTTTAATCTCAAGTTCTCAAATTTCCATTTTTTTGTGTTCTTGCTGTTGAAGATGTCTGTCACATTTATTCTAAAGGCAAAACAATCAACAAACAACTAAAAAGTTGGGTTAAGAAAACCAGCTGACGGCTACAAATCCTATTTACCCTATTTACCCAGCATTTTATCGGGGTGAGATCTAAACATATTATGAACTGATCCGAACAGCCCGATCACTTCTCATACAACGGTTATCCAAAATTAGATCTATTTTCGAACGCATAGATCAGTGATCTTGGTGATCGAGTTAATCCGATCATAGCTTCCGTAAACAGCTATTGAAAGTAACTATGGCGTCGTTACTAGTTTTGAAATTCCTTTTAAGCTATGTTACTATAGATGTAGTATCTAACATGTAAGGTATAAAGCAGGGATGTGCCATGGACTATGAAATCTACTTTACGCGGTTTGTCTACGTATTGTTTACATCCACTTTTTTCCATGTAGAATATGTAAACTATGTAGACAACAGAAAATTTGAAATTTGAGTAATTATTTTGAAAGTTTGCATTGCATTAAATTTATATTGTATCAAATCAAATTAGACATTATCCGCAGTTTAATTAACTTTACAAAGCAAAAAACAAAACAAAGCAGAAACATAACCTGAAAGGCCCGCCAACTGTCAAAAATTGTATACTTTACGCGTTGACTACATATTTTACACGTTGTCTACATAGATTACATAGTTTACATTGTCTACGCGTTGTTTACACCAGACGTAGACAATCTTTGTTTACGCGTAGATGCCCCATCTCTGGTATAAAGTTAACTGTTTCACTACTCACAAAACTAGTAATTTTCACTTGCCACTCTTAAAATTACCACAAAGTTCCAAATTATGCATCCACTCTCACCGGGTCAAAATAGTCAATGGAGAGTTCTCGTGCTGTCCAAATTTCAAATACCGTAACGTTATTTGACAAGTATGACAGTTCTTACGATATTAGCGTTAGCGGAGCCCGCTACGTAACGGGAGTTAGCGGATGCCTTACCGTAACGCTATGCTATGTGAAAATTAGTTTACGCTCCATTTACGTCTGCAAGAACAGCAACTTCTAATAATTCCTCCATAAAAAACACCAAGGAAAAAACTCAGAATCTTCAGGATAAATAATGAGTAAGAAAACAAGCAAAAAAAAGTTGGGTTAGATCACTCAACTCAGTTGTCAAAATGTAAATAGAATAAGGGATTAGAGGATTTTTGTGTCTTCATGTCCGAGAACTATATAGCGGTACCGTATTAGCGTAGCGTCTGAGGCACGAGAATTCTCTATTAATTCTCGATCGTTCCGTAATTCGCTAGAATATTCGATTAATTTTTAAAACCTATGATAGACGCCACGCCCAATTGGTATGCGACGTTTCCAGATTGTGCATAAATTTATGAATTTTCAATACGTACTTACTTGTTATTTTTTCCCTTTTACTCCTCAACAAACCCTTTGAACTTGAATTTGTTCATCTTCACAAGTATTTGGAAAGCCATCCTAACGATTTAATCAACTAATCTAAACAAGTTCAAAACATAGTTTTTTTACGATACAAATATCTCTTGATTTTGTCCATTTCAAAACTAAAAAGCTTCCTTTCAAACCTCAAACATAGAGCTTTGTTAATGTCGAAAAGTTCAGTATATATTCACTCCGAGTCGGTTATTATTGGCCTGGTAAACGGGGATTCGAGTCCCGCCCTCAGCCAGTGTCCTGCCGAGATTGCGGGACCCCAAATCACGGCTCGTTCACTCCTTGTTCTGATTGCACCTCGAAAAGCTCTCTCTAACAAAAGCTCTGATGGGAGTGAATTCATCAGGCCTGCCCTGCCACGGTCCGCTCGTCCCCTTTTTAACGACCCTTACTATACAATATAAAAAAAGCAGGTATACTACAGGGTGTTCGCAGATAAACTGACACGATAAGTACCTCTAAAAACGAGAAAAGATAACGAGATGTTGTTTGTTCTGGAAGGATAAGGATTTTTCAAAGTTTTTTTTCACAGTATTGCCGAATCCTAAAATTTGATAAAATTTGGTTTTACAGATATGCGATTTTTTTAAATAAAAATACCTACTGCCTTATTTCTAATGAATCTATTATCGTCATGTATATAATGGTTATAATTTGTTTCAAATCGGTTACCTACTAAGCTAAATGTCCTCGTCATCAAAACACCAAACGCGATTTATGTTTTAAATAATTATAATCCACAATTTGACATAATAATTTACAATAATTCGGTCAAATCAGACGCCATATTGTGGCTTAAATCATAAATATGTCCAGCTTATCGACATATTTTTATGGCCTAATGGCGATTTTTTATTAATGTTTTTGTAGGGATCATCTACCTAATCCAATTTTATTGATGTACTTAATTTCATTGTCAAGATGAACGCCTTCATTTCTAATCATCCCAGAAATATTTCTATGATGAGTTTTAACTTTTAGAGCTGAGAATAATCAAAAAATGGGTTCAGCTAAATACCTACAAAACTGTAAGAAAAGCTTTATTTGATGTAATGTTGCTTTCAGTTCTCTAGTACCTATACATTTTTATTTTGGGAATTTTTTCCTAATCCTACCTACATTTTGTAGGTAAGTATATGTTTCTTTTATTTGGGTATGCGGATTATCTTGGGGACGTTGGATTTCAATAAAATTCTATATAGGTACAGATTTTTTTAGAAATCTGGAACAACGGTTATTTCCACTATCAACTAAATACCATCTTTATTGTTCATTTTGGTCAATTTAAGCCTGCTATTTCGATTGTTCTTATTTGATCAAATGATCAAAAATACATGATCACTTCAGTATTATGATCTCTTCTTAGGTTTTTTGGGATGTTTCTGTTGAGCTCCTTGTTAGTAGTGAGGTTATGTCAAAAAACATAAACCAAAGGCAATTTTCAGCCTGGAATGATTATTAATCGGTAAATACCGTAGTTGTGGTTATTCTTTTGGTTGACAACTTTGACAGCCAAGTGTGACCTCATAGCCCCCCACCAATCAAGAATCATAAACCAAAGAACTGATCGTTGAAATGATTTGGTTATAGCAGTGTAGCGCTATGTTTATTATTCTTATTTGTTTTTTCGTTTCAACAATGGTTTTATGTATAGGTACAAAAATATGATGAGTTGCAGTGAGTGTATACTTCTTCCAATGTGCCAGGCTACCACAATACAACTGCAAAATCACAAAACACCGATATCAAACCCCAAAGTAATAACAATAACATCAAAAAGCTGTAACCAAAAGATTAACCCAAGTCCGAAGCTAGGTTATAATCGGAACCTGCTAAAATCCTATTCAACCAATGGGAGAAATTTTATGTCAGTGAATGGAGTGGATAGTGAAGAGGAATACAAAGGTTAGAGTAGCTCAAGGTTCAGTGCTGGGGCCTCTGCAATACCTACTATATGTACAGGCTGTTTCCTTATATTTTGACCCCTACCTAAAGCTTTAGCTATACGAGGTGGAAAAAAACTTTAACTATGAAAGTTGCAAGGTTATATGAAACACCTTGTACACAGTCTTAGACTTGCTGGTGTTACTCACTACATGTTTGCAGATGACACAGTATTAGTTTGTGCTGAAGATAACAGAGATAATTTATTAGAAAAAATCCTAAACTCCGGATTTTCACAAATATAACCACTGGCTGAACGATAACAAACTAACTATAAATACAGAAAAGACTGTCTATATGATTGTTAAGCAAAATGGCAAGGACCCCTGTAAAATAAATGTAAAATTAGACAACGCAGCTATGTTAATAAATTTCAGCCTCAAAAAGTGTTTATTTTTGTTTGTGATTTTCTGCTGATACTCATTTTTTGATGTTACCCACAGTAAAATGGAAAACTATTGTAAAAAATAAATTTTCTAAGTAAAACTACGTCATCGTCGAAAAGCAAAACGTCAAAGTCGTCGAAAATGTCAGAAAGAAATAAGGGAAGTTTACTGCCTCAGAGAATTATGGCACCTTCAAATAGCGACGGTCACTAATATAAACGTCCTTATTTTGACATTATTGACATCTGCGCATGCGTATTTGTGACTAAAAATGGTGGCGGTCAGTAATAAAATAAGGATCATCCTTATTTGTGATTGGATAGTGAAAGGCAGTATATTCCACTATTTTTTGAGACATGCGCAAATCTCAATCATATGTCAGTTGTCCAAGAAATTTTCAGATTCTAACCTCAAATAATTTATTTATATTTTTTACTTGTATTTTGTGGATGAATAAAACCGAAAAACATCATTTGCACACCCTAGAATGGCAGCTTCTTATATTTCTTCCATTACAATTGAGTAAACAACGCGACACTGACGCAAAAAAATTGTCAAAATAGTGCCAATTTAAAATGTTGTGCCATAATTCTTTTTATTCATAAGAAATAGTGACTTTCAGTAATTAAATAAGGCCGATCAGTAATAAAATCGGTCACTATTTGGAAAGTGCCATAATTCTCTATTAACCATACACAAATAAAGAAGAAGCAGTAACCTTATTAACAGAATCCTTATTTTCAGACCCAAATGCGCATGCGTAGATGTTAAAATAAGGCTAATTTAAATACTGCTTGTCTTTATTGCACGTCCAATAACTCTCTTCTCAAAATAAAAACGTTTACATTAGTGACCGTCACTATTTGAAGGTGCCATAATTCTCTAATGTCAAAATAAGAACGTATATATCAGTGACCGTCGCTATTTGAAGGTGCCATTCCATAGATAAGGGATACAAAACTCTCTCGAACCTATAATATAGATGGGCAACTCAATACAAACATTTTGTTCCTGATTACAGCGCCCTCTCGCGTGTGTAGTCAACAACTTGAGAGCGCGGGAAGCGCTCCTTTTTTAAATTATTTTTTTTTCCTTAGGATCCGTTTATCATTTCTCATTGCCACTAGCACTAAACAGTTTAATATGTTTCTAGTGGAAATAAAATTATGGTAAACAGTCTCTTGATCACATACCGAAGAGTTACATACTAATTAATCCATGTATTAAATACAAAAACAACAATTTTGAATTACTTTATTAACTATACAGTATGATATCAATGCAATCAATAATAGTACAATGAATAAGATTTTTTGATTGTAAACGTTTTGCAGGCATAAAATAAACACCTGAATAGAAACTATAGAAAGAAAAGTTACAGTGGTAAAATTACAGGAGGTAAAATCCCAATTTTGGTATAATGTAGAGGGATCGAAACATATAGTTCGCCTTACGAGTCTAGCACTACGACGTCTGAAGGGCAAGGGGAAATAACGCCATTCATTTCGAGCTTTATGCTGCCTGTCATAGGCGTGCGCGCAGCGTTTTTAAATAATACTTTTTCCTTATAAATGTAGGTCTGTAATATAGATAAATATTAGGGTATTTTCTATTGGAAGTCAAATAGACAATAGTGCAATTTTTTTATCCGCATTCTTTCCATAGTGCTAGACTCATAAGGCGAACATTACCTGCTCATCATTTTTAGGAATTCGATGCATTTTTACTCGGTTCCTCGGCTTTCACACATTGCCACACAACAAGATAAAACCATTTTGCTTTGAACGGAGAAAATTTTCAATCTCTGATTCAAATTATTGAATAAAAATGGAATAGGTATGTCAAAATTTGTTTTGTGCACGCACAGTACATGTATCTACTGCGCACGCTCACAGCTGTTCCAGTCAGTGGTTTTCGTTTAGATTTTGACCTCGTAAATTAGCAGCATTAGAAGCGTTCTTTGTTTATCCATTTATTTTTGAGATCAGTGGATTTAAGGCGTTGTAAAACACTTGGCACTATATTACTTCTTTAATGTTATAATGTTCGATTTGTATTGTCTACATTTGTTCTGCAACAATACAATCTGGCTACACTGCAGCCTACGAGTTGCGTGCGCATGTCATCTTTTATTGCTTTCTAACTTGTATTTATTATAATTAAGTTCTCTTTTTCTAATCATGCGAGATAGGTCTATTTCAAATCGTACTACTGGCAATTATATGTTATTAGCGAGGCACACGTCTTTTTTTCCATTGTTGGAAGCTTTATAAAACAAATGGACTGTACTTTTTATGTATAAATCTGACAACAGCATTGGACGACAGCGCCTCTGCCGTCTGTAGTGGCAAGCTTTTAGCGGACCGAATTGCGCCATAAGAGTTGCACATGCATGGTGCCATTCTAGGACTTCATATTTCGAACAATTTGACATGGAATGCACACATAGAACATATTTTAAATAAAATCTCACCAATAGTTGGCTAGATAAGAAGATGTGCACACCAGCTAAATACAAATATGAAGTATAGTATTTTTAATACCCATTTAGAATAACCCCATCCTTATTCATCAATCACGAATGATGAATCATGTGCAGTGTTGCCAACTGTGAACCACTGAAAAGAGATTTAAATCCACTAAAATCCACTAGGAGGAAAAAAAAATTTACTAGTGGAAAATCTACTAAATTTTTCCCACCCTTTTTTGAAATTTTTAACACTCCTATCTTTTTTATTGTTTAATAATTCTAAAAAATATGGATTTTTTTTTTTTTTTTTTTTTTTTTTTTTACGGATATGCGCACTCGCAAGGAAATGTCCTATCACGCTCGAGAAGCGGCAAGTGCGCGGAAATGTCGGTGTATGTTGGTCTTGAAACGGTTCAGGTTGTAACCTGCAGGGAAAACCGTCGCAGGGAGTTTATTCCACAGCGATGCTGTTCTCCAGAGATATGAATTCTGATATAATGAGGTTCTTGGTGCCTCTAGTTTGACAGTAAATTCATGGTTACCGTCTGTTTGACGGGTTCGCCTGGTAGGTGCTACTCTCGGTGGAATCATACGTGCCAACTCTTCAGAGCATTTTCCGTGATAGTACCTGTAGAAGAGAGATAAATCGCCCACCGTTCTGCGATGTTCGAGACCATCCAAGTTACGAGTAAGTGCGGGGTCATTGATCAGCTTGATAGCTCGTTTTTGCACGGTATTCAAAAGCATTAAGGTATGTTTGGGTGCTGCACTCCATATATGTGAGCAGTACTCCATAGTTGGTCGAATCTGGGCTTTGTAGAGTGTCAGCAATTGGCTTGGTGTGTACAGATGTCTTGTACGAAATAGCACCCCCAGCTTTTGGGAGGCCCTTTTAGCAATATCTGCCACGTGACTGTGCCAAGACATGTTGGTCTCTGCAGTAACCCCCAAGATGTTCAACTGACTCTGTAATGTGACAGCACTTCCAGATAGCATGATGTTTGGCTCACCGGTGCTGGTCTTTTTTGAAAATAGAGCTGCTTGGGTTTTCTGCGCGTTGAACTGTACAAGGTTTTTGTTACCCCAGTCCTCTATTATCTCCAGGTCGTTATTTATCTGCGATATTTGAGTTAGTCTAAGATGATGGAATTCACGTGCGGAAAGACCTGTCGGTGGTATGAGTGAGGAGACTACATTGCCATCGTCTGCAAAGCAATAAAGTGGATTTACTGTTTTATCTATGAGGTCATTTATGTAAATCAGAAAAAGAGTTGGCGAAAGGATTGCTCCCTGTGGCACACCAGCATTTATTTGGTAAGAGTTGGAGTTCTGGCCATCCAGTGCAACATAAATGGATCTGTCCTTTAGGTAACTTTCAAACCAAGTGCAAAGTTTCGGCGATAATCCCATTGCTTTGAGCTTGTTGAGCAGATTTTCATGCCAAACTTTGTATGGATAGGTTTGGATAGGTACTCAACGCCATCTAAGTATCATCTACCATGTTGTGTTGTGTTAGTTTCTTTTCTTTATTTCTTAGATTATGTTACAGTTGCGGTTTGCTTGACTGGAAGTTTGAAAGTGACAATGTTGACAGTGGACATAAAAGCATCATTGACAATATTGCCATGCCTACGATATGACAAAACCAAGGATGATACACACTACTAAGGATGGCCTATCCTTATAAGGCCTGTGTGTAACAAATCCCCTTTTCCCCCCACACCAAAATACCAGCTGTGACGTAGGCAGCATGTTATTTCTCGCCTTGACGTAGGTTGTTTGAATAGCTGACGACTTAGTTATGACGTCGGAAATGGTATCACACCAATATGGCGGCGATTACCAAAAACGAGGCCGATAAGCAATCCTGTAGGTGTGTATCATTATCATCCTTGAATATATGCTGCCTTCTGTAAATTAACGGGTATCCTATACAAATACGTTATTTCGAAATTTAAAAAAAAAAAGTATCGAGAACTAATGGAAGCGATAGTATCACTAAAAATCATTGAGCTTAAAATTCACTAGAAGCCGTGGATCCCATTCCCATTCCCATTGAAATTACCACTATAGTAGAATTTGCTAAAAACCATTCCACTAGACGACTTTCAAATCCGCTATAGCTAGTATAAATTCTACCGAGTTGGCAACACTCCATTTTCCATTTTCAGCCGTTTTCAATCCTTAGGATAGGTATAGGGTATAGGACCCTTTCAAATTTGACCATTGTCTGATCATGTCAATCATGTGTATTTAAAAGAAAGAGAGTTTCCCACATGGTTGCAAACATTCTAAATTCTGTTTGTTCACAAACATTGCTGATCATTCGCAAAGCAATCGGCGTAACGTAAATGGGATAATTTTTTTATGTAAAATGGAAAGTTTGTAGGTACCTATTAACCAAAATCGCAAAAAAAAAAATTTTTACCGGAAAATTCTTTGTACCAGTGCTAAATTTCGAGGGGGGTTTTAACCCCCAAAACCCCCTCCTTGGGTGCGCCACTGTAGTCACTAAAACGACTGGTACTTCTAAAGGTATTAAATAGTTATTTATGTACCAAGGCTTGTAAATACACGCTACAAGTCGAGGTGCATATGATATTTTTTGTGCTGCCATTCAAGATAATAAATATCATGAATTTGATGGTGCACCTCTATTTGCTTTGTTCGCGAAGGATATCCCAAACTGATCCTGAAGGCTGAGGAAAGAATCACATCATGAAAAGCCATTGATATGAAACAATATTAATGGCTTTTTATTAGTATTAAGGATTCTAATATTTTAAGTTCTTCAATACAGGAAAGTACCCCTGTGTTAAATGTGACTAGTTGTAAAAATGTTTCTTTTAGATACTTTCAAAATTACAAAGTAAATAACTATGAAGTATCTCATTTTTATAATATTACCTATCTGTTTATGCTAATTCCAACTTTTTGACGTCTAGGTTTTTTCTATTTGTTTCAATAAAATTGTATCCTTAATTTGTTTTCGGTTTTTTCCATTGAAGTTTTTTTATTTAAGAAGTCGAGTGTTTTTGTGACATTATTTTGACAGAGATATGAACCAAGCAATTTTCACCTTTCATATCAACACTTTTTTGACCCGGTCAAAAAAGTAACTTTTTTGACCCGGACTGTAAGTGACACTTACAGTTCATGGACGTAGGTCGAAAAAGTCAACTTTCAGAATGGAATGGGTAGCACAAAAAATTCTATATCTATTTTATAACTGTATGATCGGACCCCACCTTAAATACCTAATACCCTGTTCGGGAAACCCTAGTGAACACCTGATGAACAAACTACAAAAGGCCTAGAACAAAGCTATTAAAGCAATATTTTCTATGGACTACAAAATATCTACTGAGGGTTTATATAGACAAATAGCCATTTTTGAAGATGAAACAAATAAAGCAGCACGAACAATAAAAATTAATTTATTATTTAAAAAATAATCTTATCAAAACTAATTTGTTACATTAAATAAAAGCAAGAATTTTCACTCCTACAACATAAGATCCAGAGAGGCATACAGAAATAAGTATAGTGCTATACCAAGAAGTGTCAGGATTCCCCAGTATAACATTTGATCAACTTTCAATCAATATCCAAATAATGAGAGGCTGTTCAAATTAATCCGTGCCCTAAAAGACTATTACAAGACCAAAGATTAACCTACTCTTAGATAATATACAAGAAGACATAGAGACTATTGTTATTAATATTGTATAGAAAAGAAAGTACTTAACCTATATTATTTAATTGTTAAATTTTTACAAAACTGTTGTTAGGCCTTGGTGCCAGTTGATATACTGTTTTGAGGTCAAAAATAAATATATTTAAAAAAAAAAGTTCCAGAGCTGTCAATCCATTATTTTAGCCCCTAGACATGAAAAATTATTCTGCATAATTTTCAGAGTACAATAAGGTATACCTATATATACCCTTCTTTTATTATAATTCAATAAAGTATATCACTTTTAGACTTGAATAAATTGATTCTATTTGACAATAAATTGATTTGTGATTCATCTATGCGATCATTATTATTTCTGACTCCCTTTTTCGAGTCGATAAAATAAATCTGTAGCCGACTCAATTGGAAATAATTGACCCTGTCATAAACAAACATGAATGATCTTGTTAGGCTAATGTGGTACTGGTAGCTTCAATTTATTCCTACACTAAATTATATCATCAATAAAAAAAGTTTTTATACTATCGATTGTATTACTCCCATGACAACAATCGCTCTTATAGTCTTAATCCAATAAAAGCTATTGACAATCCAGACAAAGATCGAATACTGTAGGTGCTAATCAAATCTCGCGACTATACTTTTTCTGGAATCAAAAATAAAAGGGCCCCGTGTCAACGCCGGGTCGTAAACGAAAGGCAAATCGAGTTAGGAGGCATTAAAGCCCTTCGCTGATTTAATGAAAGTGGACTTTTCCAGCTTTCCCAGATTGCACTCTACGTAAAAGCTCCGACTCGGTACACCTGCGGCTTTTATATTTTCGGATCGGACTTGGCTTCGAATGGATAGAGAGGAGAACAAAATCTCGTCTATCGCATAGGTACCTACTACCTACTTATAAGAATTTTTAAAATTTTAACTCTTAATTTTCATTTCCATTATGGTTTCCTTCTAACGCTTATTTTAAACTGTTCAAGATTTTTCTATATAGTGGGATTAAAAGCTACAAATTTTTTCGAGAGAAAATTCTAAAGCTCATCCCTAGTCCGTCTGAGATGTTTTCCAGAATCTGGCACGAACTGACTTTATTACACAGTCCGGTCATAGAGGAGAGTTCAAACCAAAAGTGTTCGACTCCAGACTAATTTTTCAAGCTCCACCAACTTAGTGTTTTGTTATGCGATGGCACTCTCTCTAGATTGGTTGGATATATCGATGACGCTTTCATAATATTAGCGCACGGGTGTCGGTTTTTTTGATTTGGATCCAACGTTATCAGTTTTTATAGATAAAGAAAAACACTACTACGCTAATAACCCCCTAATAAACATAGATTAACTTTATAGGGCACCCATAAAAACAGCCCCTCTATAACTGTAATCTTTTTTTTTTATAAATTTTTCTGTGCCAAATTCGTCCATGATTTATAGTAGGTTAATGCCGAAACAAACAAAACGCCTGCCACATATCGAAATCTCCTAATAGCGTTTGTTATTTTTTTTGATGGCGAAAAGGGATTAGATTATTTTGGAAGCAATATCTGCGTGATTCTGTTAATTGAATTATTTTATCTAGAACAAATAAACCACACTTTCCTGAAGGATGAAATTATTTATGCTTGAGGCATCATTTTAACCTTTATAATCCGAACTCGCGTAATATTTAGCCTCTTATCTGGCATCCGTCATCGTTATAAGGAGGGGTGGGTGCACGCAACCCCGCGTGCCCCTTTTTATGCAATTCATTTGCTAAGTGCATCGTAGTCATTGTTTCAAAGCTTTCGCGTTTACGAACCTGCGGATTATGCATTCCATATATTACCTAATTAATTCATTTTGCAAATAAAATGGTAATCCTACATGTATATGTGAATAATAGATTTTTTTAATTCATACAAATAAGGTATGTTCACCGCCAAAAGGGTGCATTTGAAGAAAAGGGTCCAGAAGCTTCTCTACTAATCCACAAGCAAAGGACATAGGAAATGTTTATCTTATACGGTCTGGCTTTAGCGGACGATTGTTTCCATTTAAATCCCATTGAAGTTTCAGTCAACTTTATTGAGTTTTATTCAGGATCCCTTGTTAACTTTTTCAATATCCCTAGAAATTTTAACTTCATAAAATTTCCAGGGCTAAGACGTCGTCCAGGGGCGGATGGGGAGCATAAAACCGGCCCGGGAAACCGTTGGTACCGGCCCTGGCCTGCCAGATCAGTATTTTTTCTGTTGGAGCTTAAAACAATTTTTCTAAATCTAAGTTTTTTAAGTAGGTATCTATCTAATGGTAAATGATGAGGTGAGGTACGTAATATGAATAGCTACTCATTACTAACATTGAAATTATGAAGAAAAAATCTCAAACTCAGCGATGGTTCACGGTTCTACCGGGCCCTAGGCGGCAGTAGGTATGAGAGAGCCTTGCAGCCCGAAGAAATTTTTCTAGACATCCTAAAGACATTCCTAAGGTGTTCACAAATGACATTCAAGACCTCTTGCTTACGTCTATCAGGCGTCTCAAAGACATCTTTAAGACGTAATGTTACAAAACCCAACGTCTTTCAGAGATCTGCCTAAAGACGTTTTTAGGACTAAGACATTCTAAAGACTTCTTCAACGAGATGTCTTGAAGACATCTTGGATTCTCTTTTCAATACATAAACCATTATTCACTTTCAAGCTTGGTTGAACCAACTAGCTATCACTAAGATATGAATTTACGACATTTATGGACATCTTCAAAACAACGTCTTCTAGGCGTTTTTTTTTTTGGTCTTCAGACGTTATATAGACCTAAAAAAGACGTGTTTAAGACTTTGTGTGCTGTCTGGGTAGCTGATCATCAAGCAACATGACATTAGGTTGGGTATGGACTCTACCTGAGTTGGGAATCCCACAGCTACAAAACAGTGTTGCCGATAGTATGCGTAAATTGGGGTCCTGAATGTGTGTCTCAGGGTGCGAGGTTGCCAAAAAATATTTAATTTCAGAATGAATTTGGGGCCCCATTGAGCGTCCAGGCCCTAGGCGACCGCCTAGTGGTAAAACCGGTCACCTAGACCTTATAAGGCCGGGCCTAGAAGCAGCAGAAGATAAAAGCTTTCGTTGCGACCGGTACATAGGAATGCGCGCTTACCTTGTGTCATCACTAGGGGCTAGCAGAAAAATGCCTTAAATATTATTTTATTTCCCAGTAAAAGTGTATGACTGAATTTCTTGATAAAAAATAGTTTTAAAGATGAAGGATTTTATTTTTCCATATATGCTTCGACCGGCCCGGAAGCAAGCGGCCCTTTGGGAAACTTCCCAAAATCCCTGCTGGCCCATCCGCCCCTGACGTCGTCTAAAGTAGTGGGTTATTGGAAGTACGACGTCATTTGTTTGGTAATAGGTATCTAAGGTTTTCCGGCGTGTGAGGAGATTAGACAATTCAAAAGGATGCCATTTGGTCTATCCATCGCCCTTGCCTTCTTGATTACCTAGAAAAATTACCCACCAACTCAAGAGCCGGTAATAATCAAAATTTGAATTATTACCAGCTTTTGATTGCCTAGAAAAAGTACCGAGCGACTCCTCCCAAATAGCACAAGTGCATACTAGCAACGTCTTGGGGATATCTGGGTCGGACGTTTAGTAAGTCATGAGTATATCTTCTAAAAGTCTTCTCTGGGACATACATAGGATATATTTTGTTAAAATATTTCTCATACTGAGTACCTCCTGGAGGAAATCCTGGAGCCGTTTAAACAAAACTCCTACGAACGTTCGGAAACAACTCTTAGTTAAGAATAGAACATTCAAGGAGGTCCAAAAAAAAACATTCATGTGACATTTAAAGGGAAATTCCCAGGGGCGTCCAAGAAGAACTTCTAGGAATATTCAAATAAGAATTCCCAGGGTCATTTGGATGGACATTGTAATAATATAAAACACAATCGGTTCTTGAGTTCTTGATTAACTCTGACGACGCTTATTGACACAGCTTACTGATTATTCTGTGACGTTCATAGACGTGACATCCAATTATTAAATATTCTTTGGCTATATTATGGCAATACTTTTTATATCTTTCCCCTCAACAAAGTAGTTTTACCAACTAAACACTGCTAACCAGTGCGTACCCAGACTAAATCAAGAATAGCACAAACATTACCTACACCACATCACAAAATACTCCAAAACCTAAAACATTGCATACAAAATTATCAAAACCTACTTGGGTAAACTACTGTCTAATAATAAAAAGTAAACTACTGCCTAATGATAAAAGGCAAACTACTGTCTAATAATAAAATGTTAACCAATCAGTATACACTTCAAAATCTTTGAAGTGCAAGGGTACTTTCACAAGCAAATCAGGAACTTTTATTACATCTGTAGGCCAACCTGTCAAGCACATGTCTTTTAATCTTCATAATTCAACATCTTTTCCAGTTCCATTTTGAAAATCTGCGAATCTTTCTTCAGTAACATTTATAGAGTGGACTATTTCTGTTAAAAACTTGTCACACATCTTTGATAAAATTCCTCGAGAGCAAATCTGCAATCAGCATGTCCTTACCTGTTTGTATTGAACATCTATATCATATTTGAGTAGCTTGACTCTCATTCTTTGTGATCTAGGGGCAGTGGCGCACCCAGAAAATATGTTTGGAAGGGGCCCTACATAGGTTGTGGCTTGTGAATGAAAATTTAAAAAAAAAAATAAGGAGTCAAAGTGTCATACCCTAAATTTGTCACATTTTTTTATACGTAAAAGTTCAGTTTTGGAGGGGCGACCCGGGGCTCCTCCCTGGGTGCGTCATTTTCCAGGAAAACTGGGAAAATGAAGATTTTTTTTTCAAATAACCAGAATACTTTTAGCTTTAATATACTAAAATTTGATTGAAAAAAAGCAGAGACAGCGGAGTTACAATTTTTTTTATCCCAAAGTGACCAAAGAGACACTAAGTTATATTTTTACAATACACAGTATGGCCTGATTTTTGATTTTTTTTCCTAGAAATCTGAGAAACTTTGAAAAATGAAGAATTTTTTAAAACATCTAGAAGCTTTTTAGCTTCAACATACCAAAATTTGATTGGAAAAAAAACAAAGATAGCGCAGTTGCGATTTTTTAGTCCCAGAGAGGCACTAAGTTTCTAAGAAATCTAGGAAACTTTGGAAAATGAAGAAAATTCAGGAAACTTTGGAAAATCATGAATTTTTTTTATATCCAGAAACTTTTTAGCTTATACATACCAAAATTTGATTGGAAAAAAGCCAGTCACTAAGTGCACGAGAAGCAAAAGCAACGGGTTTGTGATTTTTTAAGAGAACGCAACCAACACCATTTTTACTAGAATCTGTTTGTATGAATATAGGTTCGTTTTCGTCAAAATTAGCTAACACTTGAGGAGAACTGATTAGTTTTTTAATTAAATTAAACGAATCTGAATGAGTCTTTGTCCAAAGAAATATACAGAGTAGCAAAAAAGTCGCGCATAATACCTGTAACTTTTTAATTACCTCGTATACGAAAAAATGACCTTAATGAAAGTTGCTTAGTGAATTATTTATCATAATTCTACTTAAACGTATTGCCTGTGTCACTTCTGGTTTGTTTGCTATCTAGACCAACTTTGTTTTTTCCAATAGAACATCCTGTATCTGATTGCATATTTAGATTCCACGTGAAATTCTGAGCAGATTTCATGTGATATACTCTATACGTAAGTTCAACTGTTTTGGAAATATTGACAATTGAAAATTGGCTTTTTGCAACTTTGACAGGCTGTAAAAGCTAAACGGTCAATTTTAGAGGAAAACCGATTTCACATTCCTATCTTAGATTTTAATAAACTTTCATTTGACACCAACTTTGAATTTAATCTATGATTAAAAATTCCAAATAAATTTAATCTCCGATTAAATACAAAGTTGATGTCAAATGATAGTTTATGAAAATCTAAGATAGGAATGTGAAATAGGTTTTCCTCTAAAATTAACCATTTAGGTTTTACACGCTATCAAAGTTGCAAAAAAGTTGATTCTCAACTGTTAATATTTCCAAAACAGTTGAACTTAGGTATAGGATATATCACATGAAATCTGCTCAGAATTTTACGTAGAATCCAAATATGCAATCACATACAGGGTGTTTCATTTGAAAAAACAAAGTTGGTCTGGATAGTAAACAAACCAGAAGTGACAGAAACATTTGTCCAGGTAGAAATGTGGGAAATAATTTACTCAGCAACTTTCATCAAGGTCACTTTTTCGTATACGAGGTAATTAAAAATTTACAGGTATAATACGCGCGACTTTTTTGCCACTCTGTAGATTTTTTTTTAAGCAAACCGCGCAATGGAGTTGAGATATCTGACAAATTTGGTATGTAATTTCTAAGATAATTAATCATACCCAACATAAACATACATTGTAATTTTTTCTTGTTTTTGAGCTCATCAAGCTACCATATTTGTCAAATATGTTACCTAAATATACAACTTCTCGTACTCTGTATTCAATTTTATTTTAATTAAATTTAACACCAACATTTCTAGCTCTCTCTAGAACTTCACTCAAAATTTTGTCATGAAGTTCCAAACTATCAGCTGCTATAAGTAAGTCGTCAAAGTAAACTATTACTCCAGGAATGTCGCCAAAGTTATCATTATTTATTTGTTGAAAAAACTCTGGGGCACAATTAAGCCCAAACGGCAAGCGTAAAAATCTATATGCTCCAAAAGGAGTTCCAAAAGAACAAAGCTTATTTGAATACTCATCAAGCTCAGCTTGGTAAAAACCCTCTTTGGAATCCAAAACTGTAAAATATGATTTATTTTAAAATTTAGCACAGCTAATGTTGGTATTAAACAAAACTCTCTTTGTAAAGCAAAATTAGGATTCTTAGTGTCTAGACAAAGCCTTATAGATTTATCCTTTTTTTCTACTATGACTAAGTTACTGAGCCATTCAGTGGGACCTTCGCACCTTGCAATTATTCCACGATGAACCAAATCATTCAAATGTTCTTTTAACCGATCTTTAAGTGACAAAAGAGACCCTCCTAGGTAGCCTAGTTTGGGTTTAGAACCATTTTTTAATTTCAGTTTACATATTTTTTGAAATTTGCTTTGCCTAGACCATTCGAATATATCCATGTTGTTTTTTACGAATTCTGCTTTATTTTTGTTCAAATCAACCATATTTACTTTTGCACAAATATTTAAATCCATACAAGAATAGGATTTTTCTTTGACAATTACAAATGTAAGGTAAAAATTATTATCATTACATTTACTATCCAAATCAACTGCACCTGAAGGTGAAATTTTAAACCTACCATATATCTAAAACTATTTTTGATTTACAGAGAGAAAATTGTTTGTTTTTAATATTTTGTAAAACCTTCAAAACAATTAGTACGACGAGCGAAATTTGATCGTGGCGCCATCTAAGACTAGGATTCAACACTAAACAGCACTTTTGCTGTATTTAGTGATAACCTGCATCTAATAGGCCAACCAAAAATCAGTTAGTTTGGAAAACCCAGAATAAGGAAAACAAGTTTTCTCCTATAATCCACTGCTGTGAAAATTTTGGATTAAGTTTCTCTGCTATTCCATCCATAGAGGCTATCAGGTCTCGTCAGTATGGCTAGGAAAGCAAAAAAAAGCAATCCAAGTTTAGTGCCTGTAGGCAAAGTAGAAGTAGTACAACGAGCGAAATTTGATCGTGGCGCCATCTTAGACTAGGATTCAACACTAAACAGCACTTTTGATAGGTTGAAACGCGTCTATGGATGGAATAGCAGAGAAAATTAATCCAAAATTTTCACATCAGTGGATAATAGGAGAAAACTTGTGTTCCCTATTATGGGTTTTCCGAACTGACTGATTTTTGGTCGGCCTATTATATGGTCATCACTTAATACAGCAAAAGTGCTGTTTAGTGTTGAATCCTAGTCTTAGATGGCGCCACGATCAAATTTCGCACATCGTACTACTTCTACTTTGCCTACAGGCACTAAACTTGGATTGGTTTTCTTTGCTTTGCTAACCATACTGACGAGACCTGATAGGTCGAAACGCGTCTATGGATGGAATAGCAGAGTAAATTAATCCAAAATTTTCACATCAGTGGATAATAGGAGAAAACTTGTTTTCGCTATTCTGTGTTTTCCCAACGAACTGATTTTTGGTTGGCCTATTAGATGGTCATCACTAAATACAGCAAAAGTGCTGTTTAGTGTTGAATCCTAGCCTTAGATGGCGCCACGATCAAATTTCGCTCGTCGTACTACTTTCTACTTTGCCTACAGGCACTAAACTTGGATTGTTTTTCTTTGCTTTCCTAGCCATACTGACGAGACCTGATAGGTCGAAACGCGTCTATGGATGAAATAGCAGAGAAAATAATCCAAAATTCTAACATTCAAAAGAATAATGTTTACTTGTGATCTTGTGTCAATCTTAAAAACAACATTCTGGCTTTCTATTATCACCTTTTCCGCCCATTCATTTCTATCCGTGATTTCATTTTCCATTATTATCGTTGTCACCAAGTACCCTTCATTCTCTTTGTCTTTTTCATCTTTTGACCCGTCTTCTTTTTCAACAACTTCTCTCACATACTGACCATATCGACTACGAACACATCTTTTCAAAATTTCCAAATTTTTCACACCTATCTCATTTCTTGCCAAAAGCAGGACACTTCCTGGGACCATGTTTAAAACCACAGCTTCCACAATCAAGAGAGTTCTGCTTTTGATCACTTTGGCCTCCAGCGGCTCCAGCACTACCTCTACCATCTCCTTGTTTCACAATTCTTTGACTTCTAATCGCCTCTACCTTCTCCTCTTGATTTTGAACATCTTTCAGTTTGAACTTTGTTGACCAGTCAGAAACAACTACTCCGAGGGCAAATACCCCTACCGTCGTTGAACTACACTGATTGGTCTGAGCTTTCGTTGGCAATGAAAATTGTTAGAAAGATTTTTTTTTCAGGTAATGACCAACGTGAATACAGGAACACAACGGTCCCTGTTTGGGAATCGACCCACTGAGCAGTGGACCCAGACTTCCCGTGCCAATCCTTGACGCGTTTCGTCCTTGTTAGGACTCATCAGAAGGACATAGGCTGAAGCTCCCTGTCCAAGCAAAATTGAACTTCGTTGACCAGTCAGAAACAACTACTCCGAGGGCAAATACCCCTACCGGCGTTGAACTACACTGATTGGTCTGAGCTTTCGTTGGCAATGAAAATTGTTAGAAAGATTTTTTTTTTCAGGTAATGACCAACGTGAATACAGGAACACAAACAGGGACCGTTGTGTTCCTGTATTCACGTTGGTCATTACTTGGAAAAAAAAAAAAAAAAAAATCTTTCTAACATCTTTCAGTTGGCCAGCTCATTAGCTCGACACTTGTCAATGGCCTTTTCCAAAGTTAAATTTTCGGTATGCAATAATGTTTCTTATAATTCGGAGCTGCGTATACCAAATAGGTACAATTCTATCTCTAATCATAGTCACAAGAGGAATCAAAATCACAGGTTTGAGAAAGTTTCTTTAGCTCTGTTAAAAAATGATCAAACGGTTCAGCCTCCTCCTGCTTCCGATTATAGAATAAGAACCTTTTATGCACGAACGGGCGTAAAAGTGCACTTTTACGCCCGCATTTTAGAGCGTGAAGTAGTACTTTTACGCCCTAGGGCGCCTTTCATGCCCGCGGGCCTGAGAGTTCTAAAATTTCAAAAATAAGCAAGAATTCGACTCAATTTTTAAACTTTTTGCTTAGTCCAAAAAATACCAACTTTGTTTAACAAAACAAGCTTTATTTCAATTAATAAGAACAATGGAATAAGCAATAATAATAAAATTCAATCTACTTTCAAATGGAAATTGCCTTCAACGGGCACTTTCCAAAATTGACCGGTTTCTGAACCGGTGCGATACCGGTTTAATAGTTTACTCACCAAACCGTTCCAAAATGTACCGACTTTTTACCGGTTGAACCCGATCGTTCATTCCAAAATTGACCGGAATGATCAGCTGTTTAAAACCGGTGAGGCACCGAATCCACCGGGAATTTTTGTCGGTTTTTTCGGTTGAAGGTTTATTGACACTTTTTTTTTTGACGTACATTAATTTAATTGCTTTGAATGGGCACTATTGGCAGTCTATTGTTAAATTGCTGCTTGCAGATGGCAGAATAAAACAATGTTTGTGCGTGGGCGTCATTTTGAAATCGACAAACCAAATACTCAGCTCACATAATCTACAAAAATCGTACTGAAAACTACCGTTTGTTGACTGTTAAAAATAATAAAAATACATACCAACCTCACTGCATCCCACAAAAAAATCCATTCCAAAAAATAATAAGCAACACCACCAAACTTTGACACCAAAGCGTTCCAAAATGCACCAGAGAGATCTTGTAACCGGACTTGCATCTGACTTTTACCGGAATTTTTGGACAGCTACCGGCACGCAATGTGTTAACCGGTCAATTTATCGGTGAAATTTGGAAAGTGCCCATAACAGCTCCATAGGATGGCTTATTTTTTATTGCATTTTTCTTTAATGTATATGCGAGGACAGTTTCTTCTACAAAGTACTGCTGCTCATTGACACCATGTTGGGCACACCAGGAAATAAAGTCCTTATATGTTTTTTCATAGAGTCTTTTGGACTTTGAAGGTAAATGATCTTCCTTGACCTCTCCAACTGTCTCAAGAATAAACTTGGGTAGGCTATTTTGCTCCATTTTCAGACGCCAGACTGCACATCATAAGAAAACTATACACTTACACTACACAGAGTATAGTATATTGTTGTATTAGGAGTAGAAGCTTTACTTTTTTGTGCTGAAGCGGTAGGTTTGCAAGCCGAACGTAGTGAGGCTTGCAATACTGCTGAAGCACAAAAAAGTGCTTCTACTCCGTATGCAACACGCTATTTTTTCTCCAAACGAATGGGGTAAGCTCGGGGGCAAGTGTATGGTTGAGCGGCAGTAAAAGTTCGAGCGGCGCCAAAAGTACTTCTACTGCCGCTCCAGCGGCACTAAAAGTACTTTTGCTGCCGCTGGGGTTGCCAAGCAGCATAGAAATTGAATTTCTATCACCTCGACAGGTGTTAACACGCTTGATTTGCCTAGCAGCATAGAAATCAAATTTCTGACATCTTGACAGGAGTTAACAAAGTGACGTTTTTCTGACGTTTGGAGTGCGATAAAATGTCTTATGAAACGAATATTTTATACTATTTTTTCTATTTTGGTATTGTTTAATTAAGAAAAACAGATTTTTCTTGAACATTTTATTCTCATATTTCCTGATTTCATATGTTTAGGTTGGTAACACTACTTGCCAAATATAGAAATCTTCTATTATAAAATCGCGAATGACAGTTCGATGGCCATCAGTCAGCCAGTGTTACCAACTTCCGATAAGTAAAAAAGGAGTGTCACAAAGAGCTTCTTTTCGAAACTACTTTCAGTGTCGAAAAGACTTTGATATGAAACCAAAATAGAAAAAATCTTGTATGCACCTCGATCAAAAAAAGCTTTAACGCCCTCAGCGTGTAAACAGCCCTCGGCTGACGCCTGTACTTTTTGACCTAGGAGCATAAATAACTATTATACACAACATTCTTTTTAGGGGTCATGGTATTTCTCAAATCCCGACAATACTTTTTCAAAGTCATCTTTATCAGCTTTAGTCAATTTTAAAATATTGTACACCTCTGGGACTTCTTCTCCCATAAGATTAAGCAACAAAGCTATTTTCACCTTATCTTCTTTCTTACTTTTGCTACTAGCAAGCACATGTATTTCAAAGGACTGTTTAAACTTGCGAAAATGTTCTGCCACTTTACCTTCAAACGATAAGGGCTGATGTGGAAGTCGTACATCAGACATTTTAGTTTTTGTTTGGATACTTTACTTAGGTATTAACAAAAGGATTATTTACCCACAAAAGGATATAGTGCATGCCCTCCAATTCCACGACGACTGCGCCATGTAATAATATCAAACACAATAATCCTTTTCACGTGGCTCCGGTTTAACAAACCGCAACATACCGCTCAAATTCGAGTGGTATCGATCACTTCACTTTGTAACCGGGTTAGAAAACGGTATGTCATATTTGACATACCGCTACTAACCGTTTTGTAACCCGGTAAGTTTAAACCGGACCACGTGAAAAGGACTAATCGGTTCTTGAGTTTTTGATTAACTCTGACGTTTATTGATTATTCTGTTACATTCAATTATATTATCAATTAACTTGTGGCTTTTTTCATTGTGTCTTTTGTTAGGTTCCCAATAGGCAGGTAGTGTTCGTTGGCTACATTATGGCAATACTTATTACAGACAGGGGATTTAAAAGGAAAGTCCTCAGGATGTATAAAACGTACATTTCTAGATTAGCTGTTAACGGATGTTCTCAGGATCTCGGCTTTTAGTCTGGGATGTTAAAATTTACATGAGATCTAAAACCGACGTCCTGGGAGATGACCTGTGTTATCTGGGCTGCAACTTATTGTTTAAAATGATACTATGATGAGATGAAATAAGAAAGTAAGAATTAATATTCTTCATATTTTTTATATTAGATAGCTTCGATCATCCTTGTGTAAAATCTAGTGAACTTTAATAACAGAATAGGTATACATCTAATTTTTCTTTTGAATGCCAAATTCCGAATCCGTTCCTGTAGCCGAAAGACAAATTGGATTTTGTTAGCGTTAGCTTTTTTATCCTCGGCAACGGCGGTCAAGTGATGGACGATTTTTCTCGTCCTGCTGCTTCGGCGGGATCGGTTATTAAATCTTTTTTCGCTTTTTCGTCGATTTTCTTCCTTCTTTTTTTTTGCCAGCCGGAATGATTGACCATCGGGAATTACGTTAGCGCGTCGGGAGGGAAACGGAAAACCGTTTAGATTTTGGCAGGAAGAAAGATAATCCTTTTTTATTCCTTTGTTCGATTTGTCTATTAGAAAATACTTGCTCTAATAGCCTTTTTTGTTGAACTCAGATTAGGTAGGTATAGAGTGATGGACGAATAGAATTAGCTAATCAACTTGCAATGTCTTCGTGAATATGTTTCAAAATAGTTTGACTCAATGCACAGAAGTTTTCAGAATTAGCTTAACGAACGACCAATCCTGAAACTACTGAAAAGTATAATACTTATAACATAAAATTAAAATCTCAAAGTTGTTTGTGTAATAACAACGAAAGATTAATGAAAGGCATCTGAAAAAAATAAAATGTGTGTCATAGATTTCTGAATTATTATATCCTCAACTGAAACTTGCGCTGATTTCTACCTAAGAATTTCAGTTTAGAAGAAATACCTGACTGTAGGCCTACAGTCATTTGTAACAACTTTTCTCATCCCTCTAAAATCCGAAAAAAAATCATCATCGAATTGGGGAAGTAGGTGTTGGTTTATTTCCAATTTAAAGCGCTTGTCCCGGTATAGCAAAGTTCGCAGTCGACAAATGGCCGGGGCATTTTCCCCGGATGGCGGTGATTAACCGTTCGCCGCTCAACGGTGCCAAATCAGTCCGCCAAATTAAATCCGGCCTCAGATTATTACATACCTCAGTGACTGTTCATAAATATCCGCCCTTGCGGATCGTTAGTTTGCTGCCATCCGGGGGCGGGTTATTGCCGATACTTTGCCAAGGGATTCCCGAGAGGAATGCAGCCTATAGGGATAATTAACGGGATTTAAAATTTAAGAGGGAGAAGACTGAAATGAATAATACCTTGTTTTCTAATTTTACTACTATGTATAAGAAGTAACAACATTTTAGTGCACAATCAAATTCATCCAATCAATCTCTATTAACAGTCTAACTTAAGCACAAACACAAATTATTTGCGTCCCCGAGGCCTCAGGACAAATACAGTGTGTATATCGCGTAACCAATTGGTCCAAGACGTCAGGTTTTAGTTCACACCGCAGACAATGGTCCTGTGATTGCCACAGGATAATCCCGGCTTAAGGGAACGATTGACAAGGATACACATAGGGAGAGCCTTTTAGGTTCAGCTCCCCTGAAGGCTTTGTTCGGGAGGGTATTATTGGTTACGGAACATAAAGATTTAGGTAAATGTTCGTACACATATAGGGTATTAGTTATGTTACACTTGCTTTGTTGATTTTAGTGTTTTGTTGAATCACTTTGCTCTGAATTGCCAGACTCAAGCAAATTTGTTTCTGAATCTTGCAGTATTTTACTGTCCCCTGAAATATTTTACAATCAATATCATTAGAAACAGAGTGAAATTATCCTGATTTGAATGGTTGATGATGAATATTGACACTTCTGGGCTTAGTGAGAGATCCTCTAGAGGGGTACAGTTTTGTAATGAATGCAATCTTCCTATCTTCATGACCTCTTTCATTATAACATTATGTCATACTTGAAAGTCACCTGCATTTAAGAATACTCACCCTACAACTTGGAAGTAGATGATGACAGAGGAGATGTCATATCAAGAAGCGAAATTACAGAATAGAGGTAGGTATTGAAAACTATTGTAAAACATACGAAGGCACAGCTTTAGAGATTCTGGTTGACTTGTTAGTTATCATGAAAAGCTCAGAAAGTGGAAGAGTTACGTACTATTGGGGCACGACAGATCAGATTTATAGGCTGTATTCTTGTTTTCGGTATATTTTATTCAAAATTTATATTTACTCTTTGATTAACTTGACAATTGCTAAAAATCGAATATCATTAACTAGAAAAATAGAGCCGGTTCAAGGCCCGAAAGTAAGTCTCGATGAACCACATTGAAAAATTCTCATTGTTCTCTGGAAACTCTATCAACAAACTTCCTATTTTATAGAAACTGAACTTTCGTTCTGTTGATAATGGATAGAATATCATCACCTACTGCATCTATCAAATAACAATCGGGTTTGTCACTTCAGACCTTAGAGCAGGTAAAGGACATAAGTAAGGAGTAGGAACGCGCCATTCTGCTTATGAAACCAAAGTGAAACCAAGTTTTTGGCAGGTGTTTGGCACCAAAATACAGGTGAAGCATTGAATTAGGCAATCTCAATCACGTGATTTTATATGGCCGTTCAGGTCAAATCAAGCCAGTGACGTTCATAAGGAGAGCATTTGTGTTCGGCCCTCGTTGCTTTCGAAGTGAATTTTATGGGTTTCTACGTATTTTTCATTGGTTTTGGTTTTGGTCATTGTTGTTTTCATAGTAAATTTTATAGTGTTTCTACGTTTTTTTAATTTAATAATAAATTCTGAGATGGACAGTAATTAGAGTGAATATCTTAAGGTATTATTATTAAGGGAAAATCAAGCCTCTGTTAGATCCTTTCTTTTAATTAGGTGCTAGCTGACGTCTCACACATAACCTCACTTTCGTTCGGGGGACAAACAAAGCGTTTAAGCTCTATTTATAACACACAGGCGCTAGCTATTACGTCACAAATCATATAATGTCATTTCGTTAGGGGGACAAACAACACTTTCTCACTCTGCACCTTTTTTGTTTGTTGAAATATTACTTCAACACGTCATGAAAAACTATTATAATGTATTACAATTTGGCTGATTATCGATTTAAAAAGTACGCATTCAGGCAATTCAAACCACGTGACTTTCAAGATGGCGTGGCGGCCACACATGGGCCAAATCAAAGTTGCAAGCAAAACTCTAAGCAAAATAATTTGAAATACGCATAAAAACACATTCAAAACAAACTTGCTTGGCCGCCACGCCATATTGAATTTCCCTATCTGACAGATGGATTGAATTGCCTAATAGTCTCTAAACGCTTTTTCTGTCCCCCCATCGAAAGTGAGGTTATGTGTGAGATGTCAGCAAGCACCTAATTGCAGCAATCTATAAAGCCCTGCATTGTTTTGATAAGTCATTTTTGTAGATCAAAAGCCGATGATTTAAAATAGTAGGAACTGAATAAAATTTCACATTATCCTTGTTACCTTGACTTCCACACCCAATTAGGGAATCCAAACCACGTGACTTTTGCCAACCAGCCGGCATTTTGAAATTTTTATGAGGTTAGAGTACGGGTTTTTGTTGGATTTGCAATCAAAAGACATGTTCTAGAGTACTCCGAGTTAAGTTCGGTCCTGTCCTTGTCTAAGGTGTCAATAATAATAATGTTATGTTGTAAGGTTAGCGAAGGTTTGGTTTTTCTGTTGTTAAAATAAGTCCACGTTTTTGGCTGTAAAGTGGCTGTAATTATTTAACCAATTTAATGTCAAGCTGAGTTTAGTTTTCTTATATTAATCAATAAAACATTGTTCAAAGTGTAGTAGTGTTTTTATTGATATTCACAAACTTATATTTGGTGCTTTCACTTTCAAAGAATCCATCAGTTTTTACATGTCAACGATGTCAGAAAAGTGTCAGATTTGAGAACTCGTCCCGTGTATTGATAAAGCCTGGTACTCATAAAAGCGAAATTCGCTCTTTTTTCAACGTCAAATTGTCGATGCAATGTCAAAAAAGAGCAAATTTCGCTGTTATGAGTACTAGGCTTAATCCTGCCAAAAAAAAAACATGTTTTTTGTTTATTGTTTGCCAACCAGACGCCATTTGGACAGGTCGTTGGATTGCCTAATTACGATGCAAATCGCTGGCATTACAATTAACACAATACCCTAAACACACAAAAAAACACAGAATCCGATAATTCAAATCTTGACGTTTGTCCAGAATCTGACAGAATCAATGACATACAGAATAAACAACACAGTGCTTGACCTGGAGTGCGTTCAAGGACGGCAATGCTAATGCCAAAACCTACTTTTCCCCCTCCACCTGTAATGCCGAACCACGTAGTTTGGAGCCGAACTCGAACGCAAAATGCCAATTTTGGCTTGGCTGTAGCCATTCCTGAACGCAGCCCTGAACCTCCATATTGAATTTCGTTTTTGACAGGTCATTAGATTGCCTAATTGCCTATACCGCCATTTTTTTGGTGCCAAAATACGAAAAAAACGGCTTCATTTTCCAACTCCATGTTACTACTCCTCTTTACCTTTACTAAGCTTCAGACACAAAAGACTTGTTCCGATTATCCGAACAATTACCGTTTGATTAGTCTCAAGAAAATTGAAAATTAGTCCAATGGCATTGGGTCTGAAGACTTTAGAGGCCAACTACTACTAAGGAATAAAATTCGTATGAGATCCCGAATCACCCTGTACAGCATTAAACTAGCCAAAAATTACGGAGTCGAGTGGCCCTTCTACTAATTTTCACGCAGCCCTTTCAAAACCTAAACCAACATAATGCACAATAAAACCTCTCGTCCCAGTCGGAAGTAACACAAAAGACCCACACTTGCGTCGACTTTAAAAAGGGGATGATTATATGGTTGAGTCGGGGTTGAGGAAATTCGAGCGAAAACCTAAACATACGCGTAACCTTTTGGGTTTTGTATTATAATATAAGGACAGGACTAACACAAACTGTCAAAGCCCAATTTATGTTACAAAAACTCCTAAGCCGGTCCTATTCGCTATATAAAATACCTATAATTAACCTTTTCTACTAAAAGTGCTCAAAACGAACAAGCAATGATAACAATGAGGCAAATGTGGATAATTGCTTGTGTGACCGTTTTTACTTTGCCTTTCTAATCTAATTCTGTCCCTTATTCAAATAGAACATCATGGAAAAAGGGTTTTAATTCATTCTGGATAAGCTTTTAATTAATTGTTGAAAAAATAATCAAGAATGAGGCCGATCCAGAAATCAATGAGCGTAAAAGTCCATTATTGGATTGAGCAATTCATTAGAAGGAGCATCAGGTGTACGTTGAACAAATAAAACTGTCAATGTGGATTAAGTAAGGCAGAGTTGCCAAGTGGTTGAATCCTGGCAACGTGGCCTTTGAGGGAGAATTACCAGGATTATTAACTGATTGGTGTCGAGTTACGAATTGTTTTTTTTGCTCATTACGTGATTACTTTGGCGTGTAGTTTTATCTTCCAATGGGCAAACACAAAATGTGCGATTTTAATTTTCTAATGCCTACGATGGGTCTTTCTGTTTGTTCATTACCTAAATTGATTTTAAAGATTGTTGCTGTAGCTCCATTTTCTAGGAAAAACGTATAAAGGTTTATTGGAGAAGGGACAAGAAGCCGAGGGACCTCTAAACATCATTAAAGGAAACGGTTATGTTTTTCGACTGCGTTTTAAATGTTTATTTTTGCGGTAATTTCCCCCAATGGCTAAATTTTTAATTGCATTATTACGAAGAGCTGCAAAGAGAATATTCCTGTTATTTTTTTCTAATTTCGTTATTGTTAAGTCTTTCTCTGGTTCGCCCTAAAGCACCTACTAATTATCGAAAGAAAATGGTGATAATAATTACCATTTAAAAAGAAGGCACTGCCACGAAGGATTTCGTGACTCCTAAAAAGTTGTTAATGGCGCAAACTAATTAATTAAAATAAACTAGAAACTAAAACACTGCCGTCCATCAACTGAACGAAATATAGTTATAAACATGTAATTTTATGTTCTCGCGAGACTCTGCCCCTGGTGGAGTGTTTTATATTTTCAAAACAGTGGCGGAACACAATCAAATAAATATTGGTGTATTATTAGCATGATTTAAGTATTATTACTAGGAACCATCAATGAAATGTGGAATATTAGAAGTATGAGCGTAAGTCGAAAAGTCGACAATATTTATCTCCAAGGAAATGATATAGCAGAATCTATTCAGGTAAATATATCAACTATGGAGTAGATTGATTAGGTAACAAGATGGAGCAGGACTCCAATTCAATATGGTAGATCAATCAGTGATTCCCTTTACGTACACGAGAGTTATGAAGAAATATTTTCAAATGCTGAAAGCTCACAGATGAAATCTATAATAATTTAGACAACGCAAATGAAAGTAAAAAAAATATCACTTATAGGATTAGATTTCGAAGGCATCCTTGAGTTTTTTTTTATTTTAAAGGTAAATTCCTACTACGCTGGTGGTTTTTCTCACCCCCCAAAAATGCCACTAGGTTAGTAAAACAAATGAACGCCGCTCCTAGGCGATCAGATAAGAAAAATGTTGAAAACATTCCAAACTCATGCATCTTCATTCCGTTTGGCTGCGTGTCACAACAACCGTTTTTGGCCCTTGTTATAAGGTCCTGTCCAAATTAAAGGAGACTCTTCCGGACAACACGAAATACCTACTTATGGCCCTTATGAGTTGAACATAATATCGACTTTTTTCATAGAATCGGGCTTCAAATCTCGGAATAATTTAGTGCATGGAGTATGGAGGATCCCAAATAGGAAACCAAATCTCAACAAAAAAAAAATTGAAATTTCATCGTTTTAGTAAGAAGGAAGCTACCTTATGATTTAGATTTTGGAAAACTTTAAAAGGTCATAACTTTTTTTCTATTATAGGATAGAAAGCTGAAATTTTCAGCGAATTTTATACCGGTATATTCTGATTTATATGCCAATAATTGATTATTATTGTATTATTATTTGTCACTATCTTAAGGGTGATCATGCATTGTGCTTTTCTCCTGACTGCATCAGGGGCTCTGGAGACATCACTTTGAGTAGGTACTCCTGAGCAATGACTTTTTATTTTAAGTTATTTTGATAAGATCGTTGATTTTATTGTCTGGGAATTTGCTGCTTTGCCAAACTTGACAGGAACAGTAATAAACAAGTTGGTGACATATTTTTTTTTGCTATATGGACATGTATGGTATTTTGAAATAGAAAAAAATCCGGCAACATTGCGAAATGATGGATGTGGAGAGGCGTGATTATTCAGAGGCATGATTCTATTGGATAGAACCTAAGGTTAGAGCCTGAACGACAGCACAGTGGCGTGGTTATTCGCGAAACTTAAAAAAAATTCTAATAATTTTATTGGTTCATTTCCTTGGTGTTTCCGGTGCCACTGTACCCAAAGACATGGTTGTCATCAGGCGGTGTCAGTTGAGGTGTCAGTGAATATTGTTAGGTTACGCCCCACTTTTCTTCCCCCTTTCGTCTCTATCAACTTACCACTTGTCTATCATTTTAATTTTTCTTACTATGTCGTCTCATGTGCCTTATTTGTCCCGTTTCAGGGCTTGAAAAAGGAAAAAATAAAGTTCCGAAACGTCGCCGAAAGCTAGGGACACGAAATGAATATAATTAATGAAGCGGGTTTCTTCTCTAACATCACAAGTAGTTATGGAGAGCAGGCACAAAGACTTGTACAAACATGGTCGAAGGACGTCATAAGACTGGCAAATCTTTAAAAAATAGAAGAATTTTCCTATTGAAAACCTAAACAAAACAACATCCTCCCTAAATATTTGAGTGGAAGCATTAAATGCTTGTACCCTGCATACTCTGACAACCACCCATTCCAAAAATGGGCAGACAAGGTCGCATTAAAGTTTAAGAAGGCTCTCCTTAATTTAAAAATTGACATTGCTATCTGGAAATTGAAATCAACAGTGGAATCAATCAATTCCCTCAAAGCTGACATGAAAAACCGTATCCCTGAGGAGGTTTTTCTATATTGTCTGAACGAAAATAACAATAGATATAATAGAGAGTTCAACAAGATTAAGAAAATTAACATAGAAAAGCTAAGATCCCTTGGACAAACACAAAATGAAATATGTACAAATGTTGAACAGAATTATTTGTACAACTACACAAATGTACCACTCCCACATGAAGTGGAAACGACCCTAAGCCTGGGTCCAAAATTTGGCCTTCCCTTAACAAATAAGGAGATTCCCATACCAACCATAATCAAGGATCTTGAATACTGCATAGGAGCACAGACAATGGCAGATGAGCACAAGGAAAGCTTGAGAGGTCAGACCACGAACATAATCACGAATTTCTACCTGGATGATAGACCAGTCCCGCAGAAGTCCCTAATCAATAGAGTTAGAAGAACAAAACGATTCTTCAATGAACACCCACGCATAATGGTTAGCAGATCAGATAAGGGCAACTCCACAGTCCTAATGGATAAACTTGAATACCACCAAAAAACACTAGAAATGCTGAGTGACACGAACATCTACCAAGACGTCAATCGAGACCCAACAAACAAATACCAAACAATGGCCAACAAAATAATAACAGAATTAAGAACCAACAATTTTATAACAAGTAGAGAGGAGAGGAGTCTAAAACGCCACAACTCAGTCCCGCCTAAGTTATATTGTTTAAGGAAGACACACAAACCCGGACTACACCTTAGACCAGTGGTAAGCTGCATCAACTCTCCAGGATATAACTTAAGCTAAGTATCTACACAACATCTTCAACCCTCTAACATCTACGTTTTATTTTAATATTAAGATCTCTTTTCAGTTCGCTGAAATAATTAAACAACACACCATCCCAGATGGGCATGTTCTAGTCTCATGAGATGTTGTCAGCCTGTTTACTAACATACCAAATCAACTAGTCTTAAATATAATTAAGGCAAATTTTAAATTTATTTCCAGCTATACGGTTATTTCCAGAGACAGCTTGATTGACTTGATTACTTACTGTTTTGACACCAGTTATTTCTCTTATGAACAAAATATCTATCTACAAAAGGATGGATTTGCAATGGGCAACCCAGCCTCACCAATCTTGGCTTTGGTAATGAACCACCTTATAACAGAAGTTTTAAAAAAAAACTATCATTCCCCATTCCCTTTATACAGAGTGTCAATTTGAAAACTTCCCACCCCTTTTATTTCAGAGTAGAAAAATTTGTAGTATAAGTATAATTTGAAGGGGGATGAGTTTTTATGCAAAATTCACCTCCCCTCTTTCAACCCCCCAACCCCCAGAGCCATCCCCTAGAAAATCTTAAATAGGAAGAGGGGTCAAGTGATACATCATTTTGCAGGGTTTTTAATTCCATACATTTTGGTACCAAATTTCAATACTTAAGTATAACTGTTTTGGAAATATTGTCAGTTGAAAATTGACTTTTTTGCAACTTTGTCAGGCTGTAAAACCTAAACGGTTAATTTTAGAGGAAAACCGTTCTTACATTATTGTCTTAGATTTTTATAAACTATCATTTGACAGAAACTTTGAATTTAATTCATGATCAAAAATTCTGGTTAAAAAATTAATCTCTGGTTAAATTCAAAGCTGGTGTCAAATGATAGTTTATGAAAATCTAAGACAAAAATGTAAGATTGGTTTTCGTCTTAAATTAACCGTTTAGGTTTAACAGCCTGTCAAAGTTGTAAAAAAATCAATTTCCAACTGTCAATATTTCCAACACAGTTGGACTTAGGTATTGAAATGTGGTACCAAAATGTATGGAATTAAATGCTCTGCAAAATGATGTATTACTTGACCCCTCTTCCCATTTAAGATTTTCTAGGGGGTGGCTCTGAGGGTTGGGGTGTTGAAAGAGGAGAGGTGAATTTTGCATAAAAACTTCAAATTATAGTTGACGTGTTTCAGGGATTTTTTCGGAAATTTTTTTACTCCGAGATAATAGGGGTGGGAAGTTTTCAAATTGACACCCTGTATGTATATGTGGATGATACAATATTGTCAGTACCCAAGAATGAACTGAATCTGACACCAGATACTTTCAGTAAATTTCACCAATCACTCCAGTTCACCATGGAGATAGAGACAGATAATAAGCTGTACTTCCTGGACATGGAAATCCACCAAAAACCTAATGGCACCTTGCTGTCAAATTGGTATTCTAAACCCACTAGTTCAGGTAGAATTCTCAACTACCTATCCAACCACCCAACATCCAATAAAGTAGTCATAATAAGTGGGCTTTTTACATAGAGCTCTTGATTTGAGTGACCCTGAATTTCACAAGGCAAATATTGAAAAAATTAAGAAAATCCTATCAAATAATAATTATCAATTGAATTTTATTAACAGAAGCATAGAAAGATTTAAAAACAAAACCTAACCCTATGAAAAAAGAGACCAAATATTTCAAATTTCCCTTTATAGATGGCCTTTCGCAAAAAATTGGGAAATGTTTTCAGAAATCTGAGATTTCAATAGCCTTTTACAACCTCAAAACTACAAATTCTCTATTCACACATATCAAAAATAAGGTACCCCAGGGTAAAAAGAGCTCTTTGGTCTACAAAATCCCATGTGAATGGGGAAAGTGCTACATAGGTGGAACGATGCAATATCTGGATAAAAGAATACAACAACACAAGAATGATTGTCACATTAACAAAAAATACAATAAAGATAAAACAGCATTAGCAAAACACCGTTTTGAAACTGGCCGTAGCTTTAAGTTTGGTGAGGTGGAAGTTGTTGATTCGGAAACACAAACATATAAACGAAAACTGAGTGAAATGATCCACATAAACCTAAATGACACAGTGAATATAAAGACCGATACAGATGGTCTGAGTGGTGTATATAGCAAACTAAATATAATTATGCGTATGGATATATAATTCTGGAACTATCTGGGGGTTTTTAGTAGTACTTAACACCATTCAACAAATAATTTATTATAAATGTTGTTTCTGTTTGCTTTTTAGGATTTTTTTCCGTATAAGTTTTTCTGTTTTATACATTTTTAAATCTTTTTATATTTTGTGTTTTTTACATTTGTATCTGTGATTTTTAACTTTTGTAATTTTTTTTTTTTATTCTGAGTGTTAGGTTGTATTTTATATATAAGCAAATGTGTCGAATGCACGCTTGAATCCTTTGATATGGAGTACCTACACTGCTGAACTAGAGTACCATAGTGGCCAGCCAATGTAAAACGCTACCTTGTTTTAACAACAGCATAAAGGAACAGAACCCAACTTTTGTCTTGTTAAATTTAAATTAAGAACAAAAGGAAAAGAAAAATAATAATAGGAAATGATAATAATCCAATAATCATCAATTGTTGGCATATAAATCAGAATTTGTCACTATCTTAAGGGTGATCATGCATTGTGCTTTTCTCCTGGCTTTATCAGAGGCTCTGGAGACATCAGTTTGAGTAAGTACTCCTGAGCAATGACTAATTTTATTTTAATTTATTTTGACAAGTTCGTTGATTGTATATCTATCATTTTAATGTTTCTTACTATGTCGTCTCATGTGTCTTATTTCTCCCGTTCCAGGGCTTGAAAAAGGAAAAATAAAGTTCCAAAATGTCGCCGAAAGCTAAGTAGTTTCTTTTTTTCTGGTTTACCTCCCCGTCCATAAACCCAAGAAATTTCTACCACGAGTAAAAGAATTTGCTTCGAATTGAGTTCTTATTTTCTTTTTCTGATGCTATTCGATCGGGTTACACATTCACCTCTTGACAGGTAATAAATACTTTATGTATTTACAATCCTGGTATTGTTTCGATCTGAACAAACTGATTGTACCTAATCACATTAGGATTGTTCATGAGTCGTCAAAAAAACACTGGGGCCAATGAAATCATTCTAACACTGGATGAATAATTGTTTGAAACAAACCTCAAGTGACTTCGATCAGTTTGTTCAGACCGAAAGAATACCCCTGAAGTCCTGATGTTGTTACAGAGCCTGTGGAAACGCAGCAGGTATTACCAAATTACAAAAAGACTGATGCAAAGGCTCGAAACATAATCGTCCAGTGTTAGACAATAAAAAATAAGAAATCAATGAAGGAAATCTTTAGAACAGACATATTATGTTAAAAAGGGAATATCTATGCAGGTACAACTGCAGAGAAAGCTAAGGTCAATGAAATTTATGAAGAAAATCTAGGTAAATAATTCTTCACTGATTTTGATCAAACAGTAAGTCAATCAAAAGCTTCTGGTGGAAATGTAGATGATAAAGAGTTAATATGCCAGCTGTTGTCAGCAATGCCATACAGTTTGCAAGCAGTTGTAACAGCTGTTGATGTAATGTTTTGCCAGGATGAATCAAAGGTGATCCTGGACTTTGTCAAAAATAAACTTTTGATGGAAGAAAGTTGAAAAGCCAAATGTGTGGAATTTGATTCAAATGATGCTGCGTTTGCATCCAGTTATAGAAATCAGAGCTTCTTCAAGTAAATTACAGAAGAAACTACGCAAATATGGTTGAACCAGCCTAATCAAAGCAACGATAATGATGAAACTGAAAATAAATATTATTTCTGACTGGCGAGAGGCATGAGAAATTTTATAAAAGTTTAATGAGTTATGAACCAAGTTCAAATAAAATTAGCTTCGCAGTGAACAGTGGGGCCACACATCATTTGATAAACTAGAGTACTGTAGCAAAACGCGCCCAAGTACTCTATTTAATTAGTTAGATGGTAAATGGCGAGCGGTATATTGATGGTGTTTATTTCCTTGAGCGGCTACCTATAAAATTGTGGAGGGGGTCTATTCGCTAAAGGGAGAAACAACTATTGAGGTTTACTAAATTATATTTCATTATACTTAAAACCAAAATTAAAATAAGCAAATATCTTTCTATGTCTGACAGCCACTACTATTTTTCCCAATTCAAATTATTTCACATCCTTTCAAATTTCATTACTACAGACCAGGAAATATCCATACTAAAAACGCCCTACTTCTTCTATTCTCAATAACTTATAAGTTTAAACATTCACTCTTTCAAACAACACTTCCAATTCACATTCCTATTAAAACTACCCTTCACCTATATCTATAAATTCTTAAAACTCCTAGATCATTTACTGACAGCTTATGCAGAATAATTATTTAAGTCATAATCCTACTCACTGGATTAAGTATATATGTATTACCAACTATATTTTTATAAAAAACCTCACAATAATTTCTAAATGAAAAATAAACCCAAATTCAAAATTTCAGAACTTAAGGTCATCAATGGTACCTCATGAACAACAATTTTCAAACAAAACTTTCCAATACATTCAGTGGTTCCCATCCTTCACTAAGGATCATTTTGAACAGAACAATTACTATTTTCGGATTCCTAGCCAACAAACACAATTATTTAAATTCTTATTAGTTCGTTACTATAACCCTTAACATTCCTAACTGCGTACCCGGAGAACATGGAACAGGGGGGTTAGCAAATGACCCCAGGTTTTCTTGAATTCGGAACAGGGAGGTTATAGCGACTGACCGGGTAAGTGATTTGTAGAAAAAATGTGAAAAAATTCAGTATCTTATTCAAAACTAATTTTCAAAGTAGCTATATATTTATTTTGGAGTCCTCTATACCTTGAGCGATTACCCATATCAATTTGACACAACTCCTTACCTTACAGCATTTTATAGAAGAACTTTTATCCTAGATTTTTGTTTTGGATTATCTCTTGTCCAGTTCTCGTTAGCTTTTATGAAAAGAATGCAGGAGTTATAGGTTAATATATCAATCAAATTGAAAAAAACCGCCATCGGCCTTTTTCTTGTGCCAACCGACGACTGTACGCGTAATAAAAACGTCTGGCAAAGGATAAAGATTTTACCAATCCCAGCAAAGTTTATGTCTACGGGTTGAAAAAAACACGTAAAATAAAACTCCTAAACGGTTTTTGAAGAGAAAGTAAAAATGAGTAAGTGACGCTGAAAAAAGTAAACTGGGGTCATTGCCTGACCCACCTGTTCCAAGCGCGACTGTTAAATTTCAATTGGACAATCCAATTCAGAATTATTTAATAAATTCATACTCCAAATCGATAATTGTTAAGTGCATTATAATTTTCCCTGTTAAACTCTTTACAAAATTAAGAGAAATGTCATTTCACTCAAAGCAATTATATTTATGCGATAATGTTCCATAGTCAAAATACTGGAGTTATTAATATTTATGCAATAAAGTTCCAAAGTTAATTCACTTCATAGTCAATCATCATTTATAAAGTCAAAAAGTTTTACTAGTCACTAGAGTACTTACATTTGAATTTTCCCTCGTAAAATTACTTAATTAATTTACTTCAAAAATCTCTAGAGCTCGCACATAATGTTGAACGCATTTGATGTTCTTTCTTTCAAAATTTTCCGTTACTTTTTCAAAGACTTAACGCGTTTTCCCGAGGCAACAAAATAAGAGAAACTCTTCGCGGACTGACTCATTAGGTAAATCTACATGGAAACGCGATTTTTTGACTTAGATTTGTAGATTTGTTTGAATGGAGATGGCGCAGAGGCGTCCTCTACCACTGCAACCTTATCAGATTTATTGTGGTATCTCCTATCTGTCCTTAGTGTGCATTATCTAGACCCGTCCTTTTTATTAGACTCCAGAGCCATGATACTGGCCGATTTTTCCGTTTCCTATTTGGTTACCGTTACATGGAGCGCTAATCTTTTAGGAATTGTATAACTATCTCTGGCATCGCGTTTCCTATTAGGCCAGCGCACATTGTCTACCTCTACATGGCGCGCTACTCCTATAGGACTTGTTAAGCTATATCCGACCTCGCGTTTCCTATTAGACCAGCGCACATAAATTAAATAAATTTTGCCAACCATGTTGTTGCATGACTTTCAAATAATAATAATTAATAAAATAACTTGCAGAGTTTAACTTTTTTTTTTACTGCAGACTAGGGGCCAAATTACAGTATATTTGCATCTGCAAACTTGCAGTTCTGCAAATATAGCCGACTTGCATATGTGCTCTATTTGCAGAAACGAGCAAATTACAGAAAAAATCTGCAATTTCATCATATTTATCGGAAAAAAAGCGTTTGGGCGCTACTGATTTACCAGTTTTAATGTCAAAATTGTCAATGTGATTGCAAGGATCTGCGAGAAGGTTTCACCCTGCGCAAATTTGCAGGCGACCTGCAAATGCATTCTGCTTCTGTAATACGAAAAGTCAGACTTGCAGGTGCTGCATTCGTATCTTGGTGTTGCAGAGCTTCTGTAATTCCAGGCTAAGACTGAACTGACTAACAACTGATCTGATCTTCTATTCATTGTGTCCTTAATTTTTCAAAATCGGTAGGGTTTTAGGGTTTAGGGCTTAGGAACATTATTTAGAATTTAAATAAAATAAACTTTCTCTTTTAGTTCAATTATGCCACGTTTACTGTGAGGGCTCCTTGTAAAGTTATCTCCATTAGATTCTTTTTTCTTTAGAAATTAATGGTACCAGACCTAATCCATCAACAAAACCAAAACATTCTAAACCATCGAAAAAGCCTAGTAATAAATCATAGAATCCCTCGAGAGATGATTCGAAACGGCCCAGAATTCGCGTTTTTTAACGCTCGACGAAAATTACAGGTGTTTCCGAAATCGACCAAACAACAAACTTATATCTGTGGGCGAGACACCGAAAACCTTTTATCCAAATTCGAATTGTATGTGCATGAACTTTTTTTTTCAGCTCTGGTGACACCCTTTAATTAATAAATCCAGTTGACGATAATTCATTGGGCCAAATTAGGCCGTTGGGAGCAGATGAAAAGGGGCTTGACCAAATTTCAATAAATATATATATAAGTAAAGATTTTTTCAAATATTTAAAAAATAGCCGTGACAAAAAAGTAGGGGTAGTCACCAAACAAATAACAGCGGAATTCATTAGTCAGGGGCGTCGAACGTAATTGATTAACATGTTTATATTGTAATTGTAATGAACCCGATTATCGGGCAGGGGTTGAACTATTAATCATTGACCTCTCTCGCCTCTTCGCCGCGCCGAACATTTCACCCCTCTTTCCCCATATTTCAATGAACTCAACGGGGCAATAATAGTAGGCCCGTGTAATAGATTTTCCGCAGGGAGACTGCGAATTGCCGGGGTGGGCCAGAAACAGTAGCGTAGATAAACTCAATTATTATTCAATGCTCATTTAAACTATTTATTTATTATTATCTATTTTCAAAATCCTCTTTTCACAAGTAGGTATAACATACCCAGGTTCGTTCAGCAAGATTGAACGATGTGAATTTTTATTACCTTTTAAACAACAAACCTTCTAAAAAACGGAATGAAAAACAAATAGGACCTACGTTGTGGAAACTTACTCAATTTTACTTACTGGACATGCGCCCGACATAGCAAATATTTGAGAAATTTAAGGGAAGTTGTGATATGTAAAAGAAACGAAAAATTTGTGAAACGTCTACTTTATTATCAAAGTAAATCGTAACGTTCTCATCCTGGAACTAACGAGAGAGGCACGGCAGAGAAACCCTCGATCTAATATTCCTCAAAAATCGAAACTGTGTAATTTTAATAATAATTGTGAGTCAATTATTCAATAATTTAAGTCAATAAAAGTTTAAATTAGGTACCATCCTTTGTCTTTGTGCTAAAATTTCAATTACACACACTACATTCAATCAAAACTACCTCTATTCAATACTGAAGAGTTTTTGGTTAGTTAACCAGTTTCCCAGCAGGTACTGAGGTCCCATACGGGAAGCTACTCAGCTATAGTTGTTTTTGAGCCAATATCTCTAGATTGATTATTTCAATTTGCTAGGATATTCTCTCGTCAGGGTAGGAAAATGTTAGTAAATTCAACAAGCCCCTAATGCACGCTCTAAATCCAAAAATTAAAATCCTGGCACAAAAGACAGCACATAATTTCTTCTGGGTTTTAATTTACTCTTTATCACAGCATGAAACGATTTTTGTTAAATACATGAACAATGCACATGTTATAAACAAACAAACAAAAAAACATAAAAATGGAAAAAATTATACTTGTATAAATAATTGAACTCTCAAAAAAAAAAAAAAAATTATTCAAGTAACCTGTGATCTCTCCTTGACACACACACTAATAACAAATTGGATTGAACAATCAATTTAATGCAAAATAAAAATAAAATTGAATATTGAATAATGGCGGACAAAACCTTAAGGGACCAACCCAGAGCTCCGCTTCTTCTCTAGTCTAGTCGTGTCTTTTCTTCTGTCTTCCGTTCGCAGTACCGTTCTTTGTGGCTCGAACGCGGCGCATACATGGTTGCAACATTTACTCTTATTCAGTTAACGTTTTTTTTTTTTTTTTAAGTTATGGTTCAAAGAAATAATATTTTAATTAGGTGGTTTTCCTCAGTACCCTCCGGCAAATCAAAAGCCAACACCCAAGAAAGCCAGTAAACATTTTTCTTTTGCTTCAAATAGCTTCAATTTCCCTTCTGCTTCTGTTACCTACTAGTTTCATTTGAACCAAACACATGCATCGTTTTTCTCACTTTTCAATATAATTATGTGTCTTCAAATAACTTCTTTTTACTTTTTAGTTCTGCTTCTGCATCTGTAACGAACTTCTCTTGAACCAGACACTTTGGTTTTTCTCATTTTCCAATGTAAATATATGTCTATCGTCTTCAGAAAACTTCTTCTAGGTTGTTACTTATGTTATTAACAGCCAAAACTTCAGTATATAAGCACTGGGGACACACTAGATATATGTAGGTCGTCCACCCCCAATTCATTCATTCATACTAACTTCACTTAAACCTCTCATTTTCAAAACAACTTCCTCCTCTAGTCCTCAAAACTCATCTAAACTCAGTTTTTATTTATTTTTTCCAAGTAATTCTACGCTACTGCACTATCTCCCCAATAATACAGGCATTTCCCTAAGGAACACTCTTTATCGAGTAATCGCCACGAATCCAATTGATCCATCAATATGTATAACGTCTTAACTCCGATGGACTTTTTTTTTACCCTCAATTTCTAAGTTTAATTCGTTGCGCTATAAATTTTTCAAGTCACGCCGCAGTATGTTCGAAATTCCCTTGTAAAATGCACGAAAAGCGAAACGCGGCCATTACCAGATTTGAATTGTTGCATGAAATTTTAAAATTATTTAAAGCGGCTCCGCCATAACGGCACCATCTTGGTTACTAATAGATGAAGCACTAAAGAGAAAATATGTCTCGGTAGAGAACGGTATACGAAATACTTTGTATGCTGAGCTAGTAGAAGTTTGCATGATGTCTTTGTAAAAAAATATTTCATTTTTGCAAAAAGGCACATATAATTTTGAGATTTATATATTATTAGACAAAGTATATCATATACTTTAAAATGGTGTAAAATGTTTAGGATAATTTTAGTGTTTTGTTGAATCTAGATGATTATTATACCAGTTGCATCATCAGACAGCATAATTTTAATCGAATTCCAGACCGTTTTGTTTCGTCCATTTCGTGCTGGGTAAAAGGGAGGGACATAAACTCGCTAGCGCAACTTGCCATGTAAATTCAAATTTTAATAGCGCTCTAGGCGATCTTGGCTGCTTGCTTGTACTCACTCGTAAAGTTTTACGCCAGGGCCAAACGAACAAAAACCTAGTGAAGAATTAATCTCGAGCTAAACAAACGAGCAATCATATATATTTTCGTCTAATTGGCCTCTCCAATTTAGAAGAAATCCACCCCGTTCTGCTTTATTTAATGCAAATTTTACGGTCCGGCGAGGCGACCGACGGTGCCCTTTAGGGTTATGAGCACACGTTTAGATATTAGACAGGTTGGAATAATTAAAATTTTCATTTTTGGCTCAAATTAAGGCAATATCCAGACAGTAAAAGGTTACATAAAGGATTATGCAAACAACTAAAGATAATAAGAGTTTAAATTGCCAGACATTATTTTTGTATCAAATACGTTCCATACATACACCTATATCTTCCATCAATTTCTCCTCCTGGCAGAATCGTTCAAAGGCAAAAATCTCGGAAATATATTTTGGTGCCATCAAACTGATTGAAACATTATAAAAACATGTACCGCCATGGGGCGGAAAACTGCGCCGACATTTATCTTGTTTAACGGAATCTGGAAAGTTTTAGATTTTGCCCCTCCCGCAATAACGGGATTTATTACTTTGATTTTGGATATGGGATTTGGTTTTTTGTCGGCACACTCTTAGTCAAACCAAGATATTCAAAATTATTTGCAAAAATAAAACATTTTTTCCTCCAGTGGTTTATCTGAATTTGGTTTTTCGAAGTTTTTGAAAATGTTTTCATTTCGTGGGTTATAGGTCAAAGGACCAAAAAAGAAGAAACTATCAAACTTTCGACAACATTTCGGAATGTAACCGGTATCAACAAGGAAAACATACCGACAAATTCCAAATTAAAAGGAAGCTACTTATTTTGATTAAAGTTTTCCACAATGAGTTACAAACTAAAAGAATACGACAAAATAAACTTAAATCACACAAACAAGGCCTGAAACTAGTTATAAACAATCACCAAAATTAATTATAATCACAAAAATATCATAGTATGTTAAAAAGGAACTTATTATTCAATGTTGTTGACATTTTTATCTACAAGCGTTTGGTTATGACGTTTTCACATAACCATATCTCAGGCATATTCAATAGGCGATAGTCTGGTGACCTTGCGGGCTATGAAACAAGGGTTGCATTAGCTTGTTGGAGGAAGTTGCTAGTAACTGCAGCGATATACAGGGTGTCCAGAAAGCTCTTGACTACGTGAGGGATGACCCTTCAAGAAACCGCAGAAAAATTATTTAAAAAATCTGGTGGCATTCTTAAGAAAGTTATTACCATTTTAATGTTTATTAAAATTGGCAACACTGGAAATATCCCGTTGACTATTTGTCACAGAATTAAAATAAATACCTATGTAATTACCTGAAAAATTCGAAGGTGACTGAAAAAGGTTGTCAGATCAATTTTTCTTGTTGTAGTTTAGAGATTTTGCATTTTTCATAATGCGTTTTAAAGGTTAGAAACAAATTTTTATAAACCATTATGTAATGAATCAGTAAAAGACACCTAACACTTTGTACAAAATATTGCAATTTAGAAAAAAAAAATGTAAAATAAGGAAGTTGAATTTCCACATTTACCTCTTCATATTTCCAAGAATGGTTGAGGAAGATTTTTTAAATTATTTTTCCAGGGTTACTTGAAGGATCCCCTGCCACGTGGTGGAGAGCTTTTACGCTATTTTCCGGACACCCTGTATGGTCCCGCGTTGTCTTGTTGAAAACTGGATCTTGCAGTTGCTGAAGGTAGGGCAACGTAGAAGGCACCAACTTCAATTTTGCATGGAGAGTGAGACTGCGCTAACTAGGGGCGTTATGGCATGGCATGCAGGTCACCTCTAGTTTTTTTTTGGTAAAAACATGAATGCTCTTTCCTAAATTAGTTACATATTACAATCTGTCACGTTGCCCTACCTTCAACTGCAAGATCCAATTTCTCAACAAGACAATGCGGTACACATACCGCTGCAGTTACTAGAAACTTTCTCCAACAAGTTCATGTAACCCTTCTTCCATGGCCCGCAAGGTGACCAGACTTATCACCTATTGAACATGTCTGGGATTTGATAGGTAGGAGGCAGAGACAGTTGCCACATATTTTACTGAATGTACAACGTATACGTCATGAGATAAGATTAGCCTGAAAGAACCTATCACAGGCAGGGGTCGTATTTTCAAATATCCTCGCATACGAAATTTGATACGATTGCGAATGCTCCCCATTTAATTTACATTGCTGTCAGTTAAATTTCATGTACGAAATGTACTCGAATGAATTCGAAAGTACGACTTCTGGTATCGATCATCTGATTCTCAGCATCCCACAAAGAGTTACAGAATGTCAAAATTAACGTGGAGACGCAACTGACTATTGAATGATTGAGAATTCCTTTCAATACACTTGTTTGAAAATTTCATCGTTCACTGGGTGTTGCAATTTCTATGTCACACAGTATAATTGACGATTGAGGGAAATAAGTAATCCAGAAACTTTATATGTCAAATAAAATGTCGGTAGTACAGAAAATTTGTTTTTGTCAAAATAATAGTTTTTGGGTGAGGCACCCGAAAAAAATTTAGCCCCCCCATTTTTTGAAGTCACGCGCCTCTGGTTTGAGTTATGACATGAGACTCATAACACAACTAGTGCTGTTATAGACTAGGCTATGAATTCATAACACAACTAGTGGTGTTATGGACTAGGTTATGAATCTCTAACACAACTATTTTTGGTGATTTCACAAATGTCAAAGTTGAACCTGTTAAGGTAAAATGAAGGTAGAGAACTACTAATAAACGAAAATAACTGAAAAAACATTCTTATTCTTTGCTTTGTAGATAAAACGTTGTACATCACATGTACGTTCAATCATGATTACAAAACTAGTGTGATTAGAACGACTCGGTCTACGACCTCGTCGTTCTAATCTTTCACATTGGTTATTGTAATCATGTTCATAAACGCACTTGTAATGAATATAACTATTATTTTCAACCGCATATGTAATGTTCACACTACAGGTTTTTGAAATCTTGAAAGCTTCACATTTCTGTACTTTGACATTTTATCGGGACGGAAATGGATTTATTCATTTCCGTCACCATTTCCCTGCTCGCTTTTCAATTTCCAAATTTATTTTTTGAGTTTCGAGATTCATGATATTCATGACACTGATGGCGTTTCCGATTGGTAGATTCAGTACGCACTGAGTGTATTTGCATCCTTTTAATGAACCTGTAGAAGGAAAAGACAGAAATAGGAAAAATTGCACTAGTTCCGCACAAGATCTACCAATCCGAAACGCCATAACAAAGAAGAAAGTGGAAGCTGATTTTTTCAAAGGAATTTCACACTATCAAAGTTCTTTGACAAGGTATGAAGGATTTCGTACAATGAGATTTTCGAGTTTTTGCCTCAGAAATTAAGGGTTGAAAATAAAATTGTATACAAACCTCGACGGAAAACTTTATTTCTACCTAGTTTATCCAGACGCGTAGTATGATTCCTATTTTGTTGGAGAGAGGATGTTTTGATAAATAATTTAAAATTCTACCAGAACTAGTGGGTTTTGAATACCAATATGTGATAAGGGTACCATTAGGTTTGTGATGGATTTCCATATCCAGGAAACAGATTTTGTTCCCATTTTCTATCTCTATCGTGAATTGGAGTGATGAGTGGAAGCTGTTGAAGGTGTCTAGTAGTACATTCAGTCTTGGAAGCTGACAATACTGTACCATCAACATAGAAAAATATGAGTAAGACATGGAACTGTAGACTTTTCAAAACTTCAGTGATGAGATGATTCATGACTAGATTAGCTAAAATTGGTGACGCAGGATTCCCCATAGCTGACCCATCTTTTTGTAAGTGAATATTATCATCATAGGAAAAATAACTTGTGTCAAAGCAGTAATTTACTAGGTCAATTAAGTATTTTTTTAGGAATATCTGTGTAGTTGAAAATAAATCTGTGTTCACAGTACCTATATCCAAGACTATTTTCTTTGGTATGTTTGTGAAAAGACTAATTAACCACTAGTAGGTACTCATAAAAACATGGTCAAGGGACATACTAAAATTAACTAACTTAAAAAAATAGAAGAATTTTCCTATTAAAATGCAGACAGTGACATTCTTCCAAAGCACCTGAACGAATTAACAATTTCTTTCTTAACTTTAAAATAATTTGTAAATGTTCCCTTTCAAATGGTTTCTGTTCACGAGTCTTATAAGTCATCACCCGAATTCAAAATAACGAATTTTTTGGAAAAATTGATTGCTATCCCTAAAATATATTAAGAAGTGCCTTTATCTATCCTGAACGGACTCCAGAAACAATAGTTTAAGGCTTGAAAAAGGAAAAATATATTCTGAAACGTTGCCGAAGGCTTAATTGAAGTTTTTTCTTTTTTGGTCCTGGCCTCTAAAACACGAAAGTAAAACATATATTTGTTACCGCCGCCACCTGGATGTGACGGGCGAGTGAGGGAGACTTTCTTTTAGGACTAATAAAGGCCTTTTCTCGTACTGCAATAGCGTGCCACCAGGAACTATGATTAAAGTCCCACTGCAATTCTCGGTAAATCGCAACAGGTTAATTTTATGTAACTGATTCGGTTGCCCTTAAAAGTCCGGGTTCTTGTTACCCGAGTTGTACGTAGTTGGGTTCTAACTGTTTTGAGAGGAATAAATCAAAGAAACATTCTCTTACGATAAAGATTCATATGAAATTTATGATAGATAATATAGGTAACAACTAAAGACAATGGGAAATCAGTAAAACGATTAAAATAAAAGAATAGGCTTATAATAATATAAGAGAAAGGTAGATAACAATACTGAATTTGAATGTAAAATAAAAATGTAGAAAATAAGTGTACAGGTAAGCTATATTCTATGAAAAGCGATTAATTATGCTAGTTATAATCTACAAATAAAGCTAGAGAACATCCTTGACAGGGTAGTACAAATCAGCCTTGTTAGATATCAGGGTTTTAACGGTGAACGATTCAATTGAACGGTTTATCTAATAAGGATAGGAAAAGTAGCGAAAATGCAGTCAAAATTACTAAAAGTCATAACAAAGGATTTATGAGCAAATAAGTTGGTAATTGACAATACGTGGAAATAAGATAGAAAAATAGTTTCACGATTTGACAATAAGTAGAAAAAACATACCGTAAATAAGATAATAAATTGACAATCGGAAATATGTGGAAACTGAAACTTCACCTGCTTTGTAACTATAACGAACGACTTTACACTGTAAGCACCAGCATAGCAAAAATCTGTGACCAGAACTAAATGAATTCAGGGTGACGTAAGGCGTCTTTTATTTAGCGAAATTAGTGACGCTTCAAGTTTATCAGTTTCAAGGCAGACGACTTTTTCCAAGAAACCAGGGGTTAAGAGTCGTGTTTTCAATACATAGTCATCACACTCTTTTAGAAACCGACTGATAACCCTTTGACCTAATTGGTAAAAAAAAAAACAATTAATTGTATTACGGAGCAAAAAAAAAAGGACTTTTAGGCCGGTTTGTTACATCTTTACAAGGACACGAAATGATCGCAGTTTTTGAAAATGCAAATCAAAAGGTACTACAATTGACCATCAAAATCGACCAATTTTCTAGCACAAGAATCGAATGACTCAATATAACAAAATTATCATTTCACATATGGATATCGCATTACTTCGAGTGGATCTTGGGAGAAGGTTCTCGAAATTCATTTACGATGAGTTATGTGACACCTAAAACGCGCATTTCGTTATAATATTATCTACATACGGCTGTTGAGGGCTCACGCCACCGCGCCGCGCGGGACTTTTGAATATTTAAAATAGATTGATCGGCTTCAGGAGGCACCGCGTAATAAAATTTTCCGACATAAAATTTTATCACCTTAAATGGGTTATATTCGAATAAATTTGATAAATGATTTATTGCTATACGACAACACGACTTTTGCGGATACCAACATACGAAATATCGTTTCCTTTGAGTGCCGATATGAAAGCAAATTAGGAATAATATTTTTCATATACTTGTATTAGAGTACTTACATACGTAATACAAGTATTAGGACAATTGGCTGTTATTTTGTACTATGAGACAATGCTAGCTACAGACTGGTTTCCAATTTAGTCGTCAGCGATAAGATTCATAGGTACTTTCAAATTAATAGTAAGCAGAGGCGGATTAAGACACTATGGTGGGCCCGGTACTAACAAATTTTTTGGGGCCCCTATTTTTTTAGATAATGAAAAAAATGTGGAAAAAAATCATCAGTCATCACTTACACCAACATGAGATACTACTGGATAATTTGGCTTCCGCGAGGATTCACGCACGATAATCACCTAACTCAGAACTATTGATGATTATGCTGCCAAAGAAAGGTGCGTCTTTCCCATATACCTATCATACTGACGCAAGGTTGTTTGAGAGAGGTGTAGGTGGCCTGGATAAGTTTATGACGTCATCTGGGGTGCCTCAAAATAATGCAAATCCCCATTAGGCACCCCAGATGCGTCATCAAGTTAAAACCATTACCAGACAACCTATTAACTTTAGGAACCTTCATACTGACGTATATTGCGGGTTGTTTCGAACTGGTGAAGTAAACAATATTAGATGAAAGTCATCTTTGTCTAGGAAGAATTTTGTTTTCTAATGCGCATGCGTTAATATGAAATTATTCCACGAATAAGGATCAATTTTAAGCAGCTGATATTGCAGGGTTGCCTGTCATATAGAAATTAAATAAAGTAACCACCAGAGAAACACACCAACTCGAAATACGCCACACAAGAAGTATGTTACAAAATGCCAACCGCCGGCAGATAAGAATCTAGCCAAGGGCGTCCATAGAACATTTTTCAGGGGGGGCAAAAACCTGACTTATTTTTATTTTTTAAATAAGACAATTTATGTAGGTAACCATACGTATATTACTTAATCAACTTAAGCAGTCTAAACTATGTCTAAACCACTCTAAACTCAGTGGCGGCCCGTCAGAGAAAATTGAAAGTTCAATCTCAGTTTTTTATTCCTGATTTTTGATTAAAATAATAATTCAGAAATTACACTTTCCAAATGTCGATATTTCAATGTAATTTAGAAAAATCTGACAACATTATTTCAATCAATCCCGCGCCTCCACGACAAAAATCTGTGAATCTGGGATACTCAGTAATACGAGCCCGAAGGGCCGGAGTCATACGCGAGCCCGAAGGGCTAGAGTAATTTTAATCACGGGGCCCAGTCTATAATTCTATTGGTCAGCGGATAATTTGGAACCAATCAAAAATCGGAAATATTCAAAATAAAATCATTAACATTTCTGAAAAATATTTCCTTTAAAATTCCCAAATATTTTTTGGAATCCCCAAAAATCTGTTAAGGTTTCAGAATTTCATAATTTAGTGGAATTTTCAGGAATTTCGGTAGAATAATTATGTTATTCTGAAAAAGGAATTAGATGTGAAATTTTTGCGGAATTTCTATAGAATTCAAATTAAATTTTAATTCATCTCGAATTATTTGAAATTTCAGTGAAATTCCGATCGAATTACACGAAATCCTAAATGAATTACATCGAGGAATTCTAAACAATTATATGAAATTACATCGAAATTCCCAACATGAAATTTCAGTTCTTACTGAATTTTAGTAATGCCGAAGAATTTCCAGCTAAAAACATGGAATTTTGGTGATATTCCGAAAAATTCACATGCAATAACATGAAATTTCAATATATTTCGGTGAATTTTTAAGAAATTACTTCATTAATATTCCCAGAAATTCCTGGCAATTAAAAGAGAATTTCAGTGAAATTTCGAAAAATTCTTATGATAATAAATTAAATTTTCAAAAATTCCTTGAAGTTTCATTGGAAATTTTCAGCTATGAACGTGGATATTCTCATAAAAATTTTATGAAAATTTTGTGGAATTCCAGGATTTCCGTGGTAAAATTTTTAAGAATTTTAGTAAAATTTAAAAAAAAAATATAGAATTTTGAAAATGAAATTTTAGTGGAATTCCGAGGAATTTCATGAAATTCTATACTGTAATTCCGAAAAAAATTTGTCCAAGAATTCCATAAAATCTTTGAAATGTTAAGGTATTTCTATATGGAATTACTTTAAATTTTCGCGGAACCTTTAGTGAAATTCCAAAGAATTTTGATGAAATCTTTGAGGGGTTAATCACTCCCCGAAATCGTGTTACAAATTTGTCCGAAATCCACGAAATCAGTTCGAAATCCTTCCGGAATCTTTCAGAAATCTTTCCGTAAACCCAAGAAGCCCTCGTCATTGGCTCAAAATTCATAAATCGGCCAACGCGGTTGTTTTTCAGTTTATACTAATACACTTTTGAATATACTTAAGGGATAAGTAACAGTAAAATCAAATTGAAATTTTTGCAAAATCACCTGAAATTCTCTGAAATCTCGAATTTACCCGAAATCCTTCGAAATCATCCGAAATTCCTTAAAATCACTCTAAATTTGAAATCTTGTCACAGTGAATAATCCTTCGAAATCTTTCCGAAATCCTATTTTTTTACTGGAAAAATTTGAAATTTTGGGAAAATGAGCCTTTAACTTTTTTTTCTCACATGCAAACAGTTTCAAAATTTTTTCCTCAGTAGTTTTTCAAGAAAACTTTAAAATGTGTGAGACTGTATTTTCAATTAATTCATTTATTGGACTTATTGGAGGTTGAAATCCAAGATTTTTCATGTTGTCATTTTCCACTAGAAAAATTTGAAATTTTGGGAAAATAAGCCTCTGACTTTCCTCTTCACATGCAAAAAGTTTCAAAATTTTCTCTTAATTAGTTTTCCTTCGAGTTTTTCAGGAAAACTTTGAATTGCGTGATACTGTATTAGCAATTATTTCAGCTTTTGTAAGTTTATTTCCAAGATTCCTTATGTTGCTATTTCCCAATGGAAAAATTTGAAATTTTGAGAAAATAAGCTTCAAATCTTGCTCTTCATATGCAAAAAGTTTCAACTTTTCCCTCAATTAGTTTTCCAGGAAAATTTTGAAAGTGTGAGACTGTATTTTTCAAGAGGCAAACCACCTTGGAATTCTTTGTTAGAAACTTGGGGAATTTATAGGAAATTTGGAAAAATTCATGGAGAGTTTGGAGGATTGTGTTCGATGTTGGACAAATTTCAAGGAATAGTCGTAGAATTACACTTACATGGAATTCCTTGAAATCTTATTGTGGAATTCCAGTGAAATTATATCGAAACCGAAAAATTCCCTCGGAATAAAACAGAATTTTCCGTGAAATTTCCATGGAACCACGAAAAATTCCGAAAACTTGAATTAAATTTTAGTGAAATTCTGAGTAATTTCTATCGAAATTTCCATGAAATCTTTTACTGATATTCCGAGGAATTTTTGTACAAGAATTTCATTGAATGTTATGGTGGAATTCGGAAAAGTATTATGAAATCTTATGATAAAATTTTTAGGATTTTCTGTTTTTCTATTCAAATTTGTCATTTGAATGGAATTTCAAGGATTTCCTTAAAATCTTCTACTGAAATTTTGAGGAATTTCTATGGAATTAACAAAAATTTTCGCAGAATTTTCATGGAATATTTATCGTTAGGGCTCTCCTAAATTAGTTGGTAAAACCCGTTTCTAAAATGATCCAAAATCACCTAAATTCTCATAAATCTAAAATCTTTTAGAGTCACGTGAAGTTTTTTCAAAATCCTCAAAATCCTACAAAATCAATGCCTAAAGATTCAATTATGTACACAATTTTTTGGAGTTAACTAAACTTTGAGCGGTTAATTGATGAAAATTTGTATACAAGTTGGTCAAAATTCCAGAAAAACTCGTAAGATCTACTCAAAATCACTGAAAATCTTTTAGCCTCCTCACTTGAAATAGTCACGAGCCGCCACTGTCTAAACTATACGTCATTTAAAAAAAATAAACACACATTGCACAGACAGAATGTCAATTTGACAATTATTATTTATAATAATTTTGGAGCTAAAAATAAAAATATCGAATTCCTAGACTAAATGCTTAGAAAATAAACACAAAATTTGAATTTTTGAGGGGAAAATAAAAATGTTAAATAGATGAGGAAAATAAATAACAGCCGTATTCAACATCTTCTTTTAACTTTAAAAGCGACTTTGAAAACTGTCTACAAATTTTCAAAAGTGACAAGTTCCAAAGCGCTTTTAAAGTTAAAAAAAAAGAGGATGTTGAATTCGGCTGTTAATTATAATTTATAAATTTTGATTTGATTTATTATTTATGTCCTATAAACTTTATGAAACAATAATAATCGCCAGGCCTAGGGGGGGGGCAAGTGCCCCATTTGCCCCCCCCTATGGACGCCCCTGAATCTAGCATTTACCGCATGCGCAGTTCATGACCTCGTTCTACTTTGTTTGACAAAGATAGACTTATGAGAGATCATATACCTCTTTTTCTCTTTCTTTGCTCCAAAATCCGCACATTAGGTAAATAGGAAAGGCGTGATATACGTCAGTATAATAGGTATGTATATGGTCTTTCGTCTTTGGTATTAAATATTACAGTGACTAAATAAACCTTTACATACAGTGGCGACAATAGAGGTTCCGTCGCCATTTTGGGGCTTACCTTTTGCTAATTTTAAATATGAATATAGAGGATTTAGGTATGGCCGTTTGCACCGACCAAAGGGCCAGTTTTACAAACAGTGTTAACCACAAGACACTGGTAACACTGGTAACCTACAATATATCTGGTTTGAAAATGTGTCGTTGAGCCAAAACCATTGATCAAAGTTCAGATTATTTAACTCAATTCTTATTTTGCGAACTTGTGGTTAAACCGCAATTTTTAGGCCCAGTTTCACAATTGGTGGAACTTCCAGTGGTTATTAAACTAAGGCCCAGTTTCACAATCAGTGGTAACTTGCACTGGTTATCAAACTCATAGTTGCGGGTTGACCACATTGAATAATCGGGAACTTGTCCAATGATTTCAGCTAAACCACACATTATGAAACAGATATATTGAAGGTTACCAGTGTCTTGTGGTTACCGTTGGGTTACCACTGACCTATAGTTGCGGGTTGACCACAAGTTTGCAAAATAAGTCTTGAGTTAAATATTCTGTAGCTTGACCAATGGTTTTGGCTCAACCACTATAAAACAGATAGTAGATAGCAGAGTGTTTCACTTACCGTTGGGTTACCGCTGTTTGTGAAACTGTCCCTTAGTTTGATATCTAGTGCAGGATACCACCAATTGTGAAACTAGGCCTCAGGAATACTTATCGCTATGGCTTCCTTAAAATGGTCGGTGCAAACGGCCATTGAATGGACATCTATAATAAAAAATTAAAAACGTATGCGATGACTAGGTACATCAAATACGTTATTTTCAATTTATTATCATGAATGTCCATTCAAACCCTATATATTCATATTTAAAATTAGCAAGAGGTAAGCCCCAAAATGGCGGCGTTTTCCATACGAATATACCTATATGATTCTAAAGAACCAATCAAAAATGAGACGGGCCATGTTGTGATTCAATATGGCAACATAGTTATAGGCTGATGGTTTATAATCTTGTCCAAGCCAGCTTTTGGGGGAATTTTGGCAATGTTTGTTGTACATTCATGTTTAATTTATTTTGTCTAATCTTCGATATCATGGAACTTTGGGCCCGGTTCTATAGAACCGGTAGAACCCTCCTTAATCCAGGCCTGATAGTAAGCCTATATTTAAGCTTCCAATAAAAATGCTTCACTTACTTCACAAATAACTGATGTTCAGGTCAGTTCATTCAATATTTATTATGCCCCACGAACACATAATATGAAAATGTTTTGACCCATATTTCCCGCGTCTGTCTACTTGAAAAACAAAACGGAATATCTTCATGTTAAACAACTGAGAGAACAAAGAAAAACGTCCAGCCATATCTGTACCTACATAAATATATAAAATTTCCATTTGGAAAATGTCGTCTCATGATAAATTCAGCAACGGCCAGTCAAAAAGTCAGTCGTCGTCGGGCGGCGGATGCATACATTTTTGCCCTGGACCCTCCATTTTGAGATGCTGAGCCTCTCGAAACGTGACAAAATCTCCGTGGGGAGGCTCGATTCAAAATATTTCGGGATATGAAATATGGCATTGCTCGGAATAAATACGGTCTCGAGGGGGTAACGGCGATTATGTTAATAACTTATTCATTTGCTGGTAAGATGAATGGACTACATGGTTTAGCTCATATTACCACTAGTTATAATTTCTAAAAACCAAAACTAATATTTTTGATGCATATAGATCAGGATAAAAAGTTTCTATGGGGCTACTTTCTTATCCAGATCACGCACAAGTCAGCTAAAACGTCAGCTCCAGTCCCCAGTATTATGCAAACCATATTATTTTAAAATGTAACATTATCCAAATTTTATTTATTTATTTGACAATAGGCTCACGTACGACGAAGAGAGCGCAGTAATACAATTTCGTTTCGGCGAGAGGGGGATGGCGCAGGACGATCCAAAAGTCCGGGAATTGATAGGGAAGACGAAAAGGCTCCGCCTCCCCCACCCTTTGGGGAACGAAAATAGATCCTTTATTTCCCCATCTCGGTGACAACTGTTTAGCATCCTCTGAAACCTTTACTAAAGGGACAATATTCAAATCCAATTTTTGTTTAGAAAGTTTGACAGTAATGGGCTTTTTTTGCTTTTTTCTTTCTTGTGATATCTATAGGAGGTTGTTTAATACTATTTTAATGGAGTATCGTATTGTCGGGGCAGCCATTACAAGTTGTTTTTTTTTTTACTCCAAGACTCAAAAACAGAGAACCTTGTTGATCTTAGGAATTCAACACGAAGAAACAGAAAGCTCTGTTCTTTGAAGTTGCAATAGAAGAGAAAAATTATTAATTAATAATACATTGCAAAAACATCAAAGTAGGCTTTGATTTCTTCCAATTCATTGCTATCGTTTCAGATACGCTAGACAGAAATGAATATATTCCAGACTGAATATGTTTGGTATTCTTTATGAACATCAAAGTAGGCCTTAAGTCCATCAAATTATTTTTCTCTTTGTCGTTTTAAAAGTGATAGACAGAGATATTAATTTGAGTGTGTTGGATTTTTGTGGGATGCAGAAGTATCAATTAAAATTGATGAAAAATTTTCTTGCCTCGACTAGGATTTGAACCTAGGACCTTCGCATTTCCAGTGCAACGCTCTACCAACTGAGTTACCAAGACCTGTTTCATTTTTACCTTGTCGTTCAAGTCTTTCAATTTGAACCCAAAACCTTCACATTTCCATTGCAGCGCTCTACCAACTGAGCTACCAAGACCTGTTTTCATTTCTACCTTGTCGGTCAAGTCTTTCATCAATTTCAAGTTGTTGGTTGTGAGACCAACTGTAATATTCCGAGAAAATATACCCATGAATCACAATGTCTTTACTGTAAAAAATTAAATAAAACCAAATAATCAAAAACTGAATTTCCGGTATTTCCAAATCAGTATCGATAAATTAAAAATGGAACAAATTAATGTGACCCCAAACACATTCGAAATTATATTATTTCCTTCAGCGTGATGTCATCCTAACATCCGATCAATGAACTTTTTTTAAGCGAGGCCAAATAATTAAATCGAATAATTTATGGCATTCTTGAACCAATATGTATTTGACCCCGATAAATCAGGATATTGCGACATAATTATTCGATTTAAACTAATAAAATGACAAAAATTTCAAGGAAATTGCATCATCTTAATTGTCATGGACACAGAAATTTGGGGGGATCGATTAAATATAAATACCGCGGTTTTAGAGGTGGAAGTCAGTTGTCAGTTGAGTTGCCAGTTATTAGCAGTCCAGTCCAGTTTGAGTCTACAGTACCTAAAGTGTCTGTCCGGTTTCGCGAAAAGTTCCTTTTATGGCGTATGGCCTCGGGTTTAATTTGACTTAGAAAAAGTACGGAAAATTGTGAAAGAAATAACATTTGAAATTCGTTCAAAATTATGTGCGGGCTCTAAGTAATCAAAAGAATTAAATTAGATTAGTTTTGTGTTTTATGAACAAAATGTAAGTACTCTACCGGGTGACAACGAAATCGTTATACAAGGCGTCATTCAGTTGTCTTTAAAGCTAAAAATTTGAAAATTGGGTGGAACGGGTGAGTCATTGAGACGCACATTTTTCGTAAAAAAACAATTGAATATCACTTCCGGTTACTCCGGAAATGGACCCAAGTCAAGAAATTTTTATTGAAACCGTGTATTTTTTTTTGCACAGTTGGATAGAGCTTAAAATTCCCTTTCCAATGACATATCACAACTTGCATTTGTTTCCAAGATGGCGGCGTAAGAAGGTATTTTTCTTAAATTCAATATGGCGGCATTCTGACGTAACCGATAATGTTTCTGTCAAACAAACACTTTCAACAATCCATAATTTTTAGATTTGAAATGGTTTTAGATCGAATTTGAAAAAAAAAATGATTTTGCTCAAAAACAAGTGCATTTCAAAATTTCTTTGAAATGCAAATTTTAGTTTCAAATTTTGTAAAAATTTTGAATAGGTACTTATTAAATTCTAGAATTAAAGTGTGTCCAATGGCCTACCGAAAAATGTCTACCAAAATGCATATTCATTTTTCGGTTAGGTATTCAAAGGTTAGGTCAGAATGCCGCCATATTGAAATTAAGAAAGTGCCTTCTCACGCCGCCATCTTAAAAACAAATAATACTTATCATATGTCATTGAAAAGGGAATTTTAAGCTCTATCCAACTGTGTAAAAAAATATACAGGGTTCCATACAAACTTCTTGACTTGGGTCCATTTCCAAAGTAACCGGAAGTGATATTCAATTATTTTTTCATGAAAAGTGTGCGTCTCAATGACTTACCCGTTCCACCCGATTTTCAAATTTTTAAATTTATAGACAACTGAATGACGCCTTGTATAACGATGGTATAGTGACAAGATTTATTTTGAATATAAATGATGAACATGACTTTGTGTGATTAAACTTTGAATTTTAATGCCTAAAAACTTGAATGATTTTGACTAGTAAAACTTTCCGACTTTTATCAATGATTCTGAATGATAAGAAGTGAATTAACAATGACTTTTAATGCCTAAAAATTTGAGTGATTTTTACTAGAAAAACTTTTTGACTTTATAATTAACTGTGGAACTGTATTGCATAAATATTAATAACTCGAGTATTTTGACTATGGAACATTATTGCATAACTTTAATTGCCTTCAGATATAATGACATTCTAATTTAATTGTGCAAAGAAAATATGAAGGGATATATAATGCACTTAACAATATACAATTTTGAGTTGGAATTATGAATTAAACAGTTGGGTTTATTAGCTCATAGGAATCCGAAAATAGAATTTGTTCTGATTAAATAAACTATTAAATGGAATAGGAAATTTTGAAAAGAAACTTGATGTTCATGAAATAGAATTGTTGTCTTAAAATATTGGAAAGTTGTTAAAGGAAACTTATTGTTCATGAAATGAATTTGGAATTAGGGTTTTTATTTGTCAAGTAGAAATTATTGTAAGGTTTTATAAGAATAAGTTAGTAATACCTATATTAATAAACAAATAGGTTATTATTTTGGGTGTTTCATAAGCAGTCAGTAAAGGACTTAAAAATTTTAAAGAATTTATAGAAATAGGTGAAGGGTATAGTTTATTAGGAATGAATCGGAAGTGTTGAAATGAGTTAACTTATAAGTTATTTGGAATAGTAGGAATAGGGCGTTTCTTTATTTGTATGGATATTTCAGTAGTTCATAATAATGACATTTTTTGAACGGATGTGAAGTAATTGAATTTATAGAAATAGATGAGGCTGTCAGAATTGGAAGATATTTTGCTGATTAAAAATTTTTTGGTTTTATGTATAATAAAATATAATTTTAGTAGACCAATAGTTTGTTTCTCTCTCTTGCAAATAGACCTTTCCACAATTTTATAGGTAGCAGCTCCAGGGAAATAAACACCATTAATATACCGCTCGCCATTTACCATCTAACTAATTACATCGAGTACTTGGGGCGTTTTGCTACACAACGATAACCGCTAAAGGTTGCCGTTGGTCTCACAACTAACAACTTAAAATTGATGAAAGACTTGACCGACAAGGTAGTAAAGAAAACAGGTCTTGGTAGCTCAGTTGGTAGAGCGTTGCACTGGAAATGCGAAGATCCAGGGTTCAAGTCCTAGTCGAGGCAAGACAATTTTTCATCAATTTGATCTTACATATTTCTATTCTCTTTAGTGTTTCAAATGCACTAGACGAAAATAATAAATTAATAATACATTGCAAAAACATCAAAGTAGGTTTTGATTTCTTCCGATTCATTGCTATCGTTTCAGATACGCTAGGCAGAGATGAATATATTCTAGACTGAATATGTTTGGTATTTTTTAATGACATCAAAGTAAGCCTTAAGTTCATCAAACTATTTTTCTCTCTGTCGTTTTAAAGATCTTAGACAGAGATATCAATATATTTCGAATCGAATATGTCTGATCTTTATTGGAAAAATCAAAGTTGGCCTTGCATAGTTCTATTCTCTTTAGCGTTTTAAATGCGCTAGACAAAAATAATAAATCAATAATATATCGCAAAAACATCAAAGTAGCTTTGATTTCCTCCAATTCATTGCTATCGCTTCAGATATGCTAGACAGTGATGAATAGATTCCAGATTGATTATGTTTGGTATTTTTTATACACATCAAAGTAGGCCTTAGGTTCATCAAACTATTTTTCTTTTCGATATTTCAAAGGTGCTAGACAGAGACGAATGATAAATATTAACATATTATTTCGAAGCCAATATGTCTGATCTTTATTGGAAAAATTAAAATTGGCCTTAAATATTTCTCTTCACTCTAGCATTAATAGGCAAAAATATCCTTTGATGCATATCACACGCCCTCGATGCCCATTTAGGCATCGAGGTTTTACGAAAACAGCTATCAGAAATAGAGTCAATAAAGCAGATTGTGTGTCATAGACTTACAAATTATGTTGCACAGAAGGCAGTCCGTAATCAAAATTCATAACTTGTTTTGTATGTTGGTGCCTCTATGTGAAAAATCCATTTGGGCCATAACAAAAGTCCACAGAGTAATCTATACTAGATTTATCTCCGACTGTGTTTCCACCAACAAAAATACATTATTCACGGATTACCGATATCCTCAACAAAACCCTCATAGAGCCAAAACTACAATTCCCCACACAAAGCTTTATAGTAAGGCGAGCCCAATAAAAATTACTTATTTATTTCCTAGTTAAGACAAAAGGGACTATTAAAAAGTAACTCGGTCGTTTTCGGCATTTGATCTTAAATAATCGATTTGGTTCGATCTTTGGAAACTTTACTGTTACTGCCGCCATTAGTGGTCAACTCTTAAGAATTTGGCTTTTACGGTTGCCCATAAATGTTTATTGTTTTTGCCCATCAATAAATGTAAATTACCATTTCCCAATCAAGAAGCTTGAACACGAGATGTAGCATGTCGCACCGGTCCTTATAGAAATCTCTTGGGCGCAATAACAGTCCTCTGGCATTGAGTGATAATTACCAGTCACGTGACCCGTTAATTGATGTCCAAAGTTATTTTCTCAAAAAGTCGAAGAGACACTTAATCTGTAACCCGGGGACAAAGGAAGGCTTCTTAATTTCAGAGCTCCGAGACGCCGTGTTAAGACATTAAGATTAAATTGATCGAATTATGTAAAGCGGAGCCCCCCTTTGTCATGTCGACGAGGTAATTTCATACTCCCCGAGTGGCCGCCAGCCGTCCGGAAAGCTCCAGTTTCCCCAGGATATTACTCTGCGAAAAGCTCTGAAATCAGGAACGACGCTGGCTGGATTGCGACGTTTCTATGAATAAAACTCTGCCTTGGCAAATGAAAAGATGGGATGCTTATAGATTAGTACAAGATCTTATTGTATAATACTGTCAAATGGCAAATGCTGTAAAAAAAATGCATTTCGAATTCGTGCAACGTTTTTATGCTGATTGGATTGACATAATTAAACACAAACAGGTATTAATTACCGGAGTCATTTTGCGTATTATACTCGCCCAATGAATTTATTTTATTACATCGTAACGTTACTCTGTATATCAGTGTGAAGAGATAAGGCCGATAATAATTAGGTGATATATCGGTCGTCGTGACAGAGGGAGGAGATATGGCCCTGCCCTGGATGGCCTAACCCTTCCTTCCATCTCCCAAAGGTCTCATACTGTTGACATGAAATATTGCCGTGTAATTTGTCCTTCTAGCATGTTAGATTTATTAATTACCGACTAAGGTTTTTGGTAATTATAGACATCTTTGAATGAGATTTTTGATATAAGGCTAAACCATTAGTTTATAGCTCAAGAGAAAATATCCAATTATTTTAAAAACAAACCCACCTAATGCGTGTATTAAAAATACCTATAATAATATAACGAAAATAATAATATAATAAATTTCGAGTCCCAATTGGGGAAAGCGTTGGTCGTGGTCCCATCGGTCCCATCTTTCTTGCGCCATGACAGCCCCATCACACAATATACACACACGATGCGTCCTGATTAAATTTAGAACATTATCAAACAATATTTTATATTGAAATATCGTATGCATGAATTTTGCTCAAGTAGGTACACAATATGTGCGTGTACGACTGGAATTTTCGAATTGGAGCAAACCTTTCCTAAGTCCCAAACTGATAAATGTGAATTTCGGCGAGTACATTCAGTGCAAATTGCAACATACATAGAACGCCCAGGCCATAAAATATCGTAAAAGCCAAATCGTATTGCGGTTAGGGCGAAGTATTAATAACGCTGAGTTGTGTTTTGTTGGCTCCCAGTGGTGTCTTGGGGTTTCGTTTGCATGGTTCAAATTCAAAAGCATGGACTGTGAACTGTAAATACATGGTTTTCGGGATATAACTAAAATTTGATAGATGGAAGTTGTTTTTTAAATCATCAATATATTGTTGTTTCAAAGTAGTCTAGGAATAAATGCATGGACCAAACTTTAAACTCTCCTTAGCAATGGGTAAATATTTCAAGACAACGTACTGGCCTTGACCATCTGTGCCCAAGAGTATATATACTGTCTGTCAAGCGGCTTTAGGCTCTAGGAGTCATCAAGTGCAATTCACAGCCAGTTTGGGAGGGTAAAAATGTCCTTAAGCCACTAGCTGGGAGGAAGAAAGTAACCCTGATGTGGGTGCTAAGTGATGCAAACTGTCTGGCAAAGCAAGGCGCTATAACACCTTTTCAAGGCCCAGGGCCTTTTTGTGGACTATTGAAAAGCCACATCTTCAAAGAAATGGACAGATGAGATGCTAGTTCATAGGAGATCCATTGTCAGCAAAGAGATCTGAACAACTTCTTGACAATCGTTGGTCTGTTCACTCGGCATTGCTTGGTGAAATATCACAAGAGAACAATAAGCAAACCAGACAACGGACTTTGCAGGTCTTGCGAAAAAGCAACAAAAACTAAAAAGACATTTAATCTGTGAATGCCCTGCTTATTTCTGCAACAGGCTGAAATACCTGATAAGTAAACCAAGGGCTGGTAAGTACAAATTTTGATTATTTTACCGGCTCTTGATTCGCTGGTCTGGTGATAGTTCAAAAGGGAATCAAGAGCCAGTATATACCTACTAGTGCATATTTTGATTTTTACTTGCTCTTGGTTTTCTGGTTTATTTTTCTAGAGGAATCAAGTGCCGAATATAGTCCAAATTTTGCCGGCTATTAAGATCAAAAGTGAACCATAAAAGCTAATGAGTGATAAGTCCAAATTTTGATTTGCTGGATAGTTTTTTTAGAGGGAATAAAGAGCTTGAGGAAAACCACCTATTTAAAATATTATTTCTTTGAATCTTAACTTAACAACCATGTAATGCGCTGTAACGTTTATGGGAACGAGACGCGTCGTAACGAAAAGAGTACCGAAAGGGTAGGTAGAAGAGAATGGGGAACTAGACGACTAGACTAGAGAGAAGAAGCTGGGCTGGTCCCTTAGACGCTTGTCTGCCATTGTTCTTTATCAAACTGATTGTTCAATCCAATGTGTGATTAGTTTGTATGTCAAGGAGCATTCACAGGTCAGTTGAATAATTTCTATTTTGTTTCTGAGAGTTCTATGTATACAAGTATCACTTTCTCATTTTTATGTTTTTTTTTGTTTGTTTATAAAATCGTTTCATGCTGTGACTTTGAACAAAGCAGATAAAAAAGTGAATTAAAACCAAAGAAAATATGTGCGGTTTTTTGTGCTGGGATTTTAATTTTTGGTATCCAGAACGTGCATTAGGGCTTTGTTGTATTTACTAACATTTTCCTACCCTAAAGAGCGAAGATCCTACTGAACAAATTGAAAAATCAATCTAGAGATATTGGCTCAAAAACAACTATAGCTGAGTAGCCTCTCGTATGGGACCTCAGTACCTGCTGGTGAAACTGGCTAACAAAAAAAACTCTTCAGTATTGAATATAGGTAATGTTGATTGAATGTGGTGTGTGGAATTAAAATTTTAGCACAAGAACAGGGACGGCACCTATCACAATTATCATTAAAATGACACAGTATGTTTTGATTTTTGAGGAATGTTCGATCGAGGGTTTCTTTGCCATTCACTTTCCCCTCGAGAATTCCAGGTCGAGAACGATATGATTTACTTCAATAATAAAGTAGACGTTTCACACATTTTTCGTTTCTTTTACATATCACAGTTTCCCTTAAATTTCTCAAATAGTTGCTATATCGGACGCATGTGCAGTAAGTGAAATTGAGTAAGTCTCTACAACGTAGGTCATATTTGTTTTTCATTTCGTTTTTCAGAAGATTTGTTGTTTAAAAGGTAATAAAAATTCACACCGTTCAATCCTACTGAACGAACCCGGCAGTGGGGGCCCAACGTAACAATAAAAACAAATGATAGTTATTTTCCTGACAAGTGCGCAAAGTGATACTTTCCCGCACGAAAAAGCAGTTAGACGAACGACGCGAAGCGGAGTTCGGATAAGCTTTAAGTGCGGGAAAGACACTTTGCGCAAGTGGTAGAAACAATACTTTTTCTACCGAGTGTCTAGAGATGGCAAATTCTCGAGAATTTATTTTGAGAGAATTTTCTCGGAGAATATTCGGGAACATTGGAGAATTTTGGAGAATATTCGGGAACATTGGAGAATTTTGGAGAATTTCGAAGAATATAGCTTCTTAACATCATTTGGAGCTTTTTGCATTTCTTTAGCACACAAAATTACAAAATTTACTGAAATCTGTTGTCCTTATTTTGTCTGAAATATTTCCATGTCAAACCTCTAGGCTTCATTTTCGAAGAAATTTCCTCAAAACTAGCGTTTCCGGTAAAAACAGTGCAAAGAAAATGTATTTGTGTTTCTAGCTGTTTCTCCAACAGCCTGAGAGAAAGAGCTGGAAATACTCAGCATTAAATCTAATCTACCAATCGAAAACGCCTATAGTCCATTCATAAAGTCTAGAGACTTTTTCGAGTGCGTAATCTGAGATTTTGAACGCTGATTGGATAGATTTTGAGGCCTTACTAGGGCCTTGGCCTAATCATTCAAATTTATCGCTGGTCGCCCAAGTCGACCAGCGAATTTTGGCCAATCAGCGATCAGCGTTCAAAATCGCAGATCACGCAAAGTCTATAGACTTTATGAACAGACTTTATGGAATCGGGGGATTTACCCGATTTACCCGGACTCACTGTTTTTCCTTTTTCATTTCAACCTAACCTCAATACGAACTCAGCGCCATCCACCAGTAGGTGCAAGGTGACAAATTTGAAAGTTACAGGTAACTTCCCATAAATTCTCAAAAATGACCGTATATTCTCATAAACTCTCAAAAATTACCGTAAATTCTCATAAATTCTTGAGAATTTAGGACCAAATAATATTCACGGTAAATTCTCTGTTCTCAATAGAAGTTCTTTGGAGAATATTCTCAGGGCCATCTCTACGAGTGTCTTAAAAAAAATTGTGAATTTAGTATAGAGCACTGTTTTTGTTTTACATACAAAGCTTTTAGAAAAATGGAAATCAGTTATATACAAATTCGAACCCAAATTTACAAATTCTACATACATACATACATACATATTTGAAAAAAATTTGATATGGCGTTAACCAAAAAGAACTAGTATTTCAATTTTGTCCATTATCGTAACATAATTTTCCTATTCCTAAAATGGGAAATTCAGTTTTCGAGGATCTTTAGTGGAGGTTCCAAGGTAAACCATACTAAAAACTTGAAGCAATATAAGATATTAGTTTATCCATAGAAACCATCAGAACATTGAAAATCTAGAATAAATACGTTAATTATGCGTAGCAAAAATGAGTGCGCAAAGTTCAACTTTGCGCCCGCGAATGAGTTTGCAAAGTAACTTCTTTGCGCAACGCGAGTAGAAAAAATTAAATATCTTTCTTTAGCAGGGGTAGTGAAATGATAAATCGAAACGAAAATTTCCTACAGAAGTGACGACATCAATGTAATGGATCGAATACATTGATCCGATTGATCCCCCTCTGTCTGTCTCTCACTCCTATTCCATTTCTTTCATCAGACATTTCTTTCTCTGTTTTATCTTGGAGTGTGTTCGAAATCACCTTGGCACATTAGGGTTGCGTTCGAGAACCTGGTTATTAGTGTGAAAATTATTGAAAGTAGGGTCCGACAAACTTCGGTTTGCAAATCCTCTAGGTTTTTGAACGGTGACCGAGTGGTTTGTGGTTTGTTAATGTACTTATTCTGTAACTAAAAATTAAAAATACATTTCTGGGGGGGGCGGGCCCCCTGAGCTCCCTCGTAAATACGCCACTGGAACCCGGGGTTGTTATACTACAAGCTGGTCTGGTAATAGTCCAAAAGAGAATCAAGAACCGTTAATAGTCTAAAAGGGAATCAAGACCCAGTACCTTCTAGCCTATATTTTGATTCTTATTTGCTCTTGGTTTTCTGGATTATTTTTCTAAAGGAATCAAGTGACGAATAAAGTCCAGATTTTGCTTATTATTGAGACTAAAAGTGAACCAAGAGCTGGTAAGTCCAAATTTTGATTATTACCGGCTCTTGAATTGCTGGAATATTTTTCTAGACGAAATTCTTTTTCCTATTCAACTCAATAGAAGACAAATGTATTAATCTTTCTCTAGCCTCTAACGTTTGTCATCCATTTATAGCCAAAAAAGAGCAATTTGTAGAATTCATAAGGAAAAACAAAAACAATCTCACCTGGAGGGTCTTGAAGACGTCGCGACGTTGGACGAAGACAAACGCGACGCCCGGAAATCAGCATATTTAAATAATGCAAAGGCAGTTTTGCTATTACACGCCGCAAAGCCCTGACAGACAGAACATAAGTTCTTGGGCAGAGACAAAACGCAATATAAGATTGGTGAAAGATAGCAGCGTATTTTTTCTTGTCGCCTGGCAAAAACACCCTTATCGACTCGAGGGCGATTTTTCATTCGGAATAAAGGTTGACAAGATGGATTTGTATTTACGACACGGAGTTTTTAAAGGTACTAGGTCATGAGCGCGCTTCGCGCGCTTTTTTTTTAAATCAAGTCCATCAAAATAATTATAAAATGGAAAATATTTATTAGGTGTTGTACAAAAAACAGCATAATTTTTGATTTAAATGTACATTATACATTAAATGTAACAGTGAGATAAGTTGTATAGATGTTATTCTAGTGAAGAAATTTCAAATGCGATGGATGGAGTTGGTGACTAATTATTTTTGTATGGTATATCATAATGATTTTAAATCGATCACATTTCTTGAATGTACGGTGTGCGTATGTCTACTTATCTCATTCTGTTTTATGGAACTCGTAGGTGTAGGTATACATTATTCGAAGTGGTTTATTTAAAACAGAATAATCATAACCATAATCAAGGTGTTATTATAAACCGAGTTAGTAACTATTTATGTGCTGTGGTATAATACGAGATATCGAGTCTTAATTTTTTTTTTACATTTTCATGAAGTTCCTTTTTTTTTATTAGGCCAGTTATTGAAGTCTACTCGATCAACATTTTATTGCAAACAATCGAAAAAAAAAATTTTTTAAAAGATTTTAAATTCAATTGCTCAATTATTCAACTTCATTTTTTGTTTGTACCTACGTGGTAGACATAAATTTTAAATGTGATCAAAGTAGTTGGTGAATTATTACTTTTGCGGTACATCGTAATGACTTTAAATCGATCTTATTTTTTGAATATACGGTGTGCATATGTCCAGTGCAACTTATTCTATTTTATGGAACTCGTAAGAATCCAAAGTTTAAAGAGTGCTAAGTCTTCATGTCGTTCTTCGTTATTTTCAATCATTTATGTTTATCGTGTTCAGGTTTTTGTCTTGTGATCTTCAAATATCTTGTAAATAAGTTGTAAAGATCTTCTGAAATCACCTATGACTGCGAAATTTCAAAATTAAATTATCAAAAAAACAATTCTTTAAAAACATGGTTTTTGACAACACTATTGCCTCTTTGTTTCCCTGAATAAAGTTTGAATGAGTCCCACGAACGAACTCTGAAAAGCGCCACATAAAGTTGTCCGTGACTAATACATCCTTTCTGGAGATCAATTACTATCCTATCAAATGTTTGTCCTTGAGATTTGTTAATCGTAACTCATTGCAAAGGCTAATTTTATTTTAAAATTGTCTTTGTTTGAACGTAAAGGGGTAGACGTTTTCGCAGTAGAGTGTTATTCGATTTATGAACACTATTTCTCCCTGTTTATCTACAGTCAATATCTCACAGCGTAACAGATTATCCCCAAGTTCCAGAACTAAAGGCCTTGTACCATTGCAAAGGCCTGCACTGATGCTTAGATTTCTAATAAGCATACAATAGAATTCGTTTTCAATCGTAAATCATGGAGCGGGAATTCGGCGGATTAAGCGAATTTAAATATTTTGGAAGAATAGCATCATTTAGATCACTATTATCACAGTTCTTGACACTATCTATACTGGTGTAGAGTTTTTCGGTCTTGACGTCCAACAGTTCGACAACTTATTCGTTTATTTCTTCGACATCAACATTTCTTGCAGAAAGTATTGCAGATTTGGTCAAGTCCCTGAATCTTCCTTCTTTTAGTATTGTTCGTCGACTTTTCGTATGAGGAGCGAGGGGGTGAAGCGAAAACCAGGGGTGACCTTAGGTGACCATTGGCGTTCAAATGTAGGGTGCCACCAGCTCACATTCCTTTCGAGTATTAGATTAAAATCGACGGACTTTACTTCTCATAGATGTTTTCAACAATATCCGAATTATCAATACATTTCTCCGACAATTTTAGATTGTCGTTAGAATCATTTAGTGTTCGTTATCGCATAAAAATGGCTCAATTTCAGCAATAAGTGCTTAATATTGGCCTTTAAGGCGGCAACCGTTCGAGATTTGTCAACATAGACTTTGGATTTTAGAATGCCCAGAGAAAAAAATCCAGTGACGTTAGGTCGGCCAATTGTGGATTCTGAAGGACGATCGTTGACATCATAAATTGCACGGAGTGCACGAAACGTTTTCCGAATAGAACATTGGTTTTGATAATGATAATAATTTTTAACAATTCCGACGCGTTGCTCAATCGTGTAGCGCTCCATAATAAAATGCAGAGACTAATTGAATACGGCTGCCAAAGATAGCACCTGTGTGACTATCGAGTTTTTCATGGGCTATTGTCAAACATCGAGCGTTACTATTGGAAAACCCTATACATACCTAGATTCTTCTATTGGACCTAGAAAAAATATTAAACCACCTCCTTGCTTTGAAAAACAAACATCTACAGAGCAATATCTAATAGCACAGCTAATAGGCATATTGTCAGAGAATTGTCACATAAGTAACAAATTCACAGTCCTTCACAAAGATGCAACCGAGGAGAACATTGAAAATGCCGAAGCAAACTTCAACGCTAATGCTTGTGATTATTGTGAGCTTTGAGATCCGCTAAAATTCAACCCTTTCCAGATTTTCCAGAATTTTTCCGACCCAATCCAGAAATTTCCATGCGTTTTCCAGACGTTTCCAGAAATTTCCAGACTTTATCCAGATTTTTCCAGACTTAGCTAGACTTTATGCAGACTTGTCAAAATTTCTCCAGACCTTATCAAGCCTTTTCCAGAGGTTTCCAGACATTTCCAGACTTTCCCAGACTTTATCCAGACTTTTCTAGACTTGGCTGGATTTTTCCAGACTTTATCCAGACTTGTCTAGATTTCTCCAGACCTAATAGAGCCTTTTCCAGACGTTTCCAGAAATTTTCTGGCTTTTCCAGACTGTATCCAAACTTATCCAGACTTTTCCAGATTTAGCTAGACTTTATCCAGACTTGTCTAGATTTCTCCAGACCTAATAGAGCCTTTTCCAGACGTTTCCAGAAATTTTCTGGCTCTTTTCTAGACTTTATCCAAACTTGTCTGAATGTCTCTAGACCTTATTAAGCCTTTTCCAGACGTTTCCAGAAATTTCCAGGCTTTTCCAGACTGTATCCAGATTTTTCTAGGCTTAGCTAGATTTTTCCAGACTTTATCCAGACTTGTCTAGATTTCTTCAGACCTAATAGAGCCTTTTCCAGACGTTTCTAGAAATTTTCTGGCTCTTTCCCAGACTTTATCCAAACTTATCCAGACTTTTCCAGACTTAGCAAGACTTTATCCAGACTTTATCCAGACTTATCTAGATTTCTCCAGACCTTATCCAGCCCTTTGACCTCTCCGGACTTCTCCCAAACACTTTCCCGACTTCAAATACACTTTTCCAGAACTTATCCAGACTTGTCTGAATTTCTCCAGACCTTATCCAGCCTTTTTCCGACGTTTCCAGAAATTTCCAGACTTTATCCAGACTTGGGTAGATTTTTCCAGACTTTATCCAGACTTGTCTAGATTTCTCCAGACCTAATAGAGCCTTTTCCAGACGTTTCCAGAAATTTTCTGGCTTTTCCAGACTTTATCCAAACTTATCCAAACTTTTCCAGACTTAGCTAAACTTTTTCCAGCCTTATCCAGACTTTATCCAGACTTGTCTAGATTTCTCCCGACCTTATCCAGCCCTTTCCTGACCTCTCCGGACTTCTTCCAAACACTTACCCGACTTCTATTATGTATAAGTAATTGCCTATCTATGAGTCGGCACTCAATGTATGCAAAAGCGGTAACAACCTTGAACTAACATAAACATATCGATTTTATATTCCGATTGCCTTATTTGCATAATTAAAGCGGTGACAACCTTGAACTAACATCTCGATTTTATAGTCAGATTGTTTGGCCTCGCCCAAAAAAACTCCCTGTTGATTCAAATTTTAATAATCGGGCACGAAAAGTCAAATCAAAGTGCACATTTGTGATATTAGGGTTGGTCACGTGAGTAAAAATAGTGCAAAAAAAAAATAAACTAAACATCATTTAACTATGTCAAGAAGCTGTTGAATAAGAAATCAGCCAAATGAATATTAGACGAGTCTTTCGAGTCGAAAAAAGCAAATGAATAATCGATGGGCACGTAAATTTCTACAGGACTATAAACTAAAGTGGTCTAAATCATTGGAGGATTCTTGGGCATTTTAAATTTATACCCCGCCTGAAATATGACACACCAAAGTGCAAAGGAAAAATCGTAAAAATATGAATCAAGGAAGGATATCAGTTAGGGAGAATATATGTTTTTTGATGTCTTCAATCATTGGACCGGTTTTTTTTTTCCTTGATGGAATTGTGCAGAGTCGACTCGTCAATTAATATTGAAACAAAAATTGTTAATGTGTCCCCTTGGGATGATTGGAATTAGTGTCTTTCTTTGGATATAGTTGTTGATATAGCTACACTACATGAAGTTCTTGTAGAAGCTACCTACCTGAAAATCTTACAAGGTAAATCTGAACTACAGCAACCCTTTTCATTCTCTTTCGTATTGATTGTAAAGGAAACATAACTAGCTTACCTCACATCAGCGTGCAATAAACTCTAAAAAATAGAGCTTCATGTAGGTTTACCTAGAGCCTTGAAAAATTTCTGATTCCTGATATGTAGGTACCTACGTCACTGGTAAAATTTGTCTAATTCAGACGTAGGAACGTGTGATGTAAGCCTATAGAAAGGAGTCATGGAGTCAACCCTGACTCCTTTTAGAGTTATTGAAAAGAGCGATCGTGTATCCCTTGGCCGTAAACGGGACGAACGCTAGTGTCCCACGGGACAGGAGACACGCCGCGTTTAAGTTTTATGTTCGACCACCGCGAATATTCAATCATATACCCGGGGACGAAAGAGGAAAGAAGTGGGCAGGAAGACGTCGTATTTGCGTCCATAAAACCGCTTGACTTTCGGGATTATGGCCGATGAGCCGGGCTATATCTTTCCAATGAAATGTGATACAACGTAGGTATTTATTTACTTGGGAGAGAAATAAAATTACCTAAGGAATTAAATAGACAAAATTCCTAAATGTAATAAAGGGAATCGTAAAAATTCTCTGGTTACGTCACAACATAACATTTCCTAATAATGCACCCCCAATTCGGCATGATTTAGTGTCGTAATTAAAAAATGAATCGGCCATACGATTGCAGGGTCACGCCAGCCCAAACACTCTTGACTTAATCACTTTGGGTGCGGCGGAGAATTGCTGGTCACCCCGAATATTCAAATATCTATCTTTGGTAATAAACCAGATTCTAGTTCTGGAATAATTATTGGAATAAGCAGGTGGCGGTATCAGAATGCACTTCCTTTGTCTTTCTTCAACTAGGAAAAACGTTTTGTAAAGGTTCACAAACTCACAAGTACCTTCGAGGGTGGTTCAAGGGGGTGAAACTAGTAATTACGATTCATCGAAAAAAGGGTTTTTGTGAAAATATGGACATTTTTACCCTAGTCTCTGCCACAAATGGTACTGAAAGTTTTAGGCAGTACCAATATACAACCGTTTAGGGAACCTCATTTGACTTGCAAATTACTTTGAAGATGGTTTAAAATTAGGTAATAATTGCGATTCATCTAAAAAGAGATTTTTGTGAAAATATGGACGTTTCCACCCTAGTCTCGGGTACAAATGGTACTGGAAGTGTTGGATAAACTGATATTCATATCAGTAAAACAAAAATTAATAAATTAAACTTTGATTATTAGCCTATACTTTGCTAATTTATATCGCAGCTATGGATGACTGAATGTGTTTATAATAGTTTTTATATGTAAGGTAAACAGATGAGCAATCGTTTACTTTAAGAAAGGGTTTGTAATTCTTTGTCTTGATGTTGTCAGTTCGTATAGTTATTTCTATGAGTTCACACACTATGGTTTCCACGCTGTGTTCGATATAATAAATATATTGAATATCGATAATTAACAAGTTCTTTAATTTCTTAGTCCATTTCCCAACAGGAAGTTATAGGCCAGTACCAATATAAACCGTTTAGGGCACCTAAAAAGACTTACAAATAACTTTGGGGGAGGGTCAAGGGGGTGAAACTAATAAAGTTAGAACTTACCTCCCACGAAATTCAACAAAATCAAACAACCTTCGTAACTCAAAGACCTTCAGGTCTTCTTGAACAAAAATAAAGATTCTTTCAGACATGCCTTCACAAAATCACCAATAAAACTCCTTAGATCTATATCAAGTCCTATATCTAACTTATATTTAGCCACTTTCTAATTTGTGCTACATGAAACTTCCTAGCATCTAGCACATATTTCGAATCTACAGGGTTGGCACCGCGCAAATCGTAGTGATGAGCAGCTTCGGGTATCAAGACAGCAACCACACTGTCCGAAATGTTGGCCAAAACGCCTCCACTAGACCATGGATCGAGCAGGCCGTTACTAAACACAATATTTGACGAGTATTTCAACATTGTAGCACCACCAAATTCCAAAAATAACTTGTTTGGTGAATACGGCACCACTCCGTATTTCTTGATGCACTCTTTGGTGAATTTCTCATAGTCCCAACTTATTGGTTCAAATATGTCTTCTTTGGTGGAGCACATTGGGATTATAAGCTCGAAGCAAGCTTGAAATCCCCAAGCAAAATCCGTAGGCTCGTTGTTAGTGATTTCAATGTTATTACATTTGGTTGTTCCAGAATAATTTGTGGCTATTTCCAATGCGCTTGATATAGCTTGCAGTAAAGCTAAAGGAGTTTGTATTGTTCCGTAACTTTTCAGTTTATCGCAGAAGCTTTTCACAGGATTTCCTGGTAATGGAGCTAAAAAGCTTGTTGCATATGGGTAGTTGAGCATTGCTAAATTAACATAAATTTCTTCTAAGCTATCGATAAATTTTCCAACATCATCTTCGTTGCCTAATGTTTTGCATAGCTTAAATATGTGTCCAACATTTTTTTTGCCTTCATGCGTTTTAGTTATATTTCTTATAGCTTCCCAAGAAGCCTTGATAGCCTGACTACAATTTTCATTCCTATATGATTGTGTTACTATATGATAAAAGTTTTCACACAGTTTCAAATTATTTAATTGCAATAATGGAGCTGATGAGGCTACAGCCCCTAGAATTAAATGTGGATACTTAATCCGTAACCAAGCAGCTAGCATTCCTCCATAAGAACCTCCAAAAGCTACAATTGGATAACTAATATTTGTTATCATAGTGCTAAAGTATTTTTTAATAAGGCTGTCAATAACGCAAGCAAAATCTGCTAAAGCTTGCTCCACAGTTAAATATCTCAAACCTTCAGCTGAATTCAAGGATTTCGGTCCAAAGGGCATCGATTGTCCATAGTATCTGTGCTCAACAAATACCACCAAAGCATTGAAGGTCGGCGCTATATCCAAAAGAAATCCAGAGTTATCGTAGAAAACTTTAATGTCAGCTTCGTTGCCGCAATACAGAAATATCGGTCCGCCTTTTATGTGAAACTGCTCCACAAGCAAATAGCGTAATTTGAAGGTGTCGTTGGTTTTGCTCAAGCTGAAATGATCGATTGGGACTTCTAGATAGGATTCTTCGTATTTTGTGATTGCAATGGCGTGAGAGATGAGAATTAGAATGAATAAAAGGAAAAACATTTTTCAAAAAAAAAAAAATAGTTTGAAGTTTTATTGACACTATTGTCAAACTAGACAGGAGCGAGTTCGATGAATTTTGTTTGGGATAGGATTTTTTCTGCTAAGTTGAGAGAATTCGTGTTCACTTTGAAACATCAGATTGTGCGGATTGTGGATTACTTTTGGAGTCGTTACAGCTTGTTACAGCCGCTCAAGCACTGCTACCTTTCCAGATATTTTGCGCGTGACTCTGCTTCTAGGTTTCTCCCAAAGGAGGGCAGGTTCCTGGGTGGTGAAGGGCCCACCTCTTAGGATGTTAGCTATGTATCTCTTATAAGTCTTAGTAACCAGCAAAAGCTGGACTATGCTCTGATTCCATTTCATTATTACCAGTTATTCATAATTCCTCTAGAAAAATATTACAGAAAATCAAGAGCTGGTAATAATCAAAATATAAATTCTTAGTAAGTTTCAGTACCTATTTACCAAAGTCTCTAATGCTCAAATGTCTTTTTTCATAGAATCTGGCTCCAAATCTGAGAAAAAATTTAGTGCATGGAGTTTGGGAAATCCCAAATGGCCATTAGGACACAATATCTCGACAACAAAAAAATTTGAAATTTCATCGTTTTAGTAAGAAGGTAGTAGCTACCTACCTTATGATTTAGATTTTGGAAAACTAAGAATGGATATAACTTTTTTTCTATTATAGATAGAAAGCTGATTCTTATCCCAGTAGAGGACTACAATCCCTGAAAATTTCAGCTCATTTGGACTCATAGTTCCTGAGATAAAATCGTGTTAAGCAATTTGGGGTGATTTATCAATTTTTTAATTTTTCTGAGTGACTGCTTTATGCTAATACTTGATTTATCCCCCCATTATGTCCTATAATATTTCTAAGAACTAGGTACAGTGGGAATCATTGCAATTGGCACACACTCTTTAAAATCCCTCGTATTAAGTCAAAATTCTAACCAATAAATCTATTTAGTGCAGCATTTTGCTATTACTGTGTATCAGATTTGACACATTACGAGGGATATTTATATAGTGTGTGCCAATTGCAATGATTCCCACTGTACCTATATTATGCAGGAAATTGAATAATGTGAAAGTTTTTCCACTGACGAGATAAACTTGTTAAAATGACTATATTTTTTTTTCCAGAAAAATACAAACACAAAACTTGGATTTAAATCAGTAAATTTCACGGTGGTAGAAGGCCCGGGTTTTGTGTACGTAGAGCTCATAAATTTCGGGTCCGCTACCAGTATAAGCGAGCGCGGCATATTTTACAAAATCCAATCTAAACTTCACGGGGGATGACAAAGTGGCGACCTTATAAATATGCAGCCATATCTCTGGCGTGGATTATGCCGCCCATATTTTACAACAAGCAACAAAAATGACTTTGGAATTCATACTTAACTGTTTAACTGTCCTTTTGCCTATATGGACTTGAGCGTAGCTATATGGTTGAATCTTTGTTGGAAAACTTTCTAGGAAAGTGCCTTCGAGGAAATTTATTTTATAATGGTTTATGGTAACTACTTTGAAGAAATATAGTGCCATAAAGGCTAATAAGAAATTTTCTTCTACGACTTTATGTAAAGGTATACAATATATAATCCAACAATTTCCAATTTTTTTTGACAATAGTTGAAATTTTTGAATAGAAAAACTTATTTGTCGTTCAAATGGCTAATTGATAATTATTTCGAATAGGTAAAAAAAATTACTATAGCTTTTTCAAAATATTCACTGGTAGAGCCATCTCTCACCCTATATCAAAAGTAATGATTATTTCACGAGAATTAGGATAGGGGACTGGTAGATATCGATTTCTGCTCTTGGAAATACTTAACAGCTGGGTATAGATGGCTAAAAGTTCGTTATTTTTCCTTTTCCTATTCAAATTCTCTCATCGATTTTCAACAATGTTCGAATAAGTTTATTATGTAAAATACACATAAGCTTTAGGACGAAGGACTACCTATACTTCTTTTAGGTTTAACAGCATGCAAGGCATAAAACATCCAAGTTGGAAGGCACCAGCTCCATTCATTTGAAAAAAGATTATAAAACATGCCTCTTATTTCTTTAGTTTGCAAATAATCTGCAAAGAAAAACTATAAGTTCAATTGTAAATGAATAAAGCACAAAATTACTATTTTCTAATAATTTTTGCAATTGCTCAGGTTCAATACATTCCTCAATCTGATGAGTGCCTTTGGGAATCAAATTGAAAATATTTTCAGCAGAATAAATTGCAAAAATTTCTGTAAATATAGTTTTGTTCAATGTAGTCAGAAACATGGAGCCAGCAGGTTTTAGAGATTTTGCACAAGCATCTATAAATTGTACTTTATCTGTCACATGCTCTATAAAAAGGTACCTAATCTGAGTAAAATGTGCATTTTTTCAAATTCAAATATCTTACCAATAACCTCAGAAGCAACTACAGCATCAAACCTCTCTAAGTTTTCTATGGCATGCTCCTCAATAGAGGTAAAAAGATAATCAATGGAAAGATTATTTTTTATGGCGTGATGTTTTGCCAGCTCTAGGTATATAGGATTTGTATCAATGCCTGTAACTTTGGCTCCTAGAAGTGCTAGAGCTTCTGACAGAATACCACCTAGGAAAAGGTGAATTCAAATAAAGACTTCTTTAAAAATTGATTTTCTTACTGCCACACCCAACATCTAATATAGACACCCCTTTAAGCGGTTTCGAGCTATGAATATTCTCTTCAGATATAATTCCTTGATTGTACAACCCATTGCTTACTAAAGGCACTCTTAATGTATTCATGCTATGCAAGAACTTAACACGGCCTTTAGGATTCCACCAATCAGCTATTAGTTCTTCAAACAAGGCTACTTCATGAGATTCAATAGTAGTTTTTGAAGAAAGCATCCTCCTAAAACTGGAGGTAAAACTGGAAAAGTTGACATCTAAAACTATAAATTTACTTACTTTTGTTGCAAGTTTAATGGGAATCTTCTGAAAAATTGCATATTTGTCTATCTGTCAAAGATCACTATTTTATTTTACTAAGGAAAACATTGCTATTTAAACATAAAAAAAACTTTGCCCTATGATAATAATTTACTTCAAAACAATAATTAGTGTTAAAGCTATTAAAAAATTACTTATCAAGGTTTCCTTTAAAACATTTTTCCAGTTCTAGAGAGGAAATTTCTAAAGGCCAATACCAGCAGAGACAACAGACGAGAGGCCTGTAAATAATGAAGAAATTAAGAAAAAATATATACAGGCAGAAAAATAGCCTTCACAGGTAAAAGAATCTTTATTACCATGTTACCGTAGAAAAAATGAGCTAACTATTGAAAAAGATATCCTCATGTGGGGATATAGGATAGTTCTACCATTGACCACTACGTAAAAAATTTTTAGCAGAACTCCACTCAAGTCATTTTGGCATAGTTAAAACAAAAAATCTAGCAAGGTCATATGTTCACTGGCCAAATCTGGACAAAGAAATTAAAGAAACCTGTAAAAGCTGTATATATTGTCTACAGAATAAACAAGCACCTCCCAGAACAGAATTGACACCTTGGAGGCTCGAGAAGGAGCCCTGGAAGAGAGTTCACTTGGATTTTTGTGGGCCATTGGAAGGTAAAATGTTTCTGATAGCTGTGGATGCATACTCAAAGTGGGTAGAAGCTTTGGTGATGAGATCAATATGACATCAATGGAGACAGAAGAGAAAATCAAAATCCTCTGCTCACGATGGGGTTTGCCGAATACAGTGGTAACAGACAATGGAACTCAGTTCACTGCAGAAAATGTGCAGACATTTTTCAACAGAAATGCTATAAAACACATTACATCACCACCTTACAACCATCAATCAAATGGGCTCGCAGAAAATGCTGTTAAAACATTTAAAAATAATTTGAAGGCACGACTTTCAGATCCGAAGAATAAGGGTAAAAGTATTTCAATGATGGTTTCAGAATTTTTGCTTTTTTTCAGAACTGCCAAACACTCTAGCACAGGCGAGACGCCTTCTAAGTTGATGCTGAATAGAGAAATAAGAACTAGAATGGATGTGTTAAGAGAAGGGATAGAGAAAGTCGAGGAAAAACAACAGAAACAACAGAGTGAGGGCACAGAAACCATCCAGAGACAGAGAAAAGCAGCAAAAAGATTATGGAGATAAAGCCAGAGATTTTGAGACAGGGGAGGAGGTGATGGTAGCTGATTATAGAGTGCCAAACAAAAGAAAATGGATTCAAGCATGTGTGATGAAGAGACTAGGAAGATCAACTTACATTTGCAAGATCAAAGAAGGAAATAAGTGGAAAAGACATGCAAACCAAATGCATAAAATGGACCAGAAGAATCATGAACAGGAAAAGACCAGGACAGCAGAAGTGAAAGTAAAGAACCTTTTGTACCATCAAGGTATTATAGTAGCCTGGAAGAGACAGACGAGACAGGACAGGAAAATATAGAAGTCGAAGAGACCCAGCAGCAAAAAAAGATCAAGACAGAATTGACCAATCTAGAAACGTAAGAGAGCCCGAAGCTTCAAGTGCATCTAGTGATTCGAGCGAGGATATTTATATGGATGTATTTGATAAGTCCACTAAACAATATATTTCAAAAATAATAGATACCTATTCATAAACCTGTAGTAGATGTAGATAATCCTAATCTTTCTGTTTCTAGCTTGCAAACTAAATTGATTTCACCTGCCTCTGGTGTCGCAGCCAAAACTGACAAATTAATAGGAGCTGTGCCCCAAATTGGTGTTAAGCGTCAAAGTGATAGTAGGAAAACAGGGAGCAATCGAAATGAAGTTAAGGGTCCAGATAGGCAAAAGGAAAAATGAATTGTGAGCAAACCTAAGAAGTTTAAAGAATACATCATGGAGATGGATTAATTGATATTCATTGTTGTATATAATTTTGCATTGTTCCTTTTGCAGGTTTGAACCTGAACAGACTAATGTAAAATTGTTTATTGTTCGATTAGGTAACGAAGACTATATAGAGTATGGCTTTGTTATGGTTTATTCACAGAGGGGTATTTTTTGATATTTATAATTGTGACATTGAATTGTCTCCCTCACAGATACTTTTCCAACTAAGGGTGAGGGTGTGTAGCGTCAGAACTGAGCGCACGCGCAACCTTGTGAAACCGATGCCCAGCGGAGACGAAAACGAAGGAAAACCTACGTCAAGTCAGTCTGTACCTGATTGCCCTAGCCACCGTAACGCTCTGTTTGTTTTACTTGTTACATCACGACTCGAAAGCTAAAATACTAGTTTATATTGACCAAGTATTTTCATACAGTATAAATAAATGTTATAATTAGCGGGAGTGTTTCATTAACCACTCGAACACAACAAGCAGAGATAGACTTAAACCAGTGTTAGTACCGCCACACCCCTCTGAAATCAATTCTCCCCAGTGCAAGTACCGCCACCCTGAGAAAGCCCCTCAAGATGAGGATCAGTTAACCGACGATTAGCATTCAACGTAACATTAGCATTAAACAGGCATTCCTTCTTAGTAGCGTCAAACGTGTGACTCTTTCCACGGAAGAGCATGCATCCTGTGTCTATTCTTGAAACCGGGGAACATCGTTCCCATGAGAATGAAGGTTCTGTCTCTGTCGCCTATATTTATTTTCAATAACACTGACAAAGTCAGAGCAATCGTTCTCGTGAGAACGCTGTTCCCCGGTTTCGAGAATAGACACCTTGGGGAGGATTCATGACGTAATGACTTCATAGCAAATATAAACCTTTTTATATAAAACTGAGCGAGTTTCTCTCCATCTATCTCCCCTACACCCGCCATCACAGAGAGGCTCTGTGACCATATTTATTTGAAAAAAACAATTTCCCAACAATATGAAAAGTTTAATAAGTTTTATTGTGAGTAAAATATATCTTCAATTAAGGACAAAATTCCTACAAAGCATTACCTATACCTTTAGATTTAACAGCGTGCAAAGAATAAAATATGCAAGTTGGAAGACACCAGCTCCATTCATTTGTAAAAAGATTATAAAACATGCCTCTTATTTCCTTAGTTTGCAAACAATCTGTAAAGAAAAATGATAAGTAGAACTGTAAATTAATAAAGCACGGAATTACTATTTTCTAATAATTTTTGTAATTGTTCGGGTTCAATGCAATCCTCGATCTGATGGGTGCCTTTGGGAAGAAAATTGAAAACATTTTCGAACAAATGAATTGCAATCATTTCTGTAAATATAGTTTTGCTCAATGTAGTCAGAAATATGGAGCCAGACGGTTTTAGAGATTTTTCACAAGCATCTATAAATTGCACTTTATCCTTCACGTGCTCTAAAAAATCTGAGTAATATAATTTTTTTTCAGTTCCAGGTATCTCACCAATAACCTCAGAAGCAACTACAGCATCAAACTTTTCCACATTTTTCATAGCATGTTCCTCAATAGAGCTTAAACGATAATCAATGGAGAGATTATTTTGTTGGGCATGAAATTTTGCTAGCTCTATGACTTTGGGATCCATATCAATGCCTGTAACTTTCGCTCCTAGAAGTGCTAGAGCTTCTGACAGAATACCACCTGAGAAAAGTTTAATTCTAATAAAGGCTTCTTTAGGAAATTATTGTCTTACCGCCACATCCAACATCTAAAATAAACAACCCTCTAAGCGGTGTGAAGCTATTAATATTCTCTTTTGATACAGCTCCTTGCTTAATCAACCCATTTCTTACTAAAGGCACTCTTAAATTGTTCATTGCATGTAGGCCCTTCGCCGGACCGTGAGGATTCCACCAATCATCTATTAGCTCTCCAAATTGGGCTGGAGTTGTTCTTGAAGAAAACGTCCTCCTAAAACTGAGGTAAAAATTAAACAGTTGAGCTCAAATAATACTTACTTTTGTTGAAAGTTCAATGGAATTCTTCTGAAAAATTGCATATTCGTGTATTCTGTCGCTTTCCTAAAAAGGAAACTTAATGTTTAAGCATAATAAAAGACCTTGACCTAATGGTAGGTAATTGACAATATTTAATTGCGTCTATTGAAAAGCCGGTTATGTTCTCATTAAATAATGACGTGTTTTTGGAAATAGGGCTACCTACTTCATGGAGATTCAATAGTTGCGTTTGAAGGAAACTATTCTCTTAAGATTGAGATGAAAATTGAAAAGTTGAGCTCACAAAATAAAAATTTACCTACTTTTGTTGCAAATTTAATGGGAATCTTCTGAAAAATTGCATATTTGTCTATTGTATCTATATAGATCACTTCTGTTTTACAAAGGAAAACATATTGTTTAGATATAAAAAAGACCTCTATGATAATAATTTACTTCAAAACAATAGAGTTAAGCTATTAGAAAACCCATTAGGATTTCTTTGAAATATTTATTTGAGAAAAACAATTTACTAACAATTATACCTACACTATGTACCTACTTAGATATTTTCCATGCAAAAGAGGGGCAATTGAATACAGGAAAAAATCTTGTTGGAACGAGAATTTGATAAATGTATTGCAAGCACATTTACACACATATGCACCATTACTTTCTGGAGGTTTAACAGCATGCAAGGAGTAATTGATCCAAGTTTGTAAGCACCAGCTCCATTCAATCAATCAATCAATAATGTATACTTTATTGTCAAGAATAGAATTCTGTCGACAAAGCAGGCTAAAGCTAACATTAACATTATAACTTAACATATATAAAATATCTCTAATAAGTTTACTATTAATACTACAAAAGACTAAAAGGTACATAGTATAGTCAATTTCAGAAAACAGTACGAACAGGGTTGGATGGGCTTAGACAAACCGGCCTTGGCAATTTTTTTCAACCACCCCTTCCTTGAACGGCAAGAATGAAAAATGGGTTTCAAAAATTTTACTGTAAAGAAAACGAAAGAATATTTTGGAATTTTCATTTTCGATATTATTACATATAGATAGGTCACGGTTCCATTGTGACAAACAAATAGGACTTGACGTTTTCTCTTCCCTTAATTGCTCCTTGCATTACATTTTATTATCTTTTGTCTGTCATATGGCCTGTCAAGTGACTACTCTTATGGCTAGGATGTTTGAGAGAGGTAGGTTACAATACTTTTGTATCAAGGTGCTCTTAGGTATAGGCAGAGGCAAGTCAAAGTTGTGCCTGGTTACTTGTTGAGATCTTACAGCACGTACATTTTTACAATTTTTAAAAACCAAACTAGACGTCTCAAGAATAAACAATGATGTTAATGTCAAAATTTTCTGTTTTATGAAGTGTGGTTTGCAAGACTCTCTTTGATTGATATTAACAATAAATCGAACTGCCTTTTTTTGAAGAATGAAAAGATCTTTGAGCAAATGTTGACTGGCCTCGAAAAAGATGCCATAACTCAAGTGAGACTCAAATAGAGAAACGTATGCAGTCCTTGCCACATCCGCTCCCAACTCAGAGTCCTTATACACCTGATGGCGAAACACCCAGATGAGCCTTTCACCCAATCCAAAAATGTGTTCCTCAAACTTCAACTGGCTATCTATTTGAACACCCAAAAATTTTGCTATGATTTGACTCTGCAGAACCCGATCTCCCAGATTTACCTCTAGAATGTTACATTTAAAGCCTAATATATTAGTTTCGGAGATGTTAAGACAGGCGGTTTGCGTCGCACCACCCTTTAATAGTTCTGTTTCTGCAGAAATCATAAATCAATTTGATCTAGGGGTGTTTGTTATTCAACAGGTCGTTATAACCACCACTGATGATGATGAAATCTTCTTCTCCATAACCTTGAGCATGGCTTTTTGAATTATCAAGGGTGCTGTGGAAGTGGCCTCCTGGCTTTATTGTCATGCTGATTTTGTATATTGCCAGTGTGGGTTGTAGATGTAAATAGTCATATAGGTGTCGACCGTATTCATCACACACAAAATGTTCCGTTGATCAGAGGGTACCTGTTCTCTGTTTGAGGTCCATAAGGGTGGAACTGACGGTGGAGAGATGGGAATATTGGCTTCCTTAATTTCCTTTGGCATTTCCAGATCTGTTTTTTTTGCCGGATTTTGCTGTCCAAAAATCGTCCACTTAATTTCTCTAGCCTTTCAAGCAAGTCCATTCCCGAACCGCTACAAATTCGACCCTTTGCAGCGTCAGCGTTAGTTGAAGGAGGTTCGCCGCTCAGGGAGCTTTGCTTCTCAGCTGAAGATAGTTGGTCAAATGAATGACTAGCAGCTGACTGTAGGACGCTAGAAAACACTGATGCATTTCATCCGTTGTAGTTATTGCCACATCAGTTTGAGTGAATTTTGGGATCTGGATTCTCAGCATATTGTGCAACAGTAGCGCTCCATTAAGCAGGTTGTCATGCATCTATTTTAGTCATTGTAGCAGCGTCCTTACAGTAGCGGCTGCCCATGGTTTGAGTCCTAACAGAAATAGTTTCTTTATGTTCTTTGTACAGTGGCACACCCAGGGGGGGGGGCCATCGGGCCAGGGCCACTCCACCAAAACTGTATTTTTACGTATAAAAATGTAGCAACATCAAGGCGTAGCACCCTGACACCTCATTTTTTTTTTTTAGATTTTTAGTCATAAGCCACAACCTATGTAGGGCCCCCCCAAACATATTTTCTGGGTGCGCCACTGTCTTTGTATGATAATTATTGTCTGAGTGCCGGCTCCCCTCAGTCCTCTCCCGTCCTGCTCAACGATGACAGTGGGACCCTGTGTGTATTGACGTAATCTATTTTGGAGCTCGCCACACAGCCTTATGCGCTTCAAGCTCAGTCTTGTAGTGAGGCTCCATATCGAAAACATCGTCCTCAAAGGCAGCTGAAGTTCTCCTGCTAGCCTCGTACTGTTTTTTCCTATTTTCCAATTCTCTCAGTAGATCGGAGTTTTCAGCCTCCAATTTTTTCAGGACTTCTTTATCGTTATTAGCAGCGTGCCACTGCATACAGGCATTTGAGCAATAGATTTTATGTTGTTCGATGTGGGCTATTTGTTTTTTTTCTGGACCAGCAAGATTTATGTACAATAATGTAAAAAACAATGCAACAATAAAATCTGAATTTTTGATCTTTACTTGGGCAGCAGGGAAAAGACACAGTTTCATCACCGCTCTCTGAACGCCCCATTCTCAACACAAGCAGAAACTCAATTTAGTAGAAAATATTCCTAAATATTATTGAATGAATCACCAATGATGAAATGATGAACAGCCAGCTCTCATGCACCTGGATTACAGTGGGTTTTAGATTTAAATTTAAATTAAATATTTTTGTTTATATTAACTGGGAACCCAAAGAGATAAGCTCACCATCAAAAAATTTAAAAAGATGCCTGAACTAAAATATTGTCAATTCTATTTCAATGAGAATGGATATTTCAAAAGTTTTTTCAAGTTTACTCGAATATGGTTCGTAGACCGCACTCTCACTCACAGAACGATATTTAACTCAACAAAAAATGACAGCTTTAAACTTGTTAATTTTGAGATTTTTAGCGGAGCCCATGTTGGCCGTTGGGTCTGTACACACAAATTGCTTTTTTTTTGAGTTCAATCATTTGTCAGAAAATTGTAAAACATCTTATTTCTTTAGTTTGTAGTTTCCAAAAAAAAGTGATAACTGTGAGTAATGTCCCAACTAGCATCAAAGTTATAGAAACCCTCACTGATCGACGCTGCTACTATGATTGGGTAAAAAAATAGTAATTGGTACCAAATAACTTACTATGAAGTTTAAACCTCTAGTAAGTCAGAAGAATCAGTGGAATTTCCGTAACACTTACCCAATTTGGTGACTATATGGTGGCATTACATTGTGGTAAGTTTCAGGGTTGCTGGAACCATGGGGCGTCAAGGTTTAGCTACTTATTCGATACCAAAATTTTGAAGTAACAAATAATTGTCACTGTAACGTGAAAAATTCAACTTTCGAGTAGGCGTGACTATTATAAGTGTTTTTGAAGGTAACCACAACCGCAGAGGGACAATAGAAAACACTTTAGAGTTCGCCACTTCCAAGTAACATTGTAAGATAACCGATTCGTGAGTGCCACTTATGTATAGGTAAATTCTACTTTAACAAATCTAGAGGTAACTTCAACGTAGCATTGAATAAAATACGCCATGTTTTATAAAAAATTTAAGACGCCATTTTTTGAAGAAACTTAATTTTGTGTAAAAGTAGAAAATTCATGCCTTATATTATTTGTTTACTAATAAAAACCTTGGACTTTTATGATTTCTAATTAAAATGGACCTATTAAAAGTGCTAACTCCTTCGAATAAATAATTTTGTTATTTTAGTATTTCTTCTATTTTAAATATTTTTATCATCAAAATGCTTTAATTTGAGGGCGCGTTGTTATTTTCAGAACAAGCATACTTAATTTTCACAGAAAAATTTCACGCGTTTGGGTTTTAGCTGCTTGGGTACGAAAATCAAAGCCTTTCAATATTCATTTAGGTACGTAATAATGATCAAGTAAACAAAATTTAGGTGGACATTATTGTGAAGTTGAAGTACTGGCTGGATGAACGGTAAGCATCAAAACATTCTGCCGCCCAATCTAGCCATATCCCGGAAATCTGACCAATCAAATTCGATGTGGCTATTTTGAGTGTCATAATGTTACTACATGGGCTAGATCAGGGGTCAGAATGTCGGAACGGCCTCTTGCACTGGTCCGTTAGAAGTGCCCCATGTTTTGTTTATTTTCCGCTCATTGCCCTATTGAAATTTATGCGAAGACATTTTAATATTTATTGATGATGGAGATGAATGCGATAAAACTACCCAAAATAATGCAAAGAGCACATAATTTGCCATTCTCCAAAGATATTGTATTTGTTGAGAGTACATCATCCTGCACTAAATCATTGTTTAACGTTTTTACTGATTACGTGATATCTTCATATTTTAGTAACAATTAAGGAGTAACTATACCTAAATACAAGCTCATTCAGAAAATTAAAAAGGAGAAGTAAATTGTACAAAAACATGTAGTCTTTGAAAAATATAGAAGTTAAATTTTTAATTATTAGGTATTCAGATTTTGCTAAATCTAAATTTAGTAACCCCTTAGGTATATCCAAAATGGATATATGTATTTCTTAATTCCTCGGTTTTAATCAAAAAACTAACAATTTAATCAATATATTCATGAAAAAAATCCATAGAGAACACTAAGAACATCTAAATTTCTGAATTGTATAACACGTACAAAAGACATTTATAGATTTTTAAACATAATTTTTTTGTTAAATTTAATACTAATGCTCTATCGTCTGTAACATTCTGACTCTGAATCTAGCCCATGCAATAACATTCTGACCCTTTAAGTAGCTCCATCATCGTCCCGACATTCTGACCCCTGATGCAGCGCATCTAGTAACATTATGCCAAACAAAATAGCCACATCGAATTTGATTGGTCAGGTTTCCGAGCTATGGCTATATTGGGTGGCAGAATGTTTTGATGCGAACGGTAACATCATATACATAATTTTAGTTGAAAGAGAAAGAAAGATCAAATAAAGATCTTCAAGGTTGAAGACGCATAGGAAAAAGTCCCATTTTGGTTGGTAGTACCACACATTTACGGTTTCGCAACGTTCCCGAAACGGTCCCGGGACGTAAATTTACAGTTCCAAGGACGATGCAGGCACGTAAACGTTACTGCAAAATCATTCCCCATTTTGGTAACAACGTGGTGAAGAAACGGTGCCTAAACGGTTCCCGATACTAGTAACACCAACTTTAAAGTTCTCTCTGTAGTTGAGGATACGTTGGTTGCGGCGACTAAAATTGGTGGTTGGGGTATTAATTTTTTATATAATAGGGAAAAGTACCCACTTTACTCATTGTGCCTTGTTTCTTTTTTCTAATAATTGAACTTATTATGAACCTACCAATGTACCTAGCTATTCAATACCAGCAAAATTATTACCACATTTTTTGAATTTTATCAAGTAAAATTTCTCTCAAGGATTTTCAACAAAGGTAAGAACGAGTATTAAAAGTTTTAATAAGTTCATTTCAAGTAAAATATGAACATGTTTCATTAAATTTTTGTTTATATAATTATGTGAATTGAATAGTTATAATAATGCACTCAGAATAGTGTTAAATGAGTGAAATTAAGGACAAAAAAATCCTACATAATACTTCTTTTAGGTTTAACAGCGTGCAAAGAATAAAATATCGAAGTCGGAAGGCACCAGCTCCATTGATTTGTAAAAGCATTATAAAACATGCCTCTTATTTCTTTAGTTTGAAAATGCTCTGCAAAGAAAAATAGTAAATTCATCTGTAAATGAATAAAGCACAAAATTACTGTTTTCTAATAATTTTTGCAATTGCTCAGGTTCGATGCAATCCTCGATCTGATGGGTGCCTTTGGGAAGCAAATTGAAAATATTTTCAGCCAAATGAATTGCAATAATTTCTGTAAATATAGTTTTGCTCAATGTAGTCAGAAATATGGAGCCAGACGGTTTTAGAGATTTTTCACAAGCATCTATAAATGGCACTTTATCTGTCACATGCTCTAAAAAATCTGAGTAGTAATATTTTTTTTTTTAGTTCCAGATATCTCACCAATAACTTCAGAAGCAACTACAGCATCAAACTTTTCCAAATTTTTCATAGCATGCTCTTCAATGGAGCTTAAACGATAATCAATGGAGAGATTATTTTCTTGGGCATGAAATTTTGCAAGCTCTATGACTTTGGGATCTGCATCAATGCCTGTAACTTTGGCTCCTAGAAGTGCTAAAGCCTCTGACAGAATACCAGCTAGGGAAAGTTGAATTCTAATAAAGACTTCTTTAGAAATTGATTTTCTTACCGCCACAACCAACATCTAATATAGACAACCCTCGAAGCGGTGTGAAGCTATTGATATTCTCTTTTGATACAGCTCCTTGATTAATCAACCCATTCTTCACTAAAGGTACTCTTATATTGTTCATTGCATGTAGGGGCCTTGCCGGACCCTGAGGATTCCACCAATCATCTATTAGCTCTCCCAATTGGGCTACTTTATGAGCTGTTTTTGAAGAAAACGCCCTCCTAAAACTCACGTGAAAATTAAACAGTTGGGCTCAAATGATACTTACGTTTGTTGAAAGTTTAATGGGAATCTTCTGAAAAATTGCATATTCATCTATGCTGTCAAGATCACTTTTAGTGTCCTAAAAAGGATACCTAATATTTAAACATTGGCCGAGTTCGTTTTTGTCATCTTTTTCGTCGATTTCCTCCGAAATTTTGACAGGCACGTGATTTTAGCTTGAAACTGTCTTATTGAATCACGTGCCTGTCAAAATTTCGGAGCAAATCGACGAAAAAGATGACAAAAACGAACTCGCGGATTATAAAAAGCCTTGACCTTGAGGTAATTTAATCTAATAAGGTAATTACCCACATTTAATTGCATCTATTGAATTTAAGCTATTATTCTCATTAAAAATATGAATTACAATGTATCACAATTTCAATTTCCCATTAAACTGTTTTTCGAAATTTTTCTAAATTAATATAATTATCAAAAAATAGATTTATATTTAGAACTCTTAAAATAATTATTTGAGCAAAAATTTGTATTATTTCAGAACAGCTACAAGCACATTTGCTTCAATTTACACAATACATTCATATGCAGCATTACTTTCTTTAGGTTTAACAGCATGCAAGGAATAACTGATCCAAGTTGGCAAGCACCAGCACCATTCATTTGTGAGAAAATTGTAAAACATGCCTCTTATTTCTTTAGTTTGCAAATAATCTACAAAAAATAAAAATAAGTTCAAACTGTAAATGATGTTATAATTAATTACATACTTTTTTCTAATATTCTTTGTAATTGCTCAGGTTCAATACATTTCTCAATTTGATGGGTACCTTTGGGAATCAAATCAAAAATATTTTCAGCTGCATAAATTGCAAAAACTTCTGTAAAAATAGTTTTGTTCATTGTAGTCATAAACATAGAGCCAGAAGGTTTTAGACATTCTACACAAGCATCTAGAAATGGTTCCTTATTTGTCACGTGCTCTAAAAAAATCTGAGCAACAAACGTTTTTGTAATCACTAGACAATGCCTTACCAATCACCTCAGAAGCAGTTATAGCATCATATTTCTCGATATTTTCCATAGCATGCTCTTCAATAGAAGTAAAAAGATAATTAATGGAAAGATTATTTTTAAGAGCATGATGTTTTGCCAGATCTATTGCACTAGGATTTGCATCAATGCCTGTAACTTGGGCGCCTAAACGTGCTAGAGCTTCTGACAGAATGCCACCTAGAAAAAAAAAATTGAATTTAATAGGGCTTTATTACAAATAGAAGCATTTTCTTACCTCCACAGCCAACATCTAATATGGACAGCCCTTTAAGCGGTGTGCAACTATAAATATTCTCTTTTGATACAACTCCTTGATTAATCAAACCATTTCTTACTAAAGGCACTCGTAATGTGTTCATTGCATGTAGGGGCTTTAGCGGACCCTGAGAATCCCACCAATTAGCAGTTAGTTTTTCAAACAAGGCTATTTCCTGAGGGTCAATAGTAGTTTTTGAAGAGAACATCCTAAAACTTAAATTGAAATTGATGTGAAATAATGCAAAATAACTTACTTTTGTTGCAACTTCATTGGAAATCTTCTGCAAAGTTTCATATTTGTCTTTTTGTATTGAAATGGCACACAATGCAAAGAAGATATACAGAAATAAGAAAAGGTATACTTAATTAATTATTAAAATACATGGAAACGCTTCTATTTAATTTAATTTATTAACAAGTTAACCTTCCAAAAAGCTAATATTTAATTAACATTTTATAGCATGTATGCAATAATTGATTGATTGATCCGAGCACCAACTCCAATTGTTTGTGCATATATTATAAAACAACCCATGAATTAATTTAGTTTGAATATTATCTAAAAAAAAATTAATACAGAATATTTTTTTCTTATGTTAAAACACACTACTTACTATCCTCTAATAGCCTTTGTAAATGATGTGTTTTAATACATTTTTCAAACTGATGAGTTCCCCTAGGCACCAACTTTAAAACATTTTCAGCTACATAAATCCCCAAAATGTTTGTGAACATTGTCTTGTTCAATGTTGTAATAAAAATAGAGCCTGATGGTTTCAGGCAAGTGACACATGCTCTAATGAAAGCCTCTTTTTCCGTTACATGTTCTATGAATACAAAAATAATTCATTTATTAAAAAAAAATTCAATATTTACCAAGAATCTCTGATGCAGCAATAGCATGGTATTTTTCTTGATTATCTTTACAAAAATCTTCTATGGAAGTGTATAGATAATTGATTGCAAGATGATTAGATTCAGCATGTTTCTTTGCCACTTCAATAATATTGGGATTTGCGTCAATGCCTGTTACCTGGGCTCCTAGCCGGGCAAGAGGCTCAGATAATATGCCACCTATTAAAATTCAATTTCAAAAAAATAGTTTAATGGTTTTTAAATCTTACCACCACATCCAATATCTAATACAGATAATCCTTTTAAAGGAGTAGCTGTTTCAAGATTTTCTTTTAAAGCAGTTCCTTGATTTATTAAACCATCTCTAATTAAAGGAATTCTCAATTTGTTCATCGAGTGCAGAGGTCGCATTGAACCAGACTTGTCCCACCAGTCTGATGTTTGTTGGAAAAATTCGATTTCTTTGGCATCGACTGTGGTTACTGATGAAACCAGCCTGAATTGAGAGAAAATAATTTTTAATTTTAATAAGGTAACTAGTTTTAAGTCAGAATAGGTACAAGTAGTTGTAGTTGTGGTTGTTTACCACGTTTTTATCTCTGGGACTAAAAGTCCAAATGAGTTGTAATTTTTAGGGATTGTAGTTCTTTACTGAAATAAGAATCGCTGAAAATGTCAGCTTTCTATCTATAAAAGAATTTGAGACAAAATTTACCTAAGGTAATGAAGGTAAATGAAATCCTTATGGTGGTATTTTCATTGCTTGACATAGGCCGCCATATTGATTAAATTGCCCTTATCGTTGCATATAGTCGAAAATCGCGTGTTCCCAATAATCACAATCAACCAATGACATATTACCAGAAAAAATCCCAAAATTATTCGGCCAATAAAATTCTTTGTTATCATTATAAGCTCTGCCCCCTTTTTTTTTCTAAACAAAAAATTGTTTCTTGTTTCTTATCATCCCATTTCGACCAATGACAAATTAACGGAAAAAAATTCCCAGTTATTCTGCCAATCAAATTCTTTGTTATGAATGAGTATTATAAGCTCCGCCTTTTTTTTTCTAAGCAAAAGATTTTTTGAATTTGTTTCCTAGTTCTTGAATATTTTTCATTTTCGACAGGGTTACACTGTTGCCAATTTGTGAGTATTTTACTTGTCTATTCTCGAAAGCGGGGAACAGGGTTTCTATGATATCGATTGCTCTATCTTTGTCGATGTTATGCAAATACAAATAGAACAGACAAAGACAGGACATCTTTTCTCGTTTGAACGTTGCTCCCCAGTTTCAAAAATAAGACTCCTATAAGTAACTTTATAAAGGGTAATAATTGTGAGTAGGATGTCTATTATTTGTAATAGTAGGTACTTAGGGCCGGTATTAGAAAGCTGGTGAACCAAAGATTGAGTTTCAACCAGCGGTTGAACTGAAATGTCCATATAAAATCATACGAAAATGTCAGTTCGGCTGCTGGTTGCAACTCAAGGCTCTTAAGCGAATCCAACTCCATAACACGAAATTATTCTGATGCCGAAATCTATGAAAAAAGGACGTCAGAAAAATTGAAAAATTCATAAATTCACCCAAAATTAGTTAACGCGATATCACTGTGAATTCTCCTGACAAAAGGAGGTATCTAACAAAATTCAGAAGATACCCGAACAATCAGTGGCGGTGATAATGGATTTTATCCACGACCTGCACAATAAGTAACTATTGTCACTAATTTTTGCTCATTTGCGTTATGTATAATGAGCCCTGTGAGTTAGTGACCTTAGTAGATATTTCATTTGTTTTTTTTTGAGGAAGGTTGGATTTAGGTCAAACATAAACAGCGTTGGAAAAGATAGGCAAATACACATTTTCTTCTTCTATGCCGTTTATTTTTGATCTAAATCCAACCTTTCTCGAAAAAACCAACCGGGTTATTTATAATAGATAAACGACAATAGTCACTTATTGTGCAGGTCGTAGATAAAATGTTGTATATCACACGTACGGTGAGGCTCATTACAACACTCGGTCTACGACCTCGTCGTGGCAATATTTCCCACTCGTTACTGTAATGAAGTTCATACTGTACTAGTAATATAAATAACTATTTTATTACACATGCATTTATTCATTCAATATTATTTGGATTCAAAAATTGTACATGGGATCAAATTCATACTAACGGGGAAGGTTAAGGGGGGTAAGAAATTAGGCGACACCAGTGACGTACACTTGATCGACTGACGAATGCAGATTTATAGGAAAATATACAAAATTAAATAATCAGATGACAATTATTCACAAACTGTATATGAGATTAAATTCATTCTAATGGGGAAGGTGAAGAGGGTTGCCAGAAACAGGGTGACACCAGTGGCGTAAACTCGATTGACCTACAAATGGAGATTTATACGAAAATATACAAAATTATACAGGGTGAGCTATTAAGCGCGCGGTGGTCCATACCTCCTATACTAACGGAGATCAGAGAAAAAACTAAATACAAAACTTGTAGATATGAGTACTACATTCCTAAATTATTTTCCGGTATACAGGGTGGCCCAATAAGTAGTGGTGATACAAAGTTATGCTTTTTTTTAAATGACCTCCCCTGTATATTATGACATTTCTGGATTCTGTGGAAAATTCTAGACATATTTCATGTACATTGTCTTATACATACCTATCTTCAACTGTTTCGGTTATATTGACAGTTGAAAATTGACTTTTTGCAACTTTGACAGGCTGTAAAACCTAAACGGTTAATTTTACATTTTACATTCTTATCTTAGATTTTCATAAGCTATCATTTGACACCAACTTTGAATTTAACCGGAGATTAATTAAGGAATTTTTAATCATGGATTAAATTCAAAGTTGGTGTCAAATGATAGTTTAGGTATGAAAAACTAAGATAAGAATGTATGATCGGTTTTGCTGTAAAATTAACCGTTCAGGCTTTACAGTCTGTCAAAGATGCAAAAAAGTCAATTTTCAACTGTCAATATTTCCGAAACAGTTGAAGATAGGTATATGACATTATACATGAAATATGTCTAGAATTTTCCGCAGAATCCAGAAATGTCATAATATACAGGGTAGACATTTAAAAAAACATAGCTTTGTGTCACCACTACTTATTGGGCCATCCTGTATACTGGAAAATAATTTGAGCACCTACTCATATTTATCTGAAAGTTTTGTATTTAGTTTTTTCTTCGATCTCCCCGAGGGGTCAACCACTCTGTAAAAATGTGTACATGTATTGCGAAAATGTCTGTATTTCGGAAGTATTTCGCAAAATTCGAAGTATTTCGGTGGTGGTTTTTTGTGATATTGCCGAGTACTTCGAAGTAACAAAATACAAAGATTCGAGCAAAGATTATATACCTTTAGCACCTACTATGAACCAATTAAATCCAACATGTATAGCTAAAATCATTTAGCATAAAACATTAAAATAAAATAAAAACAGCTATCGGATATCAAATATGTTCAACAGGATAGACGTAAAAAATTAAGACTTTTTCAAAAATCACACAAAAAACGGCGTTCTATTTAAGAAACAGTGAAACCATGGCATAACTCTTTGGTTTTTGATTCAAACGATTTTTTGGTACCATTTTTGAATTCTCCAGAAAAAATATTCCAATTGGCTACATATTTGAATTTTCTCAAAAAAAACAGGGAAGTCAAAAATTGCCCCTGTTCAGTCCTCCTTGAACTAGTCGTTGGATGACCTAATCTGTACCTAACAGCATTGTAGAACTAACAGTCACCTGTAATTATTGATTTGATTGCTGTTTGTGTGCTCGAATATAATCCATTATATCAAAAGACACAAAAATCCGAGCAAAAATTCTTCACTGAGATCCACAAGAAGAATCGTTATAAAATGGACGAGAATTTTTTTAGTAGTATTGCGGGACTTCGCGCGGTAATTCGAGGGTATTTTGGGTACTTCAACAGTAATTCCATTGGATTTCGCGTACTCCGACGGGAATACCTGGTACTTCAAGGTACTTCACAGTATTTTTAGGTACTTCCAAGTATTTCGGAGGTAATTTGGGCCAAGTGTACACATATTTTGGGAAGTGGTTGACCCCTCGGATCGCCCTTAGTATAGGAGATATGGATCACCGCGCTCAGTAACTCACCCTGTATAATCAGATGACAATTATTCAAAAAAAAAATCCATTACCGACGCCACTGATAACTTTTGTGAGGAAACTTCACAGTGGGCAGTGATTAAAACAATTTTATTTCTGAAACTTTAAGTCCAAATGAGCTGAAATTTTCAAGGATTGTAGTTCTCTACGCTGACAATTTCAGCTCTCTAGCTCTAATAGAAAAAAAAGTTATGATTTTTCACTGGATTTTTCATAATGTTCAAAAAAGGATTTCAGGAAAATTGAAAAATTCACATGCATTTAAAAAAACTGGGCTCCTCTGGAGAGCACCCACCCCATAGAGCACAAAAGGGCCAAGGAACGATAACATAATTAAATATAACGAGGAAAAATTCTATCATATTAGTACCTTATTTGAACGGCTGATGGTAAACTGGTGATTCTGGTCAAAAGATTTCTCATTGTGCCTGAATTAGGTATGTGAAAATTTGATTATTTTAGAGCTGATTTGAGTTATCTATGATCTTGGCCTAGAGTGAATAAGTAATAATTTGTGGGTTGTTTATATAAATATATCAAACTTTTTAAAATTGAAAATTAAAATCAAAATAAAACAACCATCCACAACCATCACACACATAACCTCAAAATATCAACTGATTTATAACAGTGTCCAAATTTGTAGAGTAGAGTACTCTGGAGTGTGACGCTCTCGAACCTTTCTGCACTAGAACCACTATCGTAGATGCGTATGATAATTTGTCTGAATATGTTTTGGAACGCAACCTTTGGAAACCACCGGCAATATTGAACGCTAAACTGTACGAATGGTGTAAAAAGTGCGATATTAATGACGGGTCAGGGTAAAAAGTGTCAGTAGTTGGACTTATCGTACGCACCTCGTATTGACTTCTGTCCCTTGAATAAAACTACAGGAAGGAGCATAACCTCGAATCTGCGAATCCATGCGTTTTGCACTCGAACGCTTGAAACCGAACTAGTCTAACTTTAGCCGGAATACTTCGGAGTAACTCGGGAGCGCTCAAAGGGTGGCACCCCAAGAATCGTGGCACCGAAAGTAACTCAGAATATGTGGAGGTTGCATATGGCCGACTAGTGCTTCCGGTTTGGCAGTGGCGTATATCTATTTAAATAAGTGGTGGGTTCGGTTTGCTCACTCTGTGCACTCCGAGTGACTCCATTCGCACTCCAGCCGTTCGGGTTAAAGTTCGGGTATTGCTTTTTAGAGCCGTTTTACACGGCAAAGTTTCTTTACGAAATTACTTACGAAATTGTTGCCGAAATATTTTGTAAGTCAACTTGTCCTGTTTTACACGACAAGAAAAACTTACGAAAATGTTCTATAGTTTTTGTAGGCGCGGCCGAGAAAATGCGCGAGTTTCGGCGCACACAATTACAAAATGAAAGGCGCATTCTTTTCCTTCGAGCCTCATGAATCCGTCATTGGATTTCTTATGTAATAGATAAAGATAGACTGCTTATTGGTGGGTCAATCGGTGGAAAAAAGTGTTGCCCCCAAAAACATAGGGTTGGAGGGAGAGGACCAGCAACCCAAAAGTAAACAAAACTTTATTTATGGAAGGAAAGCAGAAATTACACTTTATGAAACTGCAGAAGAGTAAAAAAATTCAACAACAATTAGAAAACGCAAGTTTTATTTGTTTTGGTTTACCAATATACGAAAGTATGAGGTTATGTTTTGATATTATTGTTGGCAAAACGTTACTGCGCCTGCGTATGACTAATATTTTCGCGAAACTTTTGCTAAATTTTATCTGCCGTGTCAAACAGGAAAAACCGAAACCAAGAATAGTAAACTTACGAAATATTTCGTGAATAATTTCGTGAAAAAACTTTGCCGTGTAAAACAGCTCTTACGGTATTAGGGGTAACTCCATTAGATCTACTCCACTCCAATTCCGCGCTGAATAGCCAAACCTAGCTAAAATAGTCAATATTATGACTCACTCTTATCACTTGAAACCGCTAAAATCCATTAAACATCCATTTAAAGGTGGGTTCGGCTTGCTCACTCCATGCCAATGAACTATAACCAAAAACTGGAATGCGAACACATATTGACGAACGTGAAGCCTAGTGCCGCTGCTGCGGAGGGGATACCTGTTTTTGTCGCACTCATTATGTTAAATGGCGGAAATTGCTTCCAACACGTATTCCAATTGATGAAACCTGTGAAGGTAAATATGACAAAACTTTCCAAAACGTCATAGGTCAGCGAGCAACAGAAAGAAACAAGGCCGAGATTCTAAAATCACGATTCGATGACACACGACTCGACAACGATACCGGCCTTGTCGTGTCGAAAGGTATAATTCCAATGAGATTTCTAACCTAGAATCGTCGGAAAAATCGTCTCGTTGTCGAATCGTATGTCGAATCGTGATTTTAGAATCCCCGACCAACAACATTCCCCTTTGTGGCATCTGTCTTTCATGGCTACATTTTTTTGGCAGATATGGCAATGTGTGCGCATTCCAGTTTTTGACTATAGTTCATTGCTCCATGCACTCCGAGTGACTCCATTCGCACTTCAGCCGTTCGGGTATTGCTTTTTAGCGTATTAGGGGTGACCCACCCCGGAAAGAGAATTTATTAGAGTAAGCATGCGCAGAAGTGAAATGTGGAATGTCATTGGTGGAAACTGTCAACCTTGTTATGTTGTCACGTTGTGGTTGTTGTTAAAAAAAATTGAAATCGTTTATGTGTAGATGCGGGAAGTACAGGGTTATTGGTTATAAATGTCACCCCCCTCTATCTTTTTTATTTGACATCTTAGAAAAAAGTGTCCCAAATAAAAGTTTTATGGTTGAAATTAAATTTTTTGAAAAACTCACTTTTGCATATACAGGGTGTTTCAGAAAAGCTGGTCATGCTCCAACTTTCTCATTTTAAATAGAACACCCTGTATATTATTGGATATTCGGATTCTACATAGAATTCTGAGCAGATTTCATTTGATATACCCTATACCTAAGTTCAACTGTTTTGGAAATATTGACAGTTGAAAATTGACTTTTTTGCAACTTTGACAGGCTGTAAAACCTAAACGGTTAATTTTAGAGCAAAACCGATCTTACATTTTTTTCTAAGATTTTCATAAGCTATGATTTGACACCAACTTTGAATTTAACCGGAGATTAAATTTAATCGGAATTTTTAATCATGGATTAAATTCGAAGTTGGTATGTCAAATATCAGTGTCAACTGATAGTTTATGAAAATCTAAGATAAAAATGTAAGATCGGTTTTGCTCTAAAATTAACCGTTTAGGTTTTACAGCCTGTCAAAGTTGAAAAAAAGCCAATTTTCAACTGTTAATATTTCCAAAACAGTTGAACTTAGTTTTAGGGTATATCACATTATATCTGTTCAGAATTTTATGTAGAATCCGAATATTCAATAATATACAGGGTATTCTATTTAAAATAAGAAAGTTGGAGCACGATTAGCTTTTCTGAAACACCCTGTATACGCGAAAGTGAGTTTTTCAAAAAAATTAATTTCAACCATAAAACTTTTATTTGAGACACTTTTTTCTAAAATGTCAAATAAAAAAGATAGAGGGGGGTGACATTTATAACCAATAACCAATGAACTATAACCAAAGACTGGAATGCGAACACATAATAGTTGTATTCCTTTAAAGAGCTTGAAGCACTCGAGCTACTCGCTCCGGTGTTCAGTCGCCCCCGATTTGCAGGGAACAAATGCGTGGTGCAACAAACACTTTTCGAAAGGAATTAGCGCGTGAAGCCCCGGAGCCGTTCCGAAGCTCCTCCTAGGTGTGAAAGGAATACAACTATTGACGAACGTGAAGCCATAAGCCTAGTACTCATAACTGCGAAATTCGCATTTTTTTGACATTGAGTTGACAATTTGACGTTTGATACACGCATAAAACGTCAAATTGTCAACGCAATGTCAAAAAAATGCGAATTTCGCAGTTATGAGTACTTGGCTTGTGCAGCTGTTGCGGAGGGGATACCTGTTTTTGTCGCACTCATTATGTTAAATGGCGAATAATATATCAGCGAGCAACAGAAAAAAACAACATTCCCCTTTGTGGCATCTGTCTTCCATGCATGGCTTCATTTTTTTGGCAGATATGACAATGTGTGCGTATTCCAGTTTATGGCTATAGTTCATTGCTGTACACGAAAGACCAAAGACAGAAGCGGATGACTGTGTTTTGAAACAAAACAAATCAGCTGTTTGACATGTTTGCTCCGACTGTTCCGGTCGTTCGTGTAAATATTAGGCCTATTCGGGTTTGGAAAAAGTACGGTTCTAGAACGGTCCAGAAGAATCGCACAGTTTATTATTGAAATTTGTGATAGTCGAGTCGTTGTTATTTTGTTGATCAATAAACTGGGACGATTGTTTTGAACCGTTCTAGAACCGTCCTTTTTCCAAACCCGAATAGGCCTATTAATTTTTCACTCTAATCACTCCTAGATCACGTGACAAAAATCTGTTTTTACTCCACTCCAACTCCGTGCTGTATAGCCAAAACCAGTTTTGAATGAGGACACAGCGAACCACCAATCACCAAAACAAATGATAATAGGCGATTTTCAGCCTGGAATGATTATTTATCGGTAAATACCGTGGCTGTGACCGTGGTTATTCTTTTTGTTGACAACTTTGACAGCCAAGTGTGACGTCACAGCCCCCCACCACTCAAGAATCATAACCCAAGGAACTGATCGCTGAAATGATTTGGTTATAGCAGTGTAGGATTATGTTTATTATTCCTATTTGTTTTTTCGTTTCAACAATGGTTTGTTGTTTAGGTACAAAAAATGGAGCGGAATCTCTCGTTAGTCTCGTTTATCGAACAGATTTTCTTTGGGGATGATCTAAACCTCGATCTAAACATGGTGAATTGCAGTGAGTGAGTGAGCGTATACTTCTTCCATTGTGCCAGGCCACAACACAACTGCAAAATCACAAAACACCAATACCAATTCCCAAAATAATAACAATAACATCAAAAAGCTGTAACCAAAAGATTAACCCAAGTCCAAAGGTGGGTTATAATCGGTTATAAGTGGTAAATACCAAAAGCAAATCAGCTGATATGTGACATCACAACTTCCCCTACTTTGGTTAAAACCGCGACGGCGGAAATGCATTGGTTATAACCAAATAATAATCATTCCAGGCTGAAAATCGCCTAATACTTGGAGGCTCAATATGGCCGTTTCCGTCTCTGCGTTGTCTGTAGTGACAGATAGAAAACGCTCCTTCCTGTGGTTTTATATTCAAAGCTTCTGATGTAATTTGTTTCTACGTACTCTCTATTAGTTCAAGTGAAGATTCTCTAGAGCAGCAGGGATGTGCGTCTACACGTAGACTTTCATTGTCTACTTTACGTGTAGACAATGTAGACAACGCGTCAACAATGTAAAATAATATAAATGACGTTCAATTCTAACCTCACACTTTCCTTTTCGAAAATTATTTTTATTTTATTATCGGTTTTCCTCATATTTATAATCAGTGAATGCTAATATCAAAGTGATAGGTATAAGCTACTTAGGTAGTAGTAATTTTGGAACTTTTTTTTAAATTTTCTAAAATAAGTTTATTGTTTACGTCACATGTAGACGTGTAGACAAATGCCCACGTAAACAATTCGAATTGTCTACACGTAGACAATCAATTGTTTACGTTGACATTGTCGGACTTGAGGTCTGTTCCCACAGGAGTCTCTGACAGTTTGCAAACTGTCAGAAACAATCGCTCAGCTGAGTTACAGTTTTATCTTGTAACCACAGCATTGAAAACATGCATGGGCGATGCTTACCGACAGTTTGCAAACTGTCAGGGACTCCTGTGGGAACAGACCTATTGTCTACAGGCACATCACTGTAGAGCAGCAGTACGGCCATTAAGAACCTGTTCCGGAGTAGCCAGATTAGGTCAATAAAAAACAACTCTGGTTTCGCACTGTTCTGGCTTACGAAAAGGGATCCAGAATAAATACGGATATTTTTATTCATCGATTTCTGCTCCAAGTATATCCTAAAGTACTATTCTCAAAAAAAAACATGGTTATCTCTCATAAAATTAAAATTGCATAATCGTAGTCCAGATAAGCTTGGAGCAGCTCCAGCAGGTATTAAATGAAAACCCCTAAAGAAAAAGCCTTAAGTCAGGAAATGTCAAATTTAAATATTTTTTTGTGTTCAAAATCATATAATTTTAAACTTTTTTTTTACCCAATAAATACCTGTTTTACAGGGACACTTCCTACTTCCTAGATTATTAATTTACAACAAAAAACAGAACTGTTAATATTCCTAAAGTAGAACTTTTCAAAATAAGATATTACATTATAATTAAATGCACTTTTATTGGATGATGATAAGCTAAAATCAGTTTCATTTTATCTATTAATTTCTTCTTATCAGTTCCAAGTCTGTGTGAGAAGTGTTTTTTATGCGTTAGTAGGTATGAGCACAACGTGATATAAATTACAGTTGAAATTTTTAGGTATAGTACCTACATTACAGTAAAAAAATGACCGAGGGCGAAGTCCAAGGTGTAAGAAAAAGAGCTCTGAGTGCCACCAAGGCTGAAGAAATCCATGCTGTTGAGCTTAAAGTCAGGAAAAGGCAGCCTGATAAACCGTGAGTAATAATACCCAATTATTTTTTGAACTTTATACTTGTATAGTAAAATAGTATGATGAATTTATATAGGGACTCGTATAGGGACGATGATAACATGAATGTAATAGTAACTGGCAAAAGTATGTAGTACATAAAAACGCAGAAATTTCATGTATTCCAATATATCTCCTTTTCTTCTTATCCATATTATCCAAGGGGTGTCCATAGAGAAGGTGTACACATTTTTTAACAGGGCTTCAACAGTACCCTACAGGACTTCAATATGACTGTGCAGGACTATACAGTACTTCAATAAGACTACTTTACTTCAACAGTATTCCAACAGGACTATATAGTATTTCAACAGGGACTATACAAAACCGGACTACTTAGTGTTATGGAAAGAGAAGAAATCTTTCTGCTTTGCTCTCTAGATTTGTTCACTGGTTGTTTATATCAGATTTCTACTCAAAAATGTGTTAATATTCTTACATTGGTCTGTTTGTAGATTTTTGAAAAAAATAATTTTAATCACATTTTCAGATGCCACAGGCCCAGAGATTCTCTTTTCTCATGGAATTCCGGTTTTGATAATTTTACTGGGTTTGTCAATTGGGCATTTTTACTGCTTTCTATTGGTGGTTTAAGACTTTTACTAGAAAACTTCATAAAGTAAGTATATGCTATCATGTTACATAATTCCAATTATAGATATAAGCAAGCAAAAAATGATTTCGAGTTGGAAGAAACAAAAAATCAACAAAACTGGTTTATGCTTCAACAACATACATCTTTAATCTAATTCTTATGTAATTAACATGTTTTCAAGGTTTTTAAACAATATGAGGCAATATATAACATATAATTTCAATAATTAATAATTTTGTTAACATAATGTTGTTTTAAATTTGTATACATTTGTGAAAAAAATGAAAAAAGGATGTCAAGAAAATTGGAAAATTGATAAATCCATCCCAAGTTGCTTAACACGATTTTATTTCTGGAACTATGAGTCCAAATGAGCTGAAATTTTCAGGGATTGTAGTCCTCTACTGGAATACGAATCGATGAAAATTTCAGCTTTCTATCTCTAATAGAAAAAAATTTATGATTTTTTAAAGTTTACAAAAATCCTGGCAAAAATCTAAATCATAAGGTTACCTACCTTAATACTAAAATGATAAAATTTCAAGTTTTTTTATGTTAAGATTTTGTATCTAAATGATCATTCCCCATCCAAACTTAATACACTAAATTATTCTGAGACTTGAAACCGAAATCTATTAAGAAAGGTCATCAGAAAAGTGGAAAATTGATAAATTCACTCCAAATTGCTTAACGCGATCTTATTTCTGGAACTACAAACCCAAATGAGTTGAAAGTTTCCGGAATTGTAGTCCTCTACCAGGATAAGAATTGATGAAAATTTCAGTTTCTAACTGTAATAGAATTTCAAATTTTTCCGATTTACATAAATACTGTTTTTCTAGGTACGGAATAAGAGTTGACCCAATCCAGTGGGTGTACATGTTAATAAATGAAGAAAGCTCAGAATGCCCCACCCTAATATTATTATTATGTGAGTATGATAATGATATAATTCTCACAATTATTCTAATGGTGTCATATCTTAGATCATGTTGTACCAGTTGTTCTATGTCTTATTATCGAAAAAGCCCTATCAGTGGAAATTGTTCCTGCCAGCATTGGAATGCTTGCTCATATTGTCAATCTCGTATCTGTGATATTGGTGCCTATGGTTCTCATCCACGTAAAAGATGGTTTCAGCCTTATTGGTGCCTCTACAATAACTTCAGTTTACAGCGTCCTATTTCTTAAAATTTGGTCCTACATCCAAGTCAACATGTGGTGCAGGACAGCAAGACAGCAAAATAAAGGCCATTTAAGAAGACAATCGGTTTCAATAAGTAATCTACAAAGGGCTGCAGTGAATCCGAAAAAACAAGACAGAGAAAAGAGTTCCAGCGAAGATAATAATGGAGGCCTAGTGCAATATCCAGATAATTTAAATTTGAAGGATTTGTATTATTTTATGTTGGCACCTACATTGTGTTATGAATTGAATTTTGCAAAAACTGAAAGGATAAGGAAAAGATTCTTATTGAGAAGAACTTTTGAAGTACTAGCTGGCACCCAAATTATTTTGGCTGTTATTCAGCAATGGATGATTCCTTCTATTAAAAATTCTTTGGTACCATTTAGTAATATGGATTATACAGTTGCTACAGAACGATTATTAAAATTAGCTGTAAGTATCTCTATATTGGATGATAATTGCTTCTTTATTATTTTTATTGGCAGATCCCTAATCATTTAGCTTGGCTGATAATGTTTTACATCTTGTTTCACTCTTGGCTGAATCTTCTTGGTGAGTTGCTTCATTTTGCTGATAGAAATTTCTATGCCGATTGGTGGAACTCTGATAACATTGATGTATTCTGGCGCACCTGGAACCTACCCGTACATAGATGGGCCTTGAGGCATTTATATCTTCCTATGGTGGATATGGGCTATGGTAAATCTTCTGCTAGTATTTTGGTGTTTTTCTTTAGTGCTTTTTTCCATGAATATATGGTAAGACATTTTATTTTCATTTACAAAAAATTGGAATGAATATGTTTCAGGTTAGTGTACCATTGAGAACTTACAAAATTTGGGCCTTCATGGGCATGATGGGTCAAATTCCGCTTTCGTTTATGTCGCGTTTTGTGGAAAAACGTTATGGGCCAAGGTTTGGCAATATCGTTGTTTGGGCTTCCATTATTATTGGTCAACCTTTGTGCATTATGATGTATTACCACGATTATATGGTAATACATCATGGATCAACTATCGCTGAATATTCTCAAGTATAAATATAGTTTGTCTCATAGTTATTTTAACAGTCAATTAGGTAATTGCTACTTACTTTTCTTGCATTTTCAAAAATACTATAAATTATGTAGCTGTGATATTTAATATCATAATGGCCCTTTGAAATCTTGACTGTATGATCAAAATGTATGCAGTTTATTTCTTGTTGTTAGGGATCAAATTATATTTTCTACTTTTGTAATTATTGATTTAAATTTAAGTTTAAAACAGTTTTGTTGTAACTTTGTGCCAATGTGTTTTGGATAAGCTTTATATTTTATTGTTTCATGTTGTTTTTACTTTTAATTGCTCAATTATTTGTCTATTTTCATAGCAATTATTTAATAATTACGTATGCCAAATATTGATTATTTAATAATATTTTTTATAAAAATATCTTTAGGATTAGGTTAATTATTAAGTGGCAATATTTTATCCTATACAGAAGATGCCAAACTTGCAATTTAACCAGTGAAAAAATTCTATTCTAAATAATATATTGTTGAATATTTTTATTAGAAATATATTATTAATATTATTAGATATTTTGTTAAACAAATATATTTGTTAATAAACTTGAAGGAGACTGAAGTAATCTTATTGTCGATGAGCTATTGTTGTTGAGAATATCAATCTTACATAATCGTTTCAGGAGTATAATGAACCCAGTAAACACAGTTACCTACATACATTTAAGGTAGAAATGTACATACTTCCCCTAATTATATGTATTGTCACGCAGCCTCTCTTGTTCTGCTATGTAGCTCGACTATTATTCACCCTGAAAAGCAGAACGGGAAGGGAAAGGGAACACAAGAATAACTCTAGATAAATATAATATATTTTGAAATAGTAGTCCATGTCTCACAGTGAAGAGATAGTTAAAGAACTGGAGTAAAACACACAGTCTATCTTCACTCTTTATTTTATAAAAATATAATCCAGTTGGAAGGGGGGTTGAACATGTTTCGGATCTACCATAGATCCATCATCAGCATAAGTTCTACAAGGTACAAAATATGGGAGTTAAGGGGGGGCCTGGGGTGTATACATCAAAAACCCACCAAATGGCAGAGGGAAATATGGTCATATACGATATGGCCGAAGTATTAATAGTTATACATAAAAAATGTAGGTGTTCATGCTGTTATCAGCATAAAATTGGTTGCTAAAGCCGCATCCAACACAGAACATGGTTACAAAACTGGAAGAGAGGAAGCTTATGAGTCCGATTTCGAAATTATGTCAAAGTTTAACTTACCAAAGGTGAAGATCGAAAAATTATTTTATTATCAACATTGAAAAATTAAAATTGGACTGCCACACAAACACAGAATATGCCTATAGGAGGCGGAATTCTGGACTCTGAATGTTCGTGGGTGCTGGATGTTAATTTAATTTTCAAAATTTCTTATAAAAGTCGTGCTTTCTGCACGAGGAGTAAGAATGTAATGAAGATGAGGAAGAAGATGGTGGCAGGAAATTAGTAAAATTAACTGCATATAAAAAACTTTGACAATTCCTGCTTGGTTTGATTTCTTCAGTGGTCTCCTTTGTATTCTGACAACGTCTTCTGCTGTGTTATCTAGGCTTATTGACCCAGACTTTAACTGCAGGTAGTGGATCTACGTTGTGGATCTAGGTATGAAAAATCTAGGTGAGTGATTCACGCATGTCGTGGTATACAGGTTAATGGATCCTATATTGTGGATCTAGGCTAGCAATTGGCCTAGGTTGGTCTTGTAGATGTTGTGGTCTTGATCCAAACAATTGCTTTTGTAGATGTTCTGGCCTTGGCCTTGTTTCACACATGTCGTGGTATCTAGGCTAGTGAATCCCATGTCGTAGATTCTTCGCCCGTGGTTTGCTTCTCATAGTGGAACATGTTTATCGTAGTGGACCTTTGATTGGTAGCTTGTTCCATAGTTGTGGCGCTTTGAATAGTGCTCGTATAGCTTTTTTGAGTTTTTTCCTTTGAAGTTTGAGCTGCCACTGGAAGGTTGAGACGCCTTCTGCCTTGTTTTACTATACAAAAGTGATTAGCAAAGTTTACAAAATTTTGGAGTTTTATTCTGATCCTATAATACGGAAATCTCTTACCTTCTTATGATTTAGGTAGGTATATCTAATAATAATTAACCTTAAGTGCCTATTCCAAGTTATACCCGCTATGTATAAACGTATTCTCCGTAACCTAATACACCTGACCCTCACCTAATTAAAATAATGTATCCTTATTTTTATATAACTTTATCCCTAATTTCGATTGAGTTGCTGGTAGTTGGTTTGCTTAGCTTGCATTTTATTTCATTGTTGTCTACTTTCTCAATAAGCTCAGGCTATACACTGTATAGCCGTATTTGGTTGGAATTTGCACTATCCAATGGTATTCTTTCAAAGTCTTTGTTAAAACTATAAATTCCTATAAAAGGCCTTCAATCATTCAAAACTTCTTTCCCAAAACAAAATGTCCTCAGAAGCTTTTCTTAAATAGCAGTTTTTCTCAATTTGCTTGTCCTCTTGAAGTTGGGAACTGCTTTGAAATTAAAAACATTAATTTTCAGTCTTCAGAGTTTCAAGAAGCAGAAAAGAAATCATCCAAAACTGCTGCCTTCCAAATAAGTCTTTGTCCTTGGAAGCTATAAATTTCTATGAAAACTCTTTCACGCCTTTAAATTACTCTCAATGCAATTTCTAGAGTTAATATGAAGCAATAGATATTTATTTATTTTTTATTCTAATAAACTATAAAGCCACCCCAAACATCTTTTAATGCATAATGAATACAATGAAAATTACGGATTTAATTGAATGCCCTTTGGATTAAAATTGTCCGCACAACATTCCAATTAATCAATCAAAAATATACATACTTGGACACAAAATTTCATTGACAAGGCATGGTATAAAATTAATTACTAGTGGATTCTGTTCGCGTTGGTTCTGCTAAGGTAAAGCAGCATTATGGTCAATATGGTGCTCCATATCAACATTAAACTGTGGCTTTCAGTATGAAGTACCTATCTGTGGAGTTGTTTTATAAGTTTCCCTCATCTGGTGCGTTATTTCTTGTAGGATTTGAGAGCTTGATGTTATGTTAATATGCGGTGTTGTCAGAGACCAATTGTGATTCAAACATTCGTTTATGTTGTTGAATTTCACAAACTTTGTGGTTACTAATGGATTTAACGCAAAGGTTTTTAAGTGTGTCCAAGCGGCAGGTAAGACTTATTTTTCATTTTTGCACGGGAATCTCTGTGGTATTAATGTTTCGTTCTGTATTTGTAGATTGCATTGACAAGGCAAGTGGATCCTCAGTGCTGCTGTTGTTACCATATTTGGGATTACGTCTTTTTGCTGTCCTACGCAAGTTATGCTTGTTCCATTTTCCGGGTGTGTTACCGCATGAATATGTCCTCCTCAGCTTCCGTGATCAGTAGAAGTTTAGATTGATGACAACATAGTGGACAATGAGTTCTAGGTCCTTTCTTAGGATCATTGGACTTTATTACTGAAATTGGTATTTGATGATTCCTACATGTTTTTACTGTGTCCTGCATCCGCAACGCCTTGGTTAGTGGGAGTATGTTTTTTTGTTGTATCCATATATAACCCTTTCCTACAATTTTCCTCAAGTCGTGGATGTTTTCATTGATACTTTCTGTGTAGGTAATTCTCTAAACTTTTTATTTTATTTTCAATTATTTTCAGATTTATCCCGGCTAATTCTTGGAGTATTTTCATGTCATCCAGTTCCTTTCCTAGGATGTGTACCTCCGAATCCAGGCCGTCGTGGATGGATGATACCTGCCGTCTTATAGTATCCATGTCAATTACCATGGAGTCAAATTTTTGTTGGGTTACCACGCCGCACCACCAATTTAGTCCTTCTGCTATAAAGGACAGTGATGTGGACTTTTTTGTCCTGGAGCTGTAAATAAGATGGTGTAGTACCTCCCAAAGGTTTAACATTTTATTTACTTCGGCGTGCAGTGCCTTGGAGATGTCTTCTAAGTGGTTGAGTATAATGCAAGTTCCGTCCGTTTTTTCTACACATTTTGTTTTTAGGTGCTCAGTAGGCGATTCTCTTTCTCGTAGTCATTGGGTGGTGTATGTGATGGGTATTGTCGCCTCTGAACATTATTGTTTCCGGTAACAATCTCCAACCGGCTCCTGCTGTTACCTCTACTTCCTGGCTACAAGTAGCCTGTAGACAACTTAGGAGCAACCTGAAACGTTGGTCGTTTTAATTTTACGGATACGGGGTAAACTTTTCTATATGCTATTTAACTATGCTGAAGCACTTTGATTCAATGATTCAATAATAATTTTCTTGAATGTTCCAGGTTTCTAATACGACTGTAACAAACCAAAGTAGGTAGGTATTTTGAGTTTGAAGTGAGATAAATGTAATCACCTTCCCATTCAATACTTGGCTGAGTCTCATACTTATTATTATATTACTAGCTGATTTTTGCTATATGCTATTTACCTACTTACCTAAATAAAACGAATATCACCATTTGCCCTCATATATTTGAAGATCTTCACACGCTTCCAAACCGTTTCCCATAGACATAAATAAAAATGAAAGAGCAAACAAAATTAATTGTATTATTCAATATGGTATTTGTCTATGAGAAGTGTTCCCATGGACCTATTACAGGCGCACCCATTGTGACACAAGTCACCCTCATAACCCTTATAAAAGTGGACCTGCGGCCGTCATTTAACACCCTCTTTATAGGACCGATGTGAGGGTGGGTGCCCAAATTGAGTCAATAAATAAAATTATTGTGATTACAAAAGAGATATCAATAATTTTAAAACGTTTCGCAATTTTAATGTGTACCTAACTTAAACTATGGCCAATATAAATGACATCCAATGAAGAAATAACTAATAATTATCGCTATGTGGCTTTCCTAATCGAACCGGCTATGGTGTTTGCGCTTAATTTCTTTTATTAAAAATTTAATTTATAACAGCGAGAGATTAAATCTTCTACTAGAGCATGGATCATTTGTTATATAAATGCGAAATGTGGGTGGAGTTTTAACTGGTGCCAGTTTTACACCGCGAACAAATTTGATTTAGAATAATTTTCGTAGGTACTTTTAATAAATTATTATTTCTAGAAAAAAAATGATTTGCTTTAAGGTTTCGCCGACGATCCGTCAAAGTGCCAATAAATAAAAGGCTCGAGTCTATAATGGAATAAGGTTAAAAACCGGTAACGGCCAAACGACTTGTGTTTACATAAATTAAAATTTCTATGATGGTGGTCGCATGTTGGTTAGTTGGTATTAATTAATAACGCCGAGATGTATATTAGCCTATCGGCAGATTATAATCGTGAGTTAGTGAAATGGATTATCGTAAATTTGTTCCACAAGATAAATTTCTACCCTGCTGATCAGTGCACCATCAAGAGGAGATTTTAATATTGATGAGAGGCACTTTTACTGGAAAAAGAGTAGAATTTTATAGTTTCAATGCCACTGCTCCAAAAAATAATCCACCCTCTCTGTCCAAGCACCCTCTATTCTGATTTAACAAAGCATCCGATTTGTTTGGCAATATGCTCCCCACACATTTTATCCTAATATAATCAACCCCCGTGGGAATCGAAAACGCATCCCACGGGATTTGATGAAGCATTCAGCTTCTGGTTTTTGTGTCACTATCAGCAAGTGATTGAGCACGCGCCACTTGTGCAAATTGAGTGACTGGGCAAGTGTACGGTTAGATTTTGCTTTATCTCAAAATGCCTCGTTTATTTCACAAATTGACTGTGCGACAATTAGGAAATTCCGATCTGTTTTACAGCAGCAATGGAAGTTTGTACTTGGGAACAATATAAGATGATAACCGGAGCGAGGTCGTGACCATAGGGACGTTATTATACAAAAGTATGGCGTTACAATACCATAAAGCACTGCTTGTCGTTGGAATGGTTAGTGAACTTTTGATTAAGTTTGTTTTTTATGGTGTGGTAATAATATCAGAAGATTTTTTCCTTATAGAACTTGTGGTTGTTTCAGTTATAGGTTAACGGTGATAAATAGAAGATTGATTGAGACTTATAAAGCCTCTATCAGAACTACTACCTATTTCCAGATATTTTCTGGATGACTCTGCTTTCAATTGGTGTCCAAAATTTGTAGTCGTTTCTCAATAGAATGCAACTTCTTGGGTTGATTAATGCAAATGACATTTAATAATGCTCATTCCTTAGCCGTGCGTCTTTAAGGTATTTCAACTTTTTGCAAAATTGAGCAGGTCATTCATAGAGCAGATGTTCTGATGTGCCCTTCGCTTACTTTCAAAAACCGCAGCAGCAATTCTCAGCATTCCCTATCACTTTTGAAGATCAGAGTTTGATTATTCCTGACTTTTGATTGGATTAGTTTTACTTCTCCGAAACTACTTACTCAAATTAAACCAAACTAACCCAAATCAAGAGGCGGCAATAATCAAAAGTTGAATTTTGAGTTACCTATATAAGATTCAGATTTTGATTATTCCTGGGCTTTTGATTGGATAAGTTCTATTTCTCTGAAACTACTCAATCAAATTAAAACAAACTATCTCAATCAAGGGCCGGTAATAATCAAAATTTGTATTTTGAGTTACCTATAAGTTTCCAGATTTTGATTATTCCTGGCTTTTGATAGGATAAGTTTTTATTTCCCCAAAACATATTAACTCAAATTAAACTACCCAAGTAGCACATACATGACCCTGCGACTGCGTATTAACCAAATACAACGTCGCTAGAAGTGCAGATAAGTGACCGTCAATGATTTTTCGTTAAAATTACGTCGTGCCGTCGTCCTTAATATGTGGTCAAGAAATCGGACCTTTATCTAGCTCAATTTTGACGTAATAAATGAGAACTTTTAACGTTGAATTGATAACGTCAATCCGTCGTCCTCTTGTATAATTGTGACCTCTGAAACGTTTTTTAAACGTCGCCTAATACGACCAATCATGAGGTAAGATAAAAATCGTAAAATGGACGTCATAATATAGGTAGTACCAAATTCAACGTTGCATTGAAGACGTCAATCCGTCGTTATCTTCTTATCCTGTGACCTCTGAAACGTTTCAAAAACGTCGTCTGACACGACCAATCATAAGGTCAGATAATGGTCTTAGAAAAACATCCGGCCAACGTTAAAGTTGGACACAGGTAAAATTTGGTGTAGCATTTCATACTTTTTGCGTCGCGCGTTAATAAACTGTCATTAGTCAAATAAAAACATAAACAAACAATAGATATGGCGTTACTATAAAAAGTTTTTAACAATTTGAATAAGTATTAATTTGCTTTTGTATTTTTGATATGATATGGGATAAAACAGGAGCTTCAAATACTCATCCACATATCACAGAAGAAGTTTTTTTTTTTAGATTTAGTGAAAAGGGAGAAATGTATTACAAACATGAAGGAAATGGAGCAAGAAGGGAAATTGGAAGAGAACCCTGTAATTTCCAATTAGGAAATTAAAAAAGATTCAATAAATGTCGGGTTAAAAGGAAATATTCCAAAATTTTGAACATCAAAAATAAAACATTTACAGTTTCCTGAAAAATTTCAAATAAATGAGAGCGTTGAAGCACCTAAAGAACTGGTTACGATAGGTTATAGGTACCATATGGGACCTATAGTCATCTAGGTTTATATGTTTGTACTATTTTATTACCTATGGTCCTATGTTTATACCTATACATTAAGTCTATTTTCATGACGAAAACACGTATTAGGTTAGGATAAGCAGGTGCAGATTATTAACTCGACCATTTTATATATCGCAAGGTCCTATCAAATCATCCGCCATTGCTGCACTTTTGATAAAAATGAAATAATATCTGAAAAATCAATCCCTAATAAGGAAATTTTGTCAAAATTATTTACTTTTGTGTAAATCGGTCTTGCCCAAAGATGTTTTTGACCCATCGGAACTATATAAGAAATTAAGTATGTAAATCACAGATTTTTTTTTTTTTTGGAAAATATCACCAAAATAAGAGCCCGTTTGTTTTGTGTGCATATCATAATTATATTTGACAGAAAAGTTGACTTCGTTCGTGAAATTTTTATGCCCACAGGAGCTAAATATTTAGTTTCACGTATTTTATTGTTGACAAGGCCTGGCGCCATTATTATTTTATGTCCCCCAATATTCTTACAGGTACCTACCTATTCATTTTGTTTTTAAATTGATGAGTTGGGAAATAAAATAACACCAATAATAAACCAAAAGTGCAAATTTGGTGCAATATATCAAACCTGGAACGTCCTTTATTTGGTTTGGTAGGTATTTGTTTTTAGGTTAGTCTTACATTACGACGTTTAGTAAACATTCAAATCTGGTTGTGTATGCTGCCGTATAAGTTAAAAATTAGTAAAGCCTCACGACTTGCGACGTCGTTACAACCATGAAATGATTCTCCATTTTGGTGGAAATAAGGGTTGTAAAGTCGTCTATTTGACGTACGCCTTAACGCCAAGACATCAATGACGACGTTGTTACGACGTAAAAGCGCTAAACTGATCAAGAGCCGGTAATGATCAAAAGTTCAATTTTAGGTTGCCTATAAGATTTAGATTTTGATTATATAACCCAATCAAGAACTGGGAATGATCAAAATTTGAATTTTGAGTTTAAATTTTGATTATTCCTGGCTCTTGATTGAATAAATTTCATTTCCCCAAATAAACTATCACTCAAATCGAGCCAAACTAATCCATTCAAGAGCCTGGAAAAATAAAAAGTTGAACTTCAGTTGAGGTTCAAAATTCAAGGACAGAGGATAAATGTGAAAAGCAATTTCCGCAGATCTTGAAGTATGTGGAAAGAAGATAAAGATATCTACCTTACTATACTAATTTTACTAGGCAATGCCCCTTAGTAAGCAGGCGAACGACTGTTCTAATGATTTTTCTGTTCATGCCGAGAAGTTGATAATATGAACCTTTTTAGAAATCTGGATGGTATGGTAGCACACTTGGTGTAATAGTTGGTTTTCATCTTAGAGAATCGGGTTCAATTCCTCTTGCAGGCAGAATAGGATTTAAAAAAATATATGTAAATATATTCAGGTTTATAGAATTTCCTCAACAGATGGTGGTTTTCTAGATATTGTCTAGGTTTCTTCTTCTTCATCACCACCGCGACGCAGATGACAGGTGAAATATGACAAGTGACATGACAGATGATACTGCCTGCAAATTCGCATCACCTCCTTCTCCTCATGAATATGATGCAGAACGAACTATCTACTACTACATACCGCGAAAATGCAAGTAGAGTGTGTGTAAACTTCACTGCCGTGCGGTAAAATAATCTGACCGCTAATTATGCAGTGTGGTAACTATCAAAGTATCACATTAGCCCTATTTTCAAATTGAATAATTGAAAACCTGGTATTTCTCAAACGAAATAACCAAGTGATCATGCTTTAATTTATAACAAAACATTCAACATACAAGTTGCAGTAGGTATGCATAAAAATATTGAGACAAGTAGGTACTATCAAGATAATGGTCTTCTTAATAAAATCCTAAACAATAAGAAGATTATACCGCGAATCTGATGTCTGGTATAAGGGTGTGTCCGATTAGAACTGACATTCAAGCGGTACCGTAAACTCGATTCCTGCGACCTGGTCACTTCCTGGCCGACCCGAGATGCCAATAAGGTCGTAATATGACTATATGGGTGCTACCTGTTCGGATAATCATATTTTTACGGTTGCTATTTATGGCTGGTACGAAATATATGCAATTTGGTATACGTATGGTTATTTGACCTGTCGGTTCATAATAGTATATACTTATTTAAAATTCAAAGCCGTGCCGTGCCTTTGATAAAAAATTTATACTAAAAAATGTCAGTTAATACGTCTTGAAAGGCATAACAAAATTTGAATTTTTTATTGGACAGGTTATAATAAACGTATGTAGTGAAACAGGTAGATACCTATTAGGTTTTTTTTTTTTTAGAAAAAGACGTGTTGGTATTTTTACTATTCTGTTCCGCGTTAAAATTTTCATCAAAAATGTTGACAGGTGACTTTCTCTCTCTGTTACGAAAGCCACTAATTTTATAATTAGGCACATCATTGCGTAATTGGATGTTTTTTCAAACCCTTAGCAAAACATTAGCTAGTTATTATGATGGTTACAAATTGGCAAATAATAATAGAGTCTTTTGAAACACGACCGCGAACCTTTTGCCCTTTTGAGATCCACTGACTGACTGAAATCAACAATTATTATCGACTTCGTGGAACTTTATAGTTCGCGACCTTGATGCAGCAATTATTCGAGAGCAATTGAACGGAAATTGAACAATAATAACAAGTGCAGACATTTTTTCAGGTATTTTTGCTATATACCTATACTCTGTTTCCTTTTTGTTAGGAGCACAGGGTAAGACATAAAAGAGTCAAATACCATAAAGCGATCATAAACCATCTGATGGCAATAATGTCATCAGGCTTTAATCCAGTAAAACATAAGGCCGTTCTTGATTCCAATTTCCTATATCATACATGATACAGTTCGGCCATGAGTGCTAGTGGGTGTCCCTCAGGACCGATAGGCGCCTGCTAAAGGGCGCAGCTTCACTCTTGGGTGCCGTGCACCCACCGCTTCTCGTATTCACCGACCAAAGAAAGAGATTAATCCTGTCGAGGCACCGCGATCGTAAGTCCTGCTGGTGGCGGCGGGAGCACTTTAGACAGAACCATAAGCTCAATATTTTAAAAATAAATTCAATAGAGCTATATTTATTTTTCTTGCTGTGGATTGAGATGTCTTTTTGTGCAAATAATAGCCGATTCGTGACTTATTGAGATATATGAAAAAGGCTTAGAAGATTCTGATTTGTAGCGTTTATGCAAAAAAAAGCAACTTGTAATAAGTACCACATAAATTATTCAAACTTCAATAATCGTAAAGTGTAGCAGCAGAGCCAATAAGGCACAAATAAAATGCAGGTGAACGTACACACGGGGCGGCGGTGGTACCTGAAGTTCTATTTATATCGCGCGAGTTATTCGCCACGGAGGCCAAGGTTATGGTCTTGAAACTGCACAATAAGGAAGATTAACGGAGAGCATAACCACCTGACGGCGTCTAAATATTTCCCCGCAAGAGAATTGTTATTTGTTGCCCTGGGTGTAATGGGGTTTTGGTTCTGCGAGCCGGAATTTATTTGCAAATCGTGAACGACTCTCCGCCATCCAGCATGTGAAGGCGCAGAACTTATTGCTTAATATTATTATGCCCATACTTGGGTTAGGACGCGATCTGAATTGTAACTTTGAAATAAATTGTGCAGAAACACCCATCGAAAAGTGTATGCAATTTAACTAAACGATGCACTAAAAATCCAATTAATAGAGTAGCAACCTATTATGTAAGAACCAATAAAACACCTTCTCTGCTTAGGAGAAAAAAAATAAGATAATGGGTTCGTAAAATACCCCAAAGCGGCACGGGTTAATTGTAGCCCCTTTTCTGCTGGTGCCTCATCGGTCATTTTGTCGGCCAGCTGTCGATGGTTTTCGGGGTGGGCCCTCCTACATGGTTAGATATTAATATCTAATTTCATTTGTCGGCGAGGTTTTTTCGGGTTAGACGATTAATAAATACCGAATAAAGGATTTTTTTGTTTCGTAGGAAAACAATTTTGGATAGTGTAGTTAAGTAAAAAAAACAACATAAAAAGTCAAGAAGGTGAGGCATGGAATGTCCGAGTGTTGAACTAACCTGTATAGATTCCTTGCTGATAATATTCTAATAGTAAGTTTTAAAGTTTGTAGCATTTTTCAGAGCACTCCTATTCCTATATTCATCCTGTATATTTGTTAACTAATAGAGCCTTGTTTTATTGTGAACCTGCGACCTGCAGGAGAAGATCCATCTGAGCCTTCTAAGCTTTTCATTATGCAGGGGCCAGTGGCGGATACAGGCCTTTTGAAAGGGGGGGGGGGGGCAGTTTAAGTCAGAGTAAGCCAGATTGGGTTAATTTGGGTTAGTTTTGGCAGCGCATTGTGCAAGATACGGTTTTTTGAAGGAATGGCCTATAAAAATATGGGAATTGAGGAACTATTTAGAAGAATAAGGTGATTTTAAATAGGTAAGTACAGGGTGTTTTTTTATATATTGACACCCCACCTACAACCTTATACGTAAAAGAAAGGTGTAAATACAAAAGTTGTAATTTGGCTGAATTTTTAGAAACCATGGTCAGAAACAAAATTTGAATGTCAGAAATGTGAAATTTTGCATGCTTCCAGCTTTTTTCAAATGGGGTGCCTTATATTTTATCCCCGATTCCAAAAATATAGTTTATTTATATTGATTGAACAGTCTCTCATATATTCCAAAAATTGTGAAAATACTATCCTAGTACTAATTTTGTATAATGTGACAAGTTATTCAAGTACAAATGAGTGAATTGTTGCGGAACTTATAAGTGGACCTCTTCATTTATTCATCAATATGTTGTTTAATTACGATATTAAATTGACTCACTCAAATGTGCATTGTTCTCATTAGTTTAAAAATTACACGTTTCAGGTGAATGTCTTACTTGAACAGTTCAATAGTATATTGGGGATTAGATGGTGTTTTTTTATATATTGACAACCCACCTACAGCCTTTAGCTTCACAGGTAGAAGATAGGTGTAAATACAAAAGTTGTACAGTTTTGGCTGAATTTTTAGAAACCATGGTCAGAAACAAAATTTGAATGTCAGAAATGTGAAATTTTGCATGCTTCCAGCTTTATTCAAATGGGATGCCCAATATTTGGTTTTATATTCTTGAAGAGCACAATGCCTCTATATTTGATTGAGCAATCTTTCATATATTTGGCTCCAAAAATTGTAAAAATACTATCCTACTTCTGATTTTGTGAACCATTCTACCTCTACAGGTGAAAGCTGCAGGTAAAATTTGAGGTAGGTACTTGATTTCTCTGGGCGGATGAAATCTCGACGGAAAGCAGGTAAATGTCCCCAACCTCACCTGAAAATTCGACGGCCTATGAAAGCAATAAAATCTTAATTACCTGAAATTTCGACGGAGGTATTCTTCTTATAGGAAAAAAGGATATTAGCGAAGATTTAAACAAAAAGCCTATGTGAATATCATATAATAATTTTATTACAAAATTCAAATAATAAGACTTTTTACAGACATACATACATGTAAAAACCAGATCAAATAATAACTGTAACTCTATAAGCTTTCGTAAGAATGGTACGCGACAGTTTTCACATACTGTAGCCTGGAAATTTGGCTAGATCTGATGTACTTCATCAGTGTTTTTTGGTAGTGGCCCTGGTAGTACCTACTTTGCGACGGCAGTTGTAGATATTTCTTGCTATAGTGTTCACGTCTGAGATTGTCAATTTTTCAGGCAGATTTGATGATAAAACATTTCGTATTATTTTTGAAGGTTTTTCTGATATATCTTCTTATGCTTTTCGCTTGGCCATATTTGTAACAATTTTTCTTCCGACACTTCGTTTATCCGCTTTGTGGTTGTACACTGCATCACTCCTAGTCACTGTCAAATCACAATCGATGGTATACATTTTCGCAGAACATTTCAAATTCCTTTTGATACATCGTCAATAAATTTCACCACTTTTCAATTGACTGACGAATGATTTTCAAAAATAAGTATATCACCACCACGCGAACTTTTGGTTAATATAAGTGCCATTTTAAAACGTATCACCTCTACGACATGCAAAGTGTTAATGCCAGGAAAAATTATTATAAAAACAAATTAAACACAAGGTTCTGCAAAAGGGTAACAAGACATAGGGTGGTTATTGCAAATCAGGTACCTGGAAGCGGCCTAATTAATCTTCAATTATTTTCTGTCTTCCGTCGAAATTTCATGATAGATTTAATGACCTTTGCCAATTCTCAGGTACTTCTCGTCGAAATTTTGCCCGCCGGTTTCTCTGATGGTATTTTTAAAATTTTGAGAACCAAATATGTTGGAGACGGCTCAACCAAATATAGATAAACTATGGAATCAGAAAATTGTGCTCTTCAAGAATCTAGAACTAAATATAGGGCATCCCATTTGAGAAAAGCTGGAAGCGGAAGCATGCAAAATTTCACATTTCTGGCATTCAATTTTTGTTTCTGACCATGGATTCGAAAAATTTAGCCAATACTGTACAACTTTTGTATTTACACCTCTCATCTACCTGTTAAGGTAAAGGCTGTAAGTGGGGTGTCAATACAGGGTGTCCCAGGGAAAACAGTCCACCCCGATTTATTGGATTTGGGATGAGAATCTGGAAAAACGCTCGGACAGGTCGATTTTTGATTTGAGGGGGAACTATTTTTCAGTTTTTTTCATCCCCGTAGTTTCAACCCCCTAGATAGGGGGAGAACAACCCCCCAAATTTGAATAGGGGATAGGGGTCATGTCATATCTCTTTTTAAAGGTCTCATCGAGTTCTTTATGCCCCTAGAATTTCGTCTCATTATTTTCATCCGTAACGAAATGACAGCTTGTCAAAGTCTTGGAAATAGACTATTAGTTTTAGTGGGAGCAAAAGCGATACTTACCTCCCTTAATAAAAGTACTTGAAATGAAGTTTTTTCTTATTAATATTAATGAGGTGTACACGAGAAATGTAAATTGTAAGTATTTTTGCTCGTATTTTTATTAAAGGGAGGTAAGTACTGCTTTTACTCCTACTAAAACATAGTCCATTTCCAAGATTTTGATAAGCTGTCATCAAGGGCGCCCACAGAGAGGGTCAGTGTGTCCCATTTTAGTTGTCCATAAGGGATAACTCGGTTGCTATTGGAGTTAGAAGGATGCGGTTTCCGCGAATCTTGGCTACTTTTTTGTCAAACGAAAGATGGCGTCAACATAATTGTCATAGCTCTTTTTGTTTTTCAGATACAAGGTATTTTTGAAAAAGTTGCATTTTGGGACATCCCTTGTATCTCGGTTCTCTCATAAGTGAACGAAAAGGTGACAACAGTTTCTTATAAATATTTTTACGTAGCTTCCAGTAGCATAGTCAGTTTTTCTTTAGAAGTGATATTTTTCAAATTATGAAGCAAACATACGTTTTTGCAAATGAGACACCCTATATATTATAAACTCACTGGATAGCTCTGCTTTTGCTGATTTGAATGATATAAAATTCGATAGGTTTATCTCATACATTGTTTCTTATGACAAAAATAGACATGATCAGTGGCGCACCCAGAAAATATGTTTGGGTTAGTTTTAGGGGGGAGGGCTTGGTTCGATGGTCCCCCCCTGGGTGCGCCACTGGACATGATAGAGATGAACCTATCGAACTTTATATCATTGAAATCAGCAAAAACAGAGCTATCCAATGAGCTATTAATATACAGGGTGTCTCATTTGAAAAAACATATGTTTGGTTCATAATTTAAAAACTATCACTTCTAGAGAAAAACTGACTAGGCCACTAGAAGCTACGTAAAAATATCTATAAGGAACCGTTGTCTCCTTCAGTCACCTTTTCGATCACCTATGAGAGAACTGAGATACAAGGGGTGTCCCAAAATGCAACTTTTTCAAAAACTCATTGTATGTGAAAAACAAAAAGACCGATGACAATTCTGTAGGCGCCATATCTTTCTTTTGACAAAAAAGAAGCCAACGTTCGTGGAAACCGCATCCTTCTAACCCCAATAGCAACCGAGTTATCCCTTATGGACAACCAAAATGGGACACACTGTACATACATATACGGTGACAATTTGAAAAGTAGCAATCGGGAATATCTCTTAGACAAAAAATACTATCAAGATCTCAAATACGTATCGGGGGAATTGGGGGCTTGGACGGGGAACCAAAATGAGGCACTTTTTGAGCCACCCTGTCTCACCCCTTGGGGGGTAGCTACCCTTTTTTTTTTATTACGAACCTACCTTGTGCTGCACATCGTTGGATAGCTCCTTGCTTTTTCTACGAGTCTTATAGACAAATCTGAATCGTACGATTACTTTTTGAGATATCAATGTTTAAAAGTAAGCACATTTTGAAAATTAATAATTTTGACTATCTCTTGCTAAAAAGAATCCTGTCAGAAAGGTCTCAAATATACATAGGCATAGAGGAAACCAAATGTGTTTATCACCTAACCCCCATCCCTTTTGTCTGGGAGGCCGCCGCTAATAATTTTTCTAAAATGAGAAACTATTCCATGTGATACCTCCTTTGAAAGATTAGATAGATAGAATTACGATAAACACATTATTTGGTTGACGTGTATCTGAGAATCTTATGACAGCCTTTTTTGTTTAGAAATTATAGTCAAATTAATTACTATAGTTTTCAAAAATGTTGCTCACTTTTGAAGACCGATATTTCAAAAACTATTGGTACGATTTGAGATTTTGCTATTAGATCGTCAGCTAGTGACAGATTTAGGTGCCCCATTTTCGCATACAAGCTTCGAAGAGGATTGAAAAGTACATCGATTTTGAGTAGGATAAAGGTATTTTTACTAGTGGCTCCTGGGGATAACATATGGAAAATTCAATTTTACTTATGTTACCCTAAAATGTAATTTTCCATTTGCGACACTCAAGCCAGTATGTTTTCTTGCTACCGACGTTGTAGATTTTTATCCTTCCAATGGGCTTGTTTGGAATAATCGCCCAAAATCTCGATTTTTCCTTACAAGATTACGCCCTTGTTTCAAACCTTTAGCCACCTGCAACACCCCCTTCTTTGTTTTACGAAGCCAGGTTGTATTAATTTCCACTTTTTGTCAATTTGCCTTTTAACAAGAATAATTAGTGATGTTAATTCACCAAACTAGTAACATAATGCGTGACAAGTTATTCAAGTACAAACAAGTGGATTGTTGCGGAATTTATGGGTGGACCTCTGCGGAACGAGCGCAGCGAGTTCCGCAGCCATCGTTTCAGCAATAAGTTGTTCAAGTACAATACTAACTTGATTCTCTCAGTTGTGAGTTTTGGGGTGTCAATATACAGGGTGGAATTTCCAAATGGAATAAAATTAATATCAGAAAGCCTGTTTATTTTCTGGAAAAATAAAAAAAAACGGGTGTTTCTATTTTTAGTTTGGCAAATTTTTTCTTCCTTTTCATGGAATTTACCCCCCTCTTTTAAGGGTAGAAACAACCCCCAACTTTTTTTTTTCAAATGTAAAAATATGTATTGTGATAGCTCGTTGGAATGGGCATAAAAAAAGGAATATGACTCATTATTTACTTTTGCATTTCGGTAATCTAGAAAGCGGGAAAAAAATAAACAAATATTGGTCCTAACAATTTTTTTGCAGTTAAAATTGTTGAATATCTTCATCATTTCTTCTTGGTAGAACCCTAATGCGAAACTAGCCCCATTTGTGACGTTATGTAATTATTTCTGACGTTAACACACTATTTGATGCTTGATACTCGGATTCTCAACCCTAAAATAGTGCGTTAATGTCAAAAATAATGACATAACTAGATCACCAAATGCAAAAGTAAATAATGGGTCATATTCCTTTTTTTATGCCCATTCTAACGAGCTATCACAATACATATCTTTACATTTGAAAAAAAAAGTTGGGGGTGGTTTCTACCCTTAAGAGAGGGGTAAATTCCATGAAAAGGCCGAAAACATGTGCCAAACTAAAAATAAAGGGACCCGTTTTTTTTTATTTTTCCAGAAAATAAACAGGCTTTCTTATACTAATTTTATTCCATTTAAAAATTCCACCCTGTATAAAAAAACACCATGTACATAATCTTATTGATTTTGTATGAATATTTATTTATTAGAACAAAAAAAAACAATATATCAACTCAACCACTAATGATATTCTGTTTGAGGTTAAAGTTCTTGGGACAAAGACAAAAGTATGATTTTTTTATAGGTTTCCAGCTTTCTAAACATTCTTAAAAGTTAAAATATGGTTTTGTTTTCTTTTTCCCCCTGCCCCCCCCCCCCTCTGTATCCCCCACTGTCATTATGCCCTGTTTTGGGTTTTTACTACTTACTCATGGAAGAGAAGATAGAGGAGAATTGAGAGTAAATGCGAAGGTAAATATGACCAAGATGATGTTTACACAAAATATGGACTCGTCAGAATGGAGCTGAGGTGGAATGTAGTAGCTGTTGCCCTGTATTTGTCATCCACGCATTTTTTAATACTTTTCCCGGCGTCTTTGCTTCTCCAAATTTTCTCTCAGGGACCTCCAAGATACCTAAATAACAACAAAAATAAATGAAGGTTTTTGGCTTTGGAAGTAACTGAGAAGAGATCACAGTGAAGTCAAATCAAATCCTCCTTTATCATAAGACACGGATATGACTAACCCGCCATCATACACACACACGAGAAAGATAAAATTAATAATAATACCCCAGCTTTGTTTTGTTATTGTCTTAAGGCGATCTGTATTAGGCATGATTAAATAATAAATGTAGATGAGCTACGCCCTCGACTCGAATGCATTATTTTACATGTAAAATGCCTCCTTTACTACAACGGTAATATCATTATAAATTCATTCATAGTACCGGTTAAATATGGACGCTTCCAGGAACCCGTTTTGAACCTATTAATATGGATTTTGTAACCTAAGAGGTGTACCTAGGGTCAAAATGTTGGGCAATAATAATAATTGGAGCCTATTGTTCTTTTTCTTGTACACCACTTCTCTGGGTCATGTTACTACTGCCTTGAATAGATTTTTGTTAAATCCTGGACGGCACTGTTTAAGAGAAAAAAAACCCTATTAAACCATCGTGTCGACATTATCGGATCGATAACGATCTATACTGGGGCATCAGAGATGCTGGGCCCCGAAAATAAATTGTAAATCGGATAACTGCACATTATTATTGATAAAAATCGGGGTTACTTGGCGGGGTCACAAGTTATTATATTTCGATTTTTATTAATCCAAAGGCCGAAATTTAATTACACGGTTATTTTCCAAATTTAAAACCTCCGCGGAGCTTGGATTTTATCTTGTCGCGCCAATCAAGAAGGGAAACCTCAGAGAGGACGGGATATGGTAATTTTGATGGAAAATTTATTGAGGATATCGCCGGCTGAAAAGAGTATTTTGACCTACAAAGAACAATGCTATGATCAAACACTACCCCAGGGGGCCTAAATTTGCTCCAATTTCAAATCAATTCTAACGCACGCCATATCTTATATTACGGCCCTGGGTTATTGTAAATAAACAAACGCTAATTAAGGCGATCACCCACTCAACGTAATAAAGTTTAATGTAGAGCGAGTTGCAAATTTATGTAGACGCCACCCCTTTTATCGACTGTGTGTTACAATTAATAATTAATTTCAGCGAATCGTTACTTAATATCAAATATCAATTTATGATTATATGCATCGAAAAAGGTAGCGTTTTCTTAGAAAATTTAAACATAAGCGCACGTGAGTTGGATTGTAAATAGTAGTCGAACTTTTTCTTTGTTTTCTTGTTTTCAACTTCTTCCTTGTGAACATTTGGGTATTTATATATGTTTTAATATAGGTTACGCAGAACCAGGCTACTAGACACATAGGTTTCAATGCAGGATCATCATGATGGATGATTGATCGTCCCTGCATGTTAAAACTCGTGCATCGCCTCGATTCGCCTAAACCGTCTCAATGCTTATTCGTTTTATTACTCCCTATGTGTCTAGTAGGTTGGTCCGGTCTGTATACTGGAATCCCATATCTAATGTTCATTAATTTGATGTTTGACTTCAACAATGTAATAACGCACTCTGATTATTTATTTTCGTATCCGCACGACTGCGCCAATTATATTTTCTTTACAAAAACTTGTATTTCAAGTAACATTTCTCTCTGGCGCATAAAGATTCAATAAAACTAAAACCAAACAAAAACTATTTAGTTCTTGATGTTATTTAATAATTCAAATCGACAGGTGATTTGTTGATTAGATCTTAAATGATTATCGGCTAATTAATTCCGAAAAACACGCACTGTCACGTCCGCTGCTTTTGGTTTACCTAGCACGATATCGGTTTCACGTTTTCATTGATTTATAGACAAATTGGTTTTGAATATTAATTGTTTTATACCTACTTATCGCTTGCTTTAATCTCAAGTCTATGTTTATGTAGGAAAAAAAATATGGGAAAGAAATTCCTAAATAAAGCACCAATGAATCAATCCTGATCGAAGGTCCTGCCCTGAATAAATTACAAAATTACCGCCTTTCCATTAAGGGCAAAAAATCCCAATCAATAAAATGAGAAACGTGCACCTATTATGGACAACTCACCCAATAAATCTATAGTGTAGAAAATGTAACCGGCCTCCCATGTTACGCCGCCTACACGTCCAAACGCCAGTGTCGCCAGTACCATGGACACAAAAAGTCACATCAGTCAACATAAGCTCCCCTGCTGTTATCAATAATTGCTATGTATAACTTTACAAAATTTTTTATTTTGAAAAATTATTCAGTGGCGCAGTGGACCTTTAATTCCAAACAAACTCAAATTGTAAGCAAGATGAAACATCGACTCATTTCTCTTCGCCACCTTCCCCAATAATTAAGACATTTATTTTTTAAGTGTGTTGCGCCGCTAATTACACACTATCTTCGCAAGGTGTTAGCCATATTTTATTGTTCTGACTTTTAAAACAACTCTATACTTTGTTGTCCTTTTAAGGGTTAAATTTATTGGGCTTTATGAATGATCAATTAATATCGTGTTACAATCTCACCCAGAGATGAAAAAGTTGAAAAAAATCCCATTGAAACGTGTAGGTAATCCTGGTGTCTCTTGGATTAAAGCGCAATTTCTCTACCAGAGACAAATATCGCGATTTAGCCATTTAGATGGAACATGTGCCATTGTGATGCCGGTGCCGATATGTTTATGGCAAAACGCGATTTATCGTATTGGTTAGTCGTTTGACCGGGCTCGGAGTGCGTTTTCGCGTTATGCCTTTTGATATCGGCCTAATAGATATTGTAATGTCAGCCGGTCAATTGCTGCTTTATGTGTTTATTATGGAAGGAATGCGATATACCGTGGGCAGTATAGAGGGATAGGGTTCTATGTCCGATTGTCCGAACGGACTGTTCTATATCCGTTAACGCCGTCTATGAAAGCGATAGATGTGATTGCTTCCATTGAAAAGGCACCTTCAAACCCTGTGAATGACCTCATTCAAAAAGTGAGGTTATATTTCCACCCTCAGAAAAGTATGTCTTTTGTTTCCTCATTTATGACTGATGTTTCTTTAGTAATTGAGGGTCTATCCAGAAACCTTCTTGAACCGGGATTGTCATTGTTCCAATTCTCTGTTCTGTTGTCGCCAAACAGTGAGAATTCTCATAGAAATGCCTGATTGGAATAACTTTGCATTCTTCCATTTCGCATCAGCAAATTTTTCAACAATATCAGTCTTTACAAAATTTCTAGAAAGGGCATCAGCTCACAATAAATCTTTACCAGGTTTATAACGAACTACAATATTATATCGCTGTAAGCGCAACCTAAGCCTCTACAATCTCAATGGTGTGTCATTCAATGACTTTTTGAATATATTTTCCAAAGGTTTATGATCACTTTCAACCACCACTACTTTTTCATAAACATATTGGTAGAATTTCTCACATCCGTACACTATTGCCAATAATTCTTTTTCAATCTGCTCCCATGCCTTCTGAGTAACAGTCAATGCTCGAGAGGCATAGGCTACAGGCAAATTATTCTGTAACAGCATAGCTCCCATGCCTTGGCTGCTGCTATCAACTGACAAAACAACCTCTGTATTGACGTCATAATATTTTAGTACGGGTGCACATGTGAGCATTTTTTTAAAGTTTTCCAAAATCAGATGTTTCTATATCAGACCAAATAAACTCTACATCTTTCTTAAGCAGTTGTCTCATCGAGCTGGTGACATCCGCCAAATTGGGCAAAAACTTAGATACCATTCCTAGCAAAATCTGTACCTAGTTCTTTTTTGTTTTTTGGATTGTTTAATTGCAAAATAGCACTCAACTTGTCTTTATCAGGACGTGAACCATTTTTTGTGAACACCTGATTTATATAACGTACTTCACTTAACCCGAATTTACACTTGAGTCGATTGAAACGAACATTGGCACGTTTAGCTCTGTCTAACACTGCTTCCAGTCTTTTTGCGTGTTCTTCTTTATTCGCTGCCACACTATAACATCATCTATGTAAATTTCCACTCCTGGAAGTCTATCAAAAAAATTCTTGAATGTACGATGAAAAACTTCTGATGCAGAGCACAGTCCATAAGGTATTATCCTAAAACAATATCGCCCATAACACCTAGCATTAAATGTTGTATTTCACTTTCTTCATGTAACTTGATCTGATAAAAGCCCTTATTGCCGTCCAGTATTGAGAAAGTATTTGTCCCTTCCATTTTGGATGTAATTTCCTCAAAAGTTGGAAGCTGATACCACTCACGTACTACCTATGCCTTTCTTTAGATTTTGTGGATCTAAAAAAATTCGAAGACCATTGTATGGCTTTTTTACAATGACCATAGAACTGCACCACTCAGTTGGTTCAGTCACTGTTCTCAAAATGCTCATTTTCTGAATACACAATACTTCTAAGAAGACGATTATCCAATACAGTAGTTATTGGATAGAACAAGACTAGTGGAGTGCGAAAAGTGAGTGCAACTCTAATGGCTTCCTCCAAGCAACCAAAGAGAAGCAACTCACCAAGCATCAAATGCATCCAAATAAATCTTCAACATTCAAAAGCTGCCACTAGTGAGCTTAGAAGAAGAATGTTTGGGCAACAATCAACTTCAAGAGCCCTGGGTCAATGGAGGCTCTATAAAAGGCCTAAATATCAAATCATGTAAGTTAATCTACAACATTAACCACGAAAGACCAAGAGCAGCATTGCTGCTTGACAAAAATTTAAAATTTTTACCTGCTCCAGAGTTCATCACACAAGACTTGGCAGCTGCTTTAGTAGAAGTGCCAACGGAGGGGGGCTCAAGGCATATTCTCATTGCCTCAGCCTACTTTCCAGGTGATAATAACTCAGCACCGGCAGAGAACGTCCAACGACTCATCACGTGGTGCAAAGCGAGAAACAGACACTACATTATCGGGGCAGACGCTAACGCCCATCACCAGGTAGGATGGGGAAGCACCGATACAAACGCAAGGGGTGAGTACCTTTTTGAATATTTGAACTCTAACAACATAGACATTATCAACAAAGGTAACAAACCCACTTTTATTAACGCCGTCAGACAAGAGGTCTTAGACGTGACTCTCGCTGACACATTTACATCTAACACAATAACCAACTGGCTTGTGTCAAATGAACCCTCCCTTTCGGACCATCAAGCAATAAGGTTCGACCTAGAGGCAGTAATAAATCACTCAGTACAGACAAGAATCCCAAAACTCACCAACTGGGTATCCTTTGTGGAGGGTCTCTGCCTGAGTCTAGATGAACTCCCTTCTGACATAAATACAATAGAAGAGCTAGAGGCATCATCTGCCCATCTAACAAATGCAATAAAAGATTCCTATGAGAACAGTTGTCCCGTAAAACAGAAGGCAGTCCACAGGGATGTGCCTTGGTGGAACCGGCAGCTGAGACGTCTGAAACAAGATGCCAGAAAACTGTTCAACAAGGCAAAAACTAACGGCAACTGGGCAGACTATAGAGCAGCCCTAGACAAGTACAACCGTGAATTAAGAAAATCAAAAAGGAAATCATGGAGACAATTCTGCGAGGGGATTGACGAATTAGCTCCAGCTCAACGTCTCCAAAAAGTTCTTTCAAAAAACCACTCAAACGGAATTGGTCTGCTTATAAAGCCAAACGGAGAACACTGTACCGACCATATAGAAAGTCTAGAGGTACTACTACAAACTCGCTTTCCAGGTTCGGTAATCGTTGAAGCCCTGAACCAGGTCACGCCGCCTATCGAAGGGCCACAAAGTCCTAACGGCAGGAGCAAAAGGCTGGCTGGGAAAATCTTCACAATGAACAGAATAAAATGGGCGATCGATAGCTTCAGACCCTACAAATCTCCTGGCAAAGACGGGATTTTTCCCGCACAACTGCAAAAAGGCTACGAGTACTTAAAGGTACACCTACAAAAGCTCTTTAAGGCAAGTCGGCTCCTAGGGCACATACCGCTATCTTGGAGGGAAGCTAATGTGATACCTATTCATACCAAAAACGGGTCGTCGACCCGAGGACGAACCAAATCATATCGTCCCATTAGTCTAACCTCCTTTCTCCTTAAGACAATGGAGAAAGCAATCGACCAGAACATCAGAAGCGAAACTCTATTGAGAAGACCGCTCTACTCGAAGCAATTTGCCTATCAGCCAGGCGAATCCAAAATAAGTGCTTTACACTGCCTGGTTAAAGACATTGAAAAGACAATCGAGTGCAAAGAGGTCGCTCTTACAGCTTTCATCGACATAGAGGGTGCCTTTGACAACACCTCACATCAATCAATCGCCAGAGCATTACAAGAATGGGATGTTGAAGTTCCAATTGTAAAATAGATAGAGTCGATGCTGAAACACCGTCACGTTACGGTTGAAATAAACGGAGCATCAGCTACCGCTACCACGGTTAGAGGGTGTCCTCAAAGGGGTGTTCTTTCTCCGCTACTATGGACACTGGTCTTACCAGACTGAGTAGTGCTGTATACCAGGTATACTTGGTTACGCAGATGACCTAGCCATTGTAATCAAGGGCAAAAATGAAAGTATAGTGACAAGCCGAATGCAAAGTGCCCTAAACATCGTTAAAAATTGGAGCGAAGGCGAAGGACTATCCCTAAACGCAAACAAAACAATCCTTGTCCCGTTCACAAGAAGAAGGAAGCTAAATTTGAAAGCACCGACCCTTAACGGTACACAACTAACATTTTCCAACGAAGTGAAGTACTTAGGGGTCACCCTGGATCGAACCCTCACTTGGAACAAACAGTTAGAGAAAACATGCTCTCGAGCTACATCAGCCATTTGGTCATGCCGAAGACTTGTTGGCAAAACATGGGGGCTAAAGCCAAAGATGGTATTCTGGATCTACCAAACCATAATGAAGCCCATGGTCACATACGCCTCATTGGTGTGGTGGCCCAAAACCCAACAAGTCACCGCTCAGATTAAGCTAAGAAAGGTGCAAAGGCTGATATGTCTAGGAATAACGGGAGCAATGTCAACTTGCCTCACCGCAGCCCTAGAGACGCTACTCAACATGCCCCCACTTCACCTATGTGTGAAAAAGGAGGCAATAACCAGCGCTCACAGGCTATTCCAAATAGACATGTTCAAGCCTGGCGATCTGAGGGGACATCTGAGAATCCTTGATCTAATAAAACTGGAGAATGCCAGCAAACCAAGTGACCACATGATGGTCAGATTGGACTTAGAGATCCCCTTCGCAGTGGTAATAAACGACCGCCAATCATGGGAGAATAAAGAACTACCACAAGCAGACAATGCATCTCTGTGGTATACACAGATGGATCCAAGCTAATGGAAGGAGCTGGACTGGGCATTTCCGGCCCTAACTTCAAGCTCTCCAAGGCATTGGGTAAACATCTTACAATATTTCAAGCCGAACTGCTTGCCATAGATTTATGTACACAAGAGTGTCTTAACCAAAGCCTCAAAAGAAAACACATCTTCATACTATCGGACAGCCAAGCTGCCTTAAAAGCCTTAAGGGCTCTCAAATGTACCATCGTCACCAAAAGTATCTGGGACAAAAATAATTCATATTAATCTCCTGGACTAAGTCTACTGTCATTCATTTCAATGCATTTAATTCATAATTTGACAAATATTTGACACCTAAAATCATATAATAGTACAAGAGCTAACATTATGCTGTCCCAGTTACTTTTGGTGACGATGGTACGTCAAAACTAGTCTGGGAGTGTAAACAGACCCTAAAAACACTAGCGACACATAACCAGGTAACGCTGATGTGGCTGCCTGGTCATCGAGGCATTGAAGGAAACGAAGAAGCAGATGGCCTCGCAAAGGATGGGGCCTCAACACCATACCACGGATCAGAGCCCTACTGTGGCTTAATGAAAAGCCACATCATGGAAGAATTCAACAAATGGGAGAAAGACCAACTGTCATCATATTGGAGGCCCACACCGGGGCTCAGACAGTCAAAAAGGTTTATTACCCTTTCAGCAAAAAGAGCTGAACTGCTCCTAAACATGAGCAGACCAGACATCAGATTGGTGGTGGGACTGCTCACAGGACACTGCCCAGTAAAATACCATTTAAGGTTAATGGGCAGAGCGGAAGACGATCTCTGCAGATGTCCAGCCCAATTCTGCAAGAGGCTCAAATTCCTCGAGGGGGCAACACTGTCACCAGAAGAAGTGGGCCAACTGACACCCAGGAAAATAGCTTCCTTTGGCAGAAGTCTACGCTTCCTGGAGACAAATTAAGATGTAGAGTCACGCACAAAATATCTGCAAAGGTAGCAGTGCTGAGCGGCTGAAAAGCCGAAACGACTCCCCCGAAATCTACAATCTACAATCTAGAACAAGACTATTCTCTTGCTTCAGAGTCACGAAGCCTAGAAACAAGACAATAAGAAGAAATTCTAGAAGATGCTTTCCATTCAATCCAATCTCTATTGTGTACCCCTACTAAGTCTACCCCTCATGAACGAAAATGGAATTCTTGGCTCATTATATCATTTTGGATCATTTCCTCAACGAATTTCTGGTGTGTAAAGCCTTGAGGGTGATTCTAAATCAAATCCATGACAATGCAATCTTACAAATTAGCAATAAATAACGTGATTAACTAATAAACATATCGAGATCAAAAAAAATACTAACCCATACAACAATATAAAAACACGGCCATAATATTATTATTACAAATGCATTTATAATAAGTGTAACATAATATTGTTACAATACAATTATTATTATAAGCGGGTAACATGATTCCAATTGCAGTTTTTTAAGGACACCCACGATTCGAATGCTCCGGGCCATGTTGGCAAGCGAACAACAAGTAAGAAAAAAAAATTGCAAATTTTCTATTGTTTCAAGTTTAGTTTTTGATCTTTTGCGCGGCTCGCGAAGGACCTTGGCACAGATTACCGACCAATTATTTAGATGCACTTATATTTTCGTCGATAGTGATTTGCATAAATGCTGATCTAATTTGAATAGCCCATAAGATAATCTAAAAAGTCCTCTAACAATAGTCTGAAAGCTTAACCAACCACCTAATTGGGCACTAATTGAGTTCTACATAAACAAGACTTTCAGCATTTTAGTTAATTAGGAAATCGTGAATCGGAATTTTTTCGTACAGGGCCGAGCAGCCGCCGTGAGGCGGAGAGTTCTGACATCGTATATTACACTTGTCCAATTAGGATGACTATTAAATCGCTATAAATGCCTTTTTGTTAGATTAGGTCTTTGATTATGAGCATTAACTGGTCACTGTGGTTTAAGTAATTGCCACAATCGATAACCATTTGCGAATGCTTGGTTCTCGAGTTGTTTTTTTCTTACCCTTTGGTGCGCAAATGGAAATTTTATCACAGGAAATTTCCAATCTGTTTTCGCTCCTTTAAAACCCGCGAAAAAATTATACGTGAACTTTTTCGCCTTTATTTTCTCTTTCAGTTGGAAACCCAGAATACCTACACAAGAAAAACGGCAAGACGATTGAGTCTTCTTGAAAATTGGCTTCTGAAAGACGAATGGGAAACAAAAAATGGAAATAAATAACTGAATAACTGAACTGAATATTAGGAAAAAAAAACATCATGATTAAACATGATCCAGCAATTTGGAGTTGTTGAAAAGAATTTCACAGACCAAAGTTTGTTGTCTTAAAAACTACGTTCATTCCGGTTCGACGATCAAATCCAAATCAAAAATGAAACCACTCAATTAAAAAACGGTACACGTCATTCCTGCTCGCATTCTATTGTTAGAAGATTAGCATATCTTCTTCTCCTCCAAAGCTCTTTGGCTTTGGATAAAAACGCTCCTCAACAGTAAAATAATAAAAGCAGCCTGATTGAATTTCATAGATAGTTATCGCACCTGAAAACATCCAATCGACAGACCTAGATGGGAATCGTGATGATCAAAAAAAAAAATCGTTCGAGACAAGTGCGCGTCAACTGGAACACGTACCAATAATTTTATTTGATTTATCAGCAGGACCGGATTGAACGATGGAAGAAAAAAAAACGTACAAGGTCAATAAAACAAGTGCGATCCCGATCCTATCCATTTAGCGATGTTGCGAGAAGAAGAAAAACCTTTTTCGAACATTAGCAACACGTGTTTGGGAGATTTACATCTGATGTTTATCTGCAATTGGAAAAAAATCATCCAATGTAATCTGTTTGATTTTTGTTTTATTTTTTTTGAATTAAAATTAGACAGATGTATAGAGGAAAAAACACAGTTACATTTTATTGCTGTTATGTAACAACAACCTGTCCAGTGAAAAAATAATTATTAGAATCATTAACAGTTTAATCCATCTTATTTACTTCCCAAATCTGACTTGTAATTGCATTCAAATACACTTTTTTTTTGTCTGCCCGACGAAATTTCATACACACATCAAAACGTCATGGGAAATGATGAATTAGATTTGGAAGCCTCAAATTCGTGCGTATAAGCTTTCACTTATTTTCCTGTGATATAATAATACCGTGTAGATGGTGTAAGATGGACTAATTACCTTTGTGAAGTGCTTTTTTTTTCCTTCGATTTGTGGGATAGTTCAATGCGGCTCCACTTTAAATGGCTGAAAAAAAAACTAAACTTATCATCTTGTTTAATTGGATTTGGCTCTGTGTTTCAGTGCGATTTTGAAACAAGTCCCTGCAACATAGTTGTTAATTTTGAGCATGATGTTTTAACGCACCTCCTCGAACAAGGCCCTAAAATTATAGTAAAACCCTTATTTATTAACTCGGTTTTTTAAACCCTATAATTTTCAGAAACAAAAAGGGTTAGCACCCAAGCACCCGTCCGATTTAGTTTAGCTTGTTAATATAGATAACATTTTAACAATTACTAATTAGATTTTTCATTCAAATTACCTAGGTACTTATAAATTCAAATTCAATTGTGATAAATTAGCCCCGTGCACCTGAAACTTCTTGGTTCGTAAATGGCCATTCACGACTTCGGTGTAACAATTATCGGTGACTGCAGTTTTGCAGCTTGTCCAGGGGCGACTGAAAAATGGACAAAAGTGAACCAAAGCAAAAGGTCCATTGTTGTGGCGCACTGAAACAAATTAAGATAATATCTTTGACAGATATGTTGCGTCATTATTGTTCCCACACGTCTTGAAACGCGACCGGCGCACTAAACTTTAATGGTACTATTGTTTTGTTTGTTTTTTTTTCTTTTAATAGAAATTTATAAATTTGAAGAGAAGTTTTTTGCGGATTTGTCTAATAGTTTTTATTCCAAGAAGGTGTTGTCTCATATTTTTCTTTCTTTATTACTCTTGGGCAACACCGAGGGTTTGACTGAAATTGAATTCAGAATGTCAGCGAGAAATTGGTTCGATAACTCGATTCCTGTGAATCAAGTTTGATCAATTTTTGCAAATGGCTTGTAACTGAAAAATTTGCTAGTATTACTGTGGTTTTTGACTACAGAAAGATAAACTTCCAGTAGAGCAAGAACTTCTGATATGTTGAGTGGTGGACTAAAATAATTATAGTCCATGGGTTCACGAAAAAACGTAGCAAATTAGGTTGAAAGAATGAAACTTGGCAAGGTTGTTTTTTAGACTATTTTAAGAAATTTGACCCGCAGCACCTAAAATTTCACCCCTTAGGAGGGTGGTTTAACCCCTATTTCATTTTTCAAGGGTTAAAATTAGTAAAAAGGTCTATGTCATCATATTATGTCAATATTGGTGTCATTTTAGACTAATTCGGATGTGAGGAATTCAAAAAAAAATCTCATCTTCATAGGACCCAACGGTCGGGCTCTATTGCTGTCATATTTGACATAAGTGTCAAAAATATCGTCTTTTTACATTCAATCAGACCTATCTGGAAAAAATCTATGGCGCATGGCGATTTATATAGAATTTGGCATGAGAAACCTGCACCACCTCAAATTTCACTCTTCAGGAGGTTTGTTCAACCTCTATTCGATTTCAGAAGGGTTAAAATCATTGAAAATGTCCATCATATTATTCCAATATTGGTGTCATTTTGGACTAATCCGAATATAAGGACTTTGCAAAAATATGACATCTTCATAGGACCCAATGGTAAAGCTCTATTGCTGTCATATTTGACATAAATGACAACAATATATTTTTTTACATTCATACTTATCTGGAAAAAATATATGGTAATTTACATAGAATTTGGCTGAAAAAATTCAAAAAATCGAATCTATAGGTACAGGTCATTGATACAGCTCTAAAGCAACGTTCCACCAAAAATAACAACATCCTAAATAGGCTGCCTTCCTGGGCGGATAATTCATTGAAATCTTAAGCTACAAGAGAGAAAAAAAAAGGGAATAGGATTAGTCGTTTTACACTTCTTGCAGGCAAGCGTACAGGGCAATTCGCTTCTTCTGCAGGAGCAACGCATTGTATCACATGGCGTGTTGCACCTACATGTATACAGTGATCTGCATGCCTCCCAAATATGGGGTTTTTTCAACCATAATGGTACCCACTTGCCTTTATCATCTTTATATCCCCAGCTAGTTGGTGCAGGGAGATCGGGCTGGTGTACCTGATCTGCATTTAGGCGACTGTCACAAAAAGATTAGTTTTACGGATTCAATATCATCCCTAAAGTATATCTTTTTTGGCCGCATTTACTTCACGGCCGCATTTACTTCACGGCCGCATTTGCTTTATTACTTTACGGCCGTTTTTACTTCACGGCCGCTTTTACTTTACGGCCGCTACTTTGGTGAAAATAAACAAACAATCGGAAACGCAGTGCCGTAACCATCAACACAACCAATAAACAATTAGTTCCAAGTTTTCAATTTTAGCTCTATCCAAATTTTTACATAAAATGCTAAAAAAAAATTGCATGATTAAAAATGTGGGAGAAGTATTTTCTTGCATTTTTTTCGGAAAATGCCAAAATTAAATAATCCTCAACGTTATGGTCTTCAGGTCCACCTATGTTATACTCTATGTTGAAATTTACAATTACTTATAGTCCGAAATATCTAACATATCAGCAAGTTTTCAAAATTGATTGCTTTTTTAAAAAAGCTCAATGTAAGATACCAGGCGAAAAAGTCGGCAATTTTCTATAATCACACTCTCTTTATCGTAGTTTTTGTTATTAATAATTGTGTATCTACCTATCTTTGCTGGATTATTTATTTTATCAATGAAGTTTAAAGCTACTGTTGAATTTTCTTCTTTTTTCAAGAACGAACACTCGCCTAAAAAATTTTGTGTGCACCTCGGCCGAATGATCTTTTTTGGCCGAATCAGAAATTTGCGGCCGAGGCGCAGCCGAGGCCAAGCAAGTTTCAGGTGAGGCCTTTGGTACACAAATAACTATTTTCGGCATACTTTCCGAAAGTATTTTACTTAAGAAAGTATGCCTCTTTCAGCCTAGGTCGGGAAGTGATTACTTTCCGACCTAGTCTGGACTCCTCACGTAATATACGATTCTAGTCTAAAAAACTCCAAAAATTGATTAAACTCGACCGTTGGCGAAAATGTGAAGTAAATGTGACATTTTAAATTTTAAACTGATTACGCATTGGCATTGTTGTGGCAAGACCGCCAGCAAAAATAATCCTACTCCGGAGTAGGATTATCTTTGCTGCCAGATAAAATTTGTTTCTGATTGCTATAACGACTTTTAGGGACTAGGCCGAAAATGGAGCAATTTACGGCCTACGCCAGAAATGAAGCATTTTACGGACTGAAATGGGTCCGTAAAATAGACATTTTTGAAAGCTAATACTTGACTGAAATTGACAATTGACAATAATGACACGACTACTAGGAGTCGGAGGGCTGACTGAAAAGAAATCTGTAGAGATCGATATTACAGTTTTCTGATTCGGTTTAAAAATGCCAAAGCGAATATTGCTTGGGTAGGCGTAAAATGAGTTTTTTTTGTTTTTTTTTTCTGGTATGTTGCGTGGTTGTGTCCAAAAAGCGCCAAGACAAGCCGCAAGCCGGGCGCCTTCGGGGCCCAGGTCCTTGTGCGCGCCCTGTTGCTACGTCCCTGCATTGATTTTGCACGAGATTTTTGACAGCTTATTTTAGATGTTTTTTTTCTGTGTAACGTTGCTGTAAAGCTGTATGCTTCAGTTCTATCTTCATTAATACGACTTGTACAGATTCGAAACATATTTTTTTGGATTTTTCGAGCCAAATTCTATATAAATCGACATATATTTTTTCCATATATAGGTATGAATGTAAAAAAAAAGATATTGTTGACATTTATGTCAAATACGACAGCAATAGAGCCCTACCGTTGGGTCCTATGAAGGTAACATATTTTTTTTCAATAGTCTAAAATGACACCAATATTGGAATAATATGATAGACATTTTCAATAATTTTAACCCTTTAAAAAGCGAATAGGGGTTGAACAACACCCCTGAGGGTTGAAATTTAAGGTGCTGCGGGTTTCTCATGCCAAATTCTATATAAATCGCTATAGATTTTCTCCAGATAGGTCTGAATGTGAATAAACGATATTTTTGACACTTATGTCAAATATGACAGCAATAGAGCCCTACCGTTGCGTCCTATGAGAATGAGATTTTTTTTTTTAATTCCTCACATTCGAATTAGTCTAAAATGACACCAATATTGAAATAATATGATGACATGGACATTTTTAATAATTTTAACCCTTAAAAAATAAAATAGGGGTTAAACCACCCTCCTAATAGAAATCTTAGGTGCTGCGGGTCAAATCCTTTAATTAAAATAGTTTAAAAAACAACTCTGCCAAATTTCATGCTTTTAACCCAATTTGCTACATTTTACTTGATGGTCCGCCGCATAGACTATTAGACAAATAATAGCAGTCTCTGTCAAAGATCCTCTAGTCTATGGTAATTGATTGAGTTTAATGTTGTAAGCTTATAGAGTTTCTTTTCAATAAATTGGATCTTCAAGAATCAAGTCCAGTCTTTCAATGTCGTGTACCTATATAAATACACAATAGTTTTCGAGTCACAATAAGGTAAAATTTAACTCAACTGTAATGCATAAAGTCATGCTTAAGTAGTTTTAAAATTTAGGTCACATTGATGTGAAAAAAAATTGCATTTTTGACCCTGAAAAATGTTGATCAACTAGACATAACTTAATCAATATTTCACAATTTCTAATGCATATTTATGTACCTATATATTCTCAATCAGAATTAAATGCTCTTTAAGATAAAACAAAATTGAATCATTTTATCTCAAATTTTTGCGGGATGTTGAACGTCAAAGTTGAAACTTTGTCTCAAATATTGAATAATGTAGACCTTGCAATACAGAATATCCGCCAAGAAGAGCGAAAATACTAAACTAAATAGTACAACTATAAAACTGAAACAATTATTACGTCACCATTATAATTCAATGTAATTAATTTATTACATGCAAGCTATTCGAATTTGCTTATCAAAACGATCTAGACACACAGGACCACCCATTTACTACTCTATTCTCCACCGTGTATTATAAGATTATGCAAACTCCATTGACATTTTTACAAATCCTAAATAATAAATAGGCACACCGCGGTCTATATTTGTAGTAACAAAAAGCGCCTTGATCCTTTGATTCTTTGAGTTCAGTGTTGTCTACTTATTTTTCACTTAAGTTTGGCTGCAGGGTAAAATTCCATCAAGAATTCTCGATTTATTTCTGTAAAACTAATGAAATAATACTGACGTGGATAAAAATCTTGATTGAAAAGGTTACGTTTGTGAAGCTTTTACCCATAGATCATGACTATGCAAGCAACAATATTTCAAAAATACACTGATGGCTCTTAATAAAAAACCCAAAACAGGACTAACCACTATTCTCAGATAATAAACAAAGTGATTTAAGATTATCAACAGTTCGCTAAGAGTCAAGGTGACAAGATGCATCGTCTGTGTTATTTCTTATTGTTTTTGAACATTTTAAACATAATTAACTCTTGTGAGTACGTGCAAAATATCGCAGTGAAATACAAGCGCCATTTCAGTGCTAGTTTTGGTAAGATATCAATTAACAATCAGTGCATTAGTGAGTTAACGTTACACGTACCCGATATTAAAACGATTGTTGTGAAATGTGGGCAAAACAAGTTATCACAAATTCAAGAAAATTTTATTGGAAATATATCTACGTTGGAAGTCTTGAAAATCAATCATTGCGATATTATTAGGATTGAAAGTGGAGCCTTTGCAAACCTGCCTCAATTGAAAACGATAATTATTGAAAATAATCCTTTATTGGAACATATACCTAAAGGACTCTTCAACCAATTGAGCCTAAAACAAATCTTTCTCAGAAACAATCGAATCAATTCTATAGAGGATGAGGCGTTTGCAAATTTGCCCAGCTTAACCATTATAAATTTATCAAACAACAATATTAGGCATATGAGCAAAAATTGGTTCACAAACACCAGAAATATCAAAAATGTTTTTATTAGCAACAATAAAATTCAGCAAGTGCCTCAGGAGATGTTCAGCGGCTGGAGATATGCAAATTTTTTCGATTTTAGTTCAAACTCAATATCCATAATCAACGAGGACGCTTTTAAGGACGTTGCCTCAACAATCCACTATTTTTCATTAGCTTCCAATAATCTCAAACAAATAAACACAACAACCTTCCCAAAAAACTTCATTATCGACTTGGACTTGAGCTCAAACCTATTCAATTACCTTCCGCATGCCTTCTTACAAAACATCAATGTACGACAATTAACATTAACAGCCAATCCGTTTAAATGTAACTGTTTAGCCGATATCAATGGAGCACTGGCGAGTAAAGGGGTCAAGCTTTATTGTGGATTTTGTAATAAAAATAAGGCACATTGCAAAGAAACTTCGATACCAGTTTGCGCCCATCCGAGTCAAATGGAAGACAATTGCGTTGAAAGCGTTGATGATGAGGCAACAGAAAAACTACTGGGATTCGCCAAGGAATTGGGCTATGAGGATTTCAAGGGGCTGGTTGCGGAATGTAAAAAGAATATTTAGTTGAATAATAAAGTGAATCATTGTTGGATGGAATAGTGTTTTTATTTTTGACTAATTTTAAACAGGTTAACTTGGAGTGTTCCATTTGCTATAGAATGTAATTTAATTAAATGAGACATCTTCAGATTCTTGAGTATCGACTGAAGGTTACAAGTTTTTTGAGTCTTGTCTATTCAAGGTTTTGCAGTAGGTAGGTATCTAATATGTTGAACCACAAGTCACTTCAAAATCTAACGTCTCTTCCAAGTTTAGGTTTTGAGTCTTCTTACTAGGTTTGCAGCTAAAAATCTTCACTTGGAGTCTTTCATAGAGTTTTTCAATATTTTCTAAAGTACCTAGCTTCAAGTTTTTTCCTTGTGTCTTTTTTTTTACATCAAATTTTGTCTATTTCAAGCTCTTGAGTTTTGAGTTCCTACTGAACGAATGCCTACACCAGTTCAATTCAGTCTGAAATAATTTAAAAGAATTTTATCTGAATAGAAACAATTCCAGAGCCTAGAATAAAAAAATAAAGAAACAGGAATGAAATTGATCAGCAGAATTCATGAACCAGGAATTAAAAAAATATAGAAAATTGGAGAGCCTGGAATGAAGAAATAAAGAAGCTTCCAAGAGACTGGACAATTATATCAATATCAAATTTTGTCTATTCCAGGCTCTTGAGTTTTGATTTCTTACTGAACGAAGGCTATAGCTCAATTCTCCTCGAAGTTCTACCATTCCTAAACCCATTACTTCTGCAAATGTATTTCAAAAACCTATTGTAAGTAGGTAGTTGTTGAAATCAATTGCGGAAGAGACTTTTGTATAATTCATGCTTTTTCTATTCCAGGCTCTTCAATTTTCTCTATATGGACAAATTCAAGAACCGGGAATAAACAAAAATTGAGAAATAGAGAAAAGGAATGTTAAAAATATTTATAGATAAGTGGACTTTCTGGGGTGCGTACAAAGACGGCAATGCTTATGCCAAAACTTACTTTTCCCCCTCCACGGTAATGCCGAACCACGTAGGTTGGAGCCGAACTTGAACGCAAAATGCCAATTTTGGCTTGGCTGTAGCCATTCCTGAACGCAGCCCAAGACGAACATCCTCGATATTTGCTAAGATAATATGCTTTATATTTTTTATTCCATAATCTGTTCGATCTCTGACAGGAAACAATAAACACTGACTTCAAGCAAAATCTATTTCAAATCCAATTAGACGAACCGCGCCCACGCACACTTTTCCTTTGGACAATAACAATAATTTTTCCGCGAGGACCGTTAATTAATTTCAATAAAAAAATCGATAAAAAGGTTAAGGCTGGCAATAAAATGTTGTATTTTAACCTGTTGCAATTTTTGCAACCATATAAGTACTGGGAAACTCATTAATTTAAACGTATTAATCGTTTAGTCGAGTATAATCTTATCCATTGAGTCGATATACATTCGGTTGCTACACCTTTTGTTTGTAGCCAGCGTTGATTAGTATAATTTAGCATTAACAACCTTTTAAAATTAAACGTCTTTCTGCGAACATACATAAATATTTTTTAGGTTAAGGAACCGTAAAAACCTCTACCATACGATACCTTGTGTGGTTGATGGTGGTAGAGGACACACGAGGCAGTTCCTCGAATTTCATTCGTTACGTAGGTACCGAAAGAAAATTTATGGTATTTAACGCCCTTGGAATGAATGGAATGTGAATTATTATCGAAAAAAAGCGACTCTTGATCCTTTTTTTTTTTTAATCGGAAAGCTTTAACCCAAACTATCAGAATTTTAAAATCTGCAATATTTTTCTCATGAGTACCAGCTCTGGCTACTCTACTCTAAATTACTTTTTTTGCCAGGACAACAATGCAAATTTCAAGTTCATTTTTAGTTTCGAGATTATGAAGAGCTCTTTTCTTGAGTGTTGCTTATAGATAAGAATTCGCCTTATAATGACTTAAAATAAAATATCCTTAATACTACCAATATTTATAGAACATCCTTGCTATAGTCAGTTCCTGGTATCCGCCACTGAGTCTACAACCATCAAACCAAAAATCCGTAAAGGTACTTCTCATACTTTACACTCCAGCCAGCGTTGCCCAATTTTTCAATTATTTCAAATTGCCCACTTGTCGGTACTGATTGAACGGCCGGATACCGGCTTGATATATTTAACGTTAATTTTCGAGTACAGTATTGGTTTAAGGGTGGACAAGACGATCGCGAGATAACGGTAACGAATTACTTATTGAAATTCGGCAATTATTCAGGGAGTAGTTCGGGCCCCCACAGATTTAATACCGTACCCGTTATAGAGTCGAATTAATTTATTTAAAAGGTGGTACTTAAAATATCTCAAGCGCTGTGATTAATGTTCTTTTGGTACCTTCGTGTTGTTTTTATAATTAAGCATTAATTGTACATTACGTTGTTTTTTGCTTACTTTATAAGGAGTCAATTAATTATGAGAAGAGATATGGTACCTTGTGCACGGTGTGGTCTTGTCAGAGGAAAAATGGGGTTATCCGATTTATTTTGGAAACAAGAGAAATTGTCACCACAATGATTTCCTCTCTGTAAGTCCAAGATTTTTTTAGAATAGTCAATATTTTCCAAGTTGTAATAAGGCTCCAGCTAGACTTAGACTATACATAAAACCATCAATTGGAAAAACGTCTCTAAGGTTAGTTTGTTCTTTTGAAGATTGAGGACAATGACAATCATCCAGGAAAACCGACATAATTGTAGGTTAGATAACTAAAAGTACCACAATTTAAAATATGACAAACTTTTGGGTGTCCAGGATCCATAAAGATCATTTGATAGGTCTGTGTGCAATGTGGAAGGAATGTTGACACGGTTAATTTTTTTTTTAAACGAGAAGAAATGCCTAAATAACTAAAAATTCCGCCTGCTGCTGAATAATTTATAGTCACTTACGTTCCGAAGAAAGAGTTTTATTTGTTGACCTTTTCGGCGTCCTTGGACGTATATGCTGCTGCAAAAAAAAGTGGGACGTACTTTTGGCACACTTCCTGAAAAGTACTCGCTGCACAGATAATAAATTACTTTGCATGCACCAACGTGTAAACAAAGACCCCACGCTGGGATATTGTTGACCAAATATCAAATTTTGTACTACAATCGCTTTGTAATAAACTAAGTAAGTTTAATTAATTCAGCTTAGGTATTTAATTTATTTAAGGTAGGTACTACCGCCCAATCACTAATGATTTTAAATCGATTGGAAATAGGATTCCGGCTTGTTTAAAAGATTTTCATATTGTGGGTGGTTTGTGCTTGTAAGTGTCTGAATCTGAATAAAATTTGAATTTCAAATGACTCCTCAGTATTGCTAAAAGGATGAACAGAACTCTTATTGGACATACAATATGTTTGCTGTGAATGCATCAATGGATAGGATTTTTGGAACACAAAAGTCCAACCGAAGCTTTGAAAGATGCAGTGGCACCACCAGAATTATGGGAGAGAAGCGTCAGACTACAGAAACTGAGTATTTTTAGTTGTGTTTGGGCAACAGCCAGATGTTACATGGATAATCCGTTGGAGCAGTAATAAAACCCCATACGGATACAAATGACGGTATCTTGGAACAAAGGAAATTCATGGAGGTGATGATAACAGATTAGATGAAAGTTTCTTCACAATTATTGGTCTGCAAAAATCACAATTCGTCACAAACTTGATAAGAGCAAGAAGAAGAGATGGATTTGAACAATCAAGAAAGAGCTAATATCTGGATAATTATTAGGTTAAAAGTTCAAAATACAGAAGTAGGGAGAAAATATCTTGAAGATTACATAGCTTTTGCACTAAGAGCAAAATATGTAGTTTCTTGACGACGTTTCACAAAAGTTTTCTGACTTCAAAAAATGAATGGAAGCAGTTCAGAAATTGATTTATTCAGAAAATTCCAAAGTAGAGGAGTTTTTTTCAAACACAAAAACTGTTGATTCAAAATGGATTGTTCAAAGTGTAATGAAGATGACTGAGATGAGAATTTGAATCGAAGTTAAATTGTAGGCCTGAGAATTTCCTCGATTACAGTGGAACATAATTATGCACCAGTTACTCTTTTAATAAGGGTTAGAGCATTTTCAGCCTCTGTGAATTAGTGATGCCGAGAGACTCGAGACTGGTCTCGTCTCGTCTCGACTTTTCGAGACGAGACTGGCTTTTGGTCTCGTCTCGTGAAGTCTCGACGAGACGAGACCAGACTCGAGATTACACTTAAAATTTTTCTTTCATAGCTTTATTAATGGACTATTCTGGGCTATTTGAATATGAAATCAGTAATCTAAATATCAGGGTTACTCTTTACTGTGATTTTTCACTAATTGCTTTTTCACTGTGACAGTTTGGACTTCCGTTATAATATAAAAACAAAAACCATATATACAGGATGTCCGAAAAATAGCGTAAAAGCTCTCCACGTAGTAGAGGACCCTTTGAGAAATCCTAGAAAAATAATTGCGTAGCCAGTAGGGGGGCAGGGGGGGCGACGGCCCCCCCCGCCCCCTCGCGTATGGCGCCCCTACCGCTTTTAAAAAACAAAAGCAAAAAATAAGAAATAAAATTATGCTGTTTCTTATTTATTTAATGAACCTTTTCACTCTTTATTCTTTATCGTAAGTCGGCATTGTCGGCAAATGTTTCAGTCCAATCAGAGAAAAGGTGATAGTTTCTGTTTTGATGATTGATGTGGTATTTGTTTATTAAACTATGGGTTAATGGGTCGGGTGGAACTGTCATGCGTCTGGATTTTCCTGGATTTGTTCTAGTTTTCAAGGCGTTCGGAAAGATTTTTTGAAGTTAACGGCATGTACACACATTATTTCTGGACTGGTAGGGCTTAAAATACATAAATGTTTTTCGACGTGGCACCCGGCACCCGGAAAAAAAAATGTTTTTTAATGGTTAAAATAAACTTTTTTGGGCGTGGCACTTGAGGACATTTTTCGCCTCCGGCGGGTTTTTCGTCTTTAATATTTTCCCCCAATAAGCGAATATTACAAAATCATACAAACATTTATTTGTTAACCCCCCCCCCCCCCAAGAGAATTATGCGCCCCTTATATGTTTGCCCCCTCCGCCCCGCAAGGCTGGCTACGCCACTGCCTTTTCCAGCATTATTCTTGGTAATATGAAGAGGTAGATATGAAAATTCACCTTCGAATTCTTCAGGTAGTTACATGGGTATTTAATTCAATTCTCTGACATATTGTCAATGGGATATTTCCAGTGTTGATAATTTTAATAAATATTAAAATGCAAATACCTATTTTAAGAATGCCACTAGAATTTTTAAAGTATTTTTCTGGGGTTTCTTGCAGAGTCCTCCACCACGTATAGAAGAGTTTTTACGCTATTTTTGGACACCCTGTATAACTCGAGACCAGACGAGACCACTCGAGACGAGACGAGACTTTGGTACTCGAGGCCGAGACTAAATCACGGTCTCGTTTCGAGATGTCGAGACGAGACGAGACCAACCCTAAGTCTCGTCTAGTCTCGTCTCGCGGCACCACTACTGTGAATGAAGAAAACTTGATTTCCCATCATATAGGATCATAGAATAAAGTGTTCAAAGAATTGCCTGGATGCATTGGGACATGAATCAAATCGAACTTCCAAGCTACAGAAGATGTTATATTGATTGGAACAAACTCCTGAGGCTTGGAATGGAAGACTGAATGTATTTTTAAAGAATTTTGAAGATGATGAAATGTAATTGCGACAAGTATTTCTATTTCTATAAAAAGTGAGGTTATATTTCCACCCTCAGAAAAGTATGTTTTTTGTTTCCTCATTTATGACTGAATGTTCATGTTTCTTCAGTAATTAAGGGTCTATCCAGAAACCTTCTTGAGCCAGGATTGTCGTTGTTCCAATTCTCTGTTCTGTTGTCGCCAAACAGTGAGAATTCTCATAGAAAAGCCTGATTGGAATAACTTTGCATTCTTCCATTTCACATCAGCAAATTTTTCAGGTATTACTTGTGAGTAACTTAAGAGATAAACACCCTAACATGTTCTTCAAGCTTTTTTTAAATTTTGATACTCAGAAAACTCCACAACTCGCCCATATATGATCCATGTTGAATTCTGCATCCAGAACATTTTCAAATTTCCCCAATTTTCAATAGTTTAATGCTTTTTTGTGTGATATAGGAATACCCCTATAGATTTTGCAGGCAAGAAGGATGCCAGGTTCCAGTAATATTTGGTATGACAGAGCAAGGGTGACAGATATAGTGACGGAATGAAAGTTTAGTTTGTCTTGAAATAAATCTTTGAAACTATATTTCGTTTATTCCAAATGTCCGAACTTTTCATAAAAGAATCAAGGAACAGTCAAAAGCCTGGAGTAGAAAAGAAAAATTATCAAATTTCCTTAAAATTCCTGTCTCTATATTTCTTTTCTTTAGTTTCAATTTTCAACTATTCCAGGTTCTTGAATCGAAATTTGGATGTAACTTCAATAATTGTATCAAGGTTTATTAAAATCTATCGTCTTTATAATAATATATTTAGGGACTCTGATTTAATGGAATTGTGGATTTATTTGAAACTTGTATAGCATAACATTGGAAACTTTCAACAGCAATTCACTTATCTGAAATAGAGCTTTTGTTAAATTCTTCTTTTCCTTAATGTCAAGAACCAAATTGAGAAAAATGTTGCCTTTCACATTTTGTTGATTCTTCGAGAAATTATTGATGAAAAAATTCACGATTGGGCACTGTACTTGACTTCTCATCTTCCGATGGATAAGAATCAATGAACTTTGGTGTATGTGCATATTTTTCTCTCAAAACATCATTGATAACGATCAACATATCCGTAAAAATACAATGTTTGTTGACGACATGGTTCTCTCCCTTTGGCCTACGGTTTATCACTCTGCAATCCAATTCTGATTTCAGATATATCTGGTGTCTTTTCAAAGTTGGTCAATCTCAGCGCCTGTAGAGGGTCCTGGTCCAGATGATATCCATCGAATTTCGGGAAACAATTTTTGTTGTCCCCATCTACAAGTCTGGTGACAGAGCCGATATCCAAAACTGTTGGTTTATACCCAAGGGTCAGATCATTACAACTATATTGAAGCCATTTCATCGTTGAGAAGCAGCTTGGTTTTCCATGTTATAACATTGAAGTTAATACATATAAATATTTGGCTTCCGGTAATATTTAAACAATTTTCTAATAGTATACTAAGGTTTATCTACTATGTCACGTGTCAGTAAATTACAAGAAGAAATCGACCACCGTCTGACAGCTAACAAGATACTAAAATTCTTAGGCAGCCTTAAAAAATAATTCGAGGCATATTTACGAGATTAGTCTACCGTTACGTTAACACTGACAAATATAGCAGAAAACCTGAGAGGGTGGACGCATAAAAAATCCCTGGGCAACACCACAGTTCACTTTACTCTATACGATACGATGTAGTGAAACAGTTACGGGTTGGTAATAAACCAGTCGGCAAAACGCACAGCAAGATAAAACCCAGGCCTTCTAATATATTAACCCAATAGTATATCACTTGGGCAAAAGCTCGAAACTTACTTGACCAGTGGGTATTCCAGTTAAAGAGACGCGGAAGTCGGTTTTCCTGAAAAATCGAAAAGTAATAAGTTTAATATCTTCAGTAGAATGATAATAAAGGCAACGTGGTGTGAAGGAAACAAATCATGGCGCGCTACTTTAGAGAAAACGCGAGAGATATCGTTGTGCAGGTGGAGGAGAAAATCTTATTTCTAGTTTTAAATGCGAAATAATGGACTTTAACTACGGCGAATGCAGACAATTATTTATTGTTTTCTGATAATTCCCGGACCTTATTAACATGATACTTAACGGTCTTAGGCACATAGGCATATAGCAGTAAATTTTAATGGAGGAAGGAGAATTATTATTGAATTGAATCTTGCTACATGAAGAATCATTTATTCTATTTTTCATATTAACAAAAGAATTCACCAATTACCATGGGAAATACAAGTAGTATCATTAGGTTTGTGTCTGGTTGGATTTTTTCACCTTTCACAGTGAGCTAGTTCAGATTCTCCTCTCAATCTATATCTGTTTGCTTTCGGCAAAGTGAGGATTTTTTGTGCAAATTATAAAACTGATGAGAGATTGATAGAAAATTATGATATATTGCTCATATCATGTGTACGCAGGCACACTTGCCACCTTTTCCTTTTTCAAATTAAATATTTCATCTTTACACTTCCCATAGGGCACCCTTCACGATTTCGTGCACTCCACAAATGTTTAAAACAATCGATCTTTTAGATTGAAACTCATTTGTAAAAACCCCATCAAAAATGCACGCACCAGATGCTGCAAATATATCACCGGTTCGGAGAGGGTGTAGGGTCCCATCAGGATGACTGGAATGAATTTTTCATTTCGGGCCAAACATCCGCCCCCGCGTCTACTGAGCGCTCGTTTTGTTCATCGTGTCTTCCGAATTATCCGGAACAAAACTATGGCATATGACAGTCAGGTGCTCAGGTTCTCACCTTAGTCATAGGTCCATCACTCATCAGGAGGAAATAATGCAGGAATCAGCTGAAATATACTAACAATTTCAAATGAATCAGTCAGTTATTTATGTATCAAAGCAGTAAAGTTGGTTTTCGGATGATAGATGTAGAAAGAATCGTTTTTTATAATTTATAACCCCCAAGCGCCCCATATGGTCATCGCAAACAATTAAAAAATATCCGCCTAGAGAAGTCTTAATTTTTCCAATTTCACCCCTTGACGTCAGCAGGTTAATTTTCGAAAAATCGCCTTAAATTTAAAAAACCATTAGACACGCGGTTTAGTAGAGATGACTGGCGGTTAAATTCTGCTAAAAAAGCGAAAGCTCAATTTAAAGAAATCGTGGGCAAAAATTAATGATTGACCTTTCGTTGGCATGGTGGTCTCTTGTCCCATGCCACGAGTCGATGGCTTAATTAAAAATTTTACATTTTTTGGTGATATTCTAAGAGCAATAACAGGGGCGTAGATTCTTGATGCTGTATCATGGTTTAAAGCAGGTGCTACGTATCTGCCTGATTAATTGGCTATTGTTACCCTAATGATTTTTATCGTAGACGAAAATTAATTAATTGAAACAAATATCTTCTACTACCACCCACAAAAACTCGGACAAAAAAAATATTTAATAATTTTTTCTATGTATAAAAAATTCTTAGGTAGTTCCTACCTGCACAGCATCGCCGAGAAACAATTTGTTAATTAAATGGAATCAGTTATCTGAATAGGAAACGTCTTGTATGGGGTTTGATTTATCGAAAATACGCTGGCATTATTATTTCACAGGAATTTTATAGAGGTAGTGAAGGTGGAATAATGATGAGATTTGTTCAACCAAATAAATACACATTGAAAGAGAAGTTTCGCTTGAAAATATATCTACTCATAGAAAATACCCAAGCAGCAAACTAACGTCAATTCTACGTCATTTAATGACGTCGAGGTATGTCTGATCTACGTTTCATATACCTACATTGCTTGAACGTCACAATATCTTAGTAGAAGTGACGTCATATTGGGTTTTACATAGTAACTTCTAAACCTAATTTTGGGTCATGTCATGAAACGTCCACTACGTGACGTCCCAAGCAAGTCATATTTTGCAACCTCTTTCCGATGTCGAATTTTGGTTTATCGACTTTGTCAATGTAAATGTATTTAAAATTAACGTCATATCGAATAATCTTTGCTGCTTGAGTATTGAGAAATAATAACCTCATAGTCAGCAAGTTCCCATCACAAATTGATGATCCAAGCATTTCAAAAACTATTTCATCTTTAACAGCAACATTTTTAACAATCAAAAACAAAAATGCTTTCAAAAAAAACTTCATTCTTATGTCATACTTCAATGTAATACAGATTTTATATAGGCGCCTCCACTCACTGAAACCTCATTTTTAATGCTAGCCCCAGGTAATCAGAGCAATTTAGCTGTCCTGTATCAACATATTTTAATATTTCAAGCCATAATAAGACGTAATTTGATGTTTGACTTCTCCGCGGTCATGAAATCACCATAATTATGATTAATGTTAACGCATTTTCCTTCGGTGAGATAATCTCTCTCCGATTTGTCCGAGTTATTAAATTAAATATCGTCGGATGTGTTTTGTTTCTTGACGTGTCGATAGGATAATATGGATTGATTGACCTTATCGAACAGTTAACACTGGGTAAAAGAGATTTTTTGGTGCCTTTGGGCTAAAATCTTATTTATTTGAAAATTTGATGAAAAGATAATTATTATCACTAGCACCAGAAAGTATAATCTTTATGGAATGCTCTCTCACTACAATTCTAGTTTCCATCTGTAGCGGCTCTAAAAGATAGAAATAAGCCTTTTTTGTTTTAGAAGCCTTAACATAACTCAAATAGACAAATCTCCAAGTCACACATTTCAATTTAAGCTAGGCAATAGATTTGGTAGATACCCAATTTTTACGGGTCAGTTAAGTTAGCCCCCCCCCCCATAGAAAATTTCTGGATGAAAATTATCCCATAATTTTGCTCTCATTTTGCTCTATTTTGCTCCACTAATTTAAATTTTTGCTCCATTAGAGTGGAGAGACTATGTGGCCTATTAGGTGGGGGGGGGGGCTGAATTAACGCTAGCCCCTCCAATGAAAATTCAGAAATTTGATTATGCTCATTTTGTTCTCCGAATTTTGCTCCATTTTGCTCCACTATCGGCGAGTTTTGCTCCATTTTGAGAGACCTACAGACCTCCCAAGAATCTCTCCCAGCCCCCCCAGCCCCCCCCAGTGAAATTCTGAAATTTGATCACGCTCATTTTGTTTTCTGAATTTTGCTCCATTTTGTTCCACTATCGGCGAGTTTCTTGCCTCCATTTCCAGGAGAGACCTACAGAGCTCCCAAGAATCTCTCCCAGCCCCCCCCAGTGGAAATTCTGAAATTTGATCATGCTCATTTTGTTCTCCGAGTTTTGCTCCCACTATCGGCGAGTTTTGCTCCATTACCAGGAGAGACCTACAGAGCTCCCAAGAATCTCTCCCAGACCCGCCCCTCCCCAGTGAAAATTCTGAAATTTGATCATGCTCGTTTTGTTCTCTGAATTTTGCTCCATTTTGTTCCACTATCGGCGAGTTTTGCTCCATTTCCAGGAGAGACCTACAGAGCTCCCAAGAATCTCTCCCAGCCCCCCAGTGAAAATTCTGAAATTTGATCATGCTCATTTTGTTCTCCGAGTTTTGCTCCATTTTGCTCCACTATCGGCGAGTTTTGCTCCATTACCAGGAGAGACCTACAGAGCTCCCAAGAATCTCTCCCAGACCCGCCCCTCCCCCAGTGAAAATTCTGAAATTTGATCATGCTCATTTTGTTCTCCGAGTTTTGCTCCATTTTGCTCCACTATCGGCGAGTTTTGCTCCATTACCAGGAGAGACCTACAGAGCTCCCAAGAATCTCTCCCAGCCCCCCCAGTGAAAATTCTGAAATTTGATCATGCTCATTTTGTTTTCTGAATTTTGCTCCATTTTGTTCCACTATCGGCGAGTTTTGCTCCATTTCCAGGAGAGACCTACAGAGCTCCCAAGAATCTCTCCCAGCCCCCCCAGTGGAAATTCTGAAATTTGATCATGCTCATTTGTTCTCCGAGTTTTGCTCCCACTATCGCGAGTTTTGCTCCATTACCAGGAGAGACCTACAGAGCTCCCAAGAATCTCTCCCAGACCCGCCCCTCCCCCAGTGAAAATTCTGAAATTTGATCATGCTCGTTTTGTTCTCTGAATTTTGCTCCATTTTGTTCCACTATCGGCGAGTTTTGCTCCATTTCCAGGAGAGACCTACAGAGCTCCCAAGAATCTCTCCCAGCCCCCCCAGTGGAAATTCTGAAATTTGATCATGCTCATTTTGTTCTCCGAGTTTTGCTCCCACTATCGGCGAGTTTTGCTCCATTACCAGGAGAGACCTACAGAGCTCCCAAGAATCTCTCCCAGACCCGCCCCTCCCCCAGTGAAAATTCTGAAATTTGATCATGCTCGTTTGTTCTCTGAATTTTGCTCCATTTTGTTCCACTATCGGCGAGTTTTGCTCCATTTCCAGGAGAGACCTACAGAGCTCCCAAGAATCTCTCCCAGCCCCCCAGTGAAAATTCTGAAATTTGATCATGCTCATTTTGTTCTCCGAGTTTTGCTCCATTTTGCTCCACTATCGGCGAGTTTTGCTCCATTACCAGGAGAGACCTACAGAGCTCCCAAGAATCTCTCCCAGATCCGCCCCTCCCCCAGTGAAAATTCTGAAATTTGATCATGCTCATTTTGTTCTCCGAGTTTTGCTCCATTTTGCTCCACTATCGGCGAGTTTTGCTCCATTACCAGGAGAGACCTACAGAGCTCCCAAGAATCTCTCCCAGACCCGCCCCTCCCCCAGTGAAAATTCTGAAATTTGATCATGCTCATTTTGTTTTCTGAATTTTGCTCCATTTTGTTCCACTATCGGCGAGTTTTGCTCCCATTTCCAGGAGAGACCTACAGAGCTCCCAAGAATCTCTCCCAGCCCCCCCAGTGGAAATTCTGAAATTTGATCATGCTCATTTTGTTCTCCGAGTTTTGCTCCCACTATCGGCGAGTTTTGCTCCATTACCAGGAGGAGACCTACAGAGCTCCCAAGAATCTCTCCCAGACCCCGCCCCTCCCCCAGTGAAAATTCTGAAATTTGATCATGCTCGTTTTGTTCTCTGAATTTTGCTCCATTTTGTTCCACTATCGGCGAGTTTTGCTCCATTTCCAGGAGAGACCTACAGAGCTCCCAAGAATCTCTCCCAGCCCCCCCCAGTGGAAATTCTGAAATTTGATCATGCTCATTTTGTTCTCCGAGTTTTGCTCCCACTATCGGCGAGTTTTGCTCCATTACCAGGAGAGACCTACAGAGCTCCCAAGAATCTCTCCCAGGACCCGCCCCTCCCCCAGTGAAAATTCTGAAATTTGATCATGCTCGTTTTGTTCCTCTGAATTTTGCTCCATTTTGTTCCACTATCGGCGAGTTTTGCTCCATTTCCAGGAGAGACCTACAGAGCTCCCAAGAATCTCTCCCAGCCCCCCAGTGAAAATTCTGAAATTTGATCATGCTCATTTTGTTCTCCGAGTTTTGCTCCATTTTGCTCCACTATCGGCGAGTTTTGCTCCATTACCAGGAGAGACCTACAGAGCTCCCAAGAATCTATCCCTATACTAAATTAATGGCATTTTTGTATACAAAGAGTATTAGTATACCCTAAAAAATTACAAAATAGAAATAATTTTAAAACTATTACTTTCCAAGGACAAGCTAGTAATAAAATTAGCAAATTTCTTAACAAAAACGATATAAATGTTGCTTTCAAAACTAACAATACATTAGGCTTTCATTTGAAAAATAATAAATCTAAAACTAAAATATGTGATAAATCTGGAGTTTATAAATTATCTTGTAAAGATTGTCCCAAAGTATTCAGGGTGTCCCACGGTGGATGGCGTATTAGACGTTTATGGAGAACTAAAAAGCGGATTATTTTGAAAATTTGGCAACCGGGATAAACAACCATGATCTACACTTTAAAAATATTTTAGACCATGCGGTGTTACCGCTTCTACTCTAAATTAGTGGCAACATCGCTATTTTAAATGGAACACCCTATATGTGATTACATATTTGGGTTCTACGTGGAATTCTGAGCAGATTTCATGTGCTATACTCTATACCTAAGTTCAACTGTTTTGGAAATATTGACAGTTGAAAATTGACTTTTTGCAACTTTGACAGGCTGTAAAACCTGAACGGTTAATTTTAGAGGAAAACGCGATTTAACTTAAGGATAGGGATATATCACATAAAATCTGCTCAGAATTTAACGTCGACTCCAAATATGCAATCATATAAAGGGTGTTCCATTTGAAATAGCGATGTTGTCACTAGTTTAGAGTAGAAGCGGCAACAACCGCATAAACAAAAATATTTTTAAAGTGTAGATCATGGTCGTTTATCCCGGTTGCCAAATTTTCAAAATGATCCGCTTTTTAGTTCTCCATAAACGTCTAATACGCCATCCACCGTGGGGGACACCCTGTATATAGGACAAACAGGTAGAAATTTTGGTACTAGAATTAAAGAACATTATAATAGTTTCAATAAAAAGAAAACAGACTCAAATTATACAAATCATCTAATAGAATCTAATCATAATTTTAATAATGAATTTCAAATGTTACATAATGAAAACAAAGGGATAAAATTAAATCTTCTAGAATCTCTAGAAATAAACAAACTTTTAAACTGTTTACTGAATGACCAATTAGATTTAAACAATTCGCCACTTTTAAATTTATTTATTGTCATACCTTTTTAGATTAACGTAAAATTAGACCAGCTTTTACCTTATTTATATTTGACAATTTCACTTTTATGTCTACATCTTTCTGATGAAGCTACAGTGTAGCGAAACATGTTAAAGTTTAACAAAAATTAGTGGAAATAAAATAAGTATATTAATTTACTAAAAAAAAATCTTTTACTAGATTGAGATATACTTAATAGCCTGTTGACTAGACAAGGACAACAAATAATACGGCCATTATACTCAATGCGCTTTGCACTCAAATGCTTGAAAATCAGTTACAGGTGCATCAGGAAAAAGAGGCGAGGAAAATGAGAGTAACTTCAAAGCGCCTGATTGCTCAAAGCGTGGCACCCGAAAGCAGCTCAGGTAATGGAGCAGAACTCACCGATCATGGAGCAAAACGGAGCGAAACTCGGAGAGCAGAATGAATATGATCAAACAAAATTTTACACTGGTATGGGAGGGCTAGGAGAGATTCTTAGGAGCTCGTAGGTCATTTCAGTTAATGGAGCAAAACTCGCCGATCATGGAGCAAAATGGAGCAAAACTCGGAGAACAAAATGAGCATGATCAAATTGCAGATATTTCACTGGGGGGAGGGGGGGCTGGGAGAAATTCTTGGGAGCTCAGTAGCTCTGCTGGACGGCTATTCTTGACGACGTGAGAAGTGAACTCTGTGCATGTGAAGTGACTAGTTCACTTCCCATTTGATTTCTCTCATAGCACAATGTGAGTATTCTCGAAATACAGGGAACGAGTTCCCGGCGATTACCTTTGTGCGCCGTTGCCAAGCATAAAAAAACGAATTTCGGCCAATCAAAACAAAGCGACAAACTTTATAACCTAAAAAAAAATTCTAATTGTCAAAAAATCGGTTTATGTCAATGTGGATTGTGGAAAAATTATTTATTTTTCAGTTTAAAAATAATTTGAAATCATGAAATGGCAGAAAAAGCAGCGCCTTTACGGGCAAAGCAAGTAAGTGCTTGTCAAAAAAAATGTTTAATCGAGTTTGTAAAGAACCACCCCAAGTTACACAGTGGGAAATTTACACCCGGCTCAACTAAAAAGAAAGCACAGCAATTATGAGAGGAAGCAGCCAAGGATCTTAATTGTATGCCAAAAGGGGCTTATAACCGTGGCTTGGCTAACGGCTACAAAGGTATTGGTTCAAGTGATTTTTTGATAGGATCCATGACTAAAAAATCCTAATGCTAGAAGGTGAACTATTTTGGCAAATTTGCAAAATAAGTAGATACCCATTCGCCCATACGTTCTACCGTTAATGCTGACACCCTAGATGGAACTGCCATGAATGGGAATATCTGTTGGATTATTCCATGTGCCAGATTTTTCGTTACCCGAAGATATTTTATGAATTTATGTTCAGATAAATATACGAATGGATCCCGTATTTGGACCAACTGCCGCGTCGTCCGTGTTAAGCCTGTTCCTCGGCATCTTGCAAATCGCCAATAATGATCTGGGCCGCAATTATCTCGTTTAAATTCATGTTCTCAACAAAGCATAAAAACCAATGATATAACGCTTGTCACTTTTCAATATAAGTTATAAGTTAAAATATGGATGAACTTCACTTCTCCTAACTGAGACCAGTGGAAGTAAGTTCTCTCACCGTTCGTAGGAAAGGAGCTGTTCACAGTTTCGAGAATACCTATTTTTTACTTCCATGAGAACTTGTACAATTTTCTCATGAGAAAAGAACTCCCCGATTTCAAGAGTAGCCGTCCTGGTAATGGAGCAAAACTCGCCGATAGTGGAGCAAAATGGAGCAAAACTCGGAGAACAAAATGAGCATGATCAAATTTCTGAATTTTCACTGGGGGGAGGGGCTAACGTTAATTCAGCCTCCCCCACCTAATAGGCCACATAGTCTCTCCACTGTAATGGAGCAAAAATTGAAATTAGTGGAGCAAAATGGAGCAAAATGAGAGCAAAATTATGGGATAATTTTCATCCAGAAATTTTCTATTGGGGGGGGGGGGGGGTGTTAGTTATATACTCATAAATGCAGAGTTTGGATAATTACTTTAATTGAAAATCTATATTTTATGACAATCATAATGACATAATGTCCTCAACAGACACTTACAATAATCATACCAGCAAAACCTTAATAAATACCCGTACTTTAATTACTGGTTACGATTCTATACAAAATGGAACAGGTAAACAGATACAACAGTTTCCCCCCTTCCTTATAAAACATATTACAAATATAAATAATAACGAAAGCACAAACGCATCTCAATCTACCGTGACATCTCCGCATAGTTGTAATAATAAAATTTAATTGAAAACTGATTTACTTGGCCGTATAATGATCCACACCTAATTTCCAGAATTGTTTCCTCGACACGGTGTATACTCACCTATTTTGGTAATTTGATCTATATGACGTTTCCAAATTTTATTATTGTCTAACTTAATGAGATAATGAAGTTTGCCGATTCTTGCATCTACTCTACCAAATTTCCACTTGTTATTGGAATTATTATATTCACGTACAGCCACTTTCTCACCCTTCACAAATTCTCGAGTCCCAGTCTTCTTCAAGCATTCAAAAGTGTCAGTTGAGTTAGGTGCTATCAAATCTAATTTAGTTCGAATATTCCTGCCCAAAAACAATTCAGCCGGACTTAAACCGGTGATGGAATGAGGAATTTTTCTATATTGTAATAAGAATATATTCACTTGCTTCTGTCTATCCATAACGGTACCCCCAATTATTGCTTGTAAAGAATTTTTAAATGTTTGCACACATCTTTCTACTAACCCATTCGTAGCAGGATGATATGGTGCAGATAATTTGTGAAAAATTCCATTCTCTTTCAAATAATTTTTAAATTTGTATGATGTAAATACCGAAGCGTTATCACTAACAATATCTTTAGGAATACCAAAAGAACAGAATATTTTGTCACACAACAATATTGTGTTTTCAGTAGTGATATCTTTGACAGCATATAATTTCAGGCCATCTAGAATACGCGTCAACTAAAATAAAATAATAGGTATTGAAAAACGGTCCAAGAAAATCAATATGAACTCGTTGAAATGGTTCTTTTGCTGATTCCCAGGGATGTATTGGTGCTTGCTCTGGATTATTTTTAATTTTATTACATTCAGCGCAATTGCTTGCGATATCCTCGATATCTTTCATAATGCTTGACTAATAACAATAACTTCTAGCCAGGGATTTCATTTTAACTATGCCAAAATGTGCTACATGTAATTCGTTCAGAATTTTCCGTTGTAAATTTCCTGGAATAACTGCCTGATGACCTCGAAAAATACATCCATTTTGAATAGAAAATTCAGAAATATTCGAATATAAGCAATCCTCCCTATCCAACTTCTTACCTGATCTCAAAGCTACTAAAATTTTATTTAGGGTCAGATCTTTAATAGTTTCATCTGCTAATTCTTTAAGAGTAACTGGTAAAGTTTCTACTTGAGAGATTTCGAAAACGTCTACTTCATCTTGTATATTGAATCGTGTTGATGAAATTGGTAATCTAGACAGGCCGTCAGCATTCCCATGATCTTTCGTATTTTTGTACTTGATATCGTATTGAAAAGATTGTAGAAAAAGTGAATAATGCTGCATTCTGGTTGTAGTAAATGCGGATACGCTTTTTAAAGGAGAAAATATATGTATTAAAGGTTTACTGTCTGTGTATAAGGTAAAAACTCTACCAAATAGAAAATAGTAAAAATTTTTAATGCCAAAAATAATGCTATCTAGTTGGGTGTATTTTTGTTGGGTTGTACTTAGTGTTTGGGATGCAAACTGAATCGGACGTTCACTGCCATCTGGATATACGTGGGATATTACAGCTCCGACTGCAAAGGAGCTTGCATCTGTTGCCAAAATAATTGGTAAAGTCGGGTCAAAATGTGTTAAGACTTGGTCTGATAAAATGTCTTCCTTAATTTTATTAAACGATTCTTGACAAATTTTAGTCCAATGGAAAGGTACATTATTCTTGAGTAAATTATTTAATGGAAATAAAGTATGACTCAGATTTCTGAAAAATCGTCCATAATAATTAATAACACCAATAAAAGCCCTGACTTCTGTTTTATTTGAAGGTATTTTGGCATTTTGTATCACTGCAATCTTACCAGAAGACTTATGAATACCTTTTTTATCGATGTCATATATCCGCTAAAATATTTTCTATTTCGCGTTGCCATATAGAAGGCGCACTGGAAATACCAAACATTAAACGTATACATTTAAATAAGCCCTTGTGAGTATTCAAAACTAAATATTTTTGATCTTCCGGTGCAACCTCCATTTGTAAATATGCTTGACTTAGATCAAGTTTTGTAAATTTATCTCCTCCTGCCATGGATGAAAATAGTTCATCAATGGTAGGAAGAGGATGATGATCAACAATTAAACATTGATTAACAGTACTACGGAAATCGCCACACAACCTTATCCTACCATTTGCCTTAACAACGGGCACTAATGGAGTAGCAAACTCTGAACTATTAAATCCCTTGTTCTTCCAAAAATACCAGCTCTTTATCAATTTTAGGAATAAGAAAGTACGGTACTTTTCGTGCTTTTAAAAACATCGGTTTTGCATCTGGTTTAATATTGAGCTTTGCTTGAATATTACGTATTTTACCTATATCTTCTTGAAAAAGATGGGCATATTTTTCAATTAAACTTTGAACTTTTAAATCGGCGTTAGCAAAATTATTTATTTTCTGTAAATTATCTGTAAATTCTAATATCAATTGTCTAATCCACTCACGTCCTATTAGTGGTTCTTTTTCATAATCAACTATGTAGAGATTTAACTTTTTGAAAACGTTATTATATTTAACATCAACTTCTGCAAATTCCAATATTTTGATATTGGATTTACAATAACTGACTAGTTTTAAATCAGTAGAATGTAATATTGTCATTGGAAACAATTCTTTAAACATAGTATGACTCATAATACTTACAGCTGCGCCACTATCAGCTTCTATTTCTAAATTAATATCATTAATTTGCAACAAGATCATGAATTTGTTTCGATATTTACTATGTTCTAATGAGAGAGTTTCTTCCACTTCTACTTGATTAGCATGAACATTGTTTGTATTTTCTCTGTTCATACAAACCTTGCTGAAATGTTCCTCATTTTTACAAAAATTACAGAATAAGCCTTTTTTATTGCATCTGTTTGCTAAGTGCTCATTTGAATTGCACCTAAAACATTTAAAAGAATTTTTATTAAAATTTTGCTGAGAAACATATCCTTGGGAGATATTATCTGTCGTGATATTCTTCTTCTCTGGTAACTTAAGTTGGTTTATATTGTAATTTACTCTCCCACCATGGAGTTGGGCAGCATCTCGAGTTGACATCTCAACACTTGTAGCAATTTCAATAGCTTTTTCTAAAGTAAGTTCCCTGATTTCCAGTAACCGACTTTGAATATTTTCTGAACTCAATCCAAACACAAATTGATTTCGTATTGCTTTTTCATGGTAGTTTTCGAATTTACACGTTGCTGCTAATTTTCGCAAAACAGTAACATATTCGTGAACAGTCTCCCCGTTATGCTGTTTTCGTTGTAAAAATCTGAAGATTACGGCAATCTCTAATGGTTCAGGATTGTAGTGTAACTGCATTATTTCCACTGTTTCTTCATATGTTAACAAATCAGGTTTTTTTGGAAAAATTTTATCGCACAGCATATCGTAGGCATCTGGTTCCATGTAATGTAGTAAATAAGCGCATTTTTTAATATCAGGAACTTCAAAAATCGTAAATGCACTTTCTAACCTCATTAACCACCGATCAAATTTCTTTGATGAATCAAAATTTTTAATGGAGAAAACTGTATGTACTGAATACGCAGTTGTATGTAGAGTGGATGAGGCGGCATTAAGCTGTAATGATGGTTCTTCACTTACCACATTTGTACGTCTTCTTGGCATTCTTGGTTCTTAAAATCCTCGTCGCCAATTGTTAGTTATATAGTCATAAATGCAGAGTTTGGATAATTACTTTAATTGAAAATCTATATTTTATGACAATCATAATGACATAATGTTTTCAATAGACACTTACACACTTACAATAATCATACCAGCAAAACCTTAATAAATACCCGTACTTTAATTACTGATGGTTACGATTCTATACAAAATGGAACAGGTAAACAGACACAACAGGGGGCTAACTTAACTGACCCAATTTTTACCCAAGTTTTTCCCCATGTCCCTTAATTCCAGCTATGGAAGAACGTAGAAATACAAAAAAAAAGGGTCGCTAAGGCACTGAGTTGAAAAAAAAATCAGGTAGAATGTAACACATGAATCAATAAGTAATTTGTGCTAAAATATTTTCATTAACAGAATAAATAAACACCTCAAGAAATGAATGTTTATAAAACCGTCGACATAAAGCACTAATTGCAATAATATTTACTGCACTTGTGATACAATTACGCGATAATACCTTTTAATGACGCCTAATAGCCTGACAATTTAATGATTATTATTTAATATTAATAATTACTAAATTATTTGAGATTTAGATTTTTGTTTGGCAAAATTCTATTGTAATTTTATTTGGTTAAAACACGGGGTTCCCACTGGGTTTTTTAATAGTAGCAACAATGTAATAACTGAATTGGTGGCAGTTTGCGTTAAATGTTTTGGCCACTGTAGTTTTGTAGGCACAGTCATCGACAGTCGAGTCACGATTTTCTTATTTTACAACTCGAAAACATATTGAGAGGCAAATTGGTATTGTGTAATAATTTTCGTTCTGGCCCCAATTTTTAGATGTGTCACTATCAGGGACGAAACGTTGCTTTCTAATAACTATATCGATATAGTGATAATTATCATGGGAAAATCTGATAATTTCGCGTGCAGTACAATTAGCGGCAAAATTGCCATCGCCTTTCACGCCTTTACATGATAATTACAAGCATAAAATAACGTAAAACGATCGGTTAATTAACATAATTATAATATTCCATTGATAAATACGTGTTAAATGGTAATAAATTTATTTCTCTTAGTCGATTTATTTTTAAATCCTGCTCTTTTTTCCCACGGGTACACTCAAATTCGACACCGACCTTATTGGCTCTAATGTAAAAATATTATCCCTACGCTTCCTCAATGTATCCCAAACAATACCAGCAACCCTCCATACTGGGCAAGAATAATTGCGAAATCCACTTGCTTCGCACTAGTCTAGTTCATTTCCCACGCGCCACCCCCCTTGAAATCATCCCTTAATTCGCTTAAATAAATGCCACCCCTAACCTGTCATTGCCACTCTCCCTTTATGGACGAGTCCATTTTATACTAATGGATGGCTTCTGTAATTATTGTCCTGAGAAAATTATTGGTATTTTTGTAGTGCGCAAAAACGAAAATTGATACCCGAACCTGTAACACGGTCTCATAAATATTGAATAATGCCCACTGAAAATGTCAATTAAAATCGGCGATAAATCTTCTGGGTACACCACATAACAATTTAAGTTGTAAAATACGACGTGGAAGAGAGTGTAAGAAATGCGGTTTTATGCACGCTATCAATTTATTTTCGATATAAATTTCATTAGGAAGTAGTTCAGTTCAACGCTATAAGACCAGTAAATTATTTGATTTATGCCGGTGTCACTCCGGTTTGTGTGTAAATATAGAGTTACATTTTAGGAATACGATTTAGGAGCTCACCCACAACGTTTCCGACATGTATTTTAATCAAATCAGACTCTGAGAACTCTATTTTGCATTTGATTAGAAACTATTATTATAATTTGAATAGTCTCTCAGGTTCAGGATTCTTGAAACGAAGATTTGTTGACGAATTGTGGACACATAAAAATTTGTACCTGTACAGGGTCATCCAACGAGGAATGAACAGAGGCTGATTTTTCCAAACAATTTGTTATATCTCTCTTTTAAGTATTTTATACAGGGTGTTGGGCAGGGACGTAGCAAGTCAAAACCGGGCCCTTGTGCAAGACTACAGCGGGCCCCCTTCACCATGTGAAGTGAATGTGACAACATTAAAAATTTTAAACTGGATTACGCATTGGCATTGTTTTGGCAGGTGCGCCAGGTATAATCTGTTTATAATTGATTGTTATTTTCAGGGAGTAGGCCAAAAATGGAACATTTTATGGACTAGGCCGAAAATGAAGCATTTTACGGACTAAAATGGGTCCGTAATTCATCATTCTTCACCATTTTACAAAAAAAAAATACAATTTGAAATAGGTACCTAACAATTTAATTGGTCTATTGCACAAGAAGAAATATGGTAATACTCAGCGGTAGCAACATCACAAGAGAAGGTTATAACTAACAGTAGGTATGTACAGTTTGAACGAGCATTAATATTGCAGATCTCTGTATGCCTAAACATAATGCAAATCTCCATAAGGCACCCCAGAGGCGTCATCAAGTTACCCATTACCAGACAACCTGTTAACTTTAGGAACTTCGGATTTGCATTATGTCGAAGCACCCCAGATGACGTCATAAAAGTTATCAGGCAACCTACCTCTCTCAGACAGCCTTGTACTGGGACTCGGAGGGCTGACTGAAAAGAAATCTGTAGAAATCGATATTACAATTTTCTGTTTCGGTTAGAAATCGCCAAAGCGAAGAATGATTGCTTGGGCGGGCGTGATGTGGTGATACCACAGTTTATACCGTACCGATACAGTTGTTCAACTTCGTTGACAACCCATTGATTTTTTTGAAGCCAAATTCTATGTCCCTATATTTCGCGCTTGCGCATTATTGATCGGAAGCAACGAATCCTGGGCCGTGGACAGAGTCGGACTAGGATTTTCGTGGATTAACATTGAGAATATAACGGGATCATTTTATAATTTCGAAACAAATAATATAATGAAATCGCGAATAACACGGAAAGCAAAACAATTTTCCGGTTACTTTTCAATTTCCTGAATAATTTCAGTCAAAAAACTTCTCTTCTTTTTTTGTATTACAATCCTGTTGCGTGTCTCGTTTGACAGTTATTTCTCGCGGGTTCTCACCCAAGTTATCTCTATCTCTTTTTTGCGTGCAGGATGGGAAAGAGACTTGTATATGTCGAACTGCTTTTTCAATTTGAGAGATTTGTTCACTTATTGGGCGCATGCGCAAGATATGGGTCAAAATGCTCCTATTGGTTGGAGAATTTGGCCTCAAAAAATATGGAGAGTTGTACAACTGTATCGGTACGGTATAAACTGTGGTGATACTACACTACAAGTATGATACATACCTACAGGAATAGGATTGCCTATCGGCCTCGTTTTTGGTAATCGCGGTCATATTGGTATGTCACCATTTCCGACGTCAGCTGTTTAAACAGCCTACGTCAAGGCGAGAAATAACATGCTGCCTACGTCACAACTGGTGATTAGGCGTGGGGGGCGGAGGGGATTTGTTACACACAGGACACAGGCCTTATGAGGATAGGCCATCCTGTAGTAGTAGTGTGTATCATCCTTGGTGGTGATATTATTTTTTTCCTTGTGTCCAAAAAATGACAGGACCCACCGGGCCCCTTCGGGGCCCGGGCCCTTGTGCGCGGCATGACTTGCACGACCTGTTGGTACGTCCCTGGTATGGGGGATACTTCAGACTTCAGAAAACCCCAAAAAAGTATAGTAAAAAAGTCTTCCTCGGCCAGTGATGTTGATATGAAGGAGTAAAGTTTCGAAGTCAACTGTATATTATTTCAACTATTTTTCTTGGGTTCCTTGAAGGGTCTCCTACGACGTAATGGAGATCTTGAGACAAAAATCAGGATATTTCCTTTGAGTATTGATAAGGATTCAAAATATTGAAATCCTACTAATGTCTTAAAATTTTTCTGGATAGAAAAACAATCAGGATCTCTTCTTCAGAGACTAGTCAGAAAACGATTAAAGTGATGTCTTAGAATTCAGGATTTTAGGCTTCTAAAATCTTAAAAATCTGAAGAACCAATATTTGCAAAGTAACTCCTAGGACTCAGGATATCAAGGAGAGGGTTCAGGATCTGAAGGATTCAAGAATCTGGAAGGATCGGATGGTTCTGAGAAGCTTCCTAGAGAAGATCTAGGAAATTCCATCAATTATCCTTCAGAATCTCAAGGTCTCAATTACAGTTTTTCAAGGGAAACCCTATTTTTAGAAAAAAAAAAAAACTAGTGAATTTGTGAAGAAATAACTCAGGATTTTGGACCTGGAGATCCTAAGAATTTTCCTGTAATTCCAGAAATTTCCTGAATAGAAAAACAGTCAGGATCTCTTTTTTAGAGATTAGTCAGAAAAGTTTCAAAGCTCTGTCTCATCAGAACCAATATTTGCATCCAAGTAACCCAGGGTTCAGGATATTAAGTTCCATGAGTATTTGGTTAACTTTATATTAATTTAATTATTTTTCTTAGGGTTCCTTGAAGGATCCCCCACAACGTAGTGGAGAGCTCATACGCCATTTTGGAATTACCCTGTATAGAAACTGCATTCAAGGAAAAGGGGCCCGTTTATCCGCCAATCCACAGTCACAAGCAAAAGATACAAAGGGGCTCAATTTCATAGCATCATTTAGTTAGTAGATTCCCCAAAATTAGAACCGATCTCACAATTAAATAGAGTTGAATTGAAGTTTAAATTTAATGCTGAAGTTAAAGCCATTGGTTAAAGCCTGTTAATCTGGCTTTAGGGGACAATTGTTTTAATTATAATATCATGACTGATTCAACTAAATAATTATTTCATCCAGTATACTGCTGTTTCTCTCGACGATAAAGTTGGAATTGAGGACATGTTTGAGGTGTAACTGTTACATTTACCCAAAAAACTAAAATAGAATAAGGCAAGAAGAAATCCCTATTAATAATAATAATATAAATAAATTTATTTCAAGAAAGAAGGTATTACACTTACAATTTCCCTTAAATCTATAACTACATCCTAACTTCTAGAAATACAGGGTGAGCCAATGGAAACTTTCTAGTCCGATTTTTTGGATTTGAAATGAAAATCTGGAAAAACGCTAGGATATGTCGATTTTTGATTTGAGGGGCAACTATTTTTCAGTTTTTTTTTTATCCCTGTAGCTTCAACTCCTAGCTGGGGGAAAAACCCCTCAAATTTGGATAGGGGATAGGGATCGCGTCATACATCTTTTTAAAGGTCTCATCGAGTTCTTTATGACCCTAGAATTTCTGTTCATTATTTTTATCCGTAATGAAATGACAGCTTATCAAAATCTTGGAAATAGACTATTCACACCAACCAAAAACATCTGAAATTTCCCTACTTTAATTGCAGTAAAAAGTATTTTTAGTTTTGTTAGGTTGGCAGCAGAAATTTACTAAATGTGACGTCATCCTAAATGTAGCTTAAAAATCCTATACTACTTACCTCCCTTGATGAAAGTACTTACAATTAGATGTTTTATTATTATTATCAATTATATGTTCACGAGAAATGTAAATTGTAAGTATTTTTATTAAGGGAGGTAAGTATCGCTTTTACTCCTACTAAAACATTGGTCTATTTCCAAGATTTTGACAAGCTGTCATAGTCAAAATAGTTCCCCTCCAAATCAAAACTCGACCTTTCCGAGCGTTTTTCCAGATTTTCATTTCAAATCCAAAAAATCGAGGTGGAAAGTTTCCATTGGCCCACCCTGTATATAAGGTTCCCACTAAATCCATTTAAGGATAGTGCGTGGGGGTGATTTTCATACTCCAGTCCGCCTGGAATGCAGGATACATTGCAATGAAAATAAAAAAGAAAAGAAAAACAATTTTTACATCAACAACAGTATAAACCAGAAGATTTTCAAAATTCAGTCTTAACTTAATATACAATCTTCTCAAATAATAATTAGGCCTTGGTAGATTTTTTGTAATTTGGAAAGCACAAGATATGACTTCTCTTTCAAATATTCACTAAACTACACATTCATTAAATTACATTCCTCAATATTGTTGAGTTAGGCAGTTCGCATTATAGCACACCCACATCTTTCTCATTCAATTGACACAAGTTTTTGTTTTTCTTTCTATATTGCCCTCCCGTAACGCGTTAACGCTACATTATTTATAATAACATTTTATATAAATGTAACTTCTTCTTTGCGGAGTCTTACAAGAATGTTAACAGCCATATAAGGTTTCCTGCTGCCAGTTTTGCCTCTATGTAATAGATATATCATCTTTTTATGCGCCGACTTGTACCCATTTATTTCAATTTTTTTTTGGAAAAAGTATATGAACGCGAGCAACCAGTATGTGTGTGTGTGTAGAACACTAGATGGATTTAGCTTCCGTTTTCTGTTAACTAGCGCTAATTTATAACCTCAGACTTACCTATTTGTTATACTATGCAAGACTGGAAGTTACTATTTAATAATAAATGTACGAAAGCGTAGGTATAGCATGCCAATATTGGAAAATATTTTCTGTGAATTTACTTTTTTTTTTTGTTCAATCAGACACTACCAAATTGATGGATGATGATTTGCTATTCATTAATTGATTGAGGTAGGAAAGATTATTTTTCAGAATTGGTTGTTTCTCTTATAAACAGAACCACGTTGATGCAGCTATATAAGAAACCAAACTAACAATCTAGGTAGGTACTCTAATTTTTATTCATCATAAAACTGTTTAAGTATTCAAATAAATTCTTCGAGAGCACGGTATAATCATGTTGAACAGACGAAACATTATTTTTGAATAATGCCTACAGGGGCGTAACGTTCAACCAGAAGACTGAATTTTTTTTGGTTGGATTCTAACGATAGGTACTCATGCACAATGCAAGAAAACTATAATGTTCAAAATAGCCATTACAGAATTTTATCCCATTAAATCAGTTGTTTTACGGTTCCTATTAAAAAATAGCACTGAGCACTTTACCTATACTGTTAAAGGTCGTACAAATTGGTTTGAAACGTACCCGATTACCTCATCGTGATGGCCGAAGCGGTTAAACTCCGACCCATTGTAGAAGAAAAGAGCACACACAGGTGCTTCTCCCGGGCCGCGGCGCTGATATGTTTATGTGCGACTAATACCCTAATTAGTACCACGAACCGTACAATCTCCGCGAGGAATCGTCATCGCTATAGAACATCACACCAAATTGGTACTGCCGCGCGCCTAACTACCACTGTTTTCGCATTTAATCCAAGTTATTGTCCGTCGTACGTACAAAAAGAGCATGAATTAAATAAAATAGGAAAAACAGCATGCCCGCGCGGTAGATCTTTTATCAGTTTGGTTTACAATTCGCGGAAAGTCGACACGTTTTCTACTCTCGAGTACGTATAGGGTACTCTTGGAGGATAAACGCAAACGTAATATCAATATCAATAAATTAAAAGTAGAGGTTATATAAAGTCAGATATGTAACGATAATGCCTTTTAAAATTAATTGTCGTCTAACATGCAAAGTGCGACACTAAGTTACGGTGCATATTAAATTCCTTTAGGAGGCGAGATAAAATCTTTAATAGGTACTATGAAACTATATCCGGAGAAATTATTTTGTGAATAAGTTTAATTTAAATGTTACATTTTTCATATCTAGGTAACTGTCAAATTTTATGAAAAATTTTAAGAAATTCGTATTCTCTGTACTGTAACTCAATAGCCTTGAAAAAAAATGTGAGTAATTAATCCCAAACTTTCAGTTTTTTCTTTGTTTTGCATTAATTGGATTTTTAATTCATATTTTTTGTATTCTTATTGTATTTTCTTGACTGCTATATCCGCATTAATGTTATATAGCGCGAAAACCAGTGGCGTTTTGATACATTTTGTTGATTTCTTCTGGAACTTTTTCAGGAGGCGTTAAACGTAAAATTGCCAAGAGACCTTTTCGATTTCTTTTTGCCTTCTCTACCAGATAAGATGTTTTGTTTTCTCGAAATTGACTCTTTTTTTTTATCCCTTTTACCCCTACTGACCTCAACCAAACTAAGGTAAAGTTGTTTTTTTAGAGGATAGGTACATCGGGTGGGCACATCTTCAGAGGAATTTTGGAGATCAGGGACTTTCTGGTTTAGTTTGGGTTAGTTAATACTTAAACAGATTTTATTTTGTAAACCAGTGGCGCCTTATAAAGCTAACTTTCAATATTGAACCTACTAGCACACTGACTGAGTATCCGCGAGCACATTGTTGCGCTGGCCACATTCCTTAAGGGTGTCTTACTGAACCTACGCCCAATGGGTTCCATTTATTCAAATTAATGTTTCAAGCGGTGTAAAGATAAATTTTTGCGCATCATTTTGGCGCCCAACGTGGGGCTATCCATTAAAAAAAAAAAAAAACAACTTTACCTTAGTTTGGTTGAGGTTGAGGTCAATAGGGGTAAAATAAGAGTCAAATATAAAAACAATGATTATAAATCTATTTAATATGTTCTGGGGGGGTATGTTCAGACTTGCAATTGCATTTCAGAGGCCAATAGAAGATAATACCACAGTATATTAATAAATGTAATTGTCAAAATTACCTGAAAGATAACAAGGACCGATTTGTATTGGTCTTACAAAGACAACCCAATAAATTCAAGATTTACCAATAAGTGTTTGACCACCTTACTCCATAGAGAGTAGAAGAGAACAAATAATTAATAAAGATATTAATAATATTAATTTAAAATCTGTGCACGCTTATACCATGGTATAGCGGGGCGGGTTTGTACAAAAATTTCACCTTAAATATAGTAAATTAATAATCATTGGTAGGTACAGTAGGTACACCCATTGTAATAATGAAGGCGGTAAAACAATCTTGGAAATGTACCAAGTTAAATATAAGAAATACTATTAATAATAATAAAAAGATAATTGAAGAAACGTTGATAAATCAACGGGTACATCACCCCCTTGTGGTCCTCCCTGCAGTCTAAACATCCATTGCTGTTTCATGACAGCCTTACAGCCCTGATAACAGACCCCATCAACTTCTTGACTTCCCTTCTCAAATGGGTAAATTTCGGTTTCAGATTCAGTGTTGTGGGTACTCTGACACCCTAACTTCGAGACGTTAGCAAACCTTCGAAAGGGAAAAACCCAATAGAAAAACCAGAAACCCTAAAAGAGTACAGAGTCTTAGAACTTAGAACCCCTTTATACTATAAAATCTATAAATGTAAGTATATTATTAAATGAGAAAATATTTGGCTTGATTTTCTCTGCTTTTCCATCCATAGGTGCTATGGATGTACTCTATTATTAAATTAATATAGGAAAATTCCCTGAGACCAGTAAGTTGCCTTTTTGAAAATAATTCCCCTTAATTAATTAGCCCATTTATCTCCCTTTTCAAGGTGACTAGTAAGTTTTTTACTGACAAATTGCCCCTCTTGGAGGTCAGATTCCTTTTTTTTTCTATCGAATCCCAAATATATACAAAAATACTGATATGCTCAACTAAATAGATAACGAAAAGGTAAATTCAAACTGATAAACACGTTCAACTTTACCTGGTTACAATTCGGGCTCTTAGTTGAACAAAACGTGCTCTTTTCTCTCACCGACAATTCAACAAAATGGCGTAGATTTTCGTTTCCAGATAATACTAAGTGGTTGGTTTACAAATACGGAAACTTACGACCAAATCCAAGTGTTGTGTTCAGCCGAAAACCAATTAAGCCAGCTACCACTTGAGTTCCATGTTCCAAAGATGGCAGCAAAAGAGGACCCCCGGTAAAATTTGACATAACTTGTTGCTTGCTCAATGTGCGAAAATTTAAAGAGAACGACCGTATTTTGCAGTTTACCAGATAAGCTCATATAAGAAATTTTCCAGAATTCTATGTTTTCCAAGATTCCCTCTGGTGCCAGATTTCCGGTCTTGACCAGGAAAACGAGACAAATTAGTTTGAAACGAACAACCCAAACCACATCGATGACAAACAAAACTCAAAGTTGGTTGGTTCAGTGAAAGCAACCTGATAGCAACAATGACCAAGAAATCTCGGCAACAGCGCTTCCTGCACAAACTCAACAAATGGCCCTAAACCTCACTTATTTGGGGAAATAAACAACCAGGAAAAATGTAAATATTATCGGGATTAAGGGTGAAACATTGAGATTTAAAGGGTGTGAAAGTGATCTGCGATGTTGCGGAATTTTTAATAATGGAAAATACTAGACTCGTAAGTGTTGACAATTGATATTAATTAGGAAGTATGGAAGTAAACAAAAACATTTTCATTAACAGTTAGGGTTTTTTGGACAACTTTCGCAAGCTTAAATAAAATAGATTTCGATCCTACTAGTAGGGCTTTATAATCTTTAAGCTGCCCTGTCATCTGAATACAAAGAGTTGACTCATTATTACCTCGAATTACTGGGCACCAAACTCTTGAGGTCATAAACGTAGACCGGCCAACTCGACACCATCAAACGCAGGTAGTTTTCAAAGAGCCCCTAAGAGATCGGCCAACTGAGCACTCTATTGTCTAGAGGATAGGTCAACTGAGCACTCTATTGCTTAGGAGATTAATTTTGGCATAAAATACCTATTTTTATGCCCCAAAATTGAAAATTACATCTCACAAAATTCAGCATTTCCTCCTTCGATGAGGGCTTCAAAGAGCAGTTATCTATTTTCAATAACTAACCCCTGCGAGTCACTTCATTCTCATTGCGCATCCTTATAGAGACCACCATTATTGAATATCAATGCTTGATTTATGTAAAAATTCAAAGTATATTAATACCATTATTATTGTTAAAACTAAAAAAGTTAAACAAGCAGAATGTTTCTTAAATCAAAAAATCCTGGCACTCGATAATAATGAATTAACCGAGTACGATTGTACACTTGTACACTTGTAATGTAAATAACTGAAAAATTATTCATTTAAAATAAAGCTTTTTAAGATTATGTGAGTTTTATCACCCAAACGTTTTCTAGAAACCTTCAGTTGGCGAGTTCAATAAAGTGGCGAGTTGGCCCAGGTAAAGTGTCGAATTGGCCGGTCTCTATTTAGTCTTGGTGTCCAGTTGGCCGGTCGGTCAAGGGCTTAAATTTTACCTAGGTACAATAAAGTGCCGAGTTGGCGTCCGTCCGAATTACTTACGAATAAGTACCTGAATTTATTCGAAATCTCAGTTACGTACCTACAAAATCGTCAAGAGACCTTTCCAATTTCTCTCCTCCTTCTATTATTCCAAATTAAACAGTTACTGGAAAAAAAGTAGTATAACTCAACACTGACTGATGTCGAAAATATTCCAGAGCTCCATATTCAAGAAGAGCTTCCTATGAGGTTCGACAGTCTTGCATGGGGCGACAAAATGAACATTTTGAATCAAAAAATCATTGAAACGAAAAATTGATTGTCCTTATTTTGATAGAAGCAAATATGTAAATGCTATGTTGATCAGAGTGAATTTTCAGAGAAACATTCAGCACTGTAAAAGTAGGTAGGTATATTGGATTAATGTATTATTAGGATTTCATTGATGTTTTGTCAGTTTTGTTATTCTCAGGGTCATAATAATCACTTTCGAATAATTATTATTGTCAGTACGAAATCAAATAATTCTACAATAAATCAGACAAATGAAGAATGAAATCAATCACCAGTCGAAAATATAATTATTTCAGCCTTGTTAAAAATCAATCAAAGAACAATAACTTATTTGTTGGTTTTTGGAAACGAAAATTATATAGATAATTCTAAGCCATAACTTTCTTCTTTATCTGAAATCTCATGCTTCTGCAACTCGCACTAAATCTCAAACATAGATCGGCTTCTGTATTTTATATGGAAGCTGGAGTTAATAAATATAAAATACGTTCGTGATTTAACTCCGTATAAATTAATTTTACTTAAAACCAAATCAATCTACATACGCTCCAGCCACTATGAAGCTATAATTCATACAAATTCTCTGAGTCAAATGAAACGTTATCACGACAGAGACTAGTAGCTTGCTTGCTGTGTATATAAATTACATAGGTACTCTCAGAAAAAAAAACTGAATTTCCAACAGTTTCTCTTGGTATATGATGTTTATTTTATTTGGTTCCTTATAAATTTAATTAACAAGCATAAAACGATAATCAAATATCGATAAAATAACATAAACACCAACTTTTTCGTATTAATTTGTATCTGGTTAACCTGCCGGAGCCGGTAACGCCATCAGCCGCATCATTAAGGCCTATTAATATGATAATTTCGTCACAAAAAGGTGTTGAGCCTCGAATCATTTTCTGAAACGAGCTATAATGAAAGAAATACCGGCGAAATTATTATGATAGGCCTAAAAGATAAAATTGGCTATAATAATCTATCGGGGCAGGTGAAAATTTCTGCTATGATCATTTTTAAACCTTTTTGGTTTTGTTAGTAAATCAAATGAATATTGGCTAAACTATAAAGTAACAAGGTATCAAACTGAATTTAATACGACCATAAATAATAAAATTATGTTTTTAAAAGTGTATATCGACTACAAGCCAATTATGTCTAAATCGTGCCCGGGGTACAGGTAATGATGTTTTCGATTTTAATTAAGTGGAAGGAATTTAACAGGTAATATTTAGTTTTTATAGTTCAATAAATTATTGCCTACGAACATTTAACGACTCCCTATAAGCTATTGTTAAAGTTTAAAAGATAATTTATTCTTATCGTAAATGTGATGGTGTTTTACTTAAATGCGTTCTGGTTAAATGCTTGTCCACTTTATATATGCTAGATGTATGGTAGTTTTTGAGTTATAAGTGGAAGTTTCTAAAAAAAAACTATTGTCAAAATTTCAATGTTTTCTACTCCTCAAATTGGAAAATTTAAAAGCAAAATAATTTAGTGTATATGGAGTTCGGGGGACCCCGAAAAACCATTAGGACACAAAATCTCAACATCAAAAATTTTGAAATTTCGTTGTTTTACTAGGGTACATGGTGTTTTTTTATATCTTGACACCCCACCTACAGCCTAGATCAGTGGTTCCCAAACTTTTCTAACCTACCGCCCACTTTTAGAAAATTGGAATTATCCAACGCCCCCCTTGGCAGGGATCCAAGATATTGAAGTGGCGTCATTTTTTTTAAAAATTTCATGGTCGTGCATTTTCTTGGCGAGGGACTGAGCGTCAAGTTACCTCCCCAGTAGGAATTTGTCAGAAATTGACCCAATATGGAAATTTTGAGAAAAACCTGATACAGCACACTTCAGATTGCATAAGAACCCATTTTTGTTTCATCTTATTTCCAAAATTTTGGGAGGCTGAGCGTCAAGTTAGCCTCCCCAGTAGGATTTTGTCGAAATATTACCGAATATAGAAATTTTGAGAAAAACCTGATACAGCACAGTCCAGCACACTTCAGATTGCATAAGAATCCATTTTTGTTTGATTTGATTTACAATTTTTTTTTTTGTGGGGGGGGGGCTGAGTGTCAAGTTAGCTAAGAGTCCATTTTTGTTTCATGTTATTTCCAAAATTTGGGGGGATGAGCGTTAAGTTAGTCCCCCAATAGGATTTTGCTTGAAAATTACCGAATATGGAAAATTCGAGAAAAACCTGATACAACACAGTCCAGCACACTTCAAATTGCATAAGAATCCATTTTTGTTTAGTTAGCCCCCCCAGTAGGATTTTGTCGGAAAATGACTGAATATGGAAATTTTGAGAAAAACCTAATACAGCACAGTTCAGTACACTTATTCCGATTGCATAAAAATTCATTTTTGTTTGATCGGATTTCCAAAATTTTGGGGCGGCTGAGCGTCAAGTTAGCCCCTCATCTTGTTTTTCCTATAACTTTGGTATCAGAACAGCACAGTTCAAAGTGGTTGCAATTTTGTTAGAAAATTCGAATGTGGGGGGGGCTTATTTTTGAGCTTTTTGAAGTTATTTATAAGTAAAATACAATAACTTTAATGCAGCTGCTGCTGACCAATGCGTGTATTAGCGGTATCGCATTTTAAGCAAGTCATAGCAGACTTAGTGAGGTGCGTGCGGGCTTCGGGATTTGCGTCGGAACTCTCGGGTTGCGTTCATAACTGGAAGGTTGCCAAAATTGACTCCGAAAGGCATACACATAGACTGACTATCAGCCTTATCTTTATAGTATTGAAAAGTAATTTCCGTAAAAAGCCATTTACTATTTAATTTAAAAAAAAAATCTGATCTGTTCGTTTATTTTCTACCGCCCACTAATTTATGCTTACCGCCCCTCAAAATCAGCTGAGCTCTTTACCGCCCCCCGAGATGGTTGTAGCGCCCACTGGGGTGCGTTATCGCCCACTTTGGGAACCACTGGCCTAGATGAAAGGTGTAAATACAAAAGTTGTACAGTATTGGCTAAATTTTTAGAATCTAAGGTCAGAAACAAAAATTGAATGTCAGAAATATGAAAAATTGCATGCTTTCAGCTTTTTTCGTATGGGATGCCCTATATTTGGTTCTATATTCTTGAATAGCACAATTTCCCGATTCCAAAACTACCTATAGTTTGTCTATATTTGGTTGAGCCATCTCCAACATATTTACTATCAGTAAAAATACTATCAGAGAAACCAAGTATAGGGTGTTTCCTTATATTTTGACCCCTACCTACAGGTTTAGCTATACGAGGTGGAAAAAAACTTTAAATACGAGAGTTGTAGAGTTTTATGTCTATTATCTTCTGCGAATGTCAAAATGGGCAAATGACAGGTGCCAACTGTCACAATGACAAATACTTGCATTTCTCAAATGGAACACTCTGTATATTTTTGGCTAGGATGATAGATTGTTTTCTTCTGATTCCAAATATACCATATATGTTGATATTTGGTTCAACTGTTTTTGCCCATTTTGACATTCGCAAAAGATAATAGACATAAAACCCTACAACTTACATACTTAAAAAAAATTTCCACCTCGTATAACTAAAGCTGTAGGTAGGGGTCAAAATATAAGGAAACACCCTGTTCCTCAAATTTTACCTGCAGCTTTCACCTATACAGGTAGAATGTTTCACAAAATCAGTAGTAGGATAGTATTTTTACAATTTTTGGAGTCGAATATATGAGAGATTGTTCAATCAAAATATATAGATAGGGGCATTGTGCTCTTCAAGAATATAGAATGAAATATAGGGCATCCCATTTAAAAAAAGCTGGAAGCATGCAAAATTTCACATTTCTGACATTCGAATTTTGTTTCTAAACATGGTTTCTAAAAATTCAGTCAAAACTGTACAACTTTTGTATTTACACACCTTTCTTCTACCTGTACAGGTAAAAACTGTAGGTGGGTTGACAATATATAAAAAAACACCCTGTACAAATAAGAGGATTATTGCGGAACTTATGGGTGGACCTCTGCGGTACGAGCGCAGCGAGTTCCGCAGCCATCTACTTACCAATATACTGTTGACCTGTTCAAATAAGACACTCACCTGAAACGTGTAGTTTTTGAACTAATGAGATGCTGGATTCACCCATAAATTCTGCAACAATCCACCAGTGGCGGCTCGTGACTGTTTCAAGTGAGGAGGCTAAAAAATAATGAATAACGGTAAGGTGACCACTGCGCAGCAGGCAAAATTTATTTTGGGGTGCCCATGCCCTCAATAATTTATCTCAAATTCAATTTTTCTGGTTAAAATCGAAATTTCCTTTTTCATTTTTTTCCGGCCTTAAGATGCACCGTAGCGAGGAGAGTCAAATTAACTTTTCGATGTATTTTTTGCTTCTCTTTCCAAAGTTATTTTTATTATTTTTTCGAAATTCAAAATTTGAATTTGTTGGCGTAATGGTTGATATTTTAGAATCACCTTCGGAGTTACGTGGACTGTAAGCGCAACTAATGAATATGTAGCAAAAAAATAACCATACAAAAGACAATATGATAAAAGGCGCCTTACCTGTGGTTCTGGGGTTCTTCTAGTTCTAAGTTAATTGTTAATACCGGGATCCCGGGTTTTGTTTCGGTTGCACAACACTACCGGCTTTTATTTCGAAACCGGTAACCGGCGAGCTCGCGATATTCATCGACTTTCTTGTGCGCGAAAACGGATTAAAAATGTGTGTTGGTGTTTCGTGTTTGGCGAAAAGAGAGAGAGTGTTTCGCAGTCGCTTGGCTGTACGAATCGAGTGTTTTTCGTACCTTTTTTGTCGACCTCGGTTCCATACCGAGGGCGCTGGTGTTCCTTGTATAGGAGGCGCTATACCTATTTGAATTTGTATGGTTTTTCAATATGAGCAAAATTCGTGACTTTGACACTCTTGAAGAGATGCACGTACAGAATTTTTTCAAAAAAAAATCTATGAGGATATAAGCCTTCGATTTATTTTTTTAAATTTTCAAAGCTTCCTAACTCGAAAACGAAAAGCTCGGGAGAAAAATTTCAAGTAGAAAACTTATAGATCTCGTCGAGAACTACAAAAAAGCCTATAAGAAGTATCCCACCACGGGGCACCGTTTTCGAAAAAATCGACCTGGAAAATTTTAACAAAATTACAAAGAATTTCAGCTTTGACAGCTCATATCTCAAAGACGAAAACGGCCTAAAATCTCAATAAAAAAGCATTTTGTAGGTAATTTCATTCTCTTTCAAAAGAGATATGACTCGAAACGATCGGTTAAGAAATAGCAGCCTCGTGTCGGGTACCTACAATTTTTTTCTGATCAAAATCGAAATTTCCTTTTTTATTTTTTTTCGGCCTCAAGATGTGCCGTAGCGAGGAGGGTCAAATTAATTTTTCGTCGTATTTTTTGCTTCTCTATCCGATAGAATTTTTTTTTTTTTTGAAATTCAAAATTTGAATATTTTCGACAAAAATCTCCGGAAAGCGAAACAATATCGGTGACGTCACTCTTTCGGATATGCTGCCGATACTCAGGTAGCAGGTTGCGATATAACCACTGAAGTTCTTGATCGGAGGTTATATTGCCATGTCTCCCTGCTAATTTTAATTTCCAAGTCGGCAGCATAGTTTATGGGAAAATTAAAACTCCGAAAGTCCTGTAGGAATTTGTTCCAGGTATTTCAATAGGCTCGGTTGTTGCGGAACCAGAGTGATGCTCTGTCTTGTAACAATACAGGCATGTGAGGTAACAATCGGTGTATCATTATTCCTTGGGAAGTACATATTTCCTGTAGTCTCTCCATAAACCTTACTGGGTCACTTCGTCCATCAAAATATAAATTGATGTAATAGGTGATTAGACCTGGATGGTGGGTATCAAGGTAGCAACAGCCTGAGTTGTACTGGACGTGACGGTTACAGTGGTTATCGATATGGACGAACTGTCGAACTGGAAGAATTACTAGGGATTGCGGCAGGAGCTGGGAAAAGAAAACCTTGACTGGTCGGTGCTGGTGTAGCTTTTCCGAAACGAATGATTTTGATGAGTCTTTTCTTCAAAATATCCACAGTGCTAGAAAATCATCCTTTTTCAACTGGTATACCCAACTCATTCGTAAGTCACTAGCATACGGATCAGACATGCTAATGCTAACGGTTATAGGTGGATGTGTTACATTAGCGGAAGGTGGAGTAGTGGTATGGGTGCTGGTGGTCGTCACGGCTGGTGATTTTGAACCATCATTTTAGGCACCTCCAATCATCCTGTTTTAGCAAAAGTCGTAGTAACAGGCTTTCGGTTGGGTTTTTTCCTCGGTGTTACTATGTCGATCGAAACGGCAGAGCTGGCGTATCAAACGAATCGCAATAGATGTTTAACTAGATTCTCTGTGAGATTCCTGTAAAGTTCGGGGTTAGGAAATGCAATGAAAAATATTTCGACCAGGATTTCAATTAAAGCCGCGGTTCTGAAGAAAAGTTAAGTATGTTCGTTACAATACTGTAACGAAGTTACTTAATTCAAGAGGTTACTCGGTTACAACGTCAGCTCAAGGCTCACGCTTGACTGTATGACAACTCTTAAACTATTGTTCGTCGATTTTTAACTGATACTTGCGGTATGAGGAGCGAGGGGGTGTTTCATATGGCAAAAACAGGTGTGACGTCAGGTAACCATTGGCGTTCTAATGTAGGGAGCCACCAGCTCACATTCCGTCCGAGTATCAGATTAAAATCGACGAACAATACTCAGTGGGCTCAACAAGGTCACACTTTTCCTGGGTCACATAGGTATAAAAGGCAACGAGTGGGCAGACCAGCTAGCTAGTGTCAAATTAACTTTTCGTCGTATTTTTTGCTTCTCTTTCCAATGTATTTTTTTTTTTCGAAATTCAAAATTTAAATTTTTTTGAAAAAACAATCTATAGGGATATAAAGAAATGAAATTGCAGCTTTTTTGGACTTTTTTTATTCACGTATTAATCAATTGCCAACGTTTCGACACGGATATAGTTTTTTTTTTCAAATTTTCAAAGCGACCTAACTTGAAAACAAAAAGCTCGGGAGAAAAACTTCAAATGCAAAACTTGCAGATCTCGTCAAATACTACAAAAAAACCGAGAAAAAAACCTATAAGAAGTATCCCTCCACTGGGCCCCGTTATTAAAATACCTGTAGCCCTTCGGGCTCGCGTATAACTCCGGCCCTTCGGGCTCGCCTATAACTCCGGCCCTTTAAGATCGCGTATAACTCCGGCCCTTCGGGCTCGTATTACTGAGTATCCCAGATTCACAGATTTTTGTCGTGGAGGCGCGGGATTGATTGAAATAATGTTGTCAGATTTTTCTAAATTACATTGAAATACCGAAATTTGGAAAGTGTAATTTGTGAATTATTATTTCAATTAGGAATTAGGAATAAACCACTGAGATTGAATTATCAATTTTTTGGGGGAGGCTTAGCCTCCTCTGCCTTCTCTGATGAGCCGCCACTACTATACACTCGTTTGTACTTGAATAACTTGTCACAATATATTACTAGTTTGGTAAAGTAACATTACTAATTCCTGTTAAAAGGCGAATTGACAAAAAGTGGATAATCTTACAGATTCTGACTTTGTATAATAAGTTATTGTTCAAGTAGGTACAAGTAAGTGAATTGTTCCGGAACTTATGGGTGAACCTCTGCGGGACGAGCGCAGCGAGTTCCGCAGCCATCTACTCACCAATTTACTATTGAACTGTTCAAGTAAGATATTCACCTTGAACGTGTAGTTTTTAAACTAATGAGAATAACTCACATTTGAGTGAGTCAGGTTAGTATCGTAATTAAACAACATATTGATGAATAGATGGCTGCGGAACTCGCTGCGCTCGTCCCGCAGAGGTCCACTCATAAGTTCCGCAGTAACATTACGAAAAGGAAGTTATTGTTCAAAGTATAGGGTGTTTTGTTATGTATTGACAACCCACTTACCCATACACATACAAAAGTTGTACAGTATTGACTAAATTTTTAGAATCCATGGTCAGAAACAAAAATTGAATGTCAGAAATGTGAAATATTATATGCTTCCAGCTTTTTTCAAATGGGATGCCCTTTTTTGGTTCTATATTCTTGAAGAGCAGAATTTCCCGATTCCAAAACTATATAGTTTGTCTATATTTGGTTGAGCCGTCTCCAATATATTAGGTTCTGAAAATTTTAAAAATACCATCAGAGAAACCAAGTACTTCAAATTTCATCTGCAGCTTTCACCTGTACAGGTAGAATCGTTCACAAAAATTCTTTGGTAGTAGAATAGTATTTTTACAATTTTTGGAGTCGCTACTTGGGATATATTGAGAGAGACAATCAAATATAGACAAACTATATATTTTTGGAATTGGGGCATTGTGCTCTTTGAGAATATAGAATGAAATATAGGGCATCCCATTTGAAAAATGCTGGAAGCATGCAAAATTTCACATTTCTGACATTCGAATTTTGTTTCTAACCTTCTTATCCCAGTGGCGGACTACAATCCCTGAAAATTTCAGCTACAACTCTCAATTTCACATTAAATTGAACATCTTCTCTCAAGTTTTATAACTTGCAGTCATTCCAACTCGGAAACCTAAGTCATCAAACACCATTTAAAGTTTTCAGTCTTGAAACCCTTAATGATGATAACATGTTGTACATCTCATAACGCCTTTCAACTCAGCGATAATTCCAAATCAAAAATCGATCTGCATCGAGCCTTTTATAGGTACCACTGGAGTACTAAATCTCGAAAATAATTAGTCCCGATTTACATATCGGCTCTACCGGTAAACCTAGTCGATAATTATCATCTGGACTTCTTATTTATTGATTCTGATTGGTACCGCTGTGACAACGCTGAATAATTATTGGACAACGGGCTTTGCTAAATTTGGTTGTGGTTGTATTAATTTCAATTAAAGCTTTGCAATAACAACGAGAATTAATTTTTGTTGCTTTGTTAGAGGCGCCACGTAATTTTCTATTACTGTTTCATTGAACAAATATGTTTCATTGCACAATATCAACAAAAAAAAAAAACACTTTAGATATGTCTATAATTTCACGTCCAAGATCAATAATCAATTGCTTCGCTTTACTTTCAGTTTCCACATGATTAGTTTATGCCAACCAAACACAAGTTGAAAAAAAAATTGATTTTGATTTATACCCAATAATTTTATCCTATATAGTTCGGTATACGTATAATTTTGCGGAAGGCTTAAATAATCCGCAATTTATGATTAAAACCGAACTAAATCCGAATAAACACACACATTTAATGCAAACAGGGGCAGGTTGTTACTTGTTAGAGGCAATAAGATATCCGTGTACGACACACCCACGTCTTGTTATTATATTGATATTTTTTCAAATTGTTTGTTACGCAAAATTAATTTTTTTCATTGATAATCCATTCATATTAAACATTAGTTTAGTGCTGTTTGCATTTTGTCAATGGTAAATTTTCTAAATGAAGGTCTAATGCAATCGCCGAAAATAATTGGGTGCCACATATCAATGACAAATCAATCAAAAAAATAAAAATAAAATTGTTCACAGTCTTGAAATTTTCAGATCACTTGCGCAACACAATAATAATACACCTGAAGATCGTGATCGTGAGAAAAAAATCAATTGTGAATGTGTTTAATGGTCACTGATTTTACACTATAACACAAGTGTTGCCGCAACGATACAATAAAATAATTAATAAAGTTGGATTTTTTTTTTGTGGGTGTGAGCTTTTTAGGATAATTATAGCGGATTTTGTCAATCAAATTTTTGATATCTTTTGGATTGAAAGTTGAAATCGAACAGGATTGAACTGAAGAATCGACTCTTATAGTTAAGGACACTGAATCAGCTTTGGCTTAACACATTGGATGTCGATCAGATATAGGATATTGATTCAAAAATTCTTTATCAGATCCACCTAGGGATCACAAAAATGGAATCACACATGTATTGTTTGTCGATTTTGAACTGATACTTGCGGTATGAGGTGCGAGAGGGTGTTTCATATGGCAAAAACAGGTGTGACGTCAGGTAACCATTGGCATTCTAATGTAGGGAGCCACCAGCTCACATTCCGTCCGAGTATCAGATTAAAATCGACGAACAATATGTCGCTATGTCTATGATTTCATTGATATTGTCGCAATTTTGGTTGAAAGTTGTAAAAATTACGTTCCAAATCAAAAACATCCTCCAAAAGTTTCATTTCACCCCTGAGTTCCGCTGATTGAAAATTGGAAAAAGTTTTACACTGATGGATTTTCTGAAAATCGATTTGTCAAATTTGGAGAAAGGCATTTTATTCCTAAAGGTGAGTTTACACATGCATGAATTTAGTGGCGCCAGTGGTCGCGCCAGTTCTATTTGCACGCCAGTAAAGGTTTACACTTTGTGTGAAAAACAGAAATAAGTGGCACGCCAGTTTCACTTTTAAAGTGCTTTTCTCAGTGTGCACTATGTCGAGTGAACTTTCCGAAGTCTGTAAAATAGTCGCTAAACTTCTAGAAAAAGAAAAAATGATAAAAGAAATACAGAAAAAGAAACGCAACCAACGAAATGGCCGTTTCTGGGTTGAGCCATGGATTGATCGTCGACCCACTTTGGCTGCTTCTGCAAAACTTCTAGGAGAACTCGCAGCAACCAAAATGAAAATCAAACGAAAAACTGGCGAGCGGACGCCGACGTGCAAGCACTTGTTTACACTTGCAAGTTTTGATTTTCTGTACGAATTTGTCACCACTGGCGCCAGTGATTTCAGAAGGATGCAGACTTTTTTGGACTATGCATGCAAATATAAAATGTGTATGCAAGTCCATGTTTACACTTGCTAATAAAATTTACTGGCGTGCCAGTTTTTATTGGCGCCACTAAATTCATGCATGTGTAAACTCACCTTAAGGCAGTTAAGAAGGATAGGACAGACTCCAAATCCTTCAGACCAATAAGCAAGCCTCATATCGTTCCTTTGAAGACGATGACAGACCCTTTCTGTGCCCAAGCGAACTTTAAAACATCTGCTAATGAAAATATATAGTGTTGAAGTGCAAATTACAAACTACCAATAAATCTAATTATATTCAAAAACTTTATCATCGATTCTATCAATTCTGTTGTTGTTGACAAAATTTTTAATTAGTTATCAAGATCAACCTGCCTGCACACTGTCAATCACAAGTTATAAAAAAAAAACTATCGATTTCAGATAAATCTCTTTAGCGATCAAACGCGTGCTTGAGCGAGAGATAATTTTCTTTCTATTAAGATATACTGGTGATGGTTGACAAATATTTTAATGAGGTAGTTGCATTAATTACAATATCGGATTAGTTATGGCTTGTCGCCGTCGATTATTGGAATTAGATAAGCTGTCAATCGGATTTTGATTGAATAATTTGGTTGATGGATAAATTAAATTTTAAAAAATGCAAATTGATGATTTATTCAAATGCATTTTCTCTTTAAAACCATATAAATCCGGCATTCAAAATATGACCTACATGTTCCAAACTTGCAAATATAAATCTGTCACTCGTGCCCCGGCTACTACCAAGAAGTAAGTTTACATAAATCACTTTTGAAAACATTTGCATAATTTTGCCAGATAAGCTTACGAAAAATACATGCATGAAGGTTCCATTTGTCTATAATAATAAATAATCTTCCATCAAGCTCAAACGTAATTATTACAATGCATAATATTATGTGGAACACGTTAATTTATCACAATTTATTTGTTCTTCGTCGGCCGTTGAATACGAGCTAATCATATTTTATATAATAACTGTATGTTCTGGTAACCTTTTGCCGAGCTCCATTGTGTATCAATGTAAAAATGTCAAGTGCATACATATACATATAATAATATTTGTTGGGTAATGAAATAATGAGTGGCTTCAAACTATCCCAAAAAATGTCCTGGTTCTTCTTCGAGTTTGGTTTTCAATCAAAATTATTTGCACCAATTTGCGCAATTATTCAGAATAATACCACAGAGGGTATTACTAAAGAAATCTTACATCATTTTTGATCGGATCATAGATGCAGGTCGCTTTATATTAAACATGATTTATGAATGTGCTCTTGTAATTAGAACATGTAAGGCTGGGATTAATAATATCTTCCAATAAATAATTGTATAAAGGTTATATTATAAAAATTTGCGTTGGTAGAGATTTAAAAAGGAACCTGCTTTGGGTTGTGAATACTAAGCTTTCCTAATTTGTGAATTGACTTAGATGCATGCAGTTGAATAACCTACTTATAAGTAAATACCTATATTGTCAACTACCTAATTAAATACCATTATGTACATCAATTTTACCAAAGTATCTCGACGAGTCAGCACTTATTTGGTATAAATACCACGCCGAAATCCATTACTGGCAGACTAAGGCTAGTACAAAGTACCTCAAATGGGAAAAGCCTCTCTAGCTAAGTCTCCTCCCAGTGCAAACTACCTTTAATGGGAAACGCCTTTCTGGGAGTATTGAACGCAGCAGACTAGGTCCAGTGCAAACTTCCTTTAATGGGAAACGCCCTTCTGGACCTGTCTCAAACCAGTAGCGTAACTTTACATCAGGGGGCCTCGGTGAGAGATTAGATCAGCCCGCCCGCCATTTACCCCGCCGGAGTTTTCTGTGGGTGCCACGCTCAAAAACGGTAATTTTAAGCCTTCAAAAATAGTATTGTGTATTTAGGTGGAAAAGTGACACATTTTCGGCCAACGGTGTAAGTTGACAGGTAAGGCGCAGCCGATGCCGGCAAACACCGAAGGCCGAGAATGTGCTTTTCCTCTGAAATACACATACTTACGATTTTTTCTGCGATCGCTCCAGTAATGGAAAAAATGAGGAATGCTTCTGTGTTGTTCGTAAAAATCAGCACGATTTCTCAACCTAGGCCGGAAAAGTGATTCCTGTACTGTTATCCATTGATTCTTTAGCAATCACTTTCCTGGCCTAGGCCGAAAAAGTGATTCCCATACTGTTATCCATTGATTCCTTAGCAACCATTGAAAATACCAGAACATTGAGTTTTGCGACCTGTCAACTGGTCAAAAATTATGACATTTCTTGTCTATCGCAGAATTTTTCTTTCCATATTACATATTACCATAATAAAATAGGTAGGTACTTATGACAAGTGAGGGGCCCCTGCGGGGCCCCTCAAGTCTCTGGGGCCTCGGTGATTTGCACCGAACTGCCCTATGATAGTTACGCCAGTGTCTCAAACCCAGCTTCATTCTTCAGTCACGCCAAGTGTACAGAGTGTACATAATACTGAGTGGCCTATGAGTAGTACGTCCCTCCGTAGAAGAGACGTCATGATACTATTTCTAGGGTAATATTATTATTATTCAATACATTATCTTATTGTACCTGTACAAGCGAGTTTCTCTCTACCTGAACCCTACCTACGCCCTCAGGTCACGCTCCTGTTGTGACGTCCCAGGACGAAACATATAGGGGTTGTGACAATATACACACAGGACCATGGGCTACTAGACACATAGGTTTCAATGGGACTAGGTGATTGATTCCCATTTCACTGCATGTTATGAAAATTTGTGCATCTTCTAGCCCAGTTATAGCCGATTTAGGCAGCACCGCCTTGATTCGCCTAAACTGGGTACAAGCTAATTCCTCTTGTAACTCCCCATGTGTCTAGTAGGCTATGATGATGACAACTTGCAAGCTGTCGTCCAAATATCCTAAGTTGCCTCCCAGAGGATCGGGGAAGCTACTGAAAATGATTTCTTGGGAACATCAAGAGACTGATGGTAATAGAGAAAATCATAATATTGAATATATCATGCTAAATCTCAGTAATGATATTGCAAATTTCCTGGTTTTCATTATCATTTAATCCTGAATTTTGAGGTTCAACTGAAAATTTCCGGATTTTTCTCTGGGAAGACTCTCAAGATTCTGATTCTTGAGTTTTTACTTCTTAGTTTTTCTGAGAGAATTTCTAGGATCTTCCAGATTCTCGAATGCCTAAGATCCTGAACTGTTCTTTTCCAAACCTTTTGTTTTTCCTTGAGAATACTTTCTGAGAATTTAGAAACCTTGATTGATGTTTTTATGAAAAACCTTGGAAACTTCCAATCCTTGATCCCAAATCATGACTTTGCAAATTCCTTGGTTCTTCTATGAGAAGGCTTATTAGATTCTTATTACCTTCAGATCTTGCATTAATCGTTTACAAAAACCTGAATTCTGCAAATATTGGATATTTCTTATGGTGCTTCTAAAAAAACCTCTTTATTCATTAAATTCTGAATTCTGAGGTTTAATTAAGAATTTCCGGATTTTTCTATGGAAAAACTCACAAAATTCTGATTCTCGAGTCATTACTTCTTATTTTTTCGAACAGAAAATTTCTAGGATCTTCCAGATTCTCAGATGCTTTGGATCCTGAACTGTTCTTTCGCAAATCTTCTGTTTTTCCTTGAGAATACTCTGTGAGAGTTTAGAAACCCTGGAAATGCCTTGGTAATTTTATGAAAAACTCTAGGAAAACTTCCAAGTCATGACTTTGCAAATTTCCTGGTTCTTCTATGAGAAAGCTTATTGGATTCTCATTACCTTCAGATCTTGCACTAATCTTCTAATATACTAGTCAAAACGAAATAAGGACCACTTTTAAAAACACGTTTATTTTTATTGAATTTTGAATGACCCTGGTAAAGTGTTTATTTCCATTCACAATATAAATTTTTTGTGCACACTTTATTTGTTTATCTATATTGTGAATCGAAATAATCACTCTACCAGGGTTATTCAAAATTTAATAAAAAACAAGGTGCTCTTAAAAGTGGTCCTTATTTCGTTTTGAGTAGTTTACATAAAATTTTCATGTCACAGTTTTAGTAACCTTCGAAGTTACCTTCCTCCTCCGAAACAGCTTTACCGAGGTCTGAAAATAGGTCTTAAGCTATTTTTTTATACCATTAAGTGATAAGGGTGGTCCACCCCAAAAATTTTTAATTTTCTTTTGCTTCTCACCACTACATAATCCAACTTATTTTTGTTTGCGCATTCAACCGACGTAACAGTATTATCTTATAGCATTTTCGGCTTTACTGCTCCCAGAGCGCTCTCTATTTGGGCGGTGACGTCACAGGTCTATGCGGAGGTGCTCCGAGAGCGATTATAATCCAAGCGAGGGCACCCTATTTGAAATGAATAGCCGAACGTACTTCAATTGTGCCTAAAGTGCCAAGGTGCCTAAAAAGGGATGATGTAAAATTTTAATTTTAGGTAATTTCTGATCCAGAGAGTAAACATTAATTTTCTTCAACTAAGGCCAAATTCACCATCGAAAAAAACTGAATTTAATTCAGTTACTAGGTATATGTTAACACAACATTTAATAGGTATTTAATAATTCAGAGGCGGTACGAAGTGCGCCGGGTCAGCTAGTCATTAACTAAAATCTGAATTCTGCAAATATTGGATATTTCTTATGAAGCTTCTAAAAAAAATCTCTTTAATCATTAAATCCTGAATTCTGAGGTTTAACTGAGAATTTTCGGATTTCCTCTGGAAAGACTCTCAAGATTTTTCCTCGAGTATACACTTTGAGAATTTTGGATATTTCTTGGTGCTTCTATGCAAAAATTCTGGAGTCATTGGATCCTGAATTCCGAGGTTTATTTTTCCGGATTTTTCTTTGGAAAGACTCTCAAGATTCTGATTCTTGAGTCATCACTTCTTGGTTCTATTAACAGGAAATTTCTAGGATCTTTCAGATTCTCAGATGCTTTAGATCCTAAATCTTCTGTTTTTTTTTTTTTTTTTTTTTGAGAATACTCTCCAATTACATGTAGAGGATTCGTGACGTAAGGTTAAAACAGGCCAGTAATTGAGAAAGAAGTAAAAAACTTTGGACGTTAAGACAGTCAGAAGGAAGGTGACAGAACTTTAGGTTACTTGCCAATTTTTGATATTAATAGGAGCTACTACTACAAACAAATTTTCATCATCATTATTGGAGATCTTCAAGCCTTGAACTCCAACATTACTAGTACAAACAAAAGCCACCATCCTTGATCTGGAATGACCAACGTTGATACCTCCTAAACATCCAACATTATTGTTATTTGGAACATTGCAAAAGTGTTACAATTAGAATCAATTGAAGATGCTTATAATCCAGTACAACTCATCATTGGAACAAAATTCCGAAAAGAAAACACACCAAAGCTGCTGAATAGTTGGAACAACTTTAGGAAAAGCAAGAGAACAATCATATCATCGATGCACGGACACAACGAGATGTCATACATGCACAAATTATGAAAAAACCCTTGCAATCACACAACGAACATTCAAACGAAGACTCACGAAATTGCAGTTGAGCGATATAAGTAAGAAGTCTATATGTAATCTAAAATTGTTCAGCAAATTTATGTGTAGGTGCACACAAGTTTAACATAAAAATACAATTAACCATAAGTCTATAGATTCAATTTCACGGTTCTCCTTTGAAAAATTATAAGCTTTCCTAATTCGTCTAATCATATGACTTAAAATACGGAAATAATCACTAAGCAATAATCAAATAAACACATTATAAGGTGTGCTTAACGTTATTAGTAAGATGAATGGTGAAGGCTTTTTAGAAGAACTGATTGTGAAATTTTCTTTCTTGGCATAAAAAATATACCAGTTGCTACATATAGAGAACCTTTACAAGATTTGTATCTGTAAAGACTAGAACATAACCATATCAATGCAATGTTTTGATATTTATCGTAACCTAAATGTATATAACGAATATTCATAGGTTCAATATTGCACGTTCTTATCTTAATTGTATAATTTTTTTTAATAGCTTACTTTACGCATTAAAACAATCTATACAAGTAGAACAAATGGAGCAAATCTTGTGAAGTGAATTAGGCCATTAGCCAACCAAAGATTTTTAATCCTTCAACTTCAAACAAACAAAATCCAAAGTATGCAGTTAAATGGAGTGCAACACGGTAGTTTTGAATTCACAGCAATTTTGCCCCGATTCGATATTTTACAATGATAACAAACACTGCGGGGCAGCTCATAGACATGACGGAGACGTGCAACACAAGTTGAAGCTTGGAAGGCGGATCGATTCGGTCACGATGCGATATTTGTTTTCAATGGAAACACTATTTCATAATTCGACATTGTTTGGGCGAAATTCACCATGAATAGGAGAGTCGTGTGTAAAAACCACTTGTGTTGTTTAACTACTAGTTTTGTATGGAGGCTGACATTTAGACGTTATGGGTCAGATCTTAATTCGATTTTTTTTTGAGGGTCAAGTATGTTAAGGACGGCGTGCGGCCGACAACAATGGAGGATGAGCCAACGTGCCAATCTACATCTTAAATAATGTTTGATCAATTTAGGTCATATATGGATGATTGATATATTTTTTTTTCGAATTTAGGCTTGACCGCATTATTTTGTAAGCTCTTAGTTGATGCTAGAATAGATAGTGCGGAGAATATGAAAAATAGATGAATTGTCAATGACTGTTATGTCATTCTTATGTCAAAGTAGTCTTGTGGAAAAAAAACATCTTTAGAATACAAAATCCATTGTGGCAGAAAAATTGAGGCACACACATTGATTAACATGCAGCTTTTTTTCATAGATGATGGAATCTATTATGATTAAATCCTCTCTGGAAAAGAGTTTTAGCTTATAATATTTCTGCATTGCATATTCATCTTCATTATTCATCATTATATTCATTTTCTCAGTCCTTAGAACAACATAATATCTGCTGTTTTGAGATAAATTTATTGTTGGCTTTTATTGTTCAATTTATCCATTAAAGCCCCATATCCGATATTATTGAACAACCATTGTTTATAAAGCCTAAAAAAAGTCTTGTCGCTAATTTACTAATATTTATCAGCCCACAATATATTCTATTAACCGATAACGGTATATGGAAACAAAATCGTGAGTGTCATTTAAACTATGCCTATTTATGGTTAATCACGCAATAATGGGTTTTGTTTAATAAATAAGTAGGTTGAAAAAATGCAAAACCAAAATTAACCCATTAACGAATAAATTTTCTGTGGCAAGCGCCAAGTCTAACTATAGTCGGAGGCGGTTGCATTATATTGGTACCGCATAACGTAACCTATTCGGTGGTACTGCACGTGCCACGACCGCGCCCTGCCTCCTAAGAAGCTGCCGTATATGACGCCGGAGGTACCCAATGCATTTTAACCGACAAGTGCTTTTGAAATTAGTGACGGTTTTTCGTATAATTACACCTATTAGTACTGGAGTATTAGTACTGTGTTATTTTCTGGTTTATCAAGGATGAATTAAGCCATAATCTAATGAAATTTGAATACTCTAATATTTCATTTAGCTGGTTTGAAAGTTTGTATAAACTTCCAGTTATCGGACACTATCGACTTATATTCGTACAGCCTCTTCCAGATGAATAGCACTTAAGTGGCCGATAACCTCATTAACATTCCAGTTTTATGTGTATTGTTTAATTTCCCTTCCATCCAAATTTTGAAATATTCAGGATTCAAAATCAGGTACATTTCGAAATCCAATATTTCCCTTGTATAGTATTTTTAAGTCGACTTAAAACCGCGCTTGAAACACTGAAAAAACATTTAGGCGGAATACCTACATCAAACGAATAAAGGACATGTGCGTCACATAATGCTTACTTCTATATACAAAACTGTATGATTATTCAAAAACTGTACATAGGATTGAATTCATACTAACATGGTTCAAATTTTGCATTAAATACGTAACTGAGATTTCGGATGAATTCAGTAATTAATTCAAGTATTTGTGAGGGCATCTATAAGGCTGTATACCTGAGGATTAATATTTTTCAGTAATTGATAGGTTGCTAATTGGATTTTGCTAGATTTCTGCCTTTTTGTTTGGACGCAAAACAATATCTAGTTGTTGATTAAAGGTGTTTTTTTCAAGGTAATAATGAGTAAATTCTTTGTATTCAGATGTCAGGGTAGTTTTAGGATAATAAAGCCCTACTGTTAGGATAGGAATCCACTTTATTTAGCTTTCGAAAGTCTTCTAAAAGGCCCTAAATGTCGATGAAAAAGTTTGTTTACTTTCAAATAAATATCAATTGTCAACACTTACGAGTCACGTAATTTCCATTATTAAAAATTCTGCAACAACACAAATCACTTTAGCACACTTTAAATCGCTTTTCCGACCCTGTTTCCTCTATTTTTCGCATTTTCCAAATGTTTATTTTCCTCAAAACATAGTGGGGTTATAAGACACTTGTGGATTCGTTTCAGGCAGTACTGTTGCCGACGTTTCTTGACCACTGTGGTTAATAGAGTCACTGAAGTTGTGATCCCTAAAGTCACTGGTCATTTTGATAGTTTTTAGACTGAAGACTGGGTAGATGTGATTAATAACTTCTATAAGCAATTAATTAGTGTTGATTGGTGTTAGAGGAGAGAATTTGATAACAACTTTGAGTTTTGTTGGTCATCATTGTGGTTTGGAGTGTTCCGTTTCAAGCTGATTGTGTTCCGTTCCAAACTGGTTGTTCCGTTTTTCGGGTCGAGACCGGAAATCTGGCACCAGAGAGCATCTTGAAAAAAAAACTGGAATTCTAGAAAATTTTTCATATTGAAGCCTACCTAATAAATCGCTGAAAAGGGATCGTTCTCTTTTAAATTCGCACGTTGAGCAAACAACAAGTTCTTTGGCAGATTTTACCAGCGGTCCTTCCTTGCCACGTTCCTTGGAACATCCACCTTTTTGTGGGATTTTAAAGGCGCTGGGAACTCAAAGTGGTTGCTGGCTTAATTGGTTTTGGGGTGAAAGCTTTGGATTTGGTCGTCCCCGTATTTGTAAGCCAACCACACAGAATTTTCTGGAAACGAAGTCTACGCCATTTTGTTGGTTTGTCGTGTGAAGCACATCCGAGCACGTTTTGTTTAACTAGAAGCCCAAATTGTAACCAGGTAATTTTAAACGTTTTTATCATTCTCAAATTTACCTTTTCGTTATCAATGTTTAGATTAACTTATTTGTATTTTTGTAAATATTTGGGATTCAATAAAAAAGGGAATTTGACCTCCACGAGGCCATGTTCAGTAAAAAAAACTCATTAATCGTTTTTCAAAAGGGGCCTTATTAATTAAGGGTTTTTTTTTGTTTAAGATATCCTACAGGTTTCAGGGGATTTTGCTATTTTAATTCCAATAATTTATATACCATTTGGGGTTGGGATTTTTCAATTTATAAGTATGAAGGAGTTCTAAGGCTTATTGTACTCTTTCAGGGTTTTTAGCGAGGGTTTTAGTCTGGATTTTACCTTCACCATTGGGTTTTCCTCTTTGACGGTTTACTAGTCTCGAAGTTGAGGTGTCAAGAGTACCCACTACACTGAATTGAAACCGAAATGGACATTTTTAATAAGGGAGTCAATAGAAGTTGATGGGGTCTGTTATGCAGGTTGTGAGGCTGTCAGGAGACAGTAATTTGAAGGGGCGATTAGACTGCAGGGAGGACCACAAAGGGGTGATGTATCCGTACATGTATTAACGTTTCCTAATTATTATTATTTCTTTCTTTAATTATTAATGGTATGTCTTATATTTAACTTGGCACATGTCTAAGTTTGTTTTACTGCCTTAATTATTACAATGGGTGTACATACAGTACCAATGATTTTTAATGTACTGTATTTAAGGTGACATTTTTGTACAAACCCGCCCGGTATACCATGTTATAAGCGTGCACAGGTTTTAATTAATATTATTAACATCTTTAATAATTATATGTTCTCTTTTACTCTCATTGAACTAAGGTAGTTAAACATTTATTTTATTGGTAAATCTTAAACAGGGCCGGCTCCCGGACCCGTGCAGCCTGTGCCCCTGCACGGGGCGGCAAAATCGAAGGGCGGCAAAAATCTCGGGAAGAATTGTTGCATACTCTGTAAAAAAATTAAATAAAACATGTTCGGGTTTTTTAAACTCTGGTTAATTCCAAACAATCTGAGCACAGTTTTAAGGACTGAATAAGCACCTACGCAACTTGTTCTGCGCAGTTCCATGATGGTTCGCGAACAGTTCGAAAAACGAGAACCCGAAAACACCTGCTAGCCTAGATTCACGCGTTTGAAAATAATCAAAATATAATATATATCATAAAGACTTGTGCGGTACTCGAGTATAAATACTCTTCACTTTTACTCTAAGTACATTTTGAGTTACTCGGTATTCAGGCCACGATACTTTGAATAATGTAATTGTACAGAATTGTACCTACTTGTACTTGAACTGTTTAGGAATATGAAAATACCCGGTACATTTTATTGTAATGAGTAAATTTCAAAATACCCGAGAACATCCTTTTATACTCGAATACATATACCCGGGTATTTTCATTGTTTTCGAATACATTTGCAATTACTGAGTAAAATTATTGGACTCTAAGTATATATTTATTTAGCCACAAGTACATTTCCAGACAAGTTGAGTCCTGTTTCCACAGATATCACTTGCCAGTCAAGAAAACTGGTTGTTGGCAATTTGCACCAATCAAAAACGCTCTAACTGGTTTGTGATTTCTGTGAAAACTGTGACTTCAATTTTCTGGCATTTCTTGTGTAGTGTACAGATGCGTAGCATTCGTTCCGTTGTTCGTTGTGATTCGCAAACGAAAATCTTGAACTTTTTTGTGCACTATGACGATGTATCTGAGCACGTAGATTTGAAAATTCTGAGCCCTTATAAATTCTGGACACTGGCTAACGAAACCAAACTGTAAAATTGCTGAACTGATTTATAGTAAACCAAAATGTGTTTTTCAATTTTTGATGTGTGAACATTTATGCCGGCGGTTTGAGGGTAAATTCTGGGAAATGGGACGGAACTGTGAAAGAAGATGTGACGTAATAACCCATGCGCAGAGGTTAGTGCGTAGCTACATCAGCGCTTGCGGCCTAAGGTGGCATTAGACATTCATGTCAATAATCAAGGGTGGTTCAAAAGAGGCGCGCGTAACAACGTTAAGACGTCATTGATATGCAGGTGGCATTGTGTGGAATGTTTTCATAAATGTACTCGGTACTTTGAGTACTTGGATATTGAATACTTGTAATTGTACTCTGTACTCGAGTACATATTGAGCATAGTACTTGTACCAGGTACCCGAGTATATTTTGCCTGTACTCGAAACAGCTCTCATATCATATAAGGACACTGAACAAAATTAAAATCAAAAGTAAGTTTAGCAAATAGGTAGAACCGAGAGTAGTACTGGACCTACAAAAGTAGGAAAGTAATCGGTACCTAAGAGGGGCGGCAAAAATACCTTTTGCACGGGGCGCCGAATTGTCTGGAGCCGGCCCTGATCTTAAATTTATTGCAGTGTCTTTATTAAGGCCACATTGGTCCTTACTACATTTTGGTAATTCTGACATTTACTTTTAATAATAGTATATATAGTGGTATTTTACCTATTGGCCTTTTGGAATGCCTTTGCAGTTTTGAACATATACCCCCCCATTTTATCAAATAGATTTATAATAATTGTTTTTAGATTTGACTCTTATTTTTACCCCTACTGGCCTCAACCAAACTAAAGTAAAATTGTTTTTGAGGATAGGTACAGTTGCGATAAAAAAAAAGTAGTACAAGAAAAATCTCCAATATCTCCTGGTCTATTATACATTCATTTGATTCATAACCAAAAAGACATATTTTTGGCATTTTTCGACAAGTTTTTAACCTAGAAAGCTTCAGATGACATTATTTTGATATTTTTCTACCCGTTTTTAACCTAGGATATGTCATTGCCTGTCAAAATTTTGTATGTTACACCGGGAGCTCAAATTGGGGTTAATAATTTTTGTACTACTTTTTTTTGATCGCAACTGTACATCGGGTAGGTACATTTTTATAGGAATTTTGGAGATCAGGGACTTTCTGGTTTAAGTCCGCGGATTGTATTTTGTAAACCAGTGGCGCCCTATAAAGCTAACTTTCAATATTGAACCTACTTCCACACCACTGAGTAGCCGCGAGGACTTTGTTGCGCTGGCCGCATTTCTTAAGAGTGTCTCACTGTACCTAGGCCTATTGTGGTTTATTGATTTAAATTTTGTATTCGAACAGTTTAAGGGTTAAATTTATGCGCAACAAAAGGTTGAGCGGGTAGTCAGAAATAAGAAAATACCAGTGGCGTACTTTCGATCGACCTACGAATGGAGAACCATACGAAAATATACAAAACCTTATGATTCGAAGGCGATTTTCTCAGGTGCCACGCCCAAAAAAAAAAGCCTTGAAAAACATAAGGTATGGACAATATTGTCACAACCCCTATATGTTTCGTCCTGGGACGTCACAACAGGAGCGTGACCTGGGGGCGTAGGTGGGGTTCAGGTAGAGAGAAACTCGCTTGGTATAGGTAAAATAAGATAATGTATTGAATAATAATAATATTACCTTAGAAATAGTATCATGACGTCTATTCTACGGAGGGACGTACTACTTATAGGCCACTCTGTATTATGTACCCTCTGTACACTTGGCGTGACTGAAGGACTGAAGCTAGGTTTTAGACAGGTCCAGGGGCGTTTCCCATTAAAGGTAGTTTGCACTGGACCTAGTGTGCTGCGTTCAATGCTTCCAGAAGAAGCTAGGTTTGAGACAGGTTCAAAAGGGCGTTTCCCATTGAAGGTAGTTTGCACTGGGAGGAGACTTAGCTAGAGGGGTTTTTCCCATTTGGGGTACTTTGCACTAGCCTTAGTCTGCCGGTAATGGATTTCGGCGCGGTATTTATACTACTCGTCGACACACTTTAGTGAAATTAATGTACACAGTGCGGTATTTACTGAAGTAGTTGACAATATGGACATACCATTAAATACGGACGAATAACTTCAAAAAATCCTCCCGGACGTCTCCGGACGCCTTGGAAAGTAGAACACATCCGGGGAAATCCGGACGGATGACAGCGCCCAACCCAAACCCCTAGTTTACCGGCAGTATACGGTATTATTATTTTAACCACATCAAAACAGAAATTATTACCTTTCCTTTGATTGAACTGAACCATTTACCGACAATGGCGACTCACGATAAAAAATAAAGAGGTCAATAAAATAAATGAGAAACAGAAACGGAGACATTTTATAATTTCTTATTTTTTGCTTTTTTTTTTAAGAGCAGTAGGAGCGCCACGCATGGGGGGGGGCGTCGCCTCCTGGCCTCCCTATTGGCTACGCCACTGTCTTTCAAAAAGGTATGTATTGTACCTACTTATAAAAATGGCAAGCATATTTTATTATCATATTTCCATGAAATTTGATAGACTAAGACATCAGTCACATTTTTAAACACTGTAACATTGTAAATACCTCTTTGATCAACTTATATACTCCAAGCAGTGGCGTACCCAGAAAAAACATTTGGGGGGGGGGGCAACGAATGCCCGCCGGAGGTAAGCCGGGGTGTCACGCCCAATTTTTGCCAAGAAGTCGTTAAAATCGTTAAAGGAACAAGGATTCGTCGCCCTCTTAAACGGCAAATGGGGGGGGCCTCACCCCCGTTCCCTACGGCTCTGGTCTCGAAAAAAAAAACAAGGATTTAAATGTGACCTTATACCAATATTTAATTAAACTTAACTACGAAATTAGAACAACACATTAAATATTTATATTGAATCGACACTTAACTGTAGCTAGTTTGTCTAATACCTCATCGGGAGATACCAATATTTCGGTATGAATGTTGAGAAGGGCAAGGCCATTGAGACGGGCACACGGGCAGCGCTTGAGGTATTACGGAGGTACGTAAGTAATCTTCTTAATGTAGAAAACGATCTTTCACTTGTGCAACCAACTTGTAACGGGTAGTGTACAAAAAATCTTCAATAAAATGTGTTTTCTTGGTGGGGCAAATGCCCCCTTGCCCCCCCCCCCTGGGTACTCCCCTGACTCCAAGAGTTAAGTATTCAATTAAACAAGGTTTTTCATTATTGACAGAAATTTTCATGCGATTGACCTTAAAATCCTTGATTTGAACCAACGTTTTGGTAACCATTGAAAATGTATTGATACCTTACCTCACATATACACAAATATAATAAGGAAAGATCCTTTTTGTCAATAGAAACTTTTTGGCATCTGCCCGGGTATGGCACATGCCCCCGATGGTACGGCAGGTAATTTTTTTTGTTTTGTTGAATTGAAAAAAATAACGTCGTGCCATTGTGCAATGCCGAAACTCGATCCCCGGATCGAATCCGAATAAAAGGTCGGCGCTTAAAGGAAAAAAGGAACTTCTGGAGGTAAACATTGAACACCGCATTTTTTTATTTTACAAAAAGGTTTGATTTATTGATTTTGATCGAACATTTAAGGTGGTGCGGAAATCTTTTGTTAAACGGTAGTCACACCTTGCCAAATAAATTGTCAACGATGTTGATTAATGTCTAAAAATCAGCAATCAGAGCCAATTAAATACAAGATTTGAATATTTCTAGCAGCTCCAACTAAAATCTACTTCAACCCTTTTATATCTAATTTATCAAATTACTTTACGGATTATTAACTATCTTCCTTCCTCAACATTGTTGAAAGGAAGGGCACTATTTTAATCTATGCAAGAGCTTCCAGATCATCTTACACGATCCCGATACCTGTTCGGTAAGAAATCTAATATTCATGAAATTCATAAAACCCACATTACCTGGCCGTAGCCCCCAAATAATGCTGTTTGGTGAATTGATATGGAAGCAGCACTTGTGCTGTAATAACAATTATGGGGTATGTAAATTTGAATGAAAAATATTTCAATGTAATGTGCATTTTAATTTGAATGCTGAGCATCTGTCTACGGTTGTTGGTGTTTTCCTTTCGGAGTAATTTAATTTAGTTTTTGAATATTGCGGTTGATTGATCAACCTGGTACTTCTACATAAGGCATTTGGAGTTGAGAATATGTTGATAAAATTAAGATGTACCTCCCTAAGTAAAGACAGAAGTTAAGGAGAGAGAAGTGATTATGAAAGATGGTGATGATGATCAAGAGAACACACATAGGAAGAAGAGGGAAACAAATAAACAATGAAAGTTAGAAAGAATAAGAATTTATGGATGAAAGCAATTGATTCGATTGGAAGGAACAACACTTGTATAGAGGCTGAGCCAGCTAAAAATGCTGGATATAAAATCAGAAATTTAGTATTATTTGATTTATTTGAAGACAGAGGAGATTGTCAAACCAACCAAAACTTCTGTAAATTATTCTTGCTCGTTGTTCCATTTTAAATCCGCAGAATTGAAAAAAATGAAAAATGGAAAAGAAGTACAAATTAAGGAAAATTATTTATGAATTTGTTACGGACGAAGGATACTCGAAGAGGTTCCATTCAAATCAATAACGTCTTCAGTTAAAACAGAAAAAGATTCTCCATATTTCCTGCACTCTTTTCATAATGTTGCTAAAACTTGATCCAACCAGCAACTCCATTAGAAGAATATTTTTGAAGTAACTCAACCAAAAACAAATGGTATCCATAGGCCCATCGAAAAAACACACAACCACGTGTCAAAGGAGCGCGATAAAACCAAAATCTTTTTTTTTATGGGACATCTGCTGCCCATCATCGTTGAAAAAATGGAAAACAATATTGGCGGCGCTATATGATTAAAGCAACACATTAAAACGATGGCTCGAGGCGATCATAAATCAAAGAGACGCCATCGTAAGAGCGATTCGAATGACGTCAATCTTTAAACAGAAGAACAGGATGTGATTTTTGAAGCTAGTGAATTTCCAGATAATAGAGCTGTTGGAGTTTGGCAAAATAATTTTCACACACTTCCTTCAAAAGCTAAAATCTTAATACTTTATCGCTATACAAATCAGTTTTGTTACCAAAATTAACACACACAATATTTTATCCCTCTTCTATGTTAGGTAGGTACCTGCAAAAATTGTACAACAAAAGAAGAAAAAACAGTTTTTACTGTGAATCTTTACGTTCCGGAAGACGGAATATTCTACCAGTCTTTTTTTTTAAGTTCCGGTTTACCCTCTGGGATAAAATACAGATGGGGGACCTAAAAATCTAGGTGCACTCTATAACGGTTTTTTTTTCTTTTGACTTATGTTTGGCATAATAGCTGGATCGTAAAAATTTTAATATATCGTAAAATTTCTGCGCAAGAATTAAAAAGGTATTTAAAAGGCATAGTCATTCAAAAAAAAAGCTTCATTAGTTACTTTTACGATGTGAATATTAGAATTAAATAGCGAAACGTTCTTTGAAGATTTTTACGAGCTTTTTTGTCATCAAAGCTGCCGTTTCAAATATCAGGTGTGACTATATTTAAATAATAAAGGTTGATCCGTGTTATGGAACATTAAGTTGGTGCATCAAAATCTAAGATCTTAAATTCACCATATACGTTTTCCCATGATGTGATTCAGTGGACCAATTTAAATAATCCCGAAGCGGCAGGTCAGTATCAGCAGCCAAGGAGAGACAAAACCGAAATTTGCATAATTATTCTGTTCGGCTATAAAGTGTGGTCTAGCAGAAGATAATCGGGCGTACCCATCATGGGAAAGGTACAACCTAAGACCGTTTTGTGGAGAGAAACCATTGTCGCGAATCAAATAGTGAGAATACTAGATTTTTGATGTTTTAAGAAGTAGAGGAATTCAATGGAAGTTCTATAAATGTGTTTGCACTAGTGCAGATTCAAATAGGATAAGAGTTGAAAGTAGCAAAATCTACCAAGAGGAAAGTTTCTTGCGGTTCCATGCGTTAAAGTATTACTTTGCATATTTCTATAATAATATAATTGCTCAGTTTTATTTTTTTTGAATCCCTCCTGAAACGTCTACAAGGCGATATTTCTCATGAATTTCTTAGCGTGAAAAGTGTTGATGATATAAAACTCCATAATCCATATCATAGTTGCACAACCAAATGAATTACCAACACGTACTTATATGGAATGTAAAAAAAAAAATTAAAATTGTTCTCCACCCATGCACAAAATATTAGATCCTACTTTGTAACAGGTTGCCGGAATTTTTAGACACAAATACAGCTTTAACATTTTGAACCAACGCAATAACGCTTAAAGTAGATTCAGAACGATAATTGAATTTCACTGAATACATCTGAAACTTTTAACGAGACACTTAAACAAATTAATGTTTTATTGTCGACTTAAAACCTACACACACTTCGAGCTTAAAATTATTACGAATAAGGCTTTATGTCGATCTTAACATGTTTAAAGTTATTATAGGAACGAGCAAAAAGTTTTCTTGGAAAATGGGATTGTTTGAGTATAGTAAACTTTGCTACTAGAACAAAATTCAATAAAATCAAATAGAATCATGTAACATCATATGCAATAATAACTGTTGGAATAGTAATTTATTAACTATCGAAAAGTCAAAAGTTTCTATAGACATTTTGTGGCAGATGTCTGAAACTGGAAACAGGGCGTAGGTAAAAATCTTACCACACGTGCACCCATGCCTTATCTTTGCACAACGCACGTGTCGATACGGGAAGAAGGTGGATCGCTTTCGATTGTTTAAGAAATGGCCATGTGTGTAACCATTTAAGGGACCCAGGAATGTCCGTCTAGAAAGGGGTGGGCTTTTTTCATCAGGAAGTGGGCTTTTACTAAATTTTTTCTGTCGGGTCCAGTTTTGCATAATTTCATTATATAGGACAGATGCAGCACACTGCACTTTGAATGACAATAATGCAATTATGTATTATTTGCATAAAAAATATTTATTTGTGATAAAACCCCAGACACGTGGTATTTTCTTGTAATCATTTCCGATACAACCAACACGAGTCATCATCGTTGCTATACAACAGACAGATGAATAATTGTCTTGGGTCACACCTGTGATTAGTGAACATTACATATGGATTTTTTCTTGAAAGGCCCCCTTCACGCTTTCGCTTCAAGGTATTGGAAGTTTACTTTGCACCTAAGCTATCCTAAGTTCAACATCTGCCTCTTTGGAAATCAATACATACATCTGCGCGTTATTTCGAGACAAGTCTATGTACTTTGATTATTAGTATTGTTGATAAATACTTATTGAATTTTTGCAATACTTTTTTAGTTTAAAGAGGGCTTTATACTTTACATGAAGTTCTTAATTTGATTTGACATAGAAATTTTAGTTTATTCGACTATTTTCTTAACGAAGAAATTGTCTTTCTCACAACTGCTCGAAGTGTGCTTTACTGTGCCGATGATATTTTGAACTGTGCCGTTTCGATAACAAAGTTATAGGAAAAAATATATGAGGGGCTAACTTGACGCCAAATTTTAGAAATCAGATCAAAGAAAAACGGACTCTGGGGCTAGCTTGACGCTCAGCCCCCCCAAAATTTTGGAAATCAGATTAAACAGAATTGAGTTCTTATCCAATCTACAGTGTGCTGGACTGTGCTGTATCAGGCTTTCCTCAAAATTTCCATATTCGGTCATTTTCCGACAAAAACCTACTGGGGGGCTAACTTGACGCTCAGCCCCTCCAAAATTTTGGAAATCAGATTAGATAGAATTGAGTTCTTATCCAATCTACAGTGTGCTGAACTGTGCTGCATCAGGTTTTTCTGAAAATTTCCACATTAGGTCATTTTCCGACAAAATCCTACTGGGGGGGCTAACTTGACGCTCAGCCCCTCCAAAATTTTGGAAATCAGATTAGATAGAATTGAGTTCTTATCCAATCTACAGTGTGCTGAACTGTGCTGCATCAGGTTTTTCTGAAAATTTCCACATTAGGTCATTTTCCGACAAAATCCTACTGGGGGGGCTAACTTGACGCTCAGCCCCCCCAAAATTTTGGAAATCAGATTAAACAGAATTGAGTTCTTATCCAATCTACAGTGTGCTGAATTGTGCTGTATCAGGCTTTTCTCAAAATTTCCATATTCGGTCATTTTCCGACAAAATCCTACTGGGGAGGTAACTTGACGCTCAGCCCCTCCAAAATTTTGGAAATCAGATTAGATAGAATTGAGTTCTTATCCAATCTGAAGTGTACTGAACTCTGCTGTATCGGGTTTCTTAAAATTTACATACTTATTCGCTTATTTTCCGACAAAATCCTACTAGCTAACTTGACGTTCAGCTCTGAGAATTTACTTACATACCATCCATTATGGCGGTTTTACACTAAACCGACTAGTTGAGTTGCTGTTTTGTTACTGTTTTAAAAAACAAAAACTCAACTGTCTTTAACGATAAAACTTTTCACACTGAACAGACAAAAATTAGTTGCTGTCTAGATTTTATTTTCTGTCGTTTTACATCAGAGAAACGGTTGTAGTTTTATTTAGTTCAATTCAGAAAGTAGATGGGTTTTCATTATTTTATAATATTGATTAAGTGTGAACAGTTTTATCGGTAAAAACAACTGAGTTGAGTTTTTTAAAACAGCAACTCAACTAGTCGGTTTAGTGTAAAACCGCCATTAGGATTATATCGGGAAATGGCCAAACATGGAAACTTGGAATAACCTGATCAGGTACAATTCAGCTCTCTTCAGATTTAATAAGAGTCAGAGTCCGTTTTTCTTTGATCTGATTTCTAAAATTTGGCATCAACTTAGCCCCCTCTTAGTTTTTTTGTCGGAAAATGACCGAATATGGCAATTTCGAGAAAAACCTGGTACAGCACAGTTCAGCACACTTTAGAGTGGATGAGAATTCAATTTCGTGTAAACTGATTTTCGACATTTTGAGGGGGCTGAGCGTCAAGTTAGCCCCCCAGTAGGATTTTGTCGGAAAATGACCGAATATGGAAATTTTCGAAAAAACCTGATACAGTAGAGTTCAGTACACTTCAGATTGGATAAGATACAATTTTGTTCAAACTGATTTTCGAAATTTTTGGGGGGGCTGAGCGTCAATAAGTTAGCCCTCCAGTAGGATTTTGTCGGAAAATGACCGAATATGGAAATTTCGAGAAAAACCTGGTACAGCACAGTTCAGCACACTTCAGAGTGGATGAGAATTCAATTTCGTGCAAACTGATTTTCGACATTTTGAGGGGGCTGAGCGTCAAGTTAGCCCCCCAGTAGAATTTTGTCGGAAAATGACCGAATATGGAAATTTTCGAAAAAACCTGATACAGTAGAGTTCAGTACACTTCAGATTGGATAAGAATACAATTTTGTTCAAACTGATTTTCGAAATTTTTGGGGGGGCTGAGCGTCAAGTTAGCCCCTTCAGTAGGATTTTGTCGGAAAATGACCGAATATGGAAATTTTCGGAAAAACCTGATACAGCACAGTTCAGCACACTTCAGATTGGATAAGAATTCAATTTTGTTTAATCTGATTTCCAAAATTTTGGGTGGGGGGGGGGCTGAGCGTCAAGTTAGCCCTCCAGTAGGATTTTGTCGGAAAATGACCGAATATAGAAATTTTCGGAAAAACCTGATACAGAACAGTTCAGCACACTTCAGATTGGATAAGAATTCAATTTTATTTAATCTGATGTCCAAAATTTTGGGGGGGGGGGCTGAGCGTCAAATTAGCCCCCCAGTAGGATAGCACACTTCAAATTGGATAAGAATCCTTTTTGGTATTATCCGATTTCCAAAATTTTGGGGGGGCTGAGCGTCAAGTTAGCCCCTCATTTTTTTTTCCCTAAAACTTTGTTATCGAAACGGCACAGTTCAAAATATCATCGGGACAGTAGAGCACACTTCGAGCACAGTAAGTGGTTGCAATTTTTTTAGAAAATTCGAATGCGGGGGGGGGCTAACTTGACGCAGCTGACCTTTTTTAAAGGATGTTTTGTCCGTGTGAATTTTTTTTTTCTCCTTTACATGCAAAGATCCCAAGGGAATGTACCAGTCTTTGGTGTTCAATTCTTCATGTGTTCAACTCTATACAATTTTTTTTGCATTTCATAAGTTTCACTTTGTATATTATCATTGTAAAAAAACAGTTCGAAACAAAAGAGTACCAATAATTATTACTCGAGTCTGAGTAGTTCAAAGTACCTATGGGGCCTCGATATATCCCGTCGTACAGCTGGGACTTGGACAGGTGAGACCCCGTACAGCCAGCCAGGACCTGCAATTCTGGTGCATTATGAAAGAAAACATCGGTCATGTTCGGGAAGGGCACATCATATAACGGATTTTAACCCCGAGGGACACCTTTTTACCTTTTTATTCGGCTTTTACCGTCTGATCATCTGCTCTTCAGGTTTTTATCAAATAGCAAAGGTCACTGATGCATCCTCAACTGATTTTTTGTTCGGGTTGAAATCAAGTTTTTAGGATGAAGGCCTCAAAAAGCTGAGTCAAATTTTGTTTCATCAATGACAATAATCATCATTTCTGTGAATACATAATACGTTAATATGTTAAGGTCAATATTTTATTGTTTGGGCTATAAACCAAAAGCAGTTTTATGCAATAACGTGCACTTTAGGTAAAACGTAACAATAAAAAAAAAATTATTGAGCGCGTAGGCGGTGAAACATGAAAGAAATAAAACGACAAGTGGAACCGCGTCTTGTATGGATATTTCAAGTAGATGTTGTCCCGCCATAAAAAGATAGTGGCTCTTTATTTGGTATTCATTGTCAACAAGTACTTTTATTATGTCAGAAACACACATGCCTCGTAGTACCCATAGCCCCATAATCTCGGTAATATTGTTTCTCTTTGCGAGAGAGATCTGGGTTAAAATATATTATTATAAAACGCGAACTTGTTTGCAATAAATTGCGTTCAAAGATAACATCCAGGCTATGGTTTCATTAATCTAATAATAAAATAAGAGAAGGGCTTCGAAATCTTTTGAGATGAAAGAGGGTGGATCGTGTGCTACGAATATCCCGAGACGAGACGATCGGCATCCTGTTTGGCACAAGCACACACATGTCGGGACGCGTGGCCGGTAAAAGCCACCCCATCATATACGCCAACGCAGGTGTGCCTGCTCCTGGAATTGTCGATGACGACTGGGATTTTTAACAGGGATGGAGTTAATGGTTTTTGTTAAGGAATATATAGAATGAGGATGAAGAATAGTTGATCACCATAAGTCAGAGAAGAGTTTGAACTCTCTGGGTCAACATCCAAAGAATAAAATGTTTCAGGTCAGGAGCTGCAGCTTTTTTTTAAAATCAAGTCTAGTTCTTCACTGATTATTATATATTATAGACGATCCAAATCCTATGTCACTGGTTTGATTGAACTCTTTCTCATCGAGAAGAAAAGACTTTTAGAATCTTTGTATCATAAGTCATTTAGTTGAGGAGACTTTTAAGATATTCGAATAACAAACATATGATTCATTATTTTATACTCTGTTTTGTTTCGAGACCTTCAATAATTGATCTGCTTTTATATAATTGGTTCTGGAAACTCATTGAAATCATTCAAATTGTCCGTTGAAAAGTTGGAATTCTTTCCTCATTGATGAAAAATTTTGGAAAGTCAAAAATCATCAGTCGTTATTTGATAAAGGTTTCTCATCAATGGAAAAAAAAATATTCTTTTTTCTGTGTTACTGTTTTCTTATTTTCTTCTCTTTCAGTAGGTTTTTCTTCTATAACTTTCTGGTCATGTTTTTTTTTTGCTGGTTCTTTCTTCATTTCTTTCTGTTTCGACTTTTTTTTCTTTTTTTTTGCTTTTGTTACGTTATTATTTTCTGTTACAGGTTCACTTTTCACTCCTCTCTTTGACATTAGTTTCCTAATCCATTTTTTTCTTATTCTTGCCAGTTTCAGGATGGTTTTTCTATTTCTCTTTCTTTGTTAGTAATCTCTATTTCCGGAAATTTCTTAAATTCCTACTTTTCTAGGATCCAAATTATCAGTTGTAAATAATTTTTATTTTACATTGGTCAGAGTGATACTTTCTAAACTTTTTGATCATTGACGTACTTCCTCAACATCAGATTTTTGTTGTTGTTTGTTCCACGTCGTTATTTGAGGTTTTGTCTTCTTTCTTCTCATCAGATGAGATTTATCTTTTCTTTTCCAATGTTACTGTTTTCTCATTATTGTTTGTTCTTTTTTCCTTCATAGTGTTATATTTTAATTTTTCTCTGTTTTCTTTTCTTTATTCTCTTCTGTAGCTCAATTCAATTCAATTCAAAACAAGCTTTATTGTCAAAGAACAAAAAATCTTGCAGGAAGGCTTCAGTCCTATATAGAAACATTTAAGAACTTATCAACTGTATAAATGGCATGTTAAAGTAGAGTGCTCTTCAAATGGCTTTGAAACCGTGAAATATCTGAGATGTTTCTGATAGTTGCAGGAAGGTAATTATAGAATTTCACGCTGTTTTAAATTATTGAGTTCTTTACAAGAGTAGGGTGCGGAATCGGGAGCGGTATATTGTGCGTCTGTCTTGTGGAAAAGGCAGTTTGGTGTACAGGAAACGAAGATCTGTGTTTATGTAAGACACTTACCGATAAAAGAAATGGCAATATTAAGATGTTGAATGTTTTAAATAAGGGTTTGCAGTGTTCCACCGAGGAAGCACCAGCGATAAAGCACACTGCTCGCTTCTGAAGTTTAAACACTGATTGGTAGTCCATAAGAAAGGTGGGATTGTATCAATACAAAATACACTGATTTTGCTATGGTTGCATACAAATTTGTGGCTACAGCTCGGACACAATAGCAACCAGAAGCAAGTTTCCCGTCAAGTGCAGTGACATACGATTGGAATTTGAGATCAACGTCAAGTTGAAGTCCAAGATATTTAGTATTTAGAGAGGATTTGATAGAGAATTTGTCACAATCAATATCATCAACATTACATCGGAACCCAAACACCCGAGTCTTACCAAAGTTGAAAAGCAGTCCATTGTCCATTTGCATCACACCAACACTTAATGGCCCTGATGTCCCCAGAAATCACCTGAACCAGCTCATCAGAACTTCTCCCGTGCCACACAACCGCTGAATCATCCGCGAACGCAGTGAAGACTACAGATATATCAAGGTAGAGAAGATCATTGATATAGATGAGGAATAATATTGGTTCCAGGACTGATCCCTGTGGAATCCCATGGACGATTGGCTGATCAGAAGAACATTTTCCATCTAGGGTGACACGCTGACTGCGATGTAAAAGATATGTTTCGAACCACCTCGAGATCACACCCCTAGAACCGTAGACCTCTAATTTCCTTGGAAGAGTTCTGTTACTCACACAGTCAAAGGCCTTTGAGAAGTCACACCCCCGCTAAGCTAACCTTCTTACTTGAACGATGAAATTCCAAATGAGCTGACATTTCCAGGGATAGTAGTCCGTCATTGGGATAAAAATCGCTGAAAATTTCAGCTTTCTATCTCTAATAGAAAAAAAAAGTTATGACCTTTCAGAGTTTTCCAAAATCTTAATCATAAGGTAGCTACAGTCTTCTGTCTGTTTTCTCAATAATTTCTGGTAATTCAGGATGTGGTTTCCTATTTCCTTATCAATTTCCTCAAAATCTTCAACCATCAGAATGCTGAGGCATCCTTTTGCACCTTATAATCTTTGGCTTCCAAAATCTGAATCATTAATTTGTATTCAAACAATTACAACTTCTAGAAAATCCTGATGTTTTCACTACATATTACTATCTAATCGCATATCTACGATATAATAGGTCTGTTTCTAACCGTTAGTTTTCTGACTGTTTTCAACCACTGAAATTCGCTCCGACTGGTTCGTGATTTGTGCAGAAACAGACCTATATTAATATTCTATTTCCGATATTTTGCAGTTCTGATATTTGGTAATTGCCATATTTTGACTTTCAATCCCGTGTTAAGAGAGGGATAAAACAGAACAAATAACGGCGAAAATGCTGGAGCAAAACCAAACGGTTAAGAAAAAGGAAAAAGAAAAAAAGAAACAGGCAAAAAGCGTTTAATGAAGGAAGAAAAATAACAGAACAGAAAGAAATAAGAAAACAGGGGATAGAAACCAAATATAAAAAAAAAAAAAAGAAAAATACATATAGAGCAAAGACTAACCGAGGACAAAGTGGTCAAAGAACTGAAGGAAACTTCCATTACCAGAATATTAAGAAAACTTGGGAAAGAAAAGCGTGCGGGAAAATACGACCACAAAAAAAAAGGGAACAAAAGCCAAACTTGGAAAAAATGGTACGAAGGAAAATTTTTGGGATGCAGCACAAAACTAACTAAAAAAAGACAAAAATTAATAAATTTTATCCAAGTCCGTCACTGTATAAATCAAAAGCAAAATTCCCTGCATACATAGTAGGTATATCGTGGCAGGTGGCGAGAACCGTTACACGCATCATCCCTAGATGGATATTTTCGAGCCTAAACCTTCTTTTGCGCTAATTTTACACACATGTGCTCTCGTTTAGGGGGATGCTGCCTGAAATCGTATATAGGTATAGGTGCAGCCACCCTTATTTACGCACAGACACAATGTAGGTATTATATTTAGGCAGTCTATTTTAGATATTATCGATTGGCCAAAAATTACTCCGAGGAAAGAAGGAAGCTATAAAACTCTCTTTAGGATTTAAATTCAATAGAATGGAAGTCAAAATTTGATATAGAGGATTATCTTCAGCCATCAACGGTCACAACATACATAAAAGTCTTGGAGCTCCCAAAAAAAGAGAAGAAAAGAAGTCGATGAAATTTTATCTTTTTACAAAAATCTAGAGCTGATTGTGAATATGTGGAACAAAAAAATTTTTTTTCTGTGTAAAATGGAACAATAAAAATGGGATTTTGAGCTGTAAGGATTAAATTTTATAAAAATTCTTTTGCCTCAACAGTCAATTTATCATTATGTTTCCTGGTAAAACACATTTGACATTGATTAGTAGCGTTAAATGTATATTTTCGCACCTAAAACTGTCAAACAGGTACCTAGTAAGGTGCATTCTTTTCAAACGCACATATTTCATTCATTGAACGGTTGACGTCAAAAGATTGACCAAATACTGACCATTTCTTCGAAACTTTCACATATAGGAAAGTGACAATGGTGAATTTCTTGACCATTATGAGGATAAAATTCCAATCAGCAACAGCGAAAATTGTTGAATTTTGGATCAAAAATCTAATTATTATATCTTCCAGGGTGGTCCATTATGTCATATCAAGAGCGGCATTGACAAAAAGAAAATATTTAGCAAAAAAAAATTGTGCCAGGTAGTAAAATGTAGAAAATCCTCGAGGATAAAGGGAGGATAAAAAGCCAAAATTAAATCAACAATAGAGAAATTATTTCGCTCGCGAACGAAAATAATAACTTCATTAAACTCCCTTTTTACTTCGCTTAGTTTTGGGTTCAAAGACTTATGTGTATAGAGGCCCTTTTCATACGCCTTTTGAAAAACAGTGACGTGGGATTTTTTTGAAAAATTTTCGAGGCAAACATAGGAAAAGATAATGATTTTTACTAAAAATTTATCTGACAAAGTCAGAGATATTCCAGAAGGAAGATTGATTGAATATCTCTTTCTAATCTACAATATTTTTAAAATCTTCTCTAATTGGCCGGGAGCGGGTAATCCTGATTTATAAGAATTGCCAACAAAGAGGAAACGAGCAAAAACCAAGTTGGAAGATGTAGAATGGAAAGTCACTCATCTAAAATGGAGATTCAAAGAACTCCTTACAAGACGACAGGATGAAGCTTACAACTTCAATAAACCCATAATTGGGGAGTTTTTCTAAGACGATAAGAAATGTTTATAAAATGGTGCCAACTTCAATCATAAAATATGAAATTGCTCGTTGAGTTTGTATAAAGCTTCAAATTAACTTCTATCAAAACATCTAAAAGTAATATGAGTTGGAATATGAGCAATCAGTTCAGATTAAAGGAAACTGAAGTTAATCCTAAAGAAGATCGAATTCTTTCTCCGCCAATGATGCTATCAAAATCTCAGCTGCTGCAATATTAGACCAGAAAAGTCTGCGGGCGAAAAGCTATATAAGTAAAAAGAAATACCTGTCCAGGCTCGCACAAAGACTCTCTGCACAAAGAGGCATTCAACAATGACTGAAGAATGGAATCCTACCTGTCGTACTGATTTGGCAAGTCGAAAATGCCAGCGAAAGATTTTGTTTTTGTGCCCAAAATTCAATATTTAGATTGAAAACAACTTTTTCAAATCTTGATTTATATTTTTTGAGGGTAAAAAAATGTAATAAATTAGATTCAAGTCAAACGTTACGTTCCGTCCATTAAACGCCGGGCACGTGACCGGACGCAAAGGCCAATAGCGCCAATATTGGAACTGCCGTCGAAAAATAATAGAGCTACGATTCAGATATGCTCAAGAGCATTATTTCAAAAGAGGATATTTGCCTAGGGTGGATCGGCTTCCGTTTCGCGTAACTTTATATCACGTGTCTTTGATTTCCTGTCTCGAGGGGTCATCTAATATCCCTTTTGTTTGGAATTTTTTGAATAAATGTTGGCGAAAGCCCACCAAGAATAATGGCACATCTCATCATCTATGACAAAAAAAACATAATGAAAAATAAGCGCAAAACAATAATTTCTTTAAGTTTGCTTATTGAATTTTAAATTTTTTGTTTATTCCAGGCAGAATTTCCCGAATTGAAGAGATTTTGTATAATTTTCCAGCACTGATTGATGGTTTGAGAATTCGCGAATCAAATTTTTAAGCGCAATAGTCCAGCAAATATCTAGACAATTCTAGAGACGACGACGCGCTGTAAAACAGAGTCGGCGGCCGAGGAGAAGCCAGACGTGAATGTGTCAGCAAAGTTTAGCCATAGTGAGTTCAAGTGTTAGTTTTTTATTTATTTAGATTGTGAATAAACAAAATATTGTTAGGTGAAAAAATAATCACAATCCTAATATACAAACCACTTATCGCATAATATATTTCAAACCTGTTAGGCCAGTTGAAACAATAAGCCCATAGTCAATAAATACAGTTATGGTAATTAGTCAATGAAAAAAAAATCTGTAACAGTGGACTTCACCCACAATTCGAAAGCAAATTTGGGTCCCTAATGAACCGTTTTGTTTCACGTTATCAACCGTTGGAATCTCATTTATGAAAGTGAAACATAAAAGTTATGATATATCGACCGAATTTGGCAATGACGACCAATAATTTCTGTTGGCGCGAGTCCTATCGAATTAGAAAGGAAAATTTTCCTCAGTTGAAAAGTAAACTATTATTATTTCATTGTAATGTCATAATCATTGGGCTTATTTTTAATATCAATACAGTATTGTATTAAGGCAACTTCACAAAATAAATCCTGTCCTGGTATATAAAGTTGGGGGCGTGCAACAAAAGATTATTATCGATCGTTCCAGTTTGTGCTTCGCTACTATTAACTAATTAAATATATACCTTTCACTCAAAATTGGGCAATTAGAATTATTATTAGCACCGGCCACTGACAATTTTCAAGTCAGCCTTCAAGATCAAAGAATTGGAACAATAAAAAAAAATCATGTACCAATTATACGCAATATTTTTAATGGATTAAATTATTTCAGCTCTATAATGTTGGGGGTGGAAATGGAACACGCAAAAAACAGGCAGTGGTCGCATACGTAATTGTCCAATACCGAGAGTTAATGCATAATTTATCATTATTCATTATGGTTTCCTGTAATTGTTTTTAGTCAACATTGGTGAGCTGTTTCAGTGCTCTATTATTACATGTCGTGGCTTGTAAGTGCGTAATTATAGTGGTACTGGAATTGAGTAATTAGCCTTCTGATGTGGCGACATTTTCATGCCAGTAACTTCAGTTGAGATTAATTTTTTTATTCAGGGTATATGGTAAAGTATTTTTATTCTGACTTGAAACACTTAATTTCATAGAAAATTTATTGTAAGTATCCCTTTACAAAATAAAAGCAGCGAGGAAATATCGCTACAGTAGCCCAAAATAATAATTTAGGTCAACACGCGCCTATATAGGTTCAATTATTGGGGTGAGCTACTTACGTCTTCCTGGGATCGATGTAGATAAACTTACTGAGCCTTAGACTACGCGATTTCTATAGCCAGTGTCATCCCAATTTATTCATTATTTGCTGTTTGATATTGATTATTATCACCGATTATTATTTCGTAGGTTCTCCATTCGTAGGTCGACGAGTGTACGCCACTGGGTATTTTCCTATTTCTGACTACCCCCTCAACCTTTCCATGTTAGTATGAATTCAATCCTATGTACAGTTTTTAAATATTCATACAGTTTCCTATGTATGGTTTTTGAATAATCATACAGTTTTGTATATTTTCGTATGGTTCTACATTCGAAGATCCATCGAGTGTACGCCACTGGTATTTTCCTGCTTCTGACTACCCCCTCAACCTTTCCATGTTAGTATGAATTCAATCCTTATACAGTATTTGAATAATCATACAGTTTCATAAATACAGTTTTTGAATAGGTACTTATTCATACAGTTAGCGCGTCAGACAGTGACAGATTTAGGTGCCCCATTTTCGCAGAAAAGCCTCGAAGAGAGTTGAAAAGTACATCAATTTTGAGTAGGATGAAGGTATTTTTACGAGTGACTCCTGAGGAAAACATATGGAAAATTCGATTTTACTTATGTTACCCTAAAATGTAATTTTCCATTTGCGACACTCAAGCCAATATGTTTTTTTGCTACCAACGTTGTAGATTTTCATCCTTCCGATGGGCTTGTGTGGAAAAATCGTCCCAAAATCTCGATTTTTCTTTACAAGATTGCGCCCTTATTTCAAAGCTTCAGCCACCTGCAACACCCCCTTCTTTGTTTTCACGAAGCCAGGTTAAATTAATTAATCCTTTGATGAACACGGCTTGCGAGAAAATATGGGCACCAGGACGTCTTCGGTTTCTGTTACGGAAGATCGAATTTTCCATACGTTATCCCCAGAAGCCACTCGTAAAAATACCTTCAACTCAAAATCGATGTACTTTTCAACCCTCTTCGAGGCTTGTATGCGAAAATGGGGCACCTAAATATGTCACTATCTGACGGTCTAAGTTTTGAATATTTTCGTATGGTTCTCCATTCGTAGGTCGATCAAGTGTACGCCACTGGTATTTTCTTGTTTCCAACTATCCCCTCAACCTTTCAGATTTTTCCGATATTTTCCCCGATAAGCAAATATTGTAGATTGTAGATTTCGGGGGAATCGTTTCGGCTTTTCAGCCGCTCAGCACTACTACCTTTGCAGATATTTTGTGCGTGACTCTACATCTTAATTTTTCTCAAGGAAGCGTAGACTTCTGCCGAAGGAAGCTATTTTCCTGGGTGTCAGTTGGCCCACTTCTTCTGGTGACAGTGTTGCCCCCTCGAGGAATTTGAGCCTCTTGCAGAATTGGGCTGGACATTCGCAGAGCAGGTGCTCTGCGGTCTCTATTGCGTCTGAGCAGAATCTACAAAGATCGTCTTCCGCTCTGCCCATTAACCTTAAATGGTATTTTACTGGGTAGTGTCCTGTGAGCAGTCCTACCACCAATCTGATGTCTGGTCTGCTCATGTTTAGGAGCTGTTCAGCTCTTTTTGCTGACAGGGTAATAAACCTTATTGACTGTCTGAGTCCCTGAGTGTGCCTCCAATATGATGACAGTTGGTCTTTCTCCCATTTATTGAGTTCTTCCATGATGTGGCTTTTCATTAAGCCACAGTAGGGCTCTGGTCCATGGTATGGTGTTGAGGCCCCTTCCTTTGCTAAGCCATCTGCTTCTTCGTTTCCTTCTATGCCTCGATGACCAGGCAGCCACATCAGCGTTACCTGGTTATGTGTCGGTTTTTAGGGTCTGTTTACACTCCCAGACTAGTTTTGACGTGCATTTGAAAGCCCTTAAGGCTTTTAAAGCAGCTTGGCTGTCCGATAGTATGAAGATGTGTTTTCTTTTGAGGCTTTGGTTAAGACACTCTTGTGCACATATATCTATGGCAAGCAGTTCGGCTTGGAATATTGTAAGATGTTTACCCAATACCTTGGAGAACTTGAAGTTAGAGCTGGAAATGCCCAGTCTCTTTCCATTAGTTTGGATCCATCTGTGTACCACAGAGATGCATTGTCTGCTTGTGGCAATTCTCTATTCTCCCATGATTGGCGGTCGTTTATTACCACTGCGAAGGGGATCTCTAAGTCCAATCTGACCATCATGGGGTCACTTGGTTTGCTGGCATTCTCCAGTTTTATTAGATCAAGCATTCTCAGATCGCCAGGCTTGAACTTGTCTATTTGGAATAGCCTGTGAGCGCTGATTATTGCCTCCTTTTTCACACATAGGTGAAGTAGGGGCATGTTGAGTAGCGTCTCTAGGGCTGCGGTGGGGCAAGTTGACATTGCTCCCGTTATTCCTAGACATATCAGCCTTTGCACCTTTCTTAGCTTGATCTGAGCGGTGACTTGTTGGGTTTTGAGCCACCACACCAATGAGGCGTATGTGACTATGGGCTTTATTATAGTTTGGTAGATCCAGAATACCATATCTTTGGCTTTAGCCCCCATGTTTTGCCAACAAGTTTTCGGCATGACCAAATGGCCGATGTAGCTCGAGAGCATGTTTTCTCTAACTGTTTCTTCCAAGTGAGGGTTCGGTCCAGGGTGATCCCTAAGTACTTCACTTCGTTGGAAAATGTTAGTTGTGTACCGTTAAGGGTCGGGGCTTTCAAATTTAGCTTCCTTCTTCTTGTGAACGGGACAAGGATTGTTTTGTTTGCGTTTAGGGATAGTCCTTCGCCTTCGCTCCAATTTTTAACGATGTTTAGGGCACTTTGCATTCGGCTTGTCACTACGCCTTCATGTTTGCCTTTGATTACAATGGGTCATCTGCGTAACCTATGACCTGGTATCCAGCACTACTTAGTCTGGTAAGAATTTTGCCTACCACCAGTGTCCATAGTAGTGGAGAAAGAACACCCCCTTGAGGACACCCTCTGACCGTGGTAGCGGTAGCTGATGCTCCGTTTATTTCAGCCGTCTATTACAAAAGCAAACAATCAATGGAGAGCTTCACTTTCACCCCCACCCTCCGTCTGTTGAAGGAATGTGAATCTTGAATTTTTAGCTGTTGAGCCCAAGCTTCATTGAATTTCTCTTCTCAGCTTAGTTTTTTTTCTCATTTAATCCAATTTTAGTACTTTTCTTGTATTGAGAGTAAAGCTGAGCTTTATCTATTTCCCTCCAGTAAATGGTATATAAGCTACTGCTGAAAAAAGCTTTATATAGTAGATTTCCTTTTTGGTATTTTGATTCCTTAGATAATAAGTTTTTCTTCAATTCTCACAAGCCAGAAAAGGTTTTTGTTTTCTTTCGTTACAACCCCATTGTATGTAAGAATTTACCTCTCTAGAAACTTTCTGGATAGTTCATATTATATTCCACTTTCATATAATATCAACTTCATTGAACTTAATATTCATAGCTTTGTGGGAAACTTTCTGAATAAATTGAACCCAAATAGTCTATTTTTCGTCTGAAATTTGCTCTGCAAGGCTCATCTCTGTAAAAAAACAACTTGTTGAAGAGTTCAACAGAAGTTAAATCGATTTCATCTCAGCCCACTCAATGATTATAAACTCTCCCCGACTGTCAAATTAGCAATAAGGCCGTTGAGCGCGACTAACAAGAGACAATTAAAACCGAAAATTATTTACGATCGCCAGGTTACTGTTACTTCAAGGACAATTAAAACGAGATGTACAATTAACCGCCTCTCTCGGCCACAGGATCATTACAGTTTATTACAGTGTTTCAATTATTCCCGATCGCATGATTCCGATAAATCAAACGTAATAAATATGTAACCATAAATACACCTCGGGCTTAACGATTCTCTCTCGCGCATATCCACTACCTGGTAATTAAATCTATATAGTGAAAGATTGGACTTTGAATAAATTGTTGCTATATAGGGTGTTTTTTAAATAAATTATGCAACAAGTACCCCCAGAGATACCTATCGCAATAAACAAATAAAATAAAATGCACCTTGCCATACTGAAATAGGTAACCAGTTAAAGGTTAATATAATACCCATTTATGTAATTACAAGTATTATTTATAATAAACTGGCAACATTTACATTGGCTTGAAAAAAACCTGCATAAAACTAATTAATTTATGGACTTGCTTCAAAGTTCACGATTGATTATTTGTATCGATTGGATCGATTTTATTTTAATTTGTAAGTATCTCACGAGAAATGTTGTTCATTGATATTTGAATAAATAGGAAAGATTTTTTATTCATGTCAAAAAAGTTGATTGATTACGTTTTATTTGTGAGTTAAGGGCAACCTGATTCAGTGAGAATTTCCTAATGCCAAAATTGTACTAAAAATTTCTAGCTATTGTTACAAAACGTACTCATTTAAGTGAACAATAGGTTGATATTAAGATATTGACAGTTTAACATATAAATCAACTTTGAAATTTCGTATACCTAAAAGTCCATTAACCCCTAGGCGACTTTTAAACCAAATCATGCATATCAGTTTGTACAAAACCTGCCTTAAATAGGATACCTACAACTTTTCCATATAGTGCCATAAACATTTCAAACTGCATAACCTACCTACTGCACTTCGGGCGGTAGCCTTTTATTCCCCTGCAATTTAATAATTCATGATTTTTTTTTTCCTATTGAAACGTCGTAGGGAGGTTAGTTGTCTCAGCATGCTCTACGTGCAAAAAAATTGACCCTCTTTAAATTATCTACAATTCTAATCGGCTTTGGATTCATTATTTAAATTAAAACCCGCATAATTTTCAATGTGCTTCTATTACTTCTGGGTAGTTTAACTAAGGGATTTAGTTTCGTACTGTGAAATTAATAAATCTAAATATTTTTGCTGTAGAATTGCATGGGTTCTTGAAAAAGTCCCATAGGAAAAGCTTTTTCTTTGTTTGATGTTTTGGGTTTATTTGAGAGGACGGTGAAGTATAGTTGGTGAAAAACAGTCTTCACTAATAGCAAAGCAACATTCGATTTAACGACGTCATTTTCCAGAGGTTTTTAGAACGACATGAAAATGAACAATATCCAGGGCCGGCTCCAGGACCCGTGCAGCCTGTGCCCCTGCACGGGGCGGCAAAATCGAAGGGCGGCAAAAATCTCGGGGAGAATTGTTGCATACTCTGTAAAAAAATTAAATAAAACATGTTCGGGTTTTTTAAACTCTGGTTAATTCCAAACAATCTGAGCACAGTTTTAAGGACTGAATAAGCACCTACGCAACTTGTTCTGCGCAGTTCCATGATGGTTCGCGAACAGTTCGAAAAACGAGAACCCAAAAACACCTGCTAGCCTAGTTTCACGGGTTTGAAAATAATCAAAATATAATATATATCATAAAGACTTGTGCGGTACTCGAGTATAAATACTCTTCACTTTTACTCTAAGTACATTTTGAGTTACTCGGTATTCAGGCCACGATACTTTGAATAAGTAATGTAATTGTACCTACTTGTACTTGAACTGTTTAGGAATATTAAAATACCCGGTACATTTTATTGTAATGAGTAAATTTCAAAATACCCGAGAACATCCTTTTATACTCGAATACATATACCCGGGTATTTTCATTGTTTTCGAATACATTTGCAGTTACTGAGTAAAATTATTGGACTCTAAGTATATATTTATTTAGCCACAAGTACATTTCCAGACAAGTTGAGTCCTGTTTCCAGAAATCACTTGCCAGTCAAGAAAACTGGTTGTTGGCAATTTGCACCAATCAAAAACGCTCTAACTGGTTTGTGATTTCTGTGAAAACTGTGACTTCAATTTTCTGGCATTTCTTGTGTAGTGTACAGATGCGTAGCATTCGTTCCGTTGTTCGTTGTGATTCGCAAACGAAAATCTTGAACTTTTTTGTGCACTATGACGATGTGTCTGAGCACGTAGATTTGAAAATTCTGAGCCCTTATAAATTCTGGACACTGGCTAACGAAACCAAACTGTAAAATTGCTGAACTGATTTATAGTAAACCAAAATGTGTTTTTCAATTTTTGATGTGTGAACATTTATGCCGGCGGTTTGAGGGTAAATTCTGGGAAATGGGACGGAACTGTGAAAGAAGATGTGACGTAATAACCCATGCGCAGAGATTAGTGCGTAGCTACATCTGCGCTTGCGGCCTAATGTGGCATTAGACATTCATGTCAATAATCAAGGGTGGTTCAAAAGAGGAGGCGCGTAACAACTTTAAGACGTCATTGATATGCAGGTGGCATTGTGTGGAATGTTTTCATAAATGTACTCGGTACTTTGAGTACTTGGATATTGAATACTTGTAATTGTACTCTGTACTCGAGTACATATTGAGCATAGTACTTGTACCAGGTACCCGAGTATATTTTGCCTGTACTCGAAACAGCTCTGATATCATATAAGGACACTGAACAAAATTAAAATCAAAAGTAAGTTTAGCAAATAGGTGGTACCGAGAGTAGTACTGGAACTACAAAAGTAGGAAAGTAATCGGTACCTAAGAGGGGCGGCAAAAATACCTTTTGCACGGGGCGCCGAAATCTCTGGAGCCGGCCCTGGCAATATCTTCTCATGTTGTTAATTGCAAATGCAAGTGTTTCTCAGGGGCGGATACACGCCTTTTGAAAGTTTAAGTTAAAGTAAGCCAGATTGGGTTACTTTAGGTTAGTTTTGGTAGCGCATTGTACAAGATACAATTTTTCGAAGGAATGGCCCATAAAAATATGGGAATGGGGGAACTATTTAAGTGAATAAGGTGATTTCAAATAGGTAGGTACAGGGTGTTTTTTATACATAGCTATTGGAAGGTTTCCCAAATGGTTCTCACACGATTTGAAGGCACTCATTATATATTGACACCCCACCTACAGCTACAGAAACAAAATTTAAATGTCAGAAATGTGAAATTTTGCATGCTTCCAGCTTTTTTCAAATGGGATGCCCTATATTTCAGTCTAAAACCGAATTTTCGCGACGAATGTAGTTCATCCAAGGACGAACCATAGTTCGTCTGTGACGTCATGAGTTTGAACGCTGGCTAGAAGCTGCGTCCATGCTTCCGTCGAACTACGTTCAATATGACGTCATGAGTTTCTCGCGAAAGCGTTTGTGTTCATCAAATCATGGAAGTAGTTCGTCGCGAACATTCGGTTTATATTCTTGAAGGACACAATGCTCCGATTCCAAAAATATATAGTTTGTCTATATTTAATTGAACAGTCTCTCATATACTGGGCTCCAAAAATTGTAAAAATATTATCCTACCACTGATTTTGTGAACCATTCTACCTATACTGGTGGAAGCTGCAGGTAAAATTTGAGGTACTTGGTTCCTCTGATAGTATTTTTAAAATTTTTAGAACCAAATATGTTGGATACGGCTCAACCAAATATAGACAAACTATATAGTTCTGGAATCGGGAAATTGTGCTCTTCAAGAATATAGAACCAAATATAGGGCATCCCATTTGAAAAAAGCTGAAAGCATGCAACATTTCACATTTCTGAATTTTTGTTTCTGACCGTGGATTCTAAAAATTTAGCTCATACTGTATCAACTTTTGTATTTATACCTTTTATCTACTTGTAAAGGTAAAGGCTGTAGGTAAGGTGTCAATATATAAAAAAAAACACCCTGTACTTGAACAATAACTTATTATATAAAGTCAGAATTTGTAAGATTAGTCAATTTGCCTTTCAACAAGAATTAGTAATGTTACTTTACCAAACTAGTAACATAATGTGACAAGTTATTCAAGTACAAATGAGTGGATTGTTGCGGAATTTATGGGTGGATCTCTGCGGGACGAGCGCAGCGAGTTCCGCAGTCATCTATTCATTAATACGTTGTTCAAGTACGATACTAACCTGACTCTTTCAAATGCGAGCTCAAATGTCAGTTATTCTCATTAGTTCAAAAATAACAAGTTTTAGGTGGTCTTATTTGAATATTTCATCAGTAGTTCATCAGTATATTAGTGAGAAGATGACTGCGGAACTCGCTGCGCTCGTCCCACAGAGGTCCACCCATAAGTTATTATATAAAGTCAAAATTTGTAAGATTATGATTATTCACTTTTTGTCAATTTGCCTTTGAACAGAAATTAGTAATATTACTTTATTAAACTAGTAACATAATGTGACAAGTTATTCAAGTACAAATGAGTGAATTGTTGCGAAACTTATGGGTGGACCTCTGCGGGCAGCAATCTATTCATCAATATGTTGTTTAATTACAATTCTAAACTGACTTACTCAAATGTGCGTTATTCTCATTAGTTTAAAAATTACACGTTTCAGGTGAATGTCTTACTTGAACAGTTCAACAGTATATTGGTGATTAGATGGCTGCGGAACTCGCTGCGCTCATCCCGCAGAGGTCCACCCATAAGTTCCGCAACAATCCACTTATTTGTACTTGAACAATAACGTATTACCTATATAAAGTCAGAATTTGTAAGATTATCCTTTTTTCGTCAATTTGCCTTTTAAGAACAGGAATTAGTAATGTTACTTTATCAAACTAGTAATAAACTAGTCAAAATGAAATAAGGACCACTTTTATAATTACTTTTTATTCTTCTGAATTCTGATTTTTTTTCTAATGGAAATTACAGCATAATGACAAAACATTAACGTTTAAAGAAAGGTAAAAAAAATCTAATTTTTAAACAAACTTATTAAATGATTACTAAAAAACTTTAAAAAAAATAATTTCTAGATTTACCAAAATTTATTTATTTCTTCTAAAAATGAGTACTTAATAATGGGAATAGCCTCCTCGAACTCGTGCGACTTCTGCACACCGACGGGGCATAGATTCAATCAAATTGTTGATTGTATCCCTTCTGATGTTACGCCACTCTTCCTGGAGCATGGCTTCAAGCTCCTCCAAATTTTGGGGGGGCTGGCGATTCCTAATCCTTCTTTTGAGATTATCCCAGAGATGTTCGATAGGGTTAAGGTCTGGAGAGTTTGCTGGCCACTCCAAAACCTCAATATTTTGCTCCTGGAGGATGTCGGTAACTATCCTGGCAGTGTGGGGTCTCGCATTGTCATGCTGCAAAATAAATTCAGGGCCTTACTCGTCGGCAAATGGCAATATATAGGGTTGTATAATGTCCTCTAAATACTGACGAGCATTTAGATTGCCCCTATGAAACACATGTAAATTGGTGCGCCCCGTTAAAGAAATACCACCCCGGACCATGATAGAGCCACCTCCAAAATGAACGGTTTCCCTCAGATTTCGATTCTGATATCGCTCACATCTACGCCTCCAAGCTCGTAAATGGGCATCATTGTGGCTTAGTCTAAATCTGGACTCATCTGTAAACAAAACGTGTCCCCACTGATCCATATTCCAATTTGAATGATTGCAGCAAAAATTTAATCGTGCTCTGGTGTGCTCGGGTCAGTTGTGGTCTCACAGCTGTAACTCTGGACCGCATACCACTTGCCTGAAGTCTGTTCCTCACAGTTTGTGTGGATATTCACCTTCCTGTGGCAATAAAATGGAGACCAACAATGTTCTGCGCTGCCCTTGCTGTATCTTACATAGCCCATCTCACCAAATTACGGTCTTCACGTGCTGCTTGTTGCCCTTTCTCTTGGAGGATAAGGTCTTCTTGTGACTATACCAAACTCTCCATGTCTGCTTATAAGCCTCGATATTACTGAATGACTGGTTTGAAGTCTTCGAGCAATACTTCTAATGGAAAAACCTTCTTGATGTAAGGTAACTGCTCGGATTACTTCCGTTTGATTTAAATGTCTTCTTTGACGAATAGGTCTTCCAAATGCATCGACATTCATGATTCATGAATTTAGGGAGTCAAAATTAGACATAAACTCACCTACTATTGTCCGCAATGGTTATGAACATTTCTCAAAGAATAGGTATCTTTTTATGAAAAAAAAAGGGATTCATCTGATAAAACAAAATTTTTTGTGCACAATTTATTTGTTTAGCTATATTGTTAATGTAAATAAACACTCTACCAGGGTTTTCCAAGATTTAATAAAAATAAAGGTGTTTTTGAAAGTGGTCCTTATTTCGATTTGACTAGTTTATATTGTGAAGTTATTCAAGTACAGGGTGCTGCAATTTGGACTGTTTTAACAGGAAAAACATACTTTCAGCCCAGATAGAGAAAATTTGACGTAAATGTCATGGGATCGATTTCCGAGACGCTTCGATTGTCAAAAACCGTATTGCGATATCTTCAATGGTACCATTGATACCATTGATTTTTTTTTTCATTTCTGTAAAAACATTCTCAGGGTACTTTTTTGAGCACAATCCAGTGGCGTGCTCAGTTTTTTTTCTATGAATCATCATTTCGGAGAAAAAAAATGAAGTTCTGTTTTTTTTTTTATGTGGAAACTATAGTTGGTCATGACCTCAAAAAAACGGCAATTTTTTGTGCTTTCCAATGATATATAGTTTTCAGTATTTATTTCCAAATTTGACACAGAGGTTTTTTCCATATTCAAGTAGCATAGTAGGCTATGAGAAATAAAAAATAAATGTTCATACGTCATCGTTGTTTTGACAACCGCTTAACAAAAACCTTGTCAGTGAAACTTTTGACATTTTCCAATGTTAATATTTGTGTGTTGTGGTGAAAAATGTATGAAAATTTTGAAAAATTTGACATGCTAAAATGTTATATCTTGACTAATGAAAATACCAACGCTGTTAGTTAGCGAATTGTATTTTAACAGATATCCAGAACGTCATCAGCCCGACTTTCGAATATTCAGAATCTCAAAGAATAAATTAGCTCAGTATGACAGTTTTAAACAACCTAGACCCAGAAATTACAATATTGAAGAAAATGAAATTCAAGAGCTAAATTTGTTAGGAGAGGTAAAAATTACTAGGTGATTAAATTTATTTGGAAAATAATTATTTTTCAAGGTAATAGAACGCCCAAATACTTCTTTGCGGATTTTGGAAAACGTTACAAACATTGGTCAGTTTGGAAACTCTGAAAAAACATAAATACCAGCCCTACCTATAGAACAAAAAGAGTTCATCAACTTCGCAATGATGATCTTGCTCGTAGATTGAGATTCTGCGTATGGTTTACGGGAAAGTGTAGGCAGAATGCTGATTTTCCATCAAATATTGTATGGACTGATGAAGCTAGGATTCAAAGCTCTGGCATATTCAATATAGGTATAATACATACCAATGGTGCACTGAAAACTCTCATGCGACTATTGAAGAAAATCGACAAGGCCGATTTGGTTTTAATGTTTGAGTATGCATATTTCGGGGTAGGTTTGTGGGTCCTCATTTTTATGATGGACCGGATTATATCCATATATTGCAGACATATGTTATACCATTTTTGGATAATCTTCCCCTAAGACAATTAGAACATATTTATTATTAGCATTATGGTGCTCCTCCGCACAAAACGAGAGATACACTCTTTTAAATGAGGAAATTGGTCAAAATTGGATTGGTTTTAATGGACCTGTAGCTTGACCCGCTAGATCATGTGACTTTATTCCTTTAGATTTTTTTTTATGGGGGAGATCAAAAGATTTGATTTATAATTTATAAGGAAAGAGATAATTATAGCAACGAGAGAAGTACTAGAAGAAGCTACGAGAGAAGCTTTTGCAGCAATCTCTCCTGTCAAACTGATAAACAGTTGCCATTCTGTTAGAAAGAGATGTTTTATTTGCATTCAACAGGGAGGTGCCCAATTTGAACATTTATTTTAGATAAAAGTAAAAATGTTATTCTCAATTTTCTTTGCTCGTTATTACTTTATTTGTTTTTTTGTAATTTTTCTCGGTTCTTTAGTTTGATTTCAAAGTCTACTATACTAAATATGAAGAAACCTCTAACTGAAAACTGTATATCATTGGAAAGTACAAAAAATGGCGGTTTCTTTGAGGTCATGGTTAACTATGGCTTCCATATAAAAAAACAGAACTTCATTATTTTTCTCCGAAATGATGACTCATAGAAAAAAAAAATGAGTACGTCACTGGATTGTGCTCAAAAAAGTACCCCAAAATTTTTTAAAGAGAAATGAAAAAAATTGATAAATAAAAAATTTGTAGGAATAGGGAAAAATTGCATATCACCCTGTATCAATGATACCATTGAAGATATCGCGATACGGTTTTTGAAAATTGACGTTTCTCGGAAATCGATCCCATTGACATTTCAGTCAATTTTTCTCTATCTGGGCTGGAAGTATGTTTTTCCTGTCAAAACAGTGTGGAGTGGATTGTTGCGGAACTTATGGGTGGACCTCTGCGGGACGAGCGCAGCGAGTTCCGCAGCCATCTGTTCATCAATATGTTGTTTAATTACGATACTAAACTGACTCACTCAAATGTGCGTTATTTTCATTAGTTTAAAAATTACGCATTTGAGGGAAATGTCTTTCTTCAACAGTTCAACAGTATATTGGTGATTAGATGGCTGCGGAACTCGCTGCGCTCGTCCCGCAGAGATCCACCCATAAGTTCCGCAACAATCCACTTATTTGTACTTGAAAAATAACTTATAATAGGCCTATTCAGGTTTGGAAAAAGGACGGTTCTAGAACGGTTCAAAACAATCGTACAGTTTATTGATCAACAAAATAACAACAACTCGGCTATCATAATTTTCAATAATAAACTGTGCAATTCTTTTGGACCGTTCTAGAACCGTACTTTCCCCAAACCCGAATAGGCCCAATATAAAGTCAGAATTTGTAAGATTATCAACTTTTTGTCAATTGGCCATTGGCCTTTTAACAGGAATTAGTAATGTTACCTTACCAAACTAGTAATATATTGTGACAAGTTATTCAAGTACAAACGAGTGGATTGTTCCGGAGCTTATGGGTGGACCCAGCCATCTATTCACCAATATGTTGTTCAAGTACAATACTAACCTGATCCACTCAGTTGTGAATTTTTTTCATTAGTTCAAAAACTACACGTTTCATGTGAGTGTCTTAGTCCCGCAGAGGTCCACCCATAAACTTCGCAATAATCCACTTATTTGAACAGGGTGTTTTTTTATATATTGACACCCCCCGTCTTTGGGTGTAACTACAAAAGTTGTACAGTTTTGGTTGAATTTTTAGAAACCATGGTCAGAAACAAAATGAGGGGGGCAGTTGCCCCTCACTGTGTCCGCCATTGGTGTTTTTATTTGTTTCTCTATCAATTCACCATTAAAACACAAGGGAAGGATCTTTGCCACACTATATATTGATGAAACATAGATAAAATAAAATAGTTGTGAATACATAAGAACTCTATAATTTTGCCAGTTGGGTAAGGCTACTAAAACTAAACTTCCCATAGAATTTATTATGTAATATTATTCAATTAATTTCGTTTAATTGCTCAACTTAAGGAGAATTTCAATTAACCATCCAGCCAATTCCCTCATCGGTAAATAATTTGATAAACAAGCCTTTCTTGTTCGGAAGGTGGTAAAAGGCCGATGGCACGCATGCACCACGGTACTAATATTTCATCGGTACTAATTCATTTCTTAAGTCGGCTTCGCACGTTAGATTAAATGGAATCATTAGTGATAAATATTTTCATGGTCGGTTTGCTCTTGCCCCGCAAATTTTTCTTCTTTTAATAACGGTAAAATTGTTTGATATTGATGGTTTTGATTTGGCTTAATGTTTTCCGCGGTAGCTCCGGTATACCCATTACCGTGGCGATTTATTCTTTTGGTTTCTTATATTATAAGTTCCTGTTGCTGGGAAAATCTTGATACTATATTCCAACTATAATTAAGTTCTTTATTGCCCGATAAACAAATGGAGCTTAACGCTTTTATATTTTCCAAATGTTTTATTTAATGCATTTCTGGCTGATAAAATATTTGATGGATGTTTTCGGCACAAGTACCTACCAGAATTAACCGGCACCAGTGATTTTAGAAAGCACCTGCCTCAGTTCTTTTGTGCAAATAATAAGCTTTTTGTGAAATAAATACAGGTGCTTTTAACTCTTTACCTGCTTTTCTTGGAATGTTAGATAACGGATGATTTTCTTATGCTGTAAAACTCTTTCATTTACTTTACACCAATTATTTATGCAGTTAATCTTTGTGCACCCATGCTTATTTCAAAACGAAATATTTTTATGTGCATTACTACTGAAGCTCGTCAAAATTCATACAGGCGTGGTACTCAACTTAAATACTTACAGTAATTAAAATTTTCCTTATTGGTAGATTTACTACTCGGCCAGCAATATAACTTAATTTATTGTGTATGCCATAGTGTTTACTTTTGGATTTATTATCATAATTTAAATAATAACAAGGCGGAACATTGAAAATGAAATACAAAACAAGATAAGAAAAGTTACCAACTTAAATTGTTCCAAGTACTCTTCATTGTATCTAAAGAAGTTTAAGTGTAATTCAGAAGTCTGTTATGTGTTTTATTGCAAACATCTACTACCTACATGCAGGTTATTTGTGATTTTGAAAAACGTTAATTGGAAATCTTGGCTAATTAGCAAAAAAATTACCAGTCATAACGGGGAACGCGGATATCAAAAACACAATCTTTTAACCTGTCTCGATGGAGCATCATCAAAAAAACAAAAATAAAAAGCAGATGCGTCGTTGCATATAATGAGTTGATTAGTTATCGATCGGACATCGACACCCCATCGAGACCCCTGCGGAGATCGCATCTGCTTCAAGACCCCAAAGCACTGGTCCAACGCAGATATTTTCCTTTGATAACGACGTGGGTGGAATTGGCCGTTTAGTAAATTATGATTGACCGTTCGTTGGTGGCGGAACCATCAAAAAATCATCTTTTTCTCTATACTATTTTTTTTTTTTTTTATCGATACAGAATTTAGGTGAATGTGTAATAACTGGTGATTATAGTTGTTCGAACCAGTTCATCAGTATCAGAGTGAACTATAAAATCAGTTCCAATATGGCAATTCCCAATCAGAAAAACAATGCAAAAGAGCTATTTTGTTCAATCATGTTTGTAGACTTTTATTTGATATCGTTCAAAAATTGTCCATAAACATTGGGAAATTGGTTCTGGTGGCGCTTGTAGTTTGCATATTGAGCTTCGGAGTTGAGTCTGAAACAACTTTCTAGTAACTCCCCAATTTCCCGCTGTGGTGTTTCGCAGAGGTTATTCTAAGGATTTTTTTCCACTGCACTCAGAAGTGAAGCTAACTATGAGCCATCATCATGAAAGTATTCATCACCGAAAAGTATGAACATAGAACACAGTATAAAATAGATGCTGATAAGCTATCAGTGGCAAAACTGGATAAAACCAATCACGAATTTAGAATTAGGCACTAGCTGACGTTACACAGATAACCTCACTTTCCAGTGGCGTAGCCAAAACAAACGTGGATGTAGGATGGCCATAATATTTCTTGTGACAATAAGCTGAATATAACGACAGGGACCGGCAGGCCCGCCGGAGGCGGGAATTTTTTGAGTGTCGCACACTTTTTTTCGGGTTTATCAACGGTTTCGAAAGGTCTTGAGGATAAAGACTCTAAAGACCACTTTTGGAGACCAATGCAAAATTCTAAGGCACTTGATCTAAATCCTTGGAACTTCGAAGAATCCTAATACTTTGAACAACTTAGAGATCATGTCTTGAGGCTTATGACTAAAAATTCTGGGGATTTTGAAGTCTCTGAAGACTCATTTTTTCAAATATTTTGAAATAAGGACTTTACTAAGTTGAGATCAGAAGATATAAAAGATGTCGGCGTCTTGATCAATTATTCTAGGATCATTCAGACTAAAGATTCTGATGATCCTGAAGGTTTCGAAATGTCTTGGTGATAAAGACTCTAAAGACCATAGCTTTGGTGACCAATGCCGGATTCTAAGGCACTTGATCTAAAGTCTTGGAACTTGGAAGAGTCCTTATACTTCGATCACCTTAGAGATCTTGAAGAGTCTTGAGGCGCATGACTGAAAACTCTGGTGATTTTGAAGTTTCTAAAGACTCCTTTATTAAATATTTTGTAAGAAGGACTTTTCTGAGCTACGATCAGAAAATGCAAAAGATATTGGTCTTGATCAATTATTCTAGAGCCATTGAAGAGTATGGATTCTAAGGATTCTGAAGGTTTTGAAATGTCTCGGGGATGAAGACTCTAAATACCACAGCTTTGGAGACCAATACAAGATTCCAAGGCACTTGATCTAAAACCTTGGAACTCGGAAGAATCATTATACTTTGCAAAACTTAGAAATCTTCAAAAGTCTTAACTGCGGAGACTCTTGGGATTTAGAAGTCTCTGAAGACTGTTTTTTTTTTTCAAATATTTTGAAATAAGAACTTCACTGAGCTAAAAACTAAGAAGACTTTAAAGACCATAGCTGTGGAGACCAATGCAAGATTCTAACGCACTTGATTTAAAGCCTTGAAACTAGGAAGAATCCTTATACTTTTAATACCTTAGAGATTTTGAGGCTCATGATTGAAAACTCTGGGGATTTTGAAGTGTTTGAAGACTCATTTTTCAAAATATTTTGAAATAAGGATTTCACTGAGCTAAAATCAGAAGATGCAAAAGATGTCGGTGTCTTGATCAATTATTCAGAGCCATTGCAGACTGAAGATTCTGAAAATCCTGAAGGTTTCGAAATGTCTTAAGGATAAAGACTCTCAAGACCATAGCTTTGGTGACCAATGCAAGATTCTAAGGCACTTGATCTAAAGCCTTGGAACTTGGAAGAATGCTAATACTACAGAATACTACGTACGAAATAGCAATATTTAGTCAAAAATATTAATATTTTTCAATTTTCAAACAAATCCTTCCGAAAATCTATCGAAAAAATAAAAACCCTACGTTTTATTTTGGAAAATCGGAAAGTACCAATTTTTAGGTTCGGTAACCTATTTTTTGCGAGGCTCTTTAGGGCGCGAGGCCGTCATCAGTCACCGACGTCTAGCTACGCCACTGTCACTTTTGTTGGGGGAACAAAGTGTTTGACAACTATTTACAGCAGTCAAAACTGTGACACTGATGATAAAAAATTTCGCAGCGCCGGACTTGTCTGAATAGGTATATTACCAGATTCATTTGAGAAATATCTTATTTGTCCCATTGATGTAGGCATGTAGGTTTGTCTCAATGACATGAAATGTTTGTCTCACCCTCTAACGTGACGTTATTTGATTTTTGACGTAATAGCTAGCGCCTGCATGTATTATATAGGTTATACAACGAACTAAACTTTAATACATTAAAATTTTAAAAAAATTCTATAATAGAATTTGCCATAAATGCCACCAAGCGCGATAATCCCAAAAGGCTTATCACTTGTTAAGCCTCTCGTGTCATATGGGAATAATGTACTGTGAGTTGTATAACCTTTTGAATACCACTCGATGTTTCAGGATTACCTAATACCTACTTTCACCTGACACTCAACGCGTTACCAGCAACACCACTCCTCCTTCGGAGTCGTGGTGTTGCTGCGTGACGCGTTTCGTGACAGGTAAAAGTATTATCCGGTAATCCTGAAACCTCTTGTGGTATTACATTCGACAATGCAAACCACGTGATATTCAAGATGGCGTGGCGGCCACACATAGGCCAAACTATTGGCCAAAATTCATTTTTTAGTCGTGTACAGTCTACTGTTTGTTCGAAGTTTTACATTTTTATGTGCTTTAATGTGTTTTTGTAAGGGATAAATCTGTTAAGTGCAATACGACAAGATATTATCGTTATGTAGAGCCAATATTCGCTTGGTACCCCAGGATTATCCACATCTTTTACCTTACTTGGTTTTCCTATTGTAAAACCATAATAATGGTTTGATTGCCGGTAACCATGCTTTTCGTCTTTTTCCTTATGCTTTATTTAAATAAGGAAATATAATGAAATTGTCACGCTTAGGACGCTGTAGAAAAACATATTTTGATTGTTCTTTTCTCGGCGCCTCCCACATCCCACAACAAACAGACACTTATCCGGCATTTAACAACACTAAGGTCCGATTTATCCATCTTTCAGATAAACTTGCTGGTAACTATCTGCAAGCTAAATTAACCGTTCTTTGAATCTATTGGTTGGCGGGTAACTGGCCGACCAATGAGATTACAAATTTCGTTTTTATCCTTCAGATTGAATACCTGACAGTTTATCAGAAGGTGAATAAACCGGCCCTAAATACAACAAAAATATCTAGTTTCCGCGCGACTTAATAGGATACGTAATAAGTAGGTACCTAGTCAATCAATATTTTATAAGAAATCTAATTCAAACTTGCAAGCAAAACTCGAAGTAAAATAACCAAAACACGCATAAAAAATACATATTCATAACAAACTTGCTAGGTTTCCATGCCATATTGAATTTTTGTTCTGACAGATGGATTGAATTGCCTAATAAATAGGCCTTCAAATGCATTGTTTGGCCCCCCATCGAAAGTGAGGTTATGTGTGTGACGTCAGCTAGTGCGTAATTAAAAGAAAGATCTTTGCCTATAACTCAATTCAAGTTAGATTATGACGAAATACTAAAACATCCACAAATAGAAAAGTTACAGAAACTGAGGCTTTCTGAATTCTGAGTTGGTTAACTTCATAACCAGTTCTTCGGACTTCGGATCATCACAAAGGTATTACTGCTGAAGCCAATGTTAATGAGAATGAGGCAAGCGGAGAGTTTGGAGATGGTTCTGAGGGAGAAAATAGCAAGAAATTTTAGAATACCTATTGATATTGATATTGATAGTGCTATTATTGCATTCTCATAGATAGCATATTATGTCAACCATGTATATTAGTTTTAGTTTGTTCTGTGTTAAGTTTTAAGTTTTTTCTTCATGATAAATGAAGAAATAACTACACAGATTTTAATTTCCTACTGCACAATATACTTTTCCTACTGCACATTTTGTGTCCAAGTGCACGTTAGAATAACCTTTGGTGTTTCGAGCGCGACTTTTATACTAGTGATTTCCTATTATACGTTTATTTTACGTACCAAGGTTTGAAGTAAACAAAACTTGAGCCAGTCGAAAAATGCGAGCATGTACAGCAAATATTTATTTAAATCGCAAATTCCGACTATTATTCAAAAGTTGCCGGCTGTGCGGGTATTTGCACGAGTAAATAAAGATTTGGAAAGTTTGTACAAGCAAAAATGTGCGTCTTGAAAATTCGGCAGGCACATAAATCATTTTTTTCTTTGTCGCAGTCATATTAACCACTCGAAAAGAGAACAAAGTAGCCCTTTGATGTTCAAAATCACTTGCCTATGGTCGCGGTATTCTTTTTCAACCCATTCATGAGGAAGGAATGTTCCAGCGTAGATTGAAAAAGAACGTCCTGCCACTGAATCAAACGACTCATGCATGATCACGCACGCTGTCAAACAAAAAGAACCGCGTTTTCGACGCCCTCTTAAGTCCTTATATACGTGATTAAATCTTAAGTTTTTCACCTGGACGATATGGCTATTGTGATTCAAACAATTTTTCGGCTGGAAAGAAAGAAAATCGTGCATTTGTGGTTTCACCGACAAGAATAAATATTTGATTAGTTAAAATTGCTCTCGCAAGAAGTATAAAATTTTGACCTGGTTTTTCTTGGTTGATGTCTGCCCTATACCTTTAAACGTTCAGGTGCTCCGCACAATGGCTCATAACCTGCTCCCATTCAAAGGGCCACAATGACAGGATTCGCTATATGTAACTTGCCAAAGAAACCGAAGAAAACTTTTGTCACCCGGGGGCCCCCTTTTGTCTGGTACCTTGAGGACGTAAAAAGTGTCTCTCTACAGCCCGGACCATTCAGCTGCGCCCATTCATCCTGATGCTTTCGCCGAAAATACCAGCTGAAAAATCGTAAATTACCATCGGGGCCTGACACATTATTTTTTTTATTGTTGCTGGAATTCCGAGGTTGCTCCGGCTCAAGCAAAACACTCGTTTAGCGATGCAACCGATTTGATTTAGGGGCATTAAATTTTCGCTCGGGTGTCAGAAGTTAATTACAAAGTCACACTTTGATTTTTTAAGGTGGATGCTGGTACATTTTTAATGATTCTGTGGACATGGTTATAACGTGTCTGACTTGAAAAGATCAGAGGGTTATAAATTCTTGGGCCTTGACATAATCAATTGAATAATATTTACATCTAATTGCTAACACAAGAATCCCTAGTAGAAAAACTTTTCAAAATGTATTTATGTAATTATCATTACAAATACTCAGTAAGCGGATAAAAATCTTACTTGCTTGGTACCGTGTATTTACTTCATTACCTGTCTAATTACTTTAACGCTTCTGTGAAAATGATTGACGAGAGAGAACAAGAAGCCGATGTACCTTGGCTAATTAAGATTTTGTAATTTCATCATTAGCTATGTTTTTGTCGATTTTTACCAACTGAACACAAAATTCTTCCCATCTAAATTAAAAAAAAAAAAAATATTCATAGTTCACATGTTACAATAATACAATATTAAGAAAAGTGCTACATATATACACATCAGAGCCCCAGATATTCCGGCCAGACAAAAACCAATTTACAAGTATTGTATAAGTAAGTAGTTCGTAGTATTTGGGTAATGGTCGCACATAACAGCGACACAAGATCGTAATTTAGAAAATCAACCGGTGTCAATGGAGGCAACAAAATGTCCGAGGGTGTGGCCCACCGTATAGCATTATTATAAGAACAACCGGCAGATCGTTTTTGCAGATAAGTATCGGGGGCCTATGAATATATGAAATGAAACAAGTTGAATTAGCATGAATAAAATTGTTGGCTATATCGGTTCATCGGGACAGCGAGACAGGTTTCGGGAAGACATAATTTCAAATTTACATTTATAAAATGAAAAAGTGGTACTTCTGGAGTCAGTACTAGTAGAGTTGTAGAGTAGATAAAGAAAAAATGAAACAGTGCATGCGAGATTGTTGAGTGGTTCTCAAAAGTTACTAACATGAGCCTTAATTATTTCTTACCAAAGGATCGTTAATTTAGCCTTAGATGTTTATTTCCCAAAAATGTCCGGCTACTCAATCTACACCTTTTCCAATTGTATTTCAGAAAGCGTCAAATGTATTTCAGAGAGTGTCAAATGTATTTCAGAATAGCCAAATGTATTTCAGAAAGCGTTAAATGTATTTCAGAATAGCCAAAAGTATTCCAGAAAGTGAAAATTTGGCGGAAATAATTCAAGAGGGAGGCGACACAAAAAATTAGCTACCTATGTCTATGCAGTTTTTCCTATGTGAGCCCGACTAACCCAACAGGAGCTTAATAGTAGCATTTAACTATTCTGAAATTCATTTAACGCTTTCTGAAATACATTTAGCTATTCTGAAATACATTCAACTATTCTGAAATACATTTGACACTTTCTGAAATACATTTAACTATTCTGAAATACATTTGACGCTTTCTGAAATACATTTAACTATTCTGAAATACATTTGACGCATTCTGAAATACATTTGACACCTTCTGAAATACAATAGATCATTCGATCATCTTCTATCTACCTCTACTGTAAGCTCTTTGGCATGGTCTTGAGCATCCTCTCTATCCTTCCATCATTTCGCATCTTTGCCTAATTTTACTTAAGTTTGAGCATTATGTCCACTGGCTCTCACACTCCTTCCTGTTCCGCTTGTTATTGTAACATTGAGGTCGCTCAATGTAACACCTAGCATTAATATTTTTATACCTTTTGATGTAAGTAGGACACCCGAAAGAAAGGGGATGTCTATCATGAAGATGGAGTTGAGTTTTTATTTATTGTTTTAGTCTTCTTCTTCGATTTTCTCTGTTTTGTATATCTTATTTTCCAGTTTCTCCTTTCTGCCAGTGGTTCTTTTTCTCCTTTTTTTGGTATGTTCTTGGTTTTCATTTCGAATACTCTTCCTTATTTACCTTTGCTGTTGATACATGCGTTCAAGATGTCTGAATCATTGTAAATTTTTTTTTAGGTTTTTTTTTTCATACTTCTTGGTTTTTTTTTTATAGTTTTATCTAGCGATAGTAAAAATAGTACAAGGCTTAGAATGCAATGTTCACCTGTCTAATAGTTTCCAACATTTGTAATTTTTCTTCTTCTGTTCTTATATACTTTGTAAGTTTCTTTTTGTATGCTTTTTATTCCTTTTATCTATGAAACTTTTTGAGGCACCAAAATTGACATTTTTTCCATTTCGTTTAGAAATTGTTTTCAATCTTGAAAAAAAGTGCCTAGTAATCTGTTGCCCTTCATGTATTGTTCCAATGTTTTTTTTCCGTTGTTGGATGATGAGGTGATAAACAGTTTCAAGTGACACAGAAAAAGAAAAATTGAAAACATGCAAAAAAAATAGATAAAAAGTTGCACATAAGATCTTTATGTTCAGGTTTCGAGATTACTTTTATTGATGTTCTCTGGAACAATCCTAAGACAATCAATTATTGTCACCTTAATCACAAATCATACTTTTACCTATAGACACACAAATCCAGCATCCCCCTACACACAAATCAAAAAAAAAAAATCCGAGCGGGTGTCGTCAGTCAAAGACCGTGCAGCTTTCTCCGGGCTGCACATATCCATCCAGCTCTAAACAACAACAAAAAGAAAAAAATCCACAAGCGCGCGCCAAATCCCACCTGCTCCAGCGAACAATAGCCCGAGCAACATCCCTATAGCAACCCTCTTTGAGTGCGGAAAAATGGTCTTTATCGTACCGTCGCATAAAGGTTGAGCGTGTAGGAGAGTGGCGGCACGCGTCCCTGTTTGACCGTTACAGGATGCATCTATAGGCGGTTGGTACTGGAACAATTGCACATCTGCACGTGCCTCTTTGAACTTTCAATTATTGTTCGCCGGATAATTGAATGTTGGAGGACTTTGTTGTTGTGCGGTGGTTTTCTTTTTTTTGTAGCCACAACCAAAAATTTCAGATCTTGACACCGTGTTTTACCTTTTATTATTATGTGTTTTTCTCTTATACTTGTGACCTTTGCCTTACACCAACCGACGTGCATATTGCTGCAAGAGATATCAAATTGTTTATTAGCAGTTTCTATTCAGCTATTTTATTAAATCAAAAAATTGCCTTTGGCAATCAAAAATTATCGAGCTCGTTAATAATTTTAAAACAATATCTCTACGTAACTGATACGATCATACATAATCCATTAGCAGGAAAACAATTGGAACGCACTCTTATATACAACTACTACAGGGTAGACCAAAAGTTACTTTACAATAAAATAGACTTCATAGGGACATTTCCCAAGGCGGAATTTATTTCCATAACTTTCTCTACCTTTCGAATTTTCTATTAACAAACTCTGCTTCTTCAAGCATCCCCCTAGAAAGCAAATTGGAACCAGGGGGACGTGGTGACCAATAAGGTTCCACAGGATTTCCGAAGATTTAACAATATATTTTGCCAGTTATCGTCACCGTATTCCCATCATCCTCAAGGAAGTACTTGCACTGATAAACTTGCACCAAAGGTTAACTTTGTGCAGCTCTATGAAATTTCAAGGTTTTCACAATCTAGTGTTTTGTTTATTGACTTTGCCTCAGATTCTTTCGAATATAGGTACTAACGGAGTTTAACCTTTGTAGAAAATCTACTGGTTTTATTGCCTGAAAATATTTTTAATCCTTTGATGGTGATTTGAGGCTCTTTAGAACGTCATGAAGAGGATATTCCTGACTCATCATCTGTGCAATATTTTCCTAGGAACTTTTTGACAGGGGTCTTTGTGACAACATTGTGGATTTTTTTTATCTAGATGTGTAGAAAATGCAATTTGAAACTAAACATCAACTAGTTTTACTATGCATATAGTTCATGAAGTTCTGAGAAAATTTCAAAGATTTTACCAAAAAAAGAAGTATAGAGGAAAGGAGAGGAGAGATCAATCATCAATAATCATCAGCTGTTTTGAGTCATCTGCTGGACATAGGTCTCCCATTAATCATTCCATTACCTCCGGTCTTGAGTGATGATGATACGCATCATGCCCAGGTCTCCATTCTATAGTATTTTCCTAGTCCATCCCACATACCTGACACTGACAACATGACCTGCCCAGTTCCATTTCAGCGTTGTAATTCCCGGTTCTTGCACTCATGATATGATTTGGAACTTTGTCTTTTCTGAGGGACATATTCAACATTGTTCTCTCCATTGCCTTCTGTGCCACTTGGATTTTGTTTTCAACTTTTCTGGTTACAGTCAATGTTTCTGCTCCATATATTAGAACTGATCCCAAGTAGCACTTACATGTTCCTGCGACTACGTATTAACCAAATACAACGTCGCCAGAAGTGCAGATACAGTACAGATAAGTGACTGTCAATGATTTTTCGTTAAAATTACGTCGTGCTGTCGTCCTTAATATGTGGTCAAGAAATCGGACCTTTATCTAGCTCAATTTTTTGACGTAATAAATGAAAACTAGTTGTAACGTTAAATTGTTGACGTTAATCCATCGTCCTCTTATATACTTGTGACCTCTGAAACGTTTTTTAAACGTCGGCTAATACGACCAATCATAAGGTGAGATAAAAACAGTAAAATGGACGGTATAATATTGTATCAAATTCAACGTTGCATTGAAGACGTCAATTCGTCGTTATCTTCATATACTGTGACCTCAGAAACGTTTTTAAAACGTCGTCTGACACGACCAATCACAAGGTCAGATAGACGTCTTAGAAAAACGTCCGGTCAACGTTAAAATTGGACACAGGTAGAATTTGGTGTATAGCATTTTATACTTTTTGCGTCGTTCCTTAATAAATTGTCATCAGTCAAATAAAAACATAAACAAACAATAGATATGACGTTCCTATCAAAAGTTTTTAACAATTTGAATAAGTATTTCCTCTTGTTTTTTTGATATGATATGGGACAAAACAGGAGCTTCAAATACTCATCCACATATTACAGAAGAAAATGATTTTTAGATTTAGTGAAAAGGGAGAAATGTATTCCAAACATGAAGGCAAAGGAGCAAGAAGGGAAATTGGAAGAGAACCCTGTAATTTCTAATTAGGAGATTAAAATATATTCAATAAATGTCGGGTTAAAAGGAAATAAACTACGCGTCAATCGAACTCGAACACCCCAATTTTTGGTCACTTTTTGAAAGGGTATAACTCAAAATCTAGCAGGCCGATTTTGTTCAAATTTTCAGGAGTGAAAGGATGCTGTAATTGCTATTTAATTTCCAGTTCTTAACAGATTTCCGGCCACCTGCTAAAAGATACAGGGTGAAACATACGCTGGCGATTTTTGTGCGAAAGTTTGGGTTCACCCCATTCTGCTGGAGGGAGGGTTAAGTAGATTTTTGGTATTCAGTTTAGAAGAGTACCTTAGTACCTCGGGACGTTTTTGAGATTTTTTGAATGTCGCAGCCCACTACTATCTTGAGTTATGCGATTTTATGTAAAATAAAGCTATTGACGTCATTATTTCTTTCGAAACACACACTACAATTATGGCGCATGTCGAAACACACTTTAAAACATATTATACAGGGTCATACAAAAATATACAGTGTGTCTATTTTTCTAACCAGGGGTATCTTGGTTATTATTAAAGATATGAGGTCGGTCAAATTAGGGCAAAGTCGCGCAATTTTATGTCCAATAAAACGACGGTTTAAAATTTAGAAAATCCCTAATAATTCCGGAGAAATCCGAAAGAACCCAAAATTTGTAAAATTATTATTATATTTTTTTTGAGTTTAGTTGATGTGATTTTGAAAAACACATGCCACTTCATGATTGCCACTTTTAGCAAAATTTATTAGTGCCGGCATTTCAATGTTACCTTAAAATCAAGACTTAACTAAGGTAGGTACCCTTAACGTTAGGGTGAACTTGAAGTCAGTTCATTCAGGTGGCTTAAGATCCACATTGATTTAAGGGAACTTTGATATACGGTGAAACTTGTATTAGAGACGACTTAACGTTATTCTGTACCTTGACAGTGACATTAAAATATCGGTTCTTAGGGCCGGTATTTCAATATCACTTTAAGGTACAGATTAACGTTAAGTCATCTTAATACAAGTCTCACCGTATCTCAAAGTTCTCTTAATTCAAGGTGGATCTTAAGCCACCTGAATAAACTGATTTCAAGTTCGCCTTAACGTTTAAGTCTTGATTTTAAGGTAACATTGAAATACCGGGCCTTAAAGTGCTTATAATAAATTTAAAAAAAAAAAAAATTGTAAGTAGGGATAATTGAAATGAAATAAAAACAAAACACATATTGAATGAAATTTTAAAAAAACAAGAATAAATTTAACATGGAGTTAACAAAAAGATTAGTACCATGTAGGCCCACCCCGATTTCTAATCACATCCGCCACTCTTCTCGGCATACTCTCTATTAAATAGGTACCTTATCAAATTCTGGAGAATAACCCAATTTTGCCTTACTATATTCACCCATTCATTTAAATCTTCAAAACCATTTAACCGTTCAGCCAGTCTCAATTTCATTCTACTCCATACATGCTCAATCGGATTCATGTCAGGCGACTTTGCAGGCCACTCCATTCGTTCAATATTGTTGTTTCTAAGAATTTCGGTAAAAATATTTGATCATTACCAAAGTTGTTTGCATTGGAAATAACAAATCTCTTACACGCAAATCACAGTACCGTTCTGCATTCATACTTTCTCTCATTAAAATTATCAGTTCAGTCTACCCATTCCGATAAATACCCCCCTTCCCTACTCCAAACTGTCACGCGACCTCCACGAAAAGCCTCTCTCACTTCCATGTATTCTTCTCTTTATCTCTCACCCGTTTCTCGACACACTAATACACGTCCGTCATTCTGATACAACGTGAATCTGCATTCATCCACAAACAAACATCCTTCCATGGACTGCTTCTAATAATGGACATGCTGCCCACTTTCTGGCTCTTAAATTCCTCTCATGGAGACATCTTTGCATTCTTGATTTTGAGGCTTCAATTCCTGAAGGATGTGAAGGTGTTGTCCTTGTCCGATCACATCTATGCACATTTCCGGTGGTATCTCACGAATAATACGCCGAATCACATCTTTCAACTCTTGAATTGTTTTGGGATTGTTCACATACGCTTTTCTTTTATTGTCAATTGGCCACCTACATCTTGCGATCTAACGCTACTAGACTCTTTTTTGTGGAGTTACATCAAAAGCAAAGCGTATGCTAACAACCCCCCAAACAATTCAAGAGTTGAAAGATGAGATTCGGTGTATTATTCGTGAGATACCACCGGAAATGTGCACAGATGTAATCGAAAATTTTGGCAAAAAAATTGTGTGCTGTGAGAGAAGTCGTGGTGGAGATTTGTTGGATATTGTGTTTTACGTATAATTGTAAACGATCATGTTACTTATTCCTATAAAGTATTAAATGCTTCCTAGTTTTCCTTTCGTTTAAATTGAGAAAAACATCCGGAAACTTATCAGAACACCCTATATATTTTTGTATGAACCTGTATAATATGTTCTAAGTGTGTTTTCACATGCACCATTCTTGTAGTGTTTGTTTCGAAAAGAAATAATAACGTCAATAGCTATATTTTACATAAAATCGTATAACTCAGGATAAAATCGTAGTCGCCTGCGATATTCAGAAAATCTCAAAAACGTCTCGAGTTACTAAGATACTCTTCTAAACTGAATACCAAAAATCTACTTAACCCTCCCTCCAGCAGAATGGGGTGAACCCAAACTTTCGCAAAAAAATCGCCAACTTAAGTTTTACCCTGTATCTTTTAGCAGGTGGCCGGAAATCTGTTGAGAGCTGGAAATTAAATAGCAATTAGAGCATCCTTTCACTCCTGAAAATTTGAACAAAATCGGCCTGCTAGATTTTGAGTTATAGCCTTTCAAAAAGTGACCAAAAATTGGGGTGTTCGATTTCAATTGACGCGTAGTTTATTTCAAGATTTTGAACAACATCAGAAATAAAACATTTACATTTTCCTGAAAAATTTCTAATAAATGAGAGCGTTGAAGCACCTAAAGAACTTGTTACGATAGGTTATATACCATATTATGTGACCTATAGTCAATCCAGGTTTATATGTTTGTACTATTTTATTACCTATGGTCCTATGTTTATATAGATTAAGTCCATTTTCATGACGAAAACACGCATTAGGTGCGGATTATTAACTCGACCATTCTGAAAATCGCAAGGTCCTATCTAATCATCCGCAATTACTGCACGTTTAATAAAAATAAAATAATACCTGAAAAAATCAAGCCTTAATAGGGAAATTTTGTGAAAATAATTTATTTTTGTGTAAATCGGACTTGCCCAAAGATGTTTTTGACCCATCGGAACTATATAAGAAATTATGTAAATTAGACATTGACATTAATTTGGAGCCCGTTTGTTTTGTGTCCATATCATAATTTTGACAGAAAGGTTGACTTCGTTTGAAATTTTTGTGCCTACAGGAACTAAATATTTAGTTTCACGTATTTTATTGTTAACAAGGCCAGGCGCCATTATTACTTTATGTCCCCCCAATATTCTTATAGGTACCTATTCATTTTGTTTTCAATGCGATGAGCTGGGAAATAAAATAGCATCAATAATAAACCAAAAGTGCGAATTTGGTGCATAATATATTAAACCTGGAACGTCCTTTATTTGGTTTGGTACCTGTTTGTTTCTAGGTTAGTCATAGTTTACGACGTTTAGTAAACGTTCAAATCTGGTTGTGTATGCTGACGTTAGTTAAAAATAAGTGAAAACTCGCGACCTGCGACGTCGTTACAAACTATGAAATATTTCTCCATTTTCGTGAAAATAAGGGTTGTATAGTCGTCTATTTGTCGTCGCGCCTCAACGTCAAGACATCAATGACGACGTTGTTAGGACGTAAAAGCGTTGCTTGGGGTAGCACACATTGATCAAAGATCTTCCTCTTCAAGCACATGGGAATATCTAATTTAAAGATATCCTTCAGTTTTCCATAGGCTACTCATGTCAATTTCATTCTCCTGTTAAAGGTAGTCTCTTCCTTGAATGTCCTGCAGAAGCTGGACATGCATGATCTGATTTGTCTGCAATAAGGAGAATGAATAATGTGATATGATATGTGTATATATATTAATTAAAATTCAAAGAAACATGTAATGGACAATGATGACCACGCTAGATACTCCAAAAGTTGGATAAAAACGAGAATCAGGTTGGTTGGATGACGTAGTTTGAGATGTCTCACCCTGTATAATTCCAAGTAGGTACTATTCAGACGTGAAGAACTAGTCGTAAAAAATGACCAATTTACAAACGCTACATATAGTTCCATATAACCGAGGGCATGATTTAAAAACAATATCTTATTAGTTGGCCGATGGAAATAATTAATAATTGTTGTGGGAGTTGCATAAGTCGTTTGAGATTCGTAATAAAAATCTGCCGTGCTATGCCGCAACCTTGTCCGAGTTAGATATTTAGCCCGAAACTAGAATTTTATATGATTTGGTACTCGGCTCGGAACGAACGAGATTTCTATCCCTGATTAAATGCGGAACACACCCGCACGTGCGTGCAGGAGACGGAGAAAGGTGATTGTTTTGCGGGCTTTCAAGAGATAAAATAACTTAGTTTTAAACGAGCGCAATTATTATTATTACTTATTGGATTTTGACCAATGCAATTAAGTTTAATTAGATCACATTGATGTACCTAGGCATTCATCTTATATTAATTCTAGATAATCCTCTTGAGTTTACATAAGATAAAAGGGCAGGTACCAAAAAATAAATGATGCTTCGATATGCATTTGATATTGACTCTTCCAAGAAATATTTGTTGAATATACATCATATCAAATAATGTATTGATTGTATTTTTGTGTGGTTTAGGTTTACTATATACAGAGTGGCAACTGAGCTATTGATTACCTACATAAGGTACAATATCCTCTGTAAAATTTTCATATTGAGTCTATTTCATCAGCAGGAATTTCACCTTCTTACAACTCGCAGGCTATAAGTCATTATTGAGAACCTTATTCTAACGTTAAATTAACATTTTGTTGAAGATGAGAAATGCTGACAAAGAATTTCTCATATTAGAGAGATTTTGAGCCACCTATTTGATCAACGTTATACGTTATCGGTTATTTTGCTCATGCGCAATAGTGAAAAAATAACCGGTCCGCTTAATAAACGGTAACGTACTACGCTAATTATGTGGAAATGAACAGAACGTTATTAGCCGATAACGTTTTAACATCTTTTCCGCATTTCGACGTCCTTTTATATTTTCAATGTTATCCATGAAGTGCTAGTATCTACATAATTACACAAAACAAAATACAAATGAAAACCTAACAATTCTAACATAAACAATAGACAACATAAAATTTGATGTTAAGTTACACAAAATCAAAATCCTAACCACAAATTCTCATTAACGTTTAGCGTATAACGTCCTTCACAAGTTTTGGCTTCAAAAACTAAAAAAGGCTAAATGTCATCCGCTATTTTTCAAAGACTGCGCTTCTCAGTTTATCGTTTAGCGTGTAACGTATTTCAAAATTTATGTGGCTCAAAATCTCTCTATTATTACATCAAGGACACGATAAATTCTGAAAAGGTTTAACATATTTTTGATCTAAAGTTCTGAATTAAAAAAATAGAAAAACAACTCTTTCTTCTGTGAGAGCTTTGGAAAAACCACAACTTCATGCAAATAATTCTGAATTTATTGTTGTTGAAGGTTCAAAAATTTTCTTCTATGCACTCTGTATATTATTTATTTACCCAAAAACGTACACTCTATCTCCCCAAACAAAAATTTTCTAGTGACACATTTCATGTTATCAGGTCTGTTCCATATAAATTCGTATCTGCTAGTTTGTTAAACGGGACGACCCAAAAGATACCTATACTCAGAGGGATGAACCTATTTCAAGATAATACCCTATTCCAAATATAGATATAAATAAATTGGTTTAAGGGTGAGTCAAGTGTGTTCTTAAGGTGATAAAGTGCTGCGCCTGATAAAGTCACATCTGGTTTTGAAATTTTTTTGAATGTTTCTGAGAAATAAATTACGTTTTGCACTAAAAGCGAGAGTTGACTCGCCATTATAATAATAAGTCAATAAATTATCTCGCCATTAGAGACCAGTACACCCTGTGGCGCTTCAGATATATCTCCACATATTAGCTTATCAGGCAGCCGTGATTATAGACAATTATAAGCGGGAAATTATAGTACGTGGATAATTTCAGTGTACATATGTGCAACAGATACAATCAGATTTAATTTAAAGCAAAAGATATATTTGTTTATAAGGAAAATAACTGAAGATGTCATAGCTAAAGTCTGTTGATTTTATTCTGATACTCCAAAGGAACATGAGCTAGTGGCAATGGTCACCTGACGTCACACCTATCTTTGCCATATCACAGTTTATACCGTATCGATACAGTTGTTCAACTCCGTTGACAAACCATTGATTTTTTTGAAGCCAAATTTTATGTCCCTATATTTCGCGCTTGCGCATTATTGATTGGAAACAACGAATCCTGGGCGGTAGACAGAGTCGGAATAGGATTTTTTGTGGATAAACATCGAGAATAATTTAGAATTCCGAGTAGTTCAATTATGTGAATCGGTAAGCTTATTTGAATGTATAGAGTAAACCTAATATGAAATATGTAAATATAAATACATACAGTCGTTCATCGTTCGGGAAACTAAAATATCCTAAGCCTGGGCTAGTTCTAGTGTTGTTTTTACAGACAAAACAGGAAGCAACCATGATAATACACAATATATAAACGATAAAACAGTCAAGTACACAAAAATCGCGAATAACACGGAAAGCAAAACACTCTTAACAAAGCCGAATTTCAAATTGATGAATTTTCCGGTTACTTTTCAATTTCCTGAATAATTTCAGTCAAAAAACTTCTCTTCTTTTTTTGTAATACAATCCTGTTGCGTGTCTCGTTTGACAGTTATTTCTCACCCAAGCTATCTCTATCCCTTTTTTGCGTGCAGGATTGGAAAGAGACATGTATATGCCGAACTGCTTTTTCCATTTGAGAACTTTGTTCACTCATTGAGCGCATGCGCAAGATATGGGTCAAAATGCTCCTATTGGTTGGAGAATTTGGCCTCGAAAAATATGGAGAGTTGTACAACTGTATCGGTACGGTATAAACTGTGGCCATATTAGACTATCCAAGATGCTGTCAAACCTAAATAAAAATGTCCGCCAAGAGGCACACAAACCCTTTGTTTGCTTGTCAAAGTCACATGTTTTGGATAGGCGACTGACCAACGTGCTGTCAAACTTAAATTAAAATGTCCGCCAAGAGGCACACCAACCTTTTGTTTGCTTGTCAAAGTCACGTGTTTTGGATAGGCTAATACTCCACCCCCTCGCTCTTCATACGGAAAGTGTCAGATTAAAAACGACGGACAATAAACCTTATGTTTTGGATTTTGGAAAATTTTGAAAGGTCATAACTTTTTTTCTTTTATAGATAGAAAGCTGAATTTTTCAGCGATTCTTATCCCAGTAGAGGACTACATTGACTACAATCCCTTTCAGCTTATTTGGACTCATAGTTCCTGAGATAAAATCGTGTTAAGCAATTTGGAGTGATTTATCTATCAACTTTTCAATTTTTCTGAGTGCCTTTTTTTCATAGAATCTGGCTCCAAATCTGAGAATAACTTAGTGTATGGAGTTTGAGGGATCCCAAAGGACCATTAGGACACAAAATCTGAACAAAAAAAAAATTGAAATTTCATCGTTTTATTAAGAAGGTAGCTAGATGTCAATGACTTTAAGTAAATCTCAGTCGATATGGGGCACAAATCAAAGGGTCATTTCCGGAGGCGAACACAAGCAGTCGTCTACTTAACGCCATTTAATTTGAACCAGCTGGCCGGACGAAGACTTTTTTTTTTAAATGCAGGAGGACCACAAAAACTGAACGCATTATGTTTTCACTTAAAGTATGCCCGAACACGCTTTCTTGTTGTTTAATTAGATATGCTTTTGATTGTGGACATTGCTTGAATTAATTTGAAAAATTTAATCTGATCTTGTTCTTCATGAGTTTATGGGAATGTTAGATTTTAATTTTTTTATGGCTTCTTCGACTATGAGCTATATTGATCTAATTTTAATTTTAAATTAGTCTCTTTTATCTATACAGACCATATCACTCATCAAGCAAAGCGCAATTTATTGCGAGACACTCAACGAAATATATAGACAGAAAAATGATGAGAAGAATCTCGAGAATTTCTTTGAAAGATGTCATTGAGTGCATAATATTAAGTCTTTAGATGAATGATAGTCAATCACAGAAGTCAATGGAAACCTTAAGAACATGCTCATTCTACTTGTCTCAGAAATTATGCAGCTATAGTATTTGTAATACCCATTTAGAATAACCTCATCCTTATTTATCAATCAAGAATCAGATAAAACAAAAAATTACCAACAAAAACGAACGTCGATTGCTAATATGTTAATTTCATCTACAAATACGAAATTCCTAACCTAATTTTATTTGTGTGTCGAGAAGCGACATACGTTTTGTCACTTAAACGACAGGTACTTCTAAATAGGCATTAAAAATACTATCTATAGTAAGGGCATGTCCATGTGACGTCACAAATGAGTTTGACAGTCGCCCTGAGGTAAAACAAATCATTTATTTACATTCGTTTAGATTAGGCCGGTTATGTTTTATGCGGTTTTCACAGCTTTTACAAGTTTTGGTGTTATTTTGTTTTAAAAAAGTTAGAGTGGAGTGTTTGTGTTCCAGTCTATGTGGTCTTTCATCTAAAAGTTTGCTAGGTTTTTCTATTATGGATTAAATTCAGGTTTTTTCCAACAAATATCAAAACAAAAGTGGCTCAAGAACAAATATATAAGTATAGTTACTCTATATTCAATCTATTTTTCTGTCAGATCTTCTCTTTTAACAACATAAATCAATTTTTCTCTTCTTTCTTGAGCTAACAAATCAAACCTCCCATTGTTATTTAAAATTGATGGAAACCTATGGAAGGATATTGTATCAGTGATAAATTCTATTTTTGATTGTTTTCGAACAAATTACAATCGTCAACAAAGTTCGTAGGAATCAATTAAAAGGGGGCACATCGAAATGTGTACCGATAGCCTCAGTTGAGGCACTGGATCGGAACCGGACTGCGTGGGCTCCGGTAAATTTTTATAATTGCACCTGTAAGCCGCCGGTACCGTGATATTACGAATTCCTTTTAGAGTGCTCGAAATGCCTCGGATTACATTATAACACTAAACAAGTCATCGAGAGACTTCACACAGACAGAACGAGAAATGAGCCTTTTTTACCGGAGAATTTTTATTGCTGAAAAAAAATTCCTCAAGTTCTCAGAAATGATGTATCAATGTCACGTTACTTAAGCCACTGGTTTATTATTGGCAATTTGTCCCCGCGAGAGCTTTAATCTCTTGTATGTATTCCCACATAGTTACAGTTTTATTTTATGATTATGCTAATAATGCTGTTGAAATTAAGTATCATTTCACGCTATTATTGTAATTTTCTTCTTGGTAATATGAATGTTATATTTTCTTTGAATTTAGTTTTTCCTTCGGGATAAAAATATTGAGTGTATTTTTGAAAAAAAATATATAAACTGTTCGCAGAAGAGGCTTGAAATCTAAAACATTTACTCCTGTGATAAGAAACTCGAGGTTCCCCTATTCTCACTATTACTGTATACCTACTTTGATCAAAAAATGCTTAATTTGATTTTGATGTGCCGAAAAATCAGGGTCAGTTAAGTTAGCCCCACCCCCCCATAGAAAATTTTTAGATGAAAATTATCCCATAATTTTGCTCTCATTTTGCTCCATTTTGCTCCACTAATTTCGATTTTTGCTCCATTACAGTGGAGAGACTATGTGGCCTATTAGGTGAAGGGGCTGAATTAATGCTAGTCCCCCCAGTAAAAATTTAGAAATTTGATCATGCTCATTTTATTCTTCGAGTTTTGCTCCATTTTGCTCCACTATCGGCGGCGAGTTTTGCTCCATTACCAGGAGAGACCTACAGAGCTCCCAAGAATCTCTCCCAGTCCCCCCCAGTGGAAATTCTGAAATTTGATCATGCTCATTTTTTATCTCCGAATTTTGCTCCATTTTGCTCCACTATCGGCGAGTTTTACTCCATTACCAAGAGAGACCTACAGAGTTCTTAAGAATCTCTCCCAGCCCCCTCTGGTGAAAATTCTGAAATTTGATCATGCTTATTTTGTTCTCCGAGTTTTGCTCCATTTTGCTCCACTATCGGCGAGTTTTGTTCCAATACTAGAAGAGATCTACAGAGCTCCCAAGAATCTCTCCCAGCCCCCCCACCCCCAGTGAAAATTCTGAAATTTGATGATGCTCATTTTGTTCTCCGAGTTTTGCTCCATTTTGATCCACTATCGGCGAGTTTTGCTCCATTACCAGAAAAGATCTACAGAGCTCCCAAGAATCTCTCCCAGTGAAAATTCTGAAATTTGATCATGTTCATTTTGTTCTCCGAGTCTTGCTCCGTTTTGCTCCATTATCGTCGAGTTTTGCTCCATTACCAGGAATGACCTACAGAGCTCCAAAGAATCTATTCTTGCCCCCCAGTGAAAATTTTGAAACTTGAAATTACTCATACCGAGTTTTGCTCCATTTTGCACCATGATCAGCTCGTTTTGCTCGATGACGAGCCGTTTTCGGATGCCACGCTTTGAGCGCTCAGCGCTTTCGAGTTAGTCCGAAGTACTCCGGCTACAATTTTACACATTCGAGCGAACAGAGTTTGGCGCTCTCACTTTCCTCGCCTGTTTCCCCTGATGCACCTGTAACTGATTTTCAAGCGTTCGAGTGCAAAGCGCATTGAGTATAATGGGCGTGAAATGCTCCAGGTGCTTCGCACACTGCACCCGAAAGCGGCTCTGGAATGAACTACACAGTTCCCAGGAATCTCTCCTTGCAACACGTGTGAAAATTTTGGAGTTTCTATATGCGCATTTTGTTCTCCGAGTTTTGCTCCATTTTGCTCCATGATCGGCGAGTTTTGCTCCATTACCGGGAATGACCTACGGAGCTCCTAAGAATCTCTCCTTGCCCTCCCATACCAGTGAAAATTTTGTTTGATCATATCCATTCTGCTCTCCGAGTTTCGCTCCGTTTTGCTCCATGATCGGTGAGTTCTGCTTCATTTCGGATGCCACGCTTTGAGCACTCAGGCGCTCTGAAGCTACTCTCATTTTCCTCGCCTCTTTTTCCTGATGCACCTGTAACTGATTTTCAAGCATTTCAGTGCAAAGCGCATTGAGTATAATGGCCGTATTATTTGCTGTCCTTGTCTAGTCAACAGGCTATTAGGTTTATCTCAATCGATTTGATAGGTTCATGAAATCTGTCGCTATGAGTCCTGTCGTATTGGCTTCCTCTCCCCCTTCAGATGTCGTCCGTCATGATCCGTGCTGTGGGGTTCAACAAAGGCGGAACACTCGTTCTCATGGAAACGCTGCTCCCCTGTTTCAAGAATAGAGACCCTAGAGGTTATTTCAGGTAATGGAGCAAAACTCGCCGATCATGGAGCAAAATGGAGCAAAACTCGGAGAACAAAATGAGCATGATCAAATTTCTGAATTTTTATTAGAGGGGGGGCTGAGAGAGATTCTTGGGAGCTCTGTAGGACTCTCCTTGTAATGGAGCAAAACTCGCCGATAGTGGAGCAAAATGGAGCAAAACTCGCCGATAGTGGAGCAAAATGGAGCAAAACTCGGAGAACAAAATGAGCATGATCAAATTTAAGAATTTTCACCGGGGAGCTGGGAGAGATTCTTGGAAGCTCTGTAGGTCTCTCCTGGTAATGGAGCAAAACTCGCCGCCGATAGTGGAGCAAAATGGAGCAAAACTCGGAGAATAAAATGAGCATGATCGAATTTCAGAATTTTCACCGGGGGGGCTGGGAGAGATTCTTGGGAGCTCTGTAGGACTCTCCTTGTAATGGAGCAAAACTCGCCGATAGTGGAGCAAAATGGAGCAAAACTCGGAGAACAAAATGAGCACGATCAAATTTAAGAATTTTCACCGGGGGGCTGGGAGAGATTCTTGGGAGCTCTGTAGGTCTCTCCTGATAATGGAGCAAAACTTGCCGATAGTGGAGCAAAATGGAGCAAAATTCGGAGAACAAAATGAGCATGATCAAATTTCAAAATTTTCACTGGGGGGGCTGGGAGAGATTCTTGAGAGCTCTGTAGGTCTCTCCTGGTAATGGAGCAAAAACTCGCCGATAGTGTAGCAAAATGGAGCAAAACTCGGCGAACAAAATGAGCATGATCAAATTTCTGAATTTTCACTGGGTGGGGGGCTAGCGTTAATTCAGCCCCCCCCCCTAATTGGCCACATAGTCTTTCCACTGTAATGGAGCAAAAATCGAAATTTGTGGAGCAAAATGGAGCAAAATGAGAGCAAAATTATGGGATAATTTTCATCCAGAAATTTTCTATGGGGGGGGGGGTAACTTAACTGACCCGAAAAATCAATCAGAGCAGAGCATTTTCATCATTAGTGTCCCTGTGTCCCCTTATTAGAGGGTGTCTACCAGAAAAAGCTGTGGCCAAACTGTCCATTCCACCTTTTTTAATAAATTTGCAAAGTGTCCGGAGTACCTACAGAATTAGCTAAACCTGCATAAAAACGTAGATCTTTTTCCATTTAGAATTTAAAACCGAACACATTAATTTAGGTTGAATTTGTATAAAAACTGGCATTGATGTTTTTTTTCTAAGACTGCCTCTCTAGACACATTATTTTGTTTTAATTAAATAAAACATTGTCCACGCATTGTCCACATTTCACATATTGACCTAAACAACACGCCGGGTGGCCGTATTCAATCAAAAACCCAATCCACGGTCCAATAATCATTTTGCCATTGATTGTACCAAATAGTTCTCAGCTCTTAGAATAATAATTCGACGTTGAATGCGTTCGGACGTCGCCAGGTTGACAAGTTAAAAGGCAGCTTTATATGATTAAATTAAGTAATGAATGGTACCCAAAGCGCTGTCATACTGTAAATCTCTTAACGAGACAGGTAACATGGTAATTTACATAAAATTGAAAACACGGAAAAGCTACGACAAGTAAAAACTTAAAGTAACAATGATGGCAGCAGCATATATGGTCAAGTAATCAATGTAGTACTAATTTGCGTGACAAGGTGTTTTTTTTTTCACTCATCTACTGCGACACATATTATAGATAGGAGAAATAAATAATGGAAACTACGCCCAAAAGTACCTACCTATTAGTCCGAGAGCCAGCGCCAAAAAAGTGCAAGAGTTTCATGAAAGCTGAAAATGTAATATAAGCTTGTATTTGTGATGCATATAACTATACTCGAGTCAGCAAGTGAGGTAGCGGGACAAGCTACGCCCACGCACCTTTGAATGTGTAAAAAATTAATCGCGATGAAAGAGTTTCATGACAGCTGAAAATCTCTCAATCCATTGTTTATTTGATAAAAAACATGACGGACATGGTCAGATGGCATTATGTTAGGACAACTAGAGTCAGCATGCCTATACAGGGTGTCCCACGGTGGATGGCGTATTAGACGTTTATGGAGAACTAAAAAGCGGATCATTTTGAAAATTTGGCAACCGGGATAAACGACCATGATCTACACTTTAAAAATATCTTTGACCATGCGGTGTTGCCGCTTCTACTCTAAACTAGTGGCAACATCACTATTTTAAATGGAACACCCCGTATTAAATTGCATATTTGGATTCTACGTAAAATTCTGAGCAGATTTCATGTGATATACCCTATACCTAAGTTCAACTGTTTTGGAAATATTGACAGTTGAAAATTGACTTTTTGCAATTTTGACAGGCTGTAGAACCGGAACGGTTAATTTTAGAGGAAAACCGATTTTACATTCCTATCTTAGATTTTTATAAACTATCATTTGACACCATCTTTGAATTAAATCCATGATTAAAAATTTCAGTTAAATTTAATCTCCGGTTAAGTTCAAAGTTGGTGTCAAATGATAGTTTATCAAAATCTAAGATAGGAATGTGAAATCGGTTTTCCTCTAAAATTAACCAATTAGGTTTCACAGTCTGTCAAAGTTGCAAAAAGTCAATTTTCAACTGTCAATATTTCCAAAACAGTTGAACTTAGGTATAGGGTATATCACATGAAATCTGCTCAGAATTTTACGTAGAATCCAAATATGCAATTTAATACGGGGTGTTCCATTTAAAATAGTGATGTTGCCACTAGTTTAGAGTAGAAGCGGCAACACCGCATGGTCAAAGATATTTTTAAAGTGTAGATCATGGTCGTTTATCCCGGTTGCCAAATTTTCAAAATGATCCGCTTTTTAGTTCTCCATAAACGTCTAATACGCCATCCACCATGGGACACCCTGTATAGGCATGCTGACTCTAGTTGTCCTAACATAATGCTATCTGACCATGTCCGTCATGTTTTTTATCAAATAAACAATGGATTGAGAGATTTTCAGCTGTCATGAAACTCTTTCATCGCGATTAATTTTTTACACATTCAAAGGTGCGTGGGCGTAGCTTGTCCCGCTACCTCACTTGCTGACTCGAGTATAGTTATATACATCACAATTACAAGCTTATATTAAATTTTCAGCTTTCATGAAACTCTTGCACTTTTTTGGCGCTGGCTCTCCGACTATATGGGAACCCATTTTAAATAAACATTAGAAGATAAAGATGGCAAATATTTTCAATGTATTTTGCCCAAAATATTGCTATTTTGATTAGATTGAAAATGTACAATTAACAAAACAACTTATCTCTTTACAATACAATAATGTGGTTTTGTCGATCCGAGTAGGTTTTCAATGTAGAATTTTCAATTGTTTAGGTAGGATCGGAAAAAAAAACGCAGAAGTCTGGTTTTTAAAAAAGTCGACGTTTTGCAAAATTTATTTGCATATTCAGGACACTGTAATGATAAAAAATAAAAGGGTTCTTTACAAACTTAGATGATGAACTACAAAAATACAAAAGACAAACAAAAAACAGAGCTATCCTCCGATTTCGCACTACATTACTTGAATAAATATTTCATAAAAACAGAAAGAAAATAGCAGAATTACATAAAACCTTCAAATAAATTATACGTATATAAAAATATATATAGCTATATTGTAAGTGGGGAGAGTAGCATCATAAAACATAGAAAAAATACTTATAGTTAACAAAGGGTAGTGAAATTGACTTGATTACTTACATTTAAATTAGACTTTCCTTGTCATTGTTGTTTAACAGATTCACATAGGTATAGAGGTTTCTCGAAAACATAGTTGATAAAAAATTAAAGAAAAACACACAATTACGTAGCACAACAATAACAATTTAAAATTTAAAAAAGCAAAAACAACAAACTTTACACACCTCAAATGAGAGATAAAAAAAAAAACAAAAATTAACCATTCATCAAACGGAAATGTTATTCAAAAATTAATAACATAAATTATCTTTATAAACTAAGCTTTTAGGACGCAATTGTGTGTGTATTAGAACAGCTACATACACGTACTGATTTTATTTAGCGTCATCATTAATAGGATGGGAAACAAAAAACTGAATACCACACATTCCAACGCTAATATCTTGAGGGTTATTTAATTGTTGCTAATATATTAAAATATGCATTACTAAGATGTTCTATATCTGTTCTTTTGTTAACACAATTCTTATTTTTCTGGATCTCAATCATCTCCGCTATCAACCTTTTTTTGTAATTGGATTGTGTTTGTAAAATTGTTGTATTGTCATATTCAAAATCATGTCCAGTTTCTATTTTATGTTCGACTAGAGCTGTTGGATTCGATCTTAAGAGGTAATTCTTCTGATCGTTTTTATGTTCTCTCAATCGTGTTTTTAAATATCTACCAGTTTGGCCTATGTAGCATTTATTACATTGGGAACAAGGAATGTTATAAACTACATTCGATTTATTTAGCTTTTCTGTGCTGGACTTAGTCTTGGAATAAAAGCAGTTCTTCACTGTATTCTGACTTTTCATTGCAATCTTAACTTTTTCTCCTCTCTTAGTCACCTGATCTTTGAATATGGTTTGTATTCTTTCGGACAGGTTACTAATGTAAGGTAGCTTACAGAACGTGAATGGTTCATTTTGTTTAGGTACTACTCTTGCTGGAATTGTTTTGTTAATAATCTTCTTAATAAGCGATACAGGGTAATTATTCTTAACCAACATGTTCTCTATGTACTTTAGGTTCCTTTCATGGAATTTCTCCGTTGAAAGGGATGTTGCTCTGTACTTAAGGTTATTAATGATATTAATTTTTTGTTTAAATGGGTGTTCGGATGAGAAATTAAGAAACCTTTCAGAGAAAGTAGGTTTGTGATACCAATCAGTTTCAATACTTTGTTCGTGTCTAATGAGTAGTACATCCAGAAATGCAATCCTATTATCATTCTCTTTCTCACAGGTGAACTGAACTCTAGGGTGGTAACTGTTAAATATGTCTAAGATGACTTGTTCTTGATTATTTGGGATTGACGTTATTATATCATCCACATATCTTTTATAAAAAGGTAATTTAAAAGGAAGTTTTTTTATGCACTGATCTTGAAGATCTTGCATCACTAAATCGGAACAGACTGGTGACAAACAGTTACCTATTCCTAAGCCATATATTTGTTTATAGAACTCTTCTTGGTACTGAAAATAACTGTTATCTCTTTACATTCATAGCCCAAGAAATGTATGGTTTTTTAAAAAAAATTTGCGAGGGCAGGCTGATTTTTTCAGGGGTGATTGGAGACTGTGTCCTGAGTATTGAGCCAAAAAATCACACTCGAAAACCTTGTGCGTTCGGTCCTATTGGCCTTTTTCTTATTGATTTTTTTTCGACAAAATGACCTTTACAAAACTTGTAGATAATTACATTCTGATCAACTTTGCCCCATGCCTTTTTTTGCTAGCTATTTTAGTTTAGGCGTTGCGGCCATTTTAGTGCTCTAAATTCGCAAAAAAATTAAATAGCAAACCTGCAGATTATTGTAACTTTAATAAAATTACTGGTAATGTACTCCATTACGTTTTTGGTTTCAGTCCAAGAAATGATACATTACATCACTAATCCGGTGAAATTATTTTCCCGGAGTGAAAGCGTGGAATCGAAATGATGTTTTTTTTGACAATACTGGGACCTGTTACCTGTTTGAAAAGTGACAAAATGTTTTTTTTTTATAATCGGCCTAGAAAGTAGACTTTGTCGATTAGATTTGTGCTCGCAAAGTAGACGTTTCCTGATGACCTCCACTTTGCCGCTTTAGAGCGTCAAACTACGTCAAAATCCTTCACTTTGTCGCTCTAGAGCGACTCTAGCGCTTGCTTTTACTACTGGTTTCTTTGAACCTGGACTATTTTTTATCAAATGCGATTGTAAAAAAAATCAAGTGTGCATTTGCCAATATCAACAATATCTTTCGATCGGCAAAGTACCACTTTGCGCTCTTAATACACAAATAGCTATTGTGCAACCGTCCGCGAAATTCAATTTCGCGAAACGCCACATTTTACCTGCAAAATGTGTCAAATCCTTAGAAACGCTATGCATGCCACAATGTCCACCAGCTCAAATAAAATTTTTCAAATGCCTAAAAGGCCGTACAAGCGAAAGAAATAAAGTTACAATAAAATATCATCAATCAAAGTAATAGAGAATTTTATTAGGTATAATAATCTGCAGGTTTGCTATTTAATTTTTTTGCGAATTCTGAAGCACTAAAATGGCCACAGCGCCTAAAGGAAAATAGCTAGCAAAAAAAGTCATAAGGCAAAGTTGATCAGAATGTAATTATCTACAAGTTTTGTGAAGGTCATTTTGTCGAAAAAAAATAAATAAGAAAAAGGCCAATAGGGCCGAACGCACAAGGCTTTCGAGTGTGATTTTTTGGCTCAATACTCAGGACACACTTTCCAATTAGCCCTGGAAAAATCAGCCTGCCCTCACAAAATTTTTTGCGGTACCCAGGTATAAATTTCTTGGGCTATCAGTCAAGAAAAAAAATTGTGTTGTCGCTGCATGATATCACATTTGCATATGCAAAAAAAAATGTCCCCTTTCTAAACATTTCTTTGCACTGTGAAATTGTTTCATCTAAATATTTTTGTGTTTACTTAGGATTAGGCAATAAGGATTGCAATATTTCCTGTAACACCACATCATAACTCATCTTGAATAACGAGCCTTAATTTTTATGAAGTGGCTTTATAAAATTAAGTTAGTGAAAGTGAAGTCAAAACATATTCAATTACATTCAATCAAATATCATTTGTAAGGTGATGGAAAACGATACCGCCTAATTGAATGTAAATACCATCACATACTCGTACAAAATCTCGAACTTGATATTTTTTTTTATTAAGAATTCATTAATCATTTATTCGATTTTTTCTTTCGATATCGAATGAAAATGATACCGATGCAAAAGGTCAAAAGTTGCAAATAATAATTATTGTTAACATTTAAATACGGTTGACACATTTATTTATTTATGACGGTAGTAGAATATTTATATAACATTCTTGGTATTTGTGGAGCTTATTTACACCGTCGCTAATTTCTTCCGAAAGCTGCTTTATGGTTTGCTATTGAAAACGGAGATATTTAATGCTAGTTGCTGGCATTGGGTATAATGTTTATTAGCCAGGATAATTACGGTATTATCGATAACTACGACAGCTATTAAGATTGGAGAATATCTATTTTATAATAATAATTAATAGAAAAAACTGTTTTTCAATAGTACGAAACATTGTATGTTTCAAGGCTGTTGTAAAAGGGGTTTTCATCCGATTCGAGACTTCATTCTGTAGTAGATCATATTTCCCAACTCCCTATTTGATTATGTTGTCAGCAATGCAATGACGTTGTCAGAAACAGAAACACTCTAGCGGGGAATTGAGTAGTTACTAAAGGGTTCTATGCTAAAGGGTTACTGACAACAATGTAGTAGGTTGCAGTATCAGGGTTGCTGGAAAACGGTTGTCAGGGTAGAGTTTATTATTATGTTCTTATCATATGCTTTTTGAGTGATATGGAAAATGTCTTCAATTTGAAAAGGAAGAGAAATAAATTGGCTAATGAATGAACGTGATCTGTTTGATTATGATTAATTTCAAGACGATTCTAATTAAAAATCAGCCACAATTCCAGGTTATCTAAAATTCAACCCAAAAAGTACCTAGGTACCTTATTACTGAAATGATGAAATTTCAAAAAAAAAACTCAAAAAAAGAAGACTCGTAGTTAGCATACAAAAAACATAATATCGGTAGTGACCAACAAAACAAAAACTATTGTGAATAAATAATTATTCAGTTCCATTACTCATGCGTTAAAGTTTTCACATGTAATAAACTCGAGAAATCTTTCGTTCGTAAAGGGTACGATTAAGTACCCATTTCCGCCAATTGATCAACTTAATCTTGTAATTCGCTGGCAGGTAATATTCATAACCTCCTCAAAGGAAAAACTTCGAGAACCACAAACAATAACAATTTTGGTCTGGTAGCCTTGATAATGGCTATTAATAACCCTTTTGAAATTATCCCGTCGAGCAGAACAAGTAGCACACCAAGCTAACTACCGCGTAATGCACGTGTATTATTAATAAAATAAACTCCAAGATCCGCCATCTTGAAGGAGTGGTGAAAATAAGGTGTGCGTCATAACCGGATGTCTGTTCCGGTTCGTGCTCATCTCAATGGACCATTTACCCGGGTACCTTAATGGGTGTCTCTCTAACTCCCGGTTATAATTAAAAATTATTTCAAGTGGATCTGAAGAATTGATTATTTTTAAGCAAAATGTGTCTAGGGTGGACTGGACAGATGACCCAAGTCTCCCCTCAAAAAGATTCTAGTGGATGTTTGATGCGTTTGTGGTCAATAAACAGTAGGTGTTCGACAGATGTCCTTACACAATATTATCTTTTAGATTTTTGTACACTTTGTCTTCTTTGGATAATGGCCATTAAGATGATTTGGCATTAGATTCAAAATTTAAAATCCTGAATAGTAATTACAAATAGGTAACAAATAAAAATACTCTTCTTCTTTGTAAAATTTCTAGTCAGATTTTTGCTATTCGACAAATCAACCTCAAAAACTAACAAATTATTGATGGGTTCTTCTAAAAACCAAAAAGATAAAAATCACGATATATAATAAAATGTTTTGACATAACGTTTAGTAAAAGACAAGGTGTTTGGCTGAACAAGCATAAAACATAACAACTTCACGCCGGCTACCTGACAGATTGAGGATTACTCGGAAAAATTTTTAGCCATTTTCAATATCTTCTGGGCAACTATCTAAAAGAAGAATCTTGATCCGAGATAAGACTCTTTATGGGCTCTGCCTGGTTGCAAAGTGCGGTGGGCAAAACAATAGGAATTTGTAACAGCAGATGATCGTAAAACAACTTGAGATATTATTCTAGATCACAATGGTTGTTAGTGTAAAAATGTTTATTTCTCACCTTGGAAATCATTCCGCGAAATTAATAAAATAATAAGGTGCCGACTGCAACAATAATGAAATTTATAACACCAATCAATTACGGATTTGAGCAAGTGGCGCCATTCAAGGCTCGCGGAGCAAAATAAATAATATCAGCTTGGGGACAAGTGGGCAGAAGCAAGAACCTGAGAACAGGCTAACAACAAAATGAGGAAGAATAGATATTTCTATGCATCGAGAATTATCTGTAAAACAAGTTTTTCCTATTACAAGGCAAAAAATTCCTCAGGCATTAGTTCCTGAGAAGAATAAAATTAATTTAATACCAAAACGAGAGTAAAATCCTGGTGACCATGATCAAATGCACTCTCACGCACTATTCCACAGGTCCAAATTAGGAACGACAATCGATTAAATCTAATTATCTTTGGATTTGTTTAGCATAAAATTATAGCCGATGGTATTTTAGATAATTACACCAATTGGATTGAGGAATTTGTATGTTGGAGCAGGTGTTTTCTAATTAGTGCAGCGAACATTTACCTGATAATTTTCCCATGATGAAACTTATCAAACCTGTCAGTGTTATGAAATCGGAGAATTTTTATTACGAGATTTCTACTTGTTTATATGGGAACTTGTAGAAAAACAGCGGAAAACAATAGGACAAGATGACATGCATGGAAAATTGATAAATTTACCCCGAATTACTTAACGCGATTTCATTTCTGATTTTGGAACTCTGGGTCTTCAAAATTTTTAGAAATCCAAATCATAAGCTACCTTATACCATTGTATCTTATATTAAAATGATGAAATTTCAATTCTTTTTGTTTAAATTTTGTGTCTAAATGGGGTCAGTTAAGTAAGCACCCTCCATAGAAAATTTCTGGATGAAAATGATCTCATAATTTTGCTCCACTAATTTCGATTTTTGTTTTGCTCCATTACAGTGGAGATACTATGTGGGCTATTAGGTGGGGGGGGGGGGGGCTGAATTAATGCTAGCCCCCCAGTGAAAATTCAGAAATTTGATCATGCTCATTTTGTTCTCCGAGTTTTGGTCCATTTTGCTCCATTATCGGCGAGTTTGGCTTCATTACCAGGAATGACCCACAGAGCTCCATAGAATCTCTTCTTGCCTCCTAGTGAAAATTTTCAAACTTGAAATTACTCATTGTGTTCTCCGAATCTTGCTCCATTTTGCACCATGATCAGCTCGTTTTGCTCCATCACGAGCCGTTTTCGGATGCCACGCTTTGAGCGCTCAGCACTTTCGTGTTAGTCCGAAGTACTCCGGCTACAATTTTGCACATTCGAACGAACAGAGTTTGGCGCTCTCAAGCTGCTCTCACTTTCCTCGCCTGTTTCCCCTGATGCACCTGTAACTGATTTTCATGCGTTCAAGTGCAAAGCGCATTGAGTATAATTAGCGCGAAATGCTCCAGGTGCTTCGCACACTGCATCCGAAAGCGGCTCTGGAATGAATTACACAGTTCACAGTACACCAGTCTGCACCAGGTGCACCAAAAAGTTAGTTTGTCTTTGTCAGACCCATACAAAAAAAAAAAACAGGCGATTAAAGTGAGAGCAGCTTGAGAGCGCCAAACTATGTTCGCTCGAATGTGTAAAATTGTAGCCGGAGTACTTCGGCTAACTCGAAAGCGCTGAGCACTCAAAGCGTGGCATCTGAAAATGGCACGTGATGGAGCAAAACCACCTGATCATGGTGCAAAATGGAGCAAGACTCGGAGAACACAATGAGCATGTTCAAATTTCAAAATTTATACCGGGAGAGGCTAGGAGAGATTTTTGGGAGCTCTGCAGCTACCTATCTCCTGGTAATAGAACAAAACTCGCCGATTATGGAGCAAAACTCGGAGAACAAAATGAGCATGATCAAATTTCAGAATTTTCACTGGGAGGGGGGAGAGATTCTTGAGAGCTCTGTAGATCTCTCCTGGTAAAGGAGCAAAACTCGTTGATTATGGAGCAAAACGGAGCAAAACTCGGAGAACAAAATGAACTTCAAATTTAAAAAATTTCACCGGGGGGAGCTAGGAGAGATTTTTGGGAGCTCTGTAGGTCTCTCCTGGTAATGGAGCAAAACTCACCTATTATGGAGCGAGCAAAACGGAGCAAAACTCGTAGAAAAAAATGAGCATGAACAAATTTCAAAACTTTCATTGGGGAAGCTGGGAGAGATTTTTGGGAGCTCTGAGGTCATTCCTGGTAATGGAGCAAAACTCGCCGATTATGGAGCAAAATGGAGCAAAACTTGGAGAACAAAATGAGCATAATCAAATTTCAGAATTTTCACTGAGGGGGAAGGGGGGGGGCTAGCGTTAATTCAGCCACCCCCACCTAATATGCCACATAGTCTCTCCACTGTAATGGAACAAAAATCGAAATTAGTGGAGCAAAATGAGAGCAAAATTATGGGATAATTTTCATCTAGAAATTTTCTATGGGGGTGGGTATAGCTTAACTGATCATTCGGGACCCCCCTAACTCCATACACTAAATTATTCGGAGATTTGGAGCTGGATTTATGAAAAAAGACACTCAGCAAATTGAAAAATTGATAAATTCACCCCAAATTCCTTAACGCGATTTCTTTTCTGAACTATAAGTACAAATGAGCTGAAATTTTCAGGGATTGTAGTCTTTTACTGGTATAAGAATCACTGAAAATTTCAGCTTTCTATCTCTAATAGAAAAAAAGTTAGGATTTTTTAAAGTTTTCAAGAATCCAAATCATCATCATCAGATCTTAGTACTTAGGTATCACACAATTAGTAATATATATCCAATCCCAATACAACGCAAAGCCAATGCTCATATAATTATCAGAAATTTTCTCATTGCAAAGTTATTTCTCTATCTAATTTTCCCATCAATAATTACCTATCTACACCTAACCTTTGCAATCTTTTATGGATTTCGCTGGTAAACATAAAAAAACTTATAAAATACTTAGAAATCGATTTAAATCACCGTGAATATGGGACAATGATTATTTTTTTCCCAGAACAACGCGCTTTGTTGTTAAAGGGTAAACTTATTTTTACAGCAAACATCAAACAACTTTCTCACCAAATACACACCCTTTAAGGGCCATTTCGCAACCTGTTTCGCAGATTTATGCTGCTAAGCAAACACAACCACATTATACGTCTTGGTAATGGTAATTTTTTTTTTACCCTACACCTGATTCGACCCTCTTAATCAGGTTATTTAAGGTGGGCAAGAACCAGTTGACCATTAGAATAATATTATCCCTTAAAGCATAGTCCTTCAATGATTTATCGAATTTAATAATTAACACATCGAACAACACCATTACATTATATATATATCGACATATCTTTGACATGTCGAAATATGATATATTATTGCCCAAGTATTGTAATAGAAATTTATATCACGATTTTCTCTCTGGCTTTGGCAGACTAAATAAAGTCCATTAGTGTCTATTATTTTATCATTCACTTAAATATAAATAAGTTGTGTTGGCCAATATTTGCTGCCAGTTTACTGTATTGTTTACTTGCAAGTACGAGCTTGGATGATTCTTGAAATAGTATGAATAGTACCTAGGTACGTGCCTAATCAAAATCAGATGCTATTTACAACTAAAAATCCATCCATATTTCAAACACATGTCCACCAAACGGTCAGGTCAATTGACCATCTTGAGAACCATAATAATATAATAAAATTCGGACATTTTCCCACCAGGAAATAATTTTTGTCCATTATTCGGTGTAAACAATCAGCCACCCCTCCAGATGTAGCCAAAATTTCTTATATTGCCATGGGAATGTCTGATAATTTAGAAAAAAAAATGCATCTGTCTTCTCAAACGGATTTTTTTTTATTGAGGGCACCCTTTGATATTTGATAGGAGCAATTTTTACTTTAGAATGCTAATTAACGGTTAGCTAACTCCTAGTATGTGTAAGTACCAATTTGATGTTTAGGATAAATGGCGATTAGTTAAATAATTGGTGTTTTTAGTTGGCTGCTGTATTATATTGACTGGGAAATTTAGTTCTTGCACCTTGGATTTATATAATTGACTATTATAATCTCATTGTATAAATATAATATGGATTAAACGCCAATATTGATTCAGCGTATATGACTCAAACTTGGAATAATTAGAGTAGGTACTAGAAAACATATCTTCGATTATATTATAGATAGAAAGCTGAAATTTTCAGGGATTCTTATACCAGTAGAGTACAATTCATGAAAATTTCAGCTCATTTGGACTTATAATTTTAGAAATAAAAACGTGTTAAGCAATTTGGGGTAATTTATCAATTTTTTAATTATTCTGGCCTTTTTTCATAGATTTCGGCTTAAAATCTGAGAATAATTTAGTGTATGGAGTTGAGAGACCATTAAGACACAAAATCTCAACAAAGAAAAATTTGAAAATTCATCGTTTTAGTAAGAAGTAAGCTACCTTATGATTTAGATTTTGAAAAACTTTGAAAGATCATAACTATTTTTCTATTGAAGATAGAAAGCTGGAATTGTCAGCGATTCTTATCACAGTGGAGGACTACAGTCCATGAAAATTTCAGCTCATTTGGATTTATAGTTTCAGGAATAAAATCGAGTTAAGCCGGGCTTGCATACTTTCAGTTTTACCCAGATTTTCACAAACTTTCGTGAAGTTCTCTATACGGGTTGTGTTTCTAATTCTGTTCAGTTTTGTTTTGTTTTCTCTCAATTTCAGTAATATGCCTCTCTCCTAGGTTTTTCCTTCTCCGAAAAATTGGTGGAAAAACAAAGTTAGTTGTAGATTATGTTAAGATTTTATGTCTAGGCCCAGTTGTACAATCCAGGCTCAAACAGAGGTTTAGTTGAACTCTACTGGTACTTGAACCTTCCCATTTGAAATGCATTGCTGTTAAAAAATGTACACTTTGGCATGTTTCTGACAGCAATGCATTTCAAATGAGAAAGTTCAAGTACCAGTAGAGTTCAACTGAACCTCTGTTTGGACCTGGATTGTACAACCGGTAAGTACAAATGAGCTGAAATTATCAGGGATTGTAGTCCTCTACTGAGATAAGAATCGCTGGAAATTTCAGCTTTCTATCTCTAATAGAAAAAAAGTTATGATTTTTTGAAATTTTCAAGAATCTAAATCATAAGATCTTAGTACTAAAATGATGAAATTTCAATTTTTTTTATGTTGATTGAGATTTTGTGTCATCATTCGAGAAAAATTGATAAATCTACCCCAAATGGCTCAACCATACAGGGTGTATATTTTAAGTGATACCACTATTTCTATATCCGAAACGGTGAAAGCTACAAGGTCGGTTAAATTAGAAAAAAGTTGCCTTTTTTGATGCTTATTCAAGACTCGTTTACAGTGTTGCCAAATTCCTTCTAGTTTATGAAATACAAGGTGATTTCTAAGAAACGCCTAAAAATATTCTATCAAATATTTCGATAACTATTTATTTTCGGGACACAATTTAAATTTGAAAGTTTTATAATTTCTTTCGCTCTACAACAGGGCATCTTCAAATTTCGAATCTGACGTTTCGTGGTTAAGCTACCATCATCAACTTCATTTTTTTAAATACGGACCTGGATTTTTTATGACATTTTAAGAAAGCACCCTCTATTCTCTTTCCAACGATATACCTCTTAAGTATTATTGGTCGACTTTTCTGATCTAAAAAGTGATCATCAATGATTTTTACCAAAATTTTACCATAATTCGGACCTAGTTATGAACCTGTATTTCAGAAACTAAAAGGAATTTGGCAACACTGTAAACGAATCTCAAATGGGCATCAAAAAAGGCAAATTTTTACTAATTTGACCGACCTTGTAGCTTTTACCATTTCGGATATAACAATAGTGGTATCACTTAAAATATACACCCTGTATACATAGTATGTCTATACTTAAGTTCGCAGCATATGGGAAACTTTTTTATTTACAATCATATAATGTAATGTTGACTTTACTGACTTTTAAAAAGTTTGAAAATGTCACTTTTTTGACTTTTACTTTCGGCCCACGGGTCGAAAGTTTACTTTTCATGTCAAATTTTTTTGACACAAACCGATAGTTGGCGTTCTAAAACCGCCTTGTACCGGGGTTTGGTTTTCGTAGCTTTCACAGTAGAGCGGGGAGAAAGTCGGACATGTGTCAAATTTGACAGATGACATCTGTCGATATCGCCAAAGCGTTTTGCGACAAAAGTTCTATCCGAACGCATCCTCGAAATTTGACGTATGTCAAAGATGACGTTTCGCCCTGTCACGCCGTCAGTTTTTGACGTATGTCACTGTCAATTTTTTTAAGGGGTTTTTGGGTCCGGGGAATCTTTTCCGACACTCGGATTTTTATTTTTTCGAGAAATGCAAAAAAAAACTTTTTTGACGTTGACAGCTGTCAAAAATGTTTGACACCGACAGGTCGCCCACGTTGAATAAACATGACCCACCGAGTTTCAGGCTTTCAGCTTATAAGGTAAAGCGTGGGGAAAGGGCGTTTACCCAATATAAACAAATTCCGATCGCATGACAGCTGTCAACAAAAGGACCCCGCAATATTCAAACGGAAATTGGTTACCCGTGATATTTGGATGAAATTTAAATATGTTATTGGTGATGGTGTAAGCAACATTTTTTACGCAACCTTGTATATATGACAGGTGAAACGGTATCGGCTGTCAAATATTGAAATTTAATATTCAAAAACAGGGTAATTATCGCAGATTTCGATGAAGCAAGTATCGATTCCTACTAAGTCGACCAAGGTAAATCGAAAAATGTCAACCATTTTGACATCTGTCAAAACCCTGCCAAACGGCAGCACTCATATTTTTCAGTTTCCAATATTTCATGATGTGTCATATACACTATATAAGAGATTTTAGTTAGACCTCGGCTGCGCCTCGGTCTAACTAAAATCTCTCGACAGTAATGAAACACTTTCCACCTAGGTATGTAATATACTATTATTAGGTAGGTACCTATCAATTTTACGAAAAAAATCTATTCTTCATAAAAGTTTCTGCTTCTTGGAAAAATAATCTTAAACTATTAAAACTTGAAATAGCATATACAGGGTGGTCAGAAAATAGAAAAATATACAGGGTGTTTCCTAAATACGGTTCATATAACTTCAGGATATGATTCCTTACAATATTTTGACAAAAAAAGTTTCCATAAACATGTGTCCGGAAATGCGTAATTTTTGACATACAGGGTGGCAAAGTTTGAAAAAAAAATCGGTTTGTTAGTTCAAATATAAAAAAACGATATTTTTTTCAAAACTTTGACACTCTGTATCTCAGGATAAATGTTTATGGGAACTTTTTTTCATAAAATATTGTAAGGAATCACTCACATCTTGAAGTTACGAACCGTACTTAGGAAACACCCTGTATATTTTTCTATTTTCTAATCTCCCTGTATATGCTATTCCAAGTTCAGTATCATTTATCGTTTTTTCAAGAAGGAGAAACTTTTATGAAGAATAACTTTTTTTCGTAAAATTGATAATAAAAAAGTTTCCCATATGCTGCCAACTTAAGTGGACACCCTGTATATGCCATAATACACTCGTGATTGTTTTTTCTATCAAGCAACATTCAAGACGGCGTGGCTCTTATTTGCATTTTCATACACATATACACTCAATTAAGTTAATCACGATTTTCACCATTTTTACTCTAAAAGTTAATTGTTAATGACTTTATCTGGGATTTGCAAGTCAGTATTTAATAATTCTCCATTTCGGTTGCACAGATCATGATGCCTTCAACATTGACCTGGTACCTTGGGAATTTGTTAAATAAATAAAATAATTTACCAACTTCGATGAATTTTGTTGCAGATTTTGGGCAACTCCCTTCCCTTTCCAACTGTCATATTATATCAAGAGAACTTTGCATTAATAGGAATTTTTTTGACGAGTAGGTATACATTTTTCATTCACCAAAAACAATATATCATGCTAATGAATCTCATGAATTATTGTGTCAATATTGGTGTAGGATGTTATTAATAAAATAATTTGGAAGTTTTTCGCTGTTAGATAGTAAATTGTTCCTTCCAAGTATGCTACACATAATAAAAATCGAAATGATTATGAGTCTCCGCAGTACTATTTATTCAAATCTGACACGTGAAAGATATGTGATAGTTATAACCACTGGCTACACGTTTGGGTGTATGTGGCGCTATAACCACCGGCCCATTATTTATGATAATTTTTTACACGTATAAGAAGGCGGTAGCGGCTCGGGATTATTCATATTACATTCTTGGAATTTGTAACAATTATATTAATATTCAAATGGCCGCGCCATTTCTTCCGATAGAACGAAACCTTTACTGCGTGATCTTGAAATTAGAGATAATACTATATGGTTTTGTTATTGAATGTTTATATTGGCTAATTGAAATAGGATTATGGAATGGAAAAGTAATTTTTTCAGTTTTTCATTGATTTGTTACCTATATCTGTAATGTAATTGACTGTTTGAGTCAATTTGAAATTCCATCAATATTGGTCTCACTGGTATTATAACACACATGACTATATAGCACACTAACTAGATTTTCAATATTTTACTGGAAAACTTTTTTGATTTTTATGTGTAGGTTTGAGCCAAATACCATCTAGGATAGAGCTGAAGATAATAGAGCTATGATTTTTGTCCATACTTTTAGAATGCTGAATATTTTGTTAATAAATTTACATTTTCAGAGTTCTTGAAACAAATCAATAAAACGTTATAATTGTTGACAATAATAAAATTAATTGTAACCTTTAATAGCCAGCATTTATCTCTCGACAACATAATATATAGATCTCAAATAGTAATACACTTATCGACATATTATTATTGTCCTATAATTATTCACATACAGGATTCCGGATATTTAACTTTTAAATATTACATCTTATAACAAAAAGGCGTGACACCTGTCACCCCATATGTAATAATAATAATAATAATTATCATTATTAATAAAATCGTTTAAACGAGGACTTTTACTTACATGGCACTGTGGGAATTATCGTTCATTTGCATATTCGTTGATGAAATAAAATGTATAGTTAACGCACTTCTAAATGATAAATTCAACTTCATTATTAAATATGAAAATAATTAGATGATAAGTTATAAGAAAACTTGTGAATATTAGTTTTTTCAAAAGCTACAATTGGGGGAGGTTATTCAAAAAATTACATACGAGACGAAATTCCTTTTACAAATGTCAGAAGTCAGGAATTGTTGAGATATTTCGTGGAGATATTAGATCTTCAATAGGAGCGTCAGAAAAATTGGAAAATCGAAAAATCCAACCCATACTGCTTAACGCAGTTATGATTTTTCAAAAATTCAAGTCAAAAGGTAGTTATGTAGAGTAGATACTGAAATCATGAAATTTTTTTTTTTATGTTGAGATTTTGTGTCTAAATGATCCTTCGGGACCCCTAAACTCCATTCCATACACTAAATTATTTGTAGATTTGGAGTTGGATTCTACGAAAAAAGGCACTCAGAAAATTGAAAAAATTAATAAATTCACCCCAAATTGCTTAACGCGATTTTATTTCTGGAACTATAAGTAGTAGGGTTTCACGAGATTCTCGAAATTCGAGATTTCTCGTCTCGTCTCGTCTCGATTTCGAGACGAGATCGAGACGAGACTGAACTTTTCTTTTCGAGACGAGATCGAGAAAAACAGTCCGAGATTTTTCGAGATCGAGAATTTTTTTAGAGATTTCTCGATCTCGAAAAAATGTAGGTGCTGCAATACCTAAAGCACAGACAACTCTTAATAGGTCAGCAAAGCGAAAATAAAAGACTATGTTAGGAAATACGAAATAATTTTAATTCATTTTAAACATAAGAAAATTAACAAAAAAAAAAAACAAAGATAACAAAGCAAATAACAAAAGCAAAAAATTGATATTTCCATATTCTTAAAGAAAAAAAGACCCTTGAACTAAATTTTGAATTTTTCCCCCGTCCCTATATCACCCTGTATAAAAAAAAAATACTCAAATTCTATATTTTTTTGTGTATAATAGATGACTAACAAGGAATCGCTTTCAAAAATGGTGAAAACTGCATATTTTTCCGTTAATTTATTAAAAAGTGGTAGCGTCTCAAAAATTGGTCAAAGGATGATGCACACTTCAAATGGAATTTTAAAGAATCCACGATTTTGATGAAATTCTGATATGTTGTAGATCTCGATCTTCTGATCAAAAGTTCTCATGGGTCCAAGATGATCCTATGACTGGTTTACGAAATACAGTGGCGCCGGGTATGGGGCAACCCAAAAATTCGAACAAGTAGAAATTTTTTCACAAAAGGTAAACTTCAATACAAAAAGTTTTAAAATTAATTGAATCCTATTTCTATTGGCCATGGTAGATGACAGGAGACAATTTCTATCGACAGGGAGTACTCAAAAAATATAATCCTTCTGTTTAATTCATACTTTTTATACAAAAATCGGACGTTCAAGTTAAACTAAAATAAAATAATATGGTATGACAATATGATATGAATATTTCCACCATAGTCTCAGGCACAAATGGTACTGGAACTTATAGGTAGTACCAATATATACCGTTAAGGGAACCTCATTGGACTTGCAAATTATTTTGAGGATGATTTAAGGGGTTAAAACTAATCATTGCGATTCACCGAAAAAAGGGTTTTTGTGAAAATATGGACATTTCGACCCTAGTCTCGGGTACAAATGGTACTGGAAGTTATAGAAAGTTCCAATATACTTATACCGTTTAGGGAACCTCACTTGACCTGCAAATTTCCTTTGGGGTGGTTAAAAGGGGTAAAACTAATTATTGCGATCCATGAAAAAAAGGGTTTGTATGGAAATATGAACATTTCTACCTTAGTCTCGGGCGCAAATGGTACTGGAAGTTATAGGCAGTACCAAGATACACCGTTTAGGGTACCTAAAAAGACTTGCAAATAACTTTCAGGGCGGTTCAAGGGGGTAAAACGAATAATTGCGATTCATCGAAAAAAGGGTTTTTGTGAAAATGTGGACATTTGCACCCTAGTCTCAGGTACAAATGGCACTGGAAGTTACAGACAGTACCAATATGCATCGTTTAGGGAATCTCACTTGACTTCCAAATTACTTTCTTTGGGGGTGGTTTAAAGGGGTAAAACTAATTGTGGCGATCCATTAAAAAAATAGTTTTTATGAAAATATGAACATTTTCACCCTAGTCTCGGGCGCAAATTGTGCTGGAAGTCATAGACAGTAGCAAGATACACCGTTTAGGGTAACTAAAAAGACTTGCAAATAACTTTGAGGGTGGTTTAAGAGGATAAAACTAATAATTGCGATTCATAGAAAAAAGGGTTTTTGTGAAAATATGGACATTTCCACCCTAGTCTCAGGTACAAATGAGTAGGGTGGAAGGTAAGGTGTCATTCCACCTAGGGACTCATTCTTCCCCCCACCCTGAAACACCCCCCCATTCTTCTACTAAACACCCCCCATTATTCTACTAAACACCCAAAAAATATGGCATGGCTTTTGGGCTCTATTGTCTGGTCAATTAAAATGTTTGAAGGGGGTGTGACCCAAAAAAAAGACTTAAGCTACTTAAATCAAGAAAAAAATTCTAAGATCTCTAGTGAAAACCGCTGTCCTATATTCAAAATAGTTTCCGAGAAAACGCCTTTTGAAGATAAATTATGCAGGAACTTGTGAAGTCACAACCGCCGAAATCGCTGTCTTCTGTTCGTTTAGTGGTCAGTGAACCGTACCCTATACTTTGAGTGGTTGCAATTTGCTCTAAGAGATAATTGTCTTTTGTTTTGGAAGATTTTTACACGTGTTAATACTGTCCCTGATAATCCAGCGTGACGTCACAAAAGCCTAGTTGTAACTTTAAACGGCCCTAACTCGAAAACGGACCACCGTAGCAACATGCGGTTTAAATATTTATTCTTAGATTTTTTTGCACTAAAACTTTCATTTTTGGGTCACACCCCCTTTAAGCACTTTACATTCCCCTCAATGAAAAAGAATATCAGGTTTTAACAAAAGTCAGTAAATTATGGTTCATGTATAGAATAAATTATCTACACGACTAGGTTGTATTTAAAAATAGTAAAATATATTTGGATAAAAGTATTTTATTACAATAATAACATTTTTCTTCTGAATATGGTGGACCATCTATGTGAGTTCTCCAGTCTGCTCTATTGTAATGAATAAAGCACGGTAATTTAATCTGGAGAAGAAAACTGTTGGTAACTTTCCCCATGCATCCAAAAGTTCAAATATATTCACATTTTTTAACAAATAATCCAACGGTATTCTCAATAACTCTTCGCTTGTAAAATCTGAAAGCAGTTTTTCACCATTCATATGAGCTAGAACGTGGTCTATGGAGGAACAACAATTTATTTTCAATTTTTCGTAGAAGGGTGATGTTGATGTTCTTCCTTATAGTTTTGTTGTCCGCAACCAAATGATTATAATAATTGATGATTTTAAATAAATATACCTACGATAAAGTTAGAAAAGGAGATAAATTAAAGAAGATTAAAATGGGAGGTGTTTAGTAGAAGAATGGGGGGAGTTTAGCAGAAGAATGGGGGATATTTCAGGATGGGGGGGAAGGAAGGATTCCCTAGGTGGAATGACGTTCACCTTGCACTCTACTCAAATGGTTATAGACAGTTCCAATATGCACCGTATAGGGAATCTCACTTGACTTGCGAATTACTTTCGGGGTGGTTTAAAGGGTTGGAACTAATTATTGCAATCCATGAAAAAAAGGATTTTCATGGAAACATGGACATTTCCACCCTATTCTCGGGCACAAATGGTAGGTACTGAAAGTTATAGGCAGTACCAATATACACCGTTTAGGGAACCTCATTTGACTTGCAAATTAGTTTGAAGGTGATTTAAGGCAGTGGCGGCTCGTGACAATCCAAACTGGTGAGGCCCATGGCCCATCAAGTTAACCCAAACAAACCCAAACAAAATTTTCAAGTGTTACGCCCAAATTTTGACCCAAAATTTCATTAAAAGAACATCTCGGATATTTTTTTTGTATATTTCTAATGAAAATTTTCATTTCTTACAGTTGCAAAACAACAGCAGTAGGTACATAATTCTTATTTTAATACAAATATTGAGTTTCAAAGTAACAAAATAAATTCCAAAAAACATTTTTTTTAACCCGCAACAGACCAAAATAAAAAGTATGAGCCAATTAACCAATTAAATACTTGTCGCAGCAGCAAGAGATGCAGTTTCTTATTAACAAGCCCAAAATTGTGCGCCTCAATGCCTATGAAAATTCGCTATCGTCTCACCTACAGTTGAAGGGTTGTAGTGGGGAGTGCCGTGGCATCGCTGCGGCGTTCTGTGACGCACATGAGGCCAAAATTTTTGGGATTGCTATTTTATTTTAATGCTGTCCGGCAACGATTTGAGCGCCTATAAGGATAAATAGGTAGAAGCGCGCGCTAAATTCAAGAAATAGTATTATATTTTAATGAAAATTCGATGTTTTGATTCTTTTAATGATTGAAAATAGTTGAAAAACGTTAAATATTTAATGAATATTATTTCAAAATTTTACATCATTATTGTAATTTTTACATGTGAGGCCCGGCCTCAGTTGCTTTATACGACGAGCCGCTACTGATTTAAGGGGTTAACGCTAATAATTGCGATCCATTGAAAAAAGGGTTTTTGTGAAAATATGGATATTTCCACCCTAATCCCATCCACTTAGTATCCGGATACAACGCGTGAAATAAACGTAGTCTTTATCACTTTTTGTATTGAAGTTTACCTTTTGTGAAAGAATTTCTATACACTCGGATTTTTGGGTAGCCCCATACCCGCCAATGTATTTCGGAAATCAGTTATAGGATTATCTTGGGCCCATGAGAACTTTTGATCAGTAGATCGAGATCTACAACATACCAAAATTCCATCAAAATCGTGGATTTTTTAAAATCCCATTTAAAGTGTGCATCGTCCTTTATGCTTAAAACGAACCTATTGTTGAGTAGTTTATTAAACAAAAATTAACTTCAAACACCCAAAAACTAACAAAACATAAGAAAAATATAGATAGCATAACATATTCCAATATAAAAAAAAGTTTTTTAACTGATAACGAAATTATTGCTTATTACTCGTAAATATTTTTTTGTTACATAGCCAAGAATTCAAACACATCAAAAATTGAGCCGTTTCTCCAGTTTCGGCTTCGTTCTTTTCTAATGGTCAGTGTTGCTGTTGAAAACAGTCTTTCTAAAAAACGTTTTCCCCTTTCTTTTAGTACAGACTTATGTTATACACAGTGTGTAAAAAGTCCCGGAACAGTCAATTATTTTGAAAATAGTGCACAATATAAAAAAACTTCCTATATAAAAGTTGAAGGTCTTGATAAAATCTATTGAAATAGGACTTATGTAATTATACAGGGTGGCCCAAAAAGTTGTGCTACACAAAACTTCATTTTTTTTTAATGGAATGATCCTTTTTTAATTACATTTTCTTATTCTTCTAGAGATTCTGAACAACAATTATGAAAGATATCATATGGCTAAACCCATTAGTTTCAGAAATAATTTGACTTGAAGGACATAAATACGATAAGTACGATATTACCTACATTTTGCATTGTTTCGAGTTGGTTCAAAGTGGTAACCAGACTTAACGCCCATTGATTATTTTCTTTGGGGACATCTGAAAAATAAAGTGTTTGTGACAAAACCTCCAGATCTGAACGAATTGAGAAGAAGAATTATTGAAGAATGTGCACTCAAATTATTTCTGAAACTAATGGGTTTAGCCATATGACATGTTTCATAATTGTTGTTAAGAATCTCTAGAGGAATTAGAAAATGTAATTAAAAAAGGATCATTTCATTGAAAAAAATGAAGTTTTGTGTAGCACATCTTTTTGGGCCACCCTGTATAATTACAAAAGTCCTATTTCAATAGATTTTATCAAGACCTTCAACTTTTATACAGGAAGTTTTTTTATATTGTGCACCAGTTTCGAAATAATTGACTGTTCCGGGACTTTTTACACACTGTGTATACATATAATATATTTTAATAACATTCAGTTTTTGTTTTCGAGACTCTCGAAATTTCGAGAATCTCGAATCGAGATCGAGAAATTGTCTTCGAGAAAAACATCGAGACAAGAATATGTTGATTTCTCGTCTCGATGATCGAGACGAGACGAGAAATTGCCTTCGAGACGAGATTTCTCGTCTCGATGAAACCCTAATAAGTAGGTACAAATGAGCTGAATTTTTCAGGGATTGTAATCCTCTACTGGGGTAAGAATCACTGAGAATTTCAGCTTTCTATCTTTATTAAAAAAAAAGTTTTGATTTTTTCAAGTTTTCAAGAATCTAAATCATAAGGTAGCTGCTACCTTAGTACTGAAATGATGAAATTTCAATTTTTTTTTGTTGAGATTTTGTATCCTAATGGTCCTTTGGGATCCCCTTAACTCCATACACTAAATTATTCTCAGATTTGAAGCCGAAATCTATGAAAAAGGGCAGTCAAAAAAATTGAAAAATCGATAAATCATCTCAAATTGCTTGACACGATTTTATTTCTGAAACTAAAGTCCAAATGAGCTGAAATTTTTAGAGATTGTAGTCCTCAACTGGAATAAGAATCACTAAAAATTTCAGCTTTCCATCTCTAATAGAAAAAAAGTTATGATATAATCTTATAATAGAACTAGAGATATGACTTTTCACAAAATTATGTTGAGATTTTGTCTTAATTAGCAGTTCGAATTTTAACAGGTGGATTTTCCACACCTAAATTATCAAATTATATAAAATGTAAAGGCACGCACCTGGCCGTGTTTTGGAATATTTTAACCAATCTTGGGAAATACCCAGCGTTGTTGAAACTGAAGTTTACAACCAAATAGAAGGGAATTCCCATCCTAATGCACCTGATTTGGAATTTTTAGGCTCAGGTATTTAATTAAGGTGATCATAAATCCATTTACTGTATCGTATGCCGGAATAAAATCCACCTGGAACGTGCTGTTGTTCAATGGTATATTTTATTTTGGGTTTTTCTCCAATTTTGGTAAGAAATTTGTATTGAACATCACGTCCTTGGAGCTTTATGGCACTATTTATATGTAAAAAAGATTGTTTTAAGGCTATCGCAGTTTTAATAGATTTTTGTTGCAGTTTTAATAGATTGTTGAAGCTTTCTCCATGATATAAAATAAACCAGAACCTGATATTTGGCTCAAAGGCTGAGTTATAAATGTTTTACGAAATTTTATAAAACATTGTATGTACGTATATTCCAATTTTTCTTGTTTTTCTCAATTTGAAGCTTTTCTAATGAGATAAAAATAAACCTGAAATTGATGTTTGGCTCAGAATCTGAGTTATGATTTTTTACACTCAACTTACAAATCCTTGTAAGTCAAAAAAATTCCAATTTTGCTACTTTAGATTTTGGAAAATCATAACTCGAAGCTTTCTGAACGATTGAATATATTTTTTTTGCAGGAGAAGGTTTTTCACCAAGATATTGTATTGTTACTCCATATAATAATACATGTGGTGTCGTAATAACTTAAAATTTTTTCCCAATAAACGACACGGTGTTTAGTTATATATTTCAGATCAGTGATTGGGTAATTGGACAATTGGATACCAATTCCTGGTAATCGGGTACAGCATGGCGACGACAGCTTCACACCTTCGCAAGGTCCGATACGGGCCGTTCGGTATATTGATTTATTCCTTGATTATTTGTCACATTACGCATATTTATTGGGTCATTAATTGCCCGATAGAAAAGTAACTTACCATGTAGCGAGTCCATAAATTATTGGGCCACTATACAGGAAAAGTGAAATTGGCGCGTATATTTAATTTTGTGTTGTACCAGTTCCAGTATGGACCCCGATAGGGCATTCGGAGACAGATTGTGATTTAGTGCGGCGTGTTGTCCTGTTGAAAATGTCTTTCGGCACAATTTCCTCGGATGATGTAGTGCGAGTACAACTTAAAGCCACGGCGGTGATTTATATAGAGTATGGTATTAAACAGGTTAAGTACTTTGTTGGATAATTATTGTGCAAATAAGGCGTATGTAACGGATAATTGGGATGTGTAATTAAAAAGTCTTTCGCCTCTAACCAATAATCTAATCTAGCACAAGAAAAATCACTTTTAATTTATCACTTTGTTTAACTTGCTCATCCGATATTTTTATCTTTTTGAAATTTTGCGATAGGCTAAATCAACTGATGGGGACCTAAACATACATTTTTGTCTGTCCTTTGATGTGTCAACAAAATGTTCTGATTGGCATTTGAAGGCACGTGCATGCGTGGGCGATATCTTCTACAAGTTGAATCAATTTTTGTAATTTCTTTACAAAACTGTGTTTAATTCAAATAATTTATTGTAGTCTAACTTTAAGAAAAGTTATTAGTTAGATAAATATCTGCTTAGCAGTTCAGATTAACCATAATCTAGGAAACAGGACAATATCCGGTGAGTGCAAGCTTTAGAGTTGCAGGGAAAACCCTTTAAAATCTAACCCAACCTAACCTACAAATCAAGGTACAGGTACTACTAAAAGATATGTTTTCAATGTGACACAATAGTTCTGCATCATTTCCCTCAAACATTAGAAGATATCAAGCGCTTGACAGATAAACAATGAAGTAAACGTCATTTGTCAACCAATTGGTCTTGAATGACGTAAAATGCGTTGCTCATCTGTCGAGGTTACCGACTGGTCAATCGCTTGAAAACCCTTATTTTCAACACAGTGTTAAGGAATTAATAGCTTAATTTTTAATTGCTTATTCATTATTTTCTAATTCGTAAGGTTATGTTGCAATTTTGCATTTGAGCGAAATACCACAAGATGTGCAAATAATGTTGGGTCATGGTCTAAAGCTTGGACTCCCGTTGGTTAAAAAGGAGATCCCTATACCGAGCATTATAAAAGATCTGGAATCCTGCATAATGGCCCAGAGTAACTCTGATGAGGATAAGAACATTATGCGGGCCCAAGCTACTAATATAATAACTAATTATTATCAAAGAAATGACCCAATACGTCAGAAAACCTTAGTTAAAGACGTAAAAAAAAATCAAGAGATTCGTAATAGAACACCCTGAACTGATGATAAGTCGGTCAAATAAAGGTAACTCCACTATTATTATGTTCAAGGATGAATACCACCAGAAAGTGACCGAAATGCTAAGTGATACAAATATATACAAGATTAACAGGGATCCAGCTTCAAGATTTCAAAAATTGGCAAACGACCTAAGTATTCTCTAAGCTAAAAAATGAAGGCATTATAACTGGTGTACCGGAAGCCCGACTCAAGTGCCATAATGCAGTTGCCCTGTACTGTCAAAGAAAGACCCATAAAGAAGGATTCCATCTGAGACCGGTGGTGAGTTGCATGAATTCTCCAGGCTAAAATGTTGCCAAATATTTGCATGGTGTGCTCACTCCTATGACGTCAACGTTCCATTATAACATACGGGATTATTTTCAATTTGCACAAACCATAATAAACAAAAAAAATCCTAATAATTATGTACTGGTGTCTTTGAATGTTGTTAGTCTCTTTACTAACATCCCTGAACAACTAGTTCGGAATGTCATTGATGGATCATACCAATACATTTCTAATTATACTGATATTTCCAAAAACACCCTAGGAACCAGCTATTTTACCTATAATAATGAGATATACATACAAAAGGATGGAAGTGCAATGGGAAATTCAGCAAGTCCAATTCTAGCCCACTTGGTTATGAACCATTTGTTCATCAATGTTTCAAAATCTCTCTCTTTTGAAATACCTTTTTTATTTGTATATGATTATGTAGATGACATTTTACTGGCAGCACCCAAGGACAACCTTGATGTGTTATTGGAAACGTTTAATCGGTTTCACTCATCGTTCAATGGAAATAGAAAATAATGGAAAATTCAGTTTTTTAGACTCAGAACTATTGCACCAGGACGATGGCTTAATACTAATCAACTGGTATTCTAAACCTACAAGTTCAGGACGTCTTCTCAACTATCACTCCAACCATCCTATCTCTAATAAAGTTGGTATTATCAATGGCTTGTTACATAGGACTACTGAACTATAGTCTGGCAAGTGGTAACTTGGTAGAGACGAAAGGGGGAAGAAAACTGGGGCGTTACCTAAAAATATTCACTGACACCTCAACTGACACTGTCTGATGACAGCCATGTCTTTGAGTTCAGTGGCACCGAAAACACGAGGAAAACACCAAGGAAATAAACCAATAAAATTATTAGAAAAAAGATTCTCTAGTTTCGCCAATAGCCACGCCACTGCGTGCTGTCGTTCAGGCTCTAACCAATAGAATCGTGTTTCTGAATAATCACGCCTCTCCACTTCCATCATTTTGCAATGTCGCCTGATTTTTTTCTATTTCAAAATACTACACATGCCCATGTAGCAAAAAAAAAATATGTCACGCCTCGAAACGCCTAATCAGTGAAATGATTCACATCACTCTGAATTAGGGTTGCTAACCCTTCCGCTTTTTTACTAAACCTCCCGCCTCCCGCGCATTTAAACAGAACTCCCGCTTTTCCCAAAAATAGAAATTACATGAAATATAATTCTGAATTAGGTGCCCTATCCATTTTTACCATAATTTTAATACTTCATTATAAATCTGGCAACTCGATGCAACTGGGGAGCTTCGATTAACGTAGAGCGGCGGGAGCACTTTGATAACATTATTTGCCTCTATCTTCATCTCCCATTCCAAACGAAGACAGAACTACTCAAGCCTGAGAGCTTGGGCATCTAATCTGAATTGAAGGTAAGGTCTGTTTCTGCAGAAATTACAAACCAGTCAGAGTGAATTTCATTGATTGAAACTAGTTTTCTGACTATTTCTGACTGTTTCCAACCAATGAAATTCGCTCTGACTGGTTTGTGATTTCTGCAGAACAGACCTATTGTATTGTGACGCTGACTGTAGATTGTAAGGGGGGTTTGAGCTTCAAGAATTCTCTGCCAAGCTCCACATTATTTACACGGTCCAAGTATACTTGGAGTTATGGAAGCTGCGCACACCTCACTTGGACGATACTTGGATCATATCAACTGTTTATCCAAGTCCAGGATAGGTCCTAACATCCAAGTGAGTAAGTAGGCTGCCAACTTACCTTAAGTAATCAATTAATTCAATATGATTGTAATAATTTGATATACAACTTCAGTCAGTGTTAGGTTAATAAGGGTAGGAAAATAAGAATTGTGATATAGATCCATCTTATTCTAACACACACAATATCCGTTATCCATAAATGAAACTGAATGAAATCAACCTGGAGATTTTCGAGCTATTCACCGCTCCTCACATACATGTAGGTATACTAACGTATACCGCTCAAAGACGACTGCGCATCTTTCTGCGCATCAGAATAAAAGAAGATAGAAGAATCGGCCATTTTGACCTATGCTTTGACATTAATGAAATAATATAGTGAATTTCATTGGTAGAACCAGTGCAGGAAAAATGTATTTTTATCTCTTTCCTATACAAGCTGGTAGAAAAAGACACGAATACGCTCAGTGCAAATTACAGATTTCTGTAATAATGTCCTGCGTTATTGACATTTGACAATGTGATTCGACATCAATGGCAGCAAATATCCTGTTTGAAACCACTGACTGAACTTTGATGTTAAAATTACTTCCGATTATTCACGCGCCAAAATTTAAAGAGCTCCAAGTACAGAAGCGCCCTCTTCAACTCATCTATCAATATTACATGCCATTTTAAATAATTGTTTATTGTTTTGTTTATAAATATGTTAATTGTGGTTTTCAATTGGTTTTTTGTGTATTTTAACGTATTTTTTCCAAGTTGGAATATAAAGTGTGTGTATAGATATTATTTTGAAAACATTATTCTGAGGCGCTCAACACCTAAATGCTCAGGGATGCTATTTCTAGTACAATTGTACTAGATCTAGCACGTTTCACCTAGTACGCTAGTATGTGCCTCTCTCATAAATCTAGTACAATTTGGATTACGAACTAAGTGTCGCTCTTCGCTCTGTACCGTACCCAAGTTCTCTATTCTCTACTTATGGGTTGGGTTCCACGTTCCAGGTCCCACTCCCTTGTAGAAATTTATTTATTTCTATCATTCAGGGCCGGTTTCTCAATAGCGAGTCACCCCCGGGTTAAGCATAACTCCAGGGTAAACATTGCAACTGGACACGTTCACCCTGGAGTTAAAACCAACACGGAGGTGACTCGTTACTGAGAAACCGACCCTAAAACAAGTGATATTTACCCCCAATTAGCAGAACCTACATTTGTATTCAATTCAAAATTTGACGCGCTTTCAGCTAGTACAAAATGTCGCCAATCTAGTACAATTATTCCCTACTTTCTGGTACAATTTTTTTAGTGCTGATAGCATCCCTGTAAATGCTTAGAGAAGGTAATTTCCTGTGCGAGGAGTAGGAACATGGAGTTGGAAAATGAAGCCGTTTTTTTCGAGGTATTTTGAGATCCAAAATAATGGCAGTATAGCTAATTCAATGCTTTACCCAATTAACTATAACCAAAAACTGGAATGCGCACACATAAGCCGCTTTCCAGCTGACGCTTTTGAGCACGCAATCGAGCTTTTGCGGGCAAATGCTTCAAGCGCGTGTTCGTGTTCCAGCCGTACTGCGCTTCGAGAGCTGCTAACTTTTAACTTTTGGGTTTCAAACACAGAACACTGTGCTGCACCGTGCTTGAAGCACACAGCTGGAAAGCGGCTATATTGACGAACGTGAAGCCTAATGCCGCTACTGCGGAGGGGATACCTGTTTTTGTCGCATTCATTATGTTCAATGGCGGAAATTGCTTCCAACACGTATTCCAATTGTAGAAACCTGTGAAGGTAAATATGACAAAACTTTCCAAAACGTCATATATCAGCGAGCAACAGAAAAAAACAACATTCCCCTTTGTGGCATCTGTCTTTCATGGCTTCATTTTTTTGGCAGATATGGCAATGTGTGCGCATTCCAGTTTTTGGCTATAGTATTGGCTTTACTTGTCATTTGGTGTACAAACACCTGCTAAAAACTGGCTTCACTTTTGGTTCATAGCAGAATGGAGCGTTCCTACTCCTTTATGTCCGTAGGACAGTGCTTTACCTGCTCTAAGCCTAAATGTATAACAATGTTATTTATAAAGATGTCATTTTTGAAATTGCCGCTAAAAATATAGGTCAAAATGGGAGCCTCCTATGTTACACTGGTCGGTCGTCGCATTATTAGCGGTATACGTTAGTATATAGAAGGTGTATTCTTTCTAGTCAATTATCAGTGATCAAAGTGATATAAATGAAAGTGATAGCGTTCTTTTAAAATTTATGTGGCTAACTTCATTCTGAACGTAAGTGATACAAGTGATCGGAAAAATTCCTTGTTCATTTTGATCACTTCGAGGTATTTTGACGTTTATTCAAATGTTGCTAGGTTAAGGAAACACAAAACAAAAAACAAACGGCAATCAAAGTTCCGAAATCCATATAGTCCAAGAGCCCAAATCCGCCAGACACAACTTATTTTCTAAAGGACAGAATATGTGGGATTGTGTAGCACTTATATGTACTATGAACGTAAGTATACCCGCTAAGTTGGGTAGACGGCCAATTTACTGACACCAGGTGAGAAAGCTTAAAAAGTACTTTAACTTTTTTTCTAACGCTTGATTTTTATACATGTTATTGGGGAGACTATTTTAACTACGTGTGCTCAGCCAGACCAATCGCACCGGTCAAACATCCACCCAGACTCAATAATAGTTTTTCCGTGAGTGTGAGCGCGAGGTACTATGCATGCGTTTGAGAGTGAGCGAGATATCTATTTCCCCCTCTTAAACTTACAGTCTACTCCAGGCTAGAGTAGAAATGGGATTCGGTTTTTCCCATAATGGGAAAAACCGTTATTTACAAATAACAGTCAACTGGCCGTCTACCCAACTTAGCGAGTATAGGTACATACGTTCATAGTACCTATAAGTGCTACTGAATCCCACATATTCTGTCCTTTAGAAAATAAGTTGTGTCTGGCGGCTCCGGGCTCTTGGACTAATACTGACTACCGAGCAATTAATGTTATGGCGTTTCCGATTGGTAGATCTAGTGCAGAACTAGTGCAATTTTTTCTATTCCTGTCTTTTTCTTCTACAGGTCGAATAAAAGGATGCAAATACACTCAGTGCGCACTGAATCTACCAATCGGAAACGCCATTAGTTTGGGTTTATTTAATCGATGTGAACAAATATGGAATCTGAAGATGCAGAAAAGCTTATGCCGGTAACCGAACAAGCAGGAAATAGAGTGAATGATGCTAAGGACTGATGAGAATGGGTGGTTTTGGCGCATGCGAATGTTGAATGTTGTTACGGATCAGTTACTGTTCTTTTAAGTACAAGTGATCGCAAGTGATCAGGATCACTTGCAAGTGATCAAACTGAAAGTGATAATAGACCTATCTCGCATGATTAGAAAAAGAGAACTTAATTATAATAAATACAAGTTAGAAAGCAATAGAAGATGACATGCGCGCGCAACTCGTAGGCTGCAGTGTAGCCAGAATGTATTATTGTAGAACAAATGTAGACAATATAAATCGAAAATTATAACATTAAAGAAGTGATATAGTGTCAAGTGTTTTACAACGCCTTACATCGGACAAAAGAAGAGTTTTAAAGTGGATAAACATCGTTTGCACTTTTATTTTGATAAATGTTACCTTAAGTAAAGTTGGAATATGTCAAGTATAATCTGACAAAACCTTAAACGACACTGCGGTGAGTTCCAAGTAATATGTAAAGTATTAGTTGGCTCTTTGTCAAATTACACGTTACAAAGAAAGAAGGAACGATTCGTTCTGAAATGGCTCCTGAATAAGAATATGACGCAAGCCTGTCACAAACTTGCTTCTTATTGGACGCTCACCTGCAGCCTACAAGCGACGCGCGCAGTCCAGGTAATAGGAGATCGGTCTATTGTTAAAAAGAATACATGTGGTTTTTCTTCATTCTTCTGTCAGATGTGGCCGACCAACATAACCTCACATTACATGTTACATTTTGTTTTAAAAATAAAATTTGCTAGATTTCCTTGTGGGTCGGTTGTATTGTTGATTTATTTCCAATCACCACTAATAACATAAGGTAGAAAATAACTAAATAATTAATTTACACTAAGAATGTCCAACTAGCTGACCCTACCAACACGAACATTGGTCTGGAGTTGCTTAACCGATTTCTGAGTAAGTTTTTTTTTCCTTTTCTTTCTGTTTTTTTTTTCAAGTTGATTTTGGAAAGTAGAAAATAATAAATAAGTAATTAAAAATTAAGGTTTTGATTCCTCAACACTTTAAATATTTATAAATTTAGTATCCAACTATGATTGTTTGGCTTTTGGTCGTAAGAGGGAGCTACTTGGTTTGATTTCTGGAATTGTCAGGTTTTTTATGCAGCAAATTTTACTAATTTCCTGCCACCATCTTCTTCCTCATCTCCATTACATTCTTACTCCTCGTGCAGACAGCACGATTTTTCATTAAGTAAATTTTTGAAATTTGATTAACAACTAAAAGCTAACACCCACTAACATCCAGAAGTACAGATGAGCGTCCAGAATTCCGCCTCCTATAGGCATATTCTGTGTTTGTGTGGCAGTCCTATTTTTCTAATGTTAATAAAATAATTTTTTCAATCTTCACCTTTGGTAAGTTGAAACTTTGACGTAATTTTTGAAATCGTACTCACAAGCTTCCTCTATTCCAGTTTTGTAAATATGTTCTGTGTTGGATGCGGCTTTAGCCACCAACTTTATGCTGATAACAGCATGAACACTTATATTTTTATGTATAATTATTATACTTAGGCATGTCGTATATGACCATATTTTCCCTGTGCCATTTGGTAAGTTTTTGATGTATACACCCCAGCCCCTCGCCATAACTCCCATATTTTTGTAACTTGTAGAACTTATGCTGATGATGGATCTATGATAGATCCGAAACATGTACAACCCCCCTTCCAACTGATTATTTTTGTAAAATAAAGAGTGAAGATAGACTGTGTGTTTTACTCCAGTTCTTTATAAATTTATATGTTTTACATTATGTCCCGTTGCTCTTTCAGGGCTTGAAAAAGTACCTATACATGAATATACGAAACATCGCCGTAAGATAAGTGGTTTCTTTCCTCCTTCCCATAACCCATTAACGAACCAAATAACTTTGAACCACAAATATTCAAAAGTTTGGGTTATTCAAATGTTAAATATTTATATGAATCAATAATCTGGTTCCTCAAATTTTCAGTAGGCAAAAGCTCTGTGTGTATAAACGACGGTAGTAAGTAAGTAGTCAATAAAAATTAATTAAACATTTTAATTATAAACCGATTAGTAAGTACTTAAGTACCTGATTACCAAAACAAATCTCCAATTTATTTACCTTGTCGATTAATAATAATAATTCATTCATAAGCAATTTGATATTACGATAAGCCAGCATACTTACAGGTAAAACAATCATAGAGTCAATAACTTGCTCCGTTTGTCATAAAAGTTAATAGCAATATTATTAATAGATTATACAAGTAGATACTTTTCATGTTGACAAAACTATAAACAACTTTTGTAAAGCCGAATACAAATAGATCAATTTAAGTACTGGTTTTAAATACTGATTTATGGAGCCATCAGTTATTTAGTTAACTCAATTAAGACGAGAGATATGGGAAAAAGCACAACAAATCTCTGATCAATAATAATTAAGTATCTGTTTACAGATATTATATGGGAAAATTTTCATAATCCAAGTGTGTGAAAGCCAATCCACCGCCCATTAACATAAGGAAACAACGCTAATTAGATAATTTACACAAGCGGTACATACTAAAAACTAGTCAATTGATGTTGGTTGAATTTATAGGCAAATATAGATGACAAATTATTTGAGAATCATTCACCATTCACTTTTATAAAACAATTTAATTATAATAATTAAAAACCCATTAACCCAATTGTTTATAAATTGCACCACATCTTGTGTATCTATCAAAAAAGTTAACATTACAAGACCACCTTGTGCGTTTACAATTTCACTTGTGTGTAATCTAATTTCGATCGGACAGGTCTAACACCGATCTAGAATTTATTTTCTAAATAGCGGTTTGATAACACGCACCCCATTTGTTTGAATTTCCGTTTTTATATTGGAGAAAAAAAAAGGGTTTCATTATTTGCTTGCTTATGAATACCTTTACTGTAATACTGGTTTTTTGATATAGAAATCTAACGATGGAAAAGTTGTAGATATATTGTTAAGTAAATATTAAAAAATAAGGGGGAGATTTTTCCTTTCATAATTATTGTAGCCCTTTTTTTGGTTACCTAGGATGCAAGAAAACTAGTTCAAATAAAAATTAATAAATCATGCTCAAATAACAAGTTTCCCCTTTTGATTCAAAGCAAGTAATTCTAATGTCCATCTACTGGGCTTTTGGCCCACCTTAAATGGCCCTTCATGAATAAAACTTATATAGGGTTGAGCAAAAAAAAAAATCGTTAAGGAAGGCTTGGCCCAAACACTTGTGCGGTTATGTTTGTTTGGTGGCATAAATCTGCGAAGCAGGTTGCCAAAAATGGACTTTGAAGGGTTTGTTTTCACCGATGGTGAGAATGTTTGGGGTCGTAATTTTCGGATTTTCGACGTCTTTGTTCTAATATGTCCGAGGGTTAAAAGAACAATAACTATAGTAAATTATTGGCTGAATAAAGTTACTTTATAAATGGACAGTGGATGATAAAGGAAACCGTTGCAAGTCTTTTTGTCAAATTTCGAATTATTATTTACGTTATTCATAAAACTCATATCCACTCAAAAATACAAAAAGTTTGCTTGTTATTCCTCGTATATAAGGGAGATTTAATATTATTTCAAATAGTGCTCAATTTTTTTTACATCAAAGCTCAAATATTGAGATTTTTTGCTGAAGCTCCTCGCCAATAAATAGGTACTCAATTATTCTAAGTTTGAGTAAGTAAACTTTGTTGAGGTTCAACGAGAAGAATTTGAACATGCAGGGCCTATTTTTGATTCAGTTGGGCCCCAAGGCCCAAGCAAAACTTCGGGCCCCCAATATCCTATGATGATACAGCAGCGGCTCGTGGGTTGCGGAAATTGAGGTGGGGGAGGGGAGTGTCATGAGTGGAATTTTTTTTGACTGCCTGAAATGTACCGCCAAAAAGGAGCGGCAGATTTTATATTTTTTTCAAGTAGTAAGCAAAAATGCCACAAAAAAAATACTCTCGCCCGTTTGCTGATGCATGTGTTTGAGTCTGTTAGTAAACTTCTGCCAGAATTAGCGACCAACGTACAGTGGGAATCATTGCAATTGACACATAGTCTTCTGTTTCAACATCCCTCGTATTAGGTCAAAATTCTAAGCAATAAATTTATTTAGTGCAGCGGTGTAAAATTATTTTTTCCTCGATTTTTCCCTTATTAAAACTATTATGTTCACCACTGATTTATTAATCTGCTGACACGATTTTGACATTACCTGTGCTTCAAAGAAGCAAAATTTTGATACTTTACGGGGGATGTTTATATAGTGTGTGCCAATTGCAATGATTCTCACTGTACTGTCCGTGATTAGCTGAATACAGATACCGTTAGAACAAACTATTTTTATGATTTTTTATTTGTTTGTCATTTTCTGCAAACGAAGTTCACGGATATAAAAAGATGAGCTAGTATCATTGATAACTATTACAAGTCGCTCTTTAAAATATATGCATATGTTACATTAAAACACATGCATATGTTACATTAAAACACTTGTTAATCAACCCATTGTAGATGCTAAATGAACTTTCAAAATCAGTGGTGGCTCGTCAGAGGAGGCAGAGGAGGCTAAGCCTCCCCCAAAAAATTGAAAATTCAATCTCAGTTTTTTATTCCTGATTCCTAATTAAAACAATAATTCACAAATTACACTTTCCAAATTTCGATATTTCAATGTAATTTAGGAAAATCTGATAACATTATTTCAATCAATCCCACGTCTCCACGACAAAAATCTGTGAATCTGGGATACTCAGTAATAAGAGTCCGAAGGGAACTCCGGCCCGAAGGGCCGGAGTTACACACGAGCCCGAAAGGCCGGAGTTATACGCGAGCCCGAAGGGCCGGAGTTATACGCGAGCCCGAAGGGCCGGAGTTATACGCGAGCCCGAAGGGCCGGAGTTATACGCGAGCCCGAAGGGCCGGAGTTATACGCGAGCCCGAAGGGCCGGAGTTATACGCGAGCCCGAAGGGCCGGAGTTATACGCGAGCCCGAAGGGCCGGAGTTATACGCGAGCCCGAAGGGCCGGAGTTATACGCGAGCCCGAAGGGCCGGAGTTATACGCGAGCCCGAAGGGCTAAAGTTATTTTAATCACGGGACCCAGTCTATAATTCTATTGGTCAGTGGATAATTTGGAGCCAATCAAAAATCGGGAATATTCAAAATGTCATTTTTAGTCGATATTCCGAGTTTCAGTTCTCTCCGATGTAGATACCGGAAAAAAGTTAGCCTCCCCATCTTTCTTGATTTTGAATTTTTTTTCCGAATTTCCAAAAAAAAAAACCATCGGATAGAGGAGCAAAAATTACAACGAAGAGTTAATTTGACCCTCCTTGCTAAGGCACATCTTAAAAAAATAAAAAAGGAAATTTCGATTTTGATCAGAAAAAAATTGTGGGTACCCGACACGAGGCCACTTTGTCAGAATCTCTGTCCTGCAATTATTCTGACATTAGAGGACGACTGGAGGCTAGATTCTCAAATGCTTCACTGAAATCTAGCATTCAAATGGACCGCGGATCTGAGCGTCCAATAGAAATGCTGAAAACATATCGAACCAGTACTGGCGTTCACCGACTATACTCATCCTTGCTTTTAACTCTGAAAATATATACTTACATGAAGAAAAGGAACATTTTCTCAAGTATTCATGGTTTTTATTGAATTTGAGATAAATTATTGAGGGCATGGGTACCCCAAAACAAATTTTGTCTGCTGCGCAGTGGTTACCTTACCGTAATTCATCATTTTTTAGCCTCCTCACTTGAAATAGTTACGGGCAGCCACTTTTCAAAATTGTTTCGCATTTAAATTTTACAAAGCAAGCATTAAATTCAAACCTACACTTATTTAACTGAATGCGTCACTGAATCTTGTTTTCAATTACCACTAGTATTAACTTCGGCGTTGCATTTTGTATTATAAATTTTTCGCATCCAAATGCCTGGACATGTGTGTTTTCAAATTGCTTTTTTGTCTAAATTTACTTCACAAGTAGCACATTCAAAAAGATAAATACCCGAGTGTATTAGTTGGTGCTTCGTCAATTATTGTTTTGGTTTAAATTTTGCTTTGCAAGTGTCACATTCAAAAGGATAAATATCCAAATGTGTTACTTTGTGAATCTTCAATTCGGCTTCTGGTTCAAATTTTGCTTTGCAAGTGTCACATTCTAAAGGAAAATATTCGAGTGTATCAGTTGGTGACTCTTCAAGTCGGGTTTTCGTTTAAATTTTGCTTTGCAGGTGTTACATTCATATACGTTTCTCGCGATTTTATTCCTGAAACTATAAATCTAAATGAGCTGAAATTTTCAGGGATTATAGACTCCTAACTAGAATAAGAATCGCTGAAAATTTCAGCTTTCTATCTCCAATAGAAAAAAAGTTATGACCTTTCAAAGTTTTCCAAAATCTAAATTATAAGCTACCTTCTTACTAAAACGATGAAATTTCAAATTTTTCTTTCTTGAGATTTTGTGTCCTGATGGTTCTTTAGGACCCCCTCAACTCCATACACTTAATTATGCTCAGATTTGAAGCCGAAATCTATGAAAAAAGGCACTCAGAAAAATTGAAAAATATATAAATCACGCCACATTGCTTAACCCCCGATGCAGTTTTAGGAAGTCTGGAAAAGTTTGTAGACTTTGAGAAGATATGAGAAACTACCTACATACTTATAAAAGAAAAATCCGAGAGAAGAATCCTAAGAAAGTATGAAAAAGATTTATCTTATAGGAAAAAACCGCTTGGGATGTTGTAACCTCTACAACATAAAAAAAGTACCTACAGAGAAACTGATGGAATTTTGTAAAAATCCGAAAGAGTCCGGGGAAGTTTGAAGAAATCCGAGAGTGTAGGGTTCAGACGAATGATAAGGAATGGGGAAGAATTGGAAGATTTTATTAATAGGTAGGGAAAACTGCCTGGAAAGCCTTTACCTCCAACCAGTATTTTAAGCTCATTCTTAGAAAATAGGGAAACTCAGCAAAAAGCCAAAGATCGAGGGAAATCAAAACTAAATTGGAAAATTCAATTCATAAGGAGAATTTGAAGATAGTTTGTAAAAATCCTTGGGTAAGTACGATGGAGGCAAGTCTTAGGAAGTAGGTACATATATTTCTTGTACATTCACTGACATTTTTGTAATATCTCAATAATTCTTATAACTTTTTCAAATAGCTTCACAAACTTTTGACTTTTTCGGAATTTTTCAATTATCCCTCATTCCTTCTCGTATTTCCCCAAACAAATTTTTCGTTCGAAGTGACTGAACTCGGACTAAAATGTACCTATGTAGGTACTTCCGTAGACTTGCCTGTCTCATCTTTTTCCATCAGAGTTCTACAGCTTTCTTTAAAAAAGTTCACTTAATTTGGCTTTTTCTTGGGGAAGTTTTTTTTTTAAATAATGCTATTTTTATTTGTGCTTCTTCAGTAGTTATTCAACATAACCCCAAAGAGATTACAGAACATTAGGGCTCGTTTAAGTTGTTCCTTCTAATCGTGGTAACTCGCGTGACATCATTAAATCCAAATTCGAAATCCGCATCAGAAGCTCAAACACTAAAACCCGCTATTAATATGATCGAGTCATCAACAACAAAAAAAAAACTACTTATTAAATCAAGGCAAAAGGGTATACTTTGCCCAGGTGTGTTCGAGTCGGTATAGTAGTCCGACCTGGTTTCGCTGAACCAGGTGCTCCACATAAAAATATACCACACGGCTCCCTTTTTACTCTTGTTTTTTTTTTCGGCATAGTTTTAAAAATATTCAACCCTTTCGGGTCGGTAACCAAAACAAAAGGATATCTGACTACCCATAATTAATTAGATTTTATCGGGGATTAGAGAAAACAAACGAAAAGGATCCCGGAACGAATTTAATTTTTTTTTTTTCGAAGGACAATCTCGTAGGTGAAACCTGCAATTCACCATCACCACAATCACCAGCAGGAACTAAAAGATTAAAATAGTGGCACCCCAACTAGCGTCTAAATCCAGGTTTTTAAAAGGGGGACTTTCAAGGCTACATCGAAGGCACGCGTATTTAAAGGCGCACAAAGAAACTATATATGTAGAAATCGGTACTCAATATTGACATTACGATAAGAGGAAGGAAATAACTGTCAACAGATACGATGATGGTTTCAAAATCTCTAGTATAAATGAGCTTGGTTGTTGGGAAATCTAGGCTATATAATAAATATTTTTCTATTTTGCAACCAAATATTACTATCCAACTGCCCTAAAAACCAAAGTGCGGAATCCCCCTTATTCTTATAACAATTAACCAGATGTGCTGTGAAGAAGTCTACCATTTTTAGGGTACCATCTGTGAGGCTTTTTCGAAACGTGACGATTTTCGTGTTTGCTTGTTAAATTGTTGGACGACGCTCTTTTTATTTACTTTTTGTTTTATTGGATGGCGTTAAGGAAGCCCAGAAAAAAATAAGTTGAGTTCATGATCTATGTCACAAGTCACTTTTATTGGCCACACACACACAATGATTAATCATCGATCAGTTTCATCAATAAAACCGCTGTTAATAAACAATAAATCAGAAATGTCGCGGATCGCCACTAATTAGCCCATTAAATGAATCATCATCATCATCATTACTCGGTGCACTATTGTTTAAATCAATAAACAGGCGGCGAATGAGACTGAACTTCCTTGAATAAATATAATTTGCATTAAGGAGACTGACGATAGATCAATTTTATTATTATTGCATTTAGGTTGGGTACCATAGCTTAGTCAGTCAGTTCATAAATCCTCATTACCTGTATCTTAACTTACGAGAAATTTTCTAATTTTTATTATTTTGTTTACGTTGCATTGGGGACAATAAGCAAACATTCCTAATCTTAAACATGCAAATTATCATCTAAATTCCATGACTAATCAGGGTCAAACAAGTAAATACAGATTAGAATATTTTCAAGTGTTTTTTTTTTCTTTGGCAGGTATTAATACCCTAGAGAGTCTGAGTTAATATTGACTAAATTGTTTGGTGCTTAAGAAGATAACGACAATATTATTGGTACCAAAAGTACTAAGTAGTTTGTTTTGAGTCACTTAATCATAAACCATAGTTTGGTAATTAACAATCATTGGCTGTGTATTCAAAAACAAAATCTGTCCCTTTTTTTAATTGTAACCTTATCCAGCGCCCATAAGCAATCGGGATTGACATTGACCCCTACCTGTAAGGTACAGATGTTCGATCCCGAAAAGGTGCAACATGTATTGAAAATCCACCCTTGTGTGCAGCACCAAACTACATATCTGCACATGTCAACGTGGCCGATGGTTTCGGGTGCTCCCAGGTGTGAAGAGCGGGGGGAGGACTGGTTAGCTACCCCCTCGAAGTCGGGGTGCGCTTTCTGGTTCCGGAACGCCAGTAACGGTCTTTTTCCAATAAGGTGCAGCTGTCACGTATATGTGTATTATGGAACGCGTGCCGTCAGTGTCGAGGTATATGGACTCGAAAATTTCATAGGCGTAACATAGAGAAACTTTGAAAAGTTTTAGCGAAAAAGTTTATGAAAATTTGGGGAAGTACCTACGAGAAATTTGAAAAAGCTGGGAAGGTTTGGGGGAATCTGAGAAGCTGGAAGAAATTCGAGAATGAAGGAGAAACGATTTCAAAATATTTCGAAAATGTCAGAGAAATTTGAAAAAGTGTATACTTATCTACAGTTTAAAAGAAGAAAGAAGTATAACTTCTTAGACTTCTTGTAAGAGAGATTTATCTAATATTATGAAGGAAAACCACCTGGAGAGTTTCAATCAATGTTTGAGGAAATATTGAGGAAGCCCGAGAAAGTTAGGAAGGGCTCGAGAAGTTATACAGAATTATTGATTAAATTCCGAAAAAGCTTGGAAAATATTTAGGTATTTAATAATAGGGATAAACCAACTGGGAATTTTTTATTACTATCACAATAGCAACGAAATTCAAAGAAAAATAAGACAAAATACGAGGGGTAAACCGCAAGTCAGTTTTTGTACACCAGATTGCGGTTTTAGGGGAAATCATGGTTGATTTCCCATGATTTTCCCTGATTTCTTATGATTACCAGTAAGATTGCCCAAGAGTTCACCTAATCACATAATAATCTCATATTTTGAATTTTTTCAACTGCACATGCGTTGGACGTAGGGATTGGATGATTTCCTCAAGATTTCCCATGATTTCCTTGAGATTCTCTCTGAGTTTTTTAACGATTTCCTTGATTTCCTCTGATTTCCATGTGATTTTCCCTGATTGTCCTAGATTTCCTCGAATTTCCCCTGAGTTGTACACCAGATTTCTCAAACCCCAGGTCAGTTTTGTACGCCAGGTTATGATTTTAGGGGATGATTTTCCCGGATTTATTTTGATTGCCGGTAAGATTGCTCAATACTTCCCTTGATAACATAATCCCAAATTAAAAAAAAAAAAAATTAAAACTGCGCATGCGTTGGATCTAGAGATTAACCTATTTCCTTAAGATTTTTCCTGGGTTCCTTAATGTTTCCCTAGTTTCCGATGATTTCCTCTGATTTCCTCAATGCTTTCCCCTGATTGCCTTCGATTTTCTCGGATTCCCTCTTGATTTTCCCTAATTTGTACACCATCAGATTTTCCTTATAGTTAACTGCAGGTCAGTTTTCATGGTTGATTTTCTATGATTATCCCTGATTTCTTTTGATTACCAGTAAGATTGGCCAAGTTCTCGAGTTCACCTGATCACATAATAATTTCATATTTTGAAATTTCTCAACTGCGCATGCATTGGATATAGGGATGATTTCCCCAAGATTTCCCATAATTTCCTTAAGATTTTCTCTGAGTTCCTTAACTTTTTCTTGATTTCCTGGTGATTTCCTGTGATTTCCATATGATTTCCCCTGATTGCCTTAGATTTCCTCGGATTTCTTCTTGATTTCCCTCAATTTGTATACCAGATTTCCCTTGCGGGGCAGGTGAGTTTTTGTACACGAGTTTGCAATTTTAAAGATGGTTTTCCCTGATTTCTTCTGATTACCAGTCAGATTGCACAAAAGTTCCCCTGATAATATAATCTCAAATTATAAGGATTTTTAAAAATTGCGCATGCGTTGGATCTAGAGGCTGACTGTTTTCCTTAAGATTTTCCATGATTTCCTTAGGATTTCCTCTAAGCTCCTTAACATTTCCCTTGATTTCCTTATGGTTTCTCCTGATTGTCTTACATTTCCTTGGATTTCCCCTGAATTGTACACCAGATTTCCCAAAACCCCAGGTCAGTTTTGTACACCAAGCTGCGATTTTAGAGGATGATTTTCCCTGATTTATTTTGATTGCCGGTAAGATTGCTCAATATATACTTCCCTCGATAACATAATCTCAAATTAAAAAAAATAAATAAAACTGCGCATGCGTTGGATCTAGAGATTGACCGAATTCTTTAAGATTTTCCCTGGGTTCCTTAACGTCTCCCTTTAGTTTCCGATGATTTCCCCTGACTTCCTCAATGCTTTTCCCTGATTGTCTTTTGATTTTCTCGGATTCCACCTTGATTTTCCCTAATTTGTACGCTAGATTTCCCTTGTGGTTAACAGCAGGTCAGTTTTTGTACACTAAATTGCGGTTTTAGGGGAAATCATGGTTGATTTTCCATGATTTTCCCTGATTTCTTTTGATTACCAGTAATTTTACCCAAGAGTTCACCTGATCACATAATAATCTCATATTTTGAAATTTTTCAACTGCGCATGCGTTGGTTGTAGAGATTGGATGGTTTCATCAAGATTTTCCATAATTTCCTTAAAATTTTTTGAGTTCCTCAACGTTTTCCTTGATTTTCTCATGATTTCCTTATGATTTCCGCTGATTGCCTTAGATTTTCTCGGATTTCCTCTCTTGATTTCCGTTAATTTGTATGCCAGATTTCCCTTGCGGTTAAGCGCAGATTAGTTTTTGTACACCAGATTGCAGTTTTAGAGATGATTTTCCATGATTTTCCCTGATTTCTTCTGATTACCGCAGTGAAATTCCCCGACATATCCAAAAATTATAAAGATTTTTGAAAACTGCGCATGCGTTGTATCTATAGATTGACTAATTTCCTTGAGATTTCCCATGGTTTCCTCAAGATTTCCCTTGGATTCCTTAACGTTTCCCTTGATTTTCTCCTAATTTCCTTAAGATTTCCAATGGTTTCCTTAAGATTTTCCTCGTGTTCCTTATCATTTCCCTTGATTTGCTCTGATTTACCTACTATATGATTTCTCCTGATTGTTAAGATTCCCTTGGATCTCTCTCGATTTCCCTTGTAGTTTACCCCTGGACAAAATATGAAAATCCGGAAAAATTCGAAAAAGCACAAGATATAAGGAAACTTATCAAGCAAACTCAAATAAAGAGCCGAGGAATTTTAACAGAAAGTCCAAGGATGTTCAATATCGAAAAAATGCAGTGAAATAAGAGGAAGTTCAATAAGAAAATACAGAGAAGTAGGTAGAAGAGAAAGGCAAATTGTCAAATTGTAGGATAGTCCGGAAATGTTTGGAGTGATCCGTTGAGGTATATGGGGAATTATAATTGAAAACCCGAAAAAGTCTAAAAAAACCCAGGAGAAGTCCGAGGAAGTATAAAAGAAGGATCCAATAATACAGGGAAAAACCAATACCTATATACCTATTACAGGGAAAGGAATAGGTCTTACACTTCCACAACACCAAAGAATTATACCTACAAAAAAAGTAAGGAAAATCTGAAGTATTGAGCAGATCTAGACAAGTTTGAAGAAATTCGAGAAAGTATGCAAAATATTTATTCAGAAGGCAGAAATAGGAGAAACCAAGTAGAAAATTTTCATCCCACGAAAGCAAAAAAGTACAGAGAAACCAAAAGAAAATTAAAGCCATTTTTTAAACAAGCAGAACACTTAAACCAAATTTTGTGTTTATTTTATTCAACTTTTCTCAAATTCTTCAATGTCTCTGAGAAAATTCTACCACAATAAATTCTCGAGAATTTCTTTTCTTTGAAAAAACCACTTGTGCTGTTACCAATTGGCAGTACTAGTACCTGCAACTAAAAAATTGATGTCTAGAAATTCTCATCCTCGTTTCATTGCATTGGTACGCCTATGGCAAGTTCCCTACTGCATTTTTAAATTCATCTGCCTGGCTACTGAAATAGGTGCTTATTGATTGATAATGCCTATAGCACGACCCAAAGAACAGTTTTGCATTGCACTGTTATTTATTTTCGTTTTATCTAAATTTTATGTTATAATATGAGTTCAGTATGAAACAAACAAAACTCACTTTTATGTTTTCGTGTTTGGTCATCCTAGAAAGGACATCGGCACCGCACAAAAGAAAAGATGACCAGCTGACAAAAGGGCACGCGTGTTCTTTTTTCTATGTGTAGAGGGAATTCGTCAGTGCAACACCCAGAACGAAAATCGAGAATGCATTTTTATGCGCTCTAATGACTATGCACGCTTAAAAATGTCTCTTTGAAAAGTTTAAATTTAACAGGTGAGGCATGAAACTTTTTTTACGGACATATTATCATTCAAACAATATAAACCATAGTTTTGTCAACTTCCTTTATAGTGTCTAGATAATATATAAATTTCATTTTAAATGGAATAACCTTATAGGTAAGAAGTACTGTCTTAAGTCTTAAGTTCAAATCAAATAAACTACTGAGGCACCTTAATGAATAAATATCAACTTATCAACCTTCCTTAAATTTCGCCGATGACGAGTTGCAAATATGTAGAGGAAACTCATGAATGAGATTGTGTTCCTATTTCTTATATTAGATAATTTATTCCAGCTATACCCACCTATCTAATAGAAAACTTCCAAGATTAGAGTATGGAATAGGCTGATTGTATACAAATTTGTGAAAAAATCAAGGAAAATTTTGAGATTGAACCCACAATAAATAATCTAAAGAGAAGATGGGTTTCACTCATTATTAAAGCATGAACAAAGAATTGAAAAAAAATAAAATAAAAACATGAAAATAATTAATTAGGCTTTATGATAGGTATAGGTAAAGGAAGTAACGTAATATGAGTCAGCTTTTTAATTTTCTTGTTCATATTGTTATCTTTCCAATACCGTTCCTAGAATTGCAAGTTTGCGATAAACATAACAATCATTCGAACATTAAGTCCATTAACAAGAATACGAGAAATTATTGCAACAACTTTCCCAAGTAGTGTGAACAAAGCCAGCCAATCAAAATCAACATTTTATTAATAGGCACACACCATACCTTATCAAAATTGTTAAATAACGTCTTAATTGAAAGCAAAATATCGCGAGTGTATACTAACTCTCTGCATAAGAACAAAGCAACAACGAAATTGCGCCAACCAAATTACGCAACTGTGTTTTTGCGAAATCTATAGCACCATATATCAGTTTTTTAAAAAAAATTGCTTATAGACCAGACAAACATCCACTACCTCCAGCAATAAGCCACCGAGTTTCAACAATACACCAGACTCTTTTCGGAGACCAGGCAGCACACCTGCCTGCCCCTACTATAACTTTTGAGCGGTGCTATTGGATGTCGCACTATTCCTTCGTCGCTATTGGCCACTCGGCACGTGGATCACCAGCGTAGTGGGGACCCGGTTTAATAACTACTGAAACAGGAACTTTCTTGTACCAGAGTTAAGCGAGTCGTCGTTCAGAGTGGTCGTCAGTTTATCAGCCTGAACGAACCGGTCGAATTTACGAGTGTTTTTTTTTTGTGAACAATTTTGGATTAAAGTGACTTTGTGAAGTGAAAATGCCTATTTCGATTATGGCCAAAAACTATTCAAATTGTCCGTTGAAAAAGCGGCCGATTGTCTTCGAAGAAGACCACGAAGAACCAGAAAATCTTTCAACAAAACCTGAAGATTTAAGCAGAACTGGAAGGTTGGCTTCAGTGTCGCCACCTTCTTCACTATCGCAATCGTTTTCCGATCCGCGACTATCACCAGTTTCTTCAATTTCCATAAACTCAACACCGCCAGCTTCACCACCATCAGCACCATCTCCACCACCAAGTTATTACCATTCTCAACCAATCAAAGTTGAATCTCGTCTACCAGTTTATCCAGCGCCAATAAGTCCTGAATACGCTCCACAAACCTGGCACAGAAGTGTTGCCCCAATGTACCATCCAGCTTATTATCCAGTACCATACCCACACCACTACCACCATGAAAGTATGTATATGCCACCAACCTCACCATACAGTGACAGTTCCCTATCACCACCACACCACATGCAACAACCTCTACAGCCTTTAGCCCTAAGGCCAACAGTTTATTCTACAATGGACCAAAACTCATTAAGTCCTAACAGCAATTCAACAATTTCACCACCACCACAAGCGTCCTCCTCATCAGTCGAAGACCTATCCGAAAAACGTAAACAAGGCATCAGACACCAGTGTCCTGATTGCGGAAAAAGTTACTCAACATTTTCTGGATTGTCCAAGCACAGGCAGTTCCATTGCGCAGCCGGTGACGGACCGAAAAAATCCTTCAGCTGCAAATATTGTGAAAAAGTGTACGTGTCTTTGGGCGCGTTGAAAATGCACATCAGAACCCATACTTTGCCATGTAAATGTACTATCTGTGGCAAAGCCTTTTCCCGCCCGTGGTTGTTGCAAGGCCATATTCGTACACATACAGGCGAAAAACCATTTTCCTGCACTTATTGTAACAGAGCCTTTGCCGACAGGTCGAATTTGAGGGCCCATCTTCAAACACATTCCGACGTCAAGAAATATTCTTGCGCCAGTTGCAGCAAAACGTTTTCCAGGATGTCTTTGCTGACAAAACACACTGAAGGAGGTTGTACTGGATCCAGTCCGACTTTAATGCATCCAGTGGATAAAATGTACTAAAGTGTTTGCAATTGTTGAAGCAAAACATTCCTTTATTTTGGTTCCTGTTGATTAATTCAGTATTTTTTGTATCGTTGAATTGAGAAAATTTTTGTTCATCAGTATTCACAATTGCCTTTTGAAAAAAGACTGAAATTTTTTTGTACATTTTTATAAAAATTTTGTATATAAGGTTTAGTTAGTAAGTAAATTATAATAATATATATTTTTTGTAAATATTTTGCTAATACTGTGAACCATATTCCTTCAATATTATTCTAATTTTGTAAGCAAACTGTTGATCTTTGGAATGTCTGGTTCGCAAAACTTGTTTTCTAGTCAAATTCGAAGTGTTCAGACACTTCTCGAGAATGTTATTTATCTATGCCATTGTATAGTGCCTTACTTAGTCCTTTTTTTTACTTTTAAGAATACAGATTTTTTTTTTTGATTTTTATATTATTTTTAATAAAATGTGTTATCCATTTTTGAAAATTTGTTGTTTTGCTTTTATTTTCTAACATTTTCAGAATCTGAAAAGAAAGTCCATTAAGATAATGGAGTAATTTTTTTTTTAATGCATATATCCTTATCATAGATGCAGATTTGATTATTGAGTCAATAATTAGATACCTACCTATTCTTTTCCAAAGTTTTGTATCTATGAATGATGAGGTATTTCTCAGATAGGTCAAATGGCTATTGTTGATTGTCTTCTCTGAGTGATAGCAATCGACATTTTTTGTCAAGAAACATCAATTTTGCGATGACAAATCATATTGCAATAATGCAACTTTTCAATTTTTTGGTATATTTTTCCTTGGAGCATAAGGCTGGCGAAATTTGTACAAGAAATTCCAATAAATGCCAATACATTCAATCTCGACAGGTCTGATTCATTTGTTCAAGAAGAAAATGTAAGTTTCCCATACAAGTGCTGGAAAATTGAAAAGTATAACTTCTAAAGCGTCTAAGTGCCATCTCGATAATTTTTGTCATAATTGTTTGAAAATGGTTCTAAGACTCAATCCCAATACAATCAAAAAGGGTCTATGTGGCAACAATACATGCATTTGGTTCTGATATTGATTTAAAGATGGTGCAGGATATAAGTGAAAATTTTATATAATCATGTTTGTAGTATTTTTCTCGTTTTTCTCAAAATCAAAATTTTGGCACTTTAGAAATTATACTTATATTACACTCATATAGGGGTTCTTTCCAACTTTTTTAAACAGAATCACTTTATTTTCATGTTTCATAAATTACGATTACTTCACAGGTGCGGAAAGTAGCATTTTTCTCATTATGGACAAAAAAATTGTTATTGGTTCTGCAAATTGAAAGCAAATGCCAACTAGAAAAACTCTTAGACATGTAGGTAATGTTGATGTGGTAGAGAAAGGCTAAAAATTTCGCTGCAAAGTCAAAACTTTGAAAAAGTTCAAATTGAAAAACTAGCTATGTTTATTTGTACACTTGGTGGAAACAAATAATTTCCAGCACTTGTGCCGAAATGTGACATTTTCTTCATACTCGTAAATAAAAAATACCTTTAAGGTACCTGATATGTCACATTAAGTTTTATATGATCAGCCCTTGGTCGAGCCCAACAATAATTGGCGAATACGCAAGAACATCAAGGGAATTTTGTTGGTTTTCTGACTACCCCCTCAACCTTTCCATGTTAGTATGAATCCAATCCTATGTACATTTTTTGAATAATCATACAGTTTACTATGTACAGGGTGTTTTTTTATATATTGACACCCCACCTACAGCCTTCACCTTTACAGGTAGATGAAAGGTGTGAATACAAAAGTTGTACAGTAGGTATTGGCTAAATTTCTAGAATCCATGGTCAGAAACAAAAATTGAATGTCAGAAATGTGAAATTTTGCATGCTTTCAGCTTGCAATATTTGGCTCTATATTCTTGAAGAGCACAATTTCCCGATTCCAAAACTATATAGTTTGTCTATATTTGGTTGAGCGGTCTCCAACATATTTGGTTCTAAAAATACCTGTACAGGTAGAATGGTGCACAAAATCAGTAGTAGGATAGTATTTTTCATAGGCGCAACTTAGGGGGGTGTTAAGCACCCCTAAAGCAAAAATTAGCACTCCCATTCGGCATCCCACCATAGCACTACCTACAGTGGCACTACCGAACAATAATATAAAAAATTAGGGCAACCAAATTATTATTTTTTTTGCACTTTTTATACTTACTTACGTCATCGATGACGTCATAATTTAGAAAAAACTATTTGTCATAGAGCACGTTCGCAATTATTATTGTTATATGGAATAAAATTTTTCAACCGGGGCGGGGCCTGTATTACAATATTACCTTAAAATCAAGACTTACCCTAAAATATACGGATTTTATGTTATATTTAGGATGACGTCATCGAACAAGGTCAGACAATGTTGTCAATGTCTATGTTTATTCTATATCTTAAGGTGACATTGAAATACCGGCCCTTAAAAAATCATTAGAGTCCCAAATATATAAATTAATTAACTGCGTATTATACAGGGTGTTTTTAAATATCATGTACAAACGGCAAAGGGTGAATTAAAAAATTGCCTTATTTAAGCAAAATTAAAAAAAATTCACCCTTTAACATTTTAATTTTTTTCTGGAAAACTTGCGAAGGGAAAATTTTGAAAATCTTCCAGGTATAAGAGGAAAATAAGGTGCTCATTTTACGAAAATTTCAAAATCTTCCAGTGACTATTTCACTAGAGTGTATTACACCGGCAATAAATTCGGTATTCAGCTGACAATATTGCTACCTGGACAATACCAACAACATGGTATTTCAGCGACCATTTTTTGACATTGTCAAAATGATATTTTTAATTTGAAGTTTTTATTCATATTTTTGCATTCTATTTATTTTCAAAATCTTACGTGAAATAGTCATATGGAATACCACTCGAGAAAAAATTGTGTAGGCAAAATTGTTCTCAAGGTTTTATTCAAGTTTGTTGCTTTTCGGCAATTTCGCTCATGACATTTTTGAAAAAATCACTCGCCTGACGGCTCGTCATTTTGTCAAAAATGTCATTCGCGAAATTGCCAAGCAACAAACTTTCATACCTTTCGAAAATTTTGCCGACAAAATTTTTTCTCTTGTGATATTATATATGAAAAATCACTCCAGGAAAAATTTTGAAAAACTAACTTTTTAAGCAAAATTAAGGAGAATTCACCCTCTTACATTTTAATTTTTTTCTAGAAATCTGGCAAAGGGAAAATTGTCAAATTTTTCCAGAAGAAAAAGAAAAGTGAGGAGCTCATTATAGGAAAATTTCAAAATTTTCCAGTGGAAAATCACTCCAGGAAAAATTCTGGGAAATTAACTTTTTTAGGCAAAATTCACCCTCTTATATTTTAATTTTTTTTCTGGGAAATTGGCAAAAAGAAAATTGTGAAAATTTTCCAGAAAAAAGAGGAAAGTAAAGAGCTCATTATAGCAAAATTTTAAAATTTTCGGGGATAATACCACGAGAGCTTCAAAATTACCAATAATTTTTCACGATTACGTGTTTTCACAATTTCACGAGTCCGTAGGACGAGAGAAAAGACGCATGAGTGAAAAATTATCTGGTTCATTTTAAAGCTCAAGTGGTATTTAGAGGATTATTTCACGTATGAGAATGCAAAAAATATTGAAATAAATATGTATTAAACGATTTTAACATCTTAAAAATCAATACAAATAAATGGTTGCTATCAGGAACCGTTTTTTTGTATCAAAAATTAGCATAATCATGTATACAATAACACGGGAGAATTATCGCTGTAATTCTCTCTAGTTAAACAAATGGAAAAGAGAATTTTCGCTGTAATTCTGAAAATCTTCACTTGTCTTATGGGATTTCTAACACATGAGTGGAATAATCCAATGAAAAATCACTCCATAAAAAATTCTGGAAAATTGACTCATTTAAGCAAAATTAAGGAAAATTCACCCTCTTACATTTTAATTTTTTTCTGGAAAATTGGCAGAGGGAAAACTTTGAAAATTTTCCAGGAAAAAGAGGAAAGTGAGGAGCTCATTATAGGGAAATTTCGAAATTTTCCAGTGAGAAATCACTCCAGGGAAAATTCTGGAAAATTTACTTTTTCAAGTAAAATTAAGGAAAATTTATCCTCTCACATTTCAATTTTTTTCTGGAAAACTGGCAAAAGAGGAAAAAGAGGAAAGTCAGGAGGTCATTATAAGAAAATTTCAAAATTTTCCAATGGAAAATCGCTCCAGGAAAAATTCTGAAAAATGACTTTTTCATGTAAAATTAAGAAAAACTCATCCTCTCACATTTCAATTTATTTTTGGAAAACTAATAAAGCAAAATTTGTGAAATTTCTCCAGGAGAAAGAAGAAAATGAGGAGCTCATTATAGAAAAATTTCAAAACTTTCTAGTGGAAAATCACTCCAAGGAAAGTCAAGAGGAAAGTTCTGGAAAATTGACTTTTTTAAGCAAACTTCATCCTTTCACATTTTAATTTTTTTCTGGAAAAAGGGCAAAGCAAAAATTGTGGCATTTTTCCAGAAGAAAGAGGAAAGTGAGGAACTCAATATAAGAAAATTTCGAAATTTTCTAGTGAAAAATGACTCTAGAAGAAATTCTGGAAAATTGAGTTATTTAAGCAAAATTAAGGAAAATTCGCCCTTTCACATTTAAATTTTTTTTTTGAAAAACTAGCAAAGGGAAAATTTTGTACATTTTCCAGGAAAAATAGAAAAATGAGGAGCTCATTATAGGGAAATTTTGAAATTTTCCAGTGAAAAATCACTTCAAGAAAAATTCAAAGAGAATTGACTTATTTAGGCAAAATTAAGGAAAATTCACCCTCTTACATTTTAATTTTTTTCTGGAAAACTAGCATTTTGAAATTTTTACAGGAAAAAGAGGAAAGTGAGGAGCTCATTAGAGGAATATTTCAAAAATTTCCAGTGAAAAATTACTCCAGGAGAAATTTATTTATATATTTTCAGATAACTGAATAAACTATATTCTAAGTTGAAAAATGTATTACAAAACAATAATTCCGAAAGTGCTCTGAATTAATCTATGACTTAACTTTTTCTCTAAGTTATGACGTTATTAATACGTAAGTAAAAACCTTCGTGCCGTGCATCGAACTATATGTTTATTTGAAATCTCAGACATAAAAAAACCTATTTTTCAAAAAAAAAAGGCAAATGATGACGTAAGTACAAACCCTCGTGAAACTAACTTTTTTTTATGCGTCTCATTTTCTTTCCATCAAACCCCATTACAACCTTCAAATTTGGAGCCTAGTTGCGCTTATGGTATTTTTACAATTCGTCGCCCTAGTTGTGAATGGTCGTAATCCACAAAATGTTCATTCTTGAGTTGTGACTGTTAACCTCTCTGTTAACATACTTAAAAATGTTTAAATTTCATGTTGATGAATAGATCTAAGCCACTGATCGATATTTGACCTTGTTATAGTATATTTGTTAATTAAAAAGAATGTTTTCACCAAAAACAAAAATTTTAAATGCAGTTTACTCACAACTTACCTTGAGTGGATTACGACCACTCACAACTAGGGCGACGAATTTTTGGAGCCAAATATATGAGAGAACACTCAATCAAATATAGATCGGGGCATTGTACTCTTCAAGAATATAGAATGAAATATTGGGCATCCCATTTGAAAAAAACTGGAGGCATGCAAAATTTCACATTTCTGACATCCAAATTTTGTTTTTGACCATGGTTTCTAAAAATTCAGCCAAAACTGTACAACTTTTGTATTTAAACCTTTCTTCTATCTGTGAAGGTAAAGGCTGTAGGTGGGGTGTCAATATATACAAAAACACCCTGCACAAATAAGTGGATTATTGCGGAACTTATGGGTGGACCTCTGCGGGACGAGCGCAGCGAGTTCCGCAGCCATCTACTCACCAATATACTGTTGAACTGTTCAAACAAGACACTCACCTGCAACGTGTAGTTTCTGAACTAATGAGAAAAACTCACAACTGAGTGAATCAGGTAAGTATTGTACTTGAACAACATATTGGTGAATAGATGGCTGAGTCCACCCATAGGTTCCGCAACAATCCACTTGTTTGTACTTGAATAACTTGTCACAATATATTACTGTTTGGTAAAGTAACATTACTGATTCCTGTTAAAAGGCAAATTGACGAAAAGTGGATAATCTTACAAATTCTGACTTTATATAATAAGTTATTGTTCAAGTACAAATAAGTGGATTGTTGCGGAACTTATGGGTGGACCTCTGCGGGACGAGTGCAGGGAGTTCCGCAGCCATCTACTCACCAATATACTCTTGAACTGTTCAAGTAAGACATTCACCTCAAACGTGTAGTTTTTAAACTCATGAGAATAACTCACATTTGAGTGAGTCAGATTAGTATCGTAATTAAACAAGATATTGATGAATAGATGGCTGCGGAACTCGCTGCGCTCGTCCCGCAGAGGTCCACCCATAAGTTCCGCAACAATCCACTCGATTGTACTTGAATAAGTTGTCACATTATGTTACTAGTTTGGTAAAGTAACATTACTAATTCCTGCAAATTGACGAAAAGTGGATAATCTTACAAATTCTGACTTTATATAATAAGTTATTTTTCAAGTATAGGGTGTTTTTTTATATATTGACACCCCACCTACAGCCTGCAGAAAAAAAATGGATGCATGCAAAATTTCACATTCCTGATATTCAAATTTTGTTTCTGACCATGGTTTCTAAAAATTCAGCCAAAGCTGAACAACTTTTGTATCTACATCTTTCTTCTACCTATAAAGGTAAAGGCTGTAGGTGGGGTGTCAATATATAAAAAAACACCCTGGTACAGTTTTTGAATAATCATACAGTTTTGTATATTTTCGTATGGTTCTCCATTCGTAGGTCGATCGAATAATGAATTTAAAAAATGTAATTTTTATCAAACAACTTAATTCCAAAGTTTCAATTTTCAAAAAAAAAAAAATCATTGTTCATGTTTTGAATACAATAGCTATGGAATGTCAAGTGTACAAAACCATCATAGCAGGTTCAAAAGTTCAAAAATGTTTTATTTATTAAATACTCAATTACACACACGATACCTGCAATATGGACAATCTCAAAGTTACCTTGTTCTATTTAAATTATACCTAGTAAGGACCTTTTTACTTATCGATAAAAATTGCCATTAACAATAATACGTTAAAGTAATTGTGTTGGTGTAATTGTGCAACAAAATATATATAAGTAAATCCGATTGTTGTTCCATTGTTACTAATAAAACCTTTTACTATTTCACCTGTTCCGAGAATTTTACTTTATAGAGGGACTAATTCGGCAAAACCTATTGTCATTATTTATTTATCAAAAAGCCTTGACATATTTATAACAATTGATTTATGCGTATGATTTTTAATTCATATATACATATTCATAATGTGCCAAATTTTTATTTTCGCAATTAACTGATTAGGAGAATATGGTGAAAAAAGGGACATGTATCGAATAAACTATTGGAGCAAACGAAAATATTGACAGAATAAAGAAGAGACATCATCAACAAAAATCCTATATATCTACCTACTGAAATAAATATACACTGAAAAAATCATTTTTCTACCAAAAGGCATGTAGATGTTTATTCATAACTAAAAACTAAAAAGTAGAAAACAAACTGATAAGTTAGGTTAAGTTTAAGAGGATTTGCCCTACAACTCAGAGGCCCATTGGGTTCCCTTTTTCAGGGTGATTCCTTCCCAAATCTTCAACCTATTCATTTTTCGTTTCTTCATTTTGTGCCAGTGGTTGATTACTTTATGTCCGATTCCAATCTCTAGTCTCCTATATTTCCGAACAAAAATCACGGCATGTTCCAGAACCCGAAATTACGCAAGCGACACCGACTCCAAATTAACATTGAATCTCTTTTTTTTTAAATCCATTGTAGTGGCAACTTTGGTACCATTTTGAAATTGTAATTAATGCTAATGTCAATTAATGTGGTACCACCAAGTCGAAAGGTCAAATTTAATTTTATTTCGGCTACTAAAAGTATTTTTATTTATTACGTACACAGGGTAAGGTGGGCGAATAAATTCTAATGGTGGAACAGGTTACATAAACTTATTTAAATTTTTTTTTCAGTAGGTGACATTTTTGAAACAATAAATAATATAAAAGTTAATTATTGTCTATTAATCACGCGCCAGCATGTCACTATGTATGTACTCGGTACATTGACAAAATGTGATTAAATTCAAAGATTTGTTTTGGTTAGTGCGTGAGTAAACGATAAAAAAATTAGGCCAGATTTCTTTACAAAAGGCTTCAAATACATTGATACGCGGACTATTTTTTTAAAATTAATGATAGTGTTTTCAAAGACAATGACGATGGATTTCCTTATATACTCTTTTGATTACATAAACCATCAAGATACCATCAAGAAGTCAAAAATTTATTCAGTGGGTAACGACACTGCGCTGGCCTCTGGGCGACTTATTCAAAATACTTTTTCAGGCCTCACGGAATAAGAATATCGACGTATAAATTTTAAATTTAAATCGCCCTCCTCTAGCCTAAAAAGGGTATGTATATCTTTGCTTTTCGAATAATTATCTCTTTTTTGACTCCCCGATTTCGAGGAATTATAAATTATTTATTTTGTTATTGACCTGCGCCCTCTTTACCGTATAAATTATACCGCGGGGTTTTGAAATGTGAGCCCAACGTCTCTGTGATGATATCGGATATTCATTTATCACCTAAATAATGTAACAATTGGGCTGTTGTGGCATTATCTGATTAGCCGATCGCTTTTATTTGATTTTATACGAACATTTTCTCTTATTTAAACTGAGTTGCAAACTACGCGCTTTACAAAAAAAAAAAAACATTAAATCGAGAAATCTCTAGAATCAAGTAAACGCTTATTAATTTGAACCCCATAAGAGAATTCCTGAATAGTCACGCTTTGGTCATAAAAGGAGATTTTGAAAGCATTTGTTGAAACTTTTACCTCATCATTATCAGATTAAGGAACATGTTCAACTTTGTCCAATGAACTTGTAGAAACTTCTAAATCATCAGCTGATTTGGAGATTTTTCACTCACAAGCTATAGTTCAACTTGTAAAAACCTTCTCAGCATTATCAGATTTTTAAAGTGAACTTGACTTTCTCAGATAAATTCAACAAAATTTTATATTCATAATCAGATTTAGAAGAGAACCCAATTTTTCCGGTTTATTTTGTTGATAATTTGAAATCGTGAAATTGCTCAGAAACAGACTAAAACCGAAGATGTCAATGGATAATGGATATTTCTATTCTCACAAGCTCTATGAATGTGTCAAAGTTATATGGAAATTATTAACGAAAATCTGTAAAAGATTTTACTATCTACTTAGAAAGCTGTTATCATCTATCGACAATCTGTAGAAGGTTTGAATACATTATTCAGTTCCAAAAGTTCCAAAATTGTTCATACAAATTTGTAGAAGACTCCAAACTCACTCAAAAAAGTGTTCCAATCATGTTTGAACAATCTGTGGGATATGCCAATGGACATTTTTAATCTTACAAACTCTATGAATGTGTCAAACTCATAAGGAAATTATCTACACAAATCTGAAAATAATTTCACTATCTACTTAGAAAGAGCTGTATCATCTATCAACAATCTGTAGAAGGTTCGGATACATTATTCCAATCTGGAAGATTCAAAAATGTCTTCAGAATATGTAAAAAGTTCCAAAATTGTTTATACAAATTTGTAGAAGACTCCAAGATCACCCGAGAAAGAGTTCCAATCATGTTTCAACAATCTGTAGGATATGTCAATGGACATTTTTAATCTCACAAACTCTATGAATGTGTCAAACTCATATGGAACTTATATAAACAAATCTGAAAAAAAATTCACTATCTACTTAGAAAGAGCTGTATCATCTATCAACAATCTGTAGAAGGTTCGGATACATTGTTCCAATCTGGAAGATTCAAAAATGTCTTCAGAATATGTAAAAAGTCTAAAATTGTCTATACAAATTTATAGAAGGCTGCAAGATCACCCGAGAAAGAGTTCCAATCATGTTTCAACAATCTGTAGAAGATTTCAATGGATATTTCTATCCTCACAAACTCTATAAATGTGTAAAACGCAGATGGAAATTATCTACAAAGATCTGTAAAAGATTATAAGTATCTCCTTAGAAAGACCTGTATCATCTATCAAGAATCTGTAGAAAATTTGAATACATTATTCCGATCTGACAGATTTTAGAATGTCTCAAAAATACGTAAAAAGTCTAAAATTGTCCATACAAATTTATAGAAGGCTCCAAGATGACCTGAGAAAGACTTCCAATCATGTTTCAACAATCTGTAGGATATGTCAATGGACATTTTTAATCTCACAAACTCTATGAATGTATCAAACTCATATGGAACTTATATAAACAAATCTGAAAAAGATTTCACTATCTACTTAGAAAGAGCTGTATCATATATCAACAATCTGTAGAAGGTTCGGATACATTGTTCCAATCTGGAAGATTCAAAAATGTCTTCAGAATATGTAAAAAGTTCCAAAATTGTTTATACAAATTTGTAGAAGACTCCAAGATCACCCGAGAAAGAGTTCCAATCATGTTTCAACAATCTGTAGAAGATTTCAATGGATATTTCTATCCTCACAAACTCTATGAATGTGTAAAACGCAGATGGAAATTATCTACAAAGATCTGTAAAAGATTATACGTATCTCCTTAGAAAGAGCTGTATCGTCTATCAAGAATCTGTAGAAAATTTGAATACATTATTTTGATTTGAAAGATTTTAGAATGTCTAAAAAGTACGTAAAAAGTCTAGAATTGTCCATACAAATTTATAGAAGGCTGCAAGATCACCCGAGAAAGAGTTCTAATCATGTTTCAATAATCTGTAGAAGATGTCAATGGATATTTCTATTTTCACCTCACAAACTCTATGAATGTTTCAAACGTCAAAGGCATATGGATATAAAGATCTGTAAAAGATTTCACCATTTCCTTAGAAAGAGCTATATCATCTATCAACAATCTGTAGAAGGTTTGATTACATTATTCCGATATGGAAGATTCAAAAATGTCTTATTCAGGGTATGCAAAAAGTCTAAAATTGTCCACACAAATTTGTAGAGGGCTCCAAGATCACCCGAGCAAGAGATCCAATCATGTTCCAACAATCTCTAGAAGATGTCAATAGATATTTCTATTCTCACAAACTCCATGAATGTGTCAAACTTATATAGAAATTAGCTCTGTTCGAACCCGACATGAGAAACATTCTAGAACGGTAATTTCCAGTTGCCCACATATTTTTCAATAAATTGACCGTTTATCCTAATTGACAAATGAATTGATCGGCAGGAAATTACCGTTCTAAAACGGTTCTCATGTCGGTTAGAACAAACCTAATATCTACAAAGATCTGTAAAATATTTTACTATCTCCTTAGAAAGAGTTGTATCATCTATCAACAATCTGTAGAAGGTTTGAATACAGTATTCCGATCTCAAAGATTCTAAAATGTCTCGAAAGTATGTAAACAGTCTAAAATTGTCCATACAAATTTGTAAAAGGCTCCAAGATCACCCGATATAGAGTTCCAATCATGTTTCAACCATCTGTAGAAGATGTCAATGGATATTTCTATACTCACAAGCTCTATGAATGTGTCAAATGCATATGGAAATTATCTGCTTAAGAAGAGTTGTATCATCTATCAACAATCTGTAAAAGGTTTGAATAAATTATTCCGATCTGAAAGATTCTAAAATGTCTTGAAAGTATGTAAAAAGTCCATACAAATTTGTAGAAGGCTCCATGATTACCTGAGAAAAACTTTCAATCATGTTTCAACAATCAGTAGAAGATATCAGTGGATATTTCTATTCTCACAAACGATTGTTTAATCTGAGAATTTAATCTATTTCGTTTTTGATCTTATATTCGGAGTTCCCCCAGGGCCTTTTCGAGTTCTTCTTACACATTTCCATGCTGTAGAGTCCTTGTTGGTTGGTTTTGTTTGCTTTCCTAGGTACACTGATGAAATCTGATCGAAACGCATCTGTGGATGGAAAAGCGAGGAAAAACAACCCACATTTTCATGTTTCTATTTACTTTATAAGAATGAATAATCCACATACATAAAAATAGTCTAGGGAACAAAATAATACCTATAATTATCAGAAATTTTTTGCTGATTTTAGTTATAAAATATTTAAATTAAACAAGCTTGCAAAAAAAACCCATATGGTAAATTTGATAAGATTTGTTTAATAATTCTCATGAGTGTATATTATCATACAACCGTTCTGGGTATTACTATGAATCATATTATTATTCAACTGAAATGCGCTGTTCAAAGCAAAATAACATGTTCTTTATTATTTTACCAAATGGTATTTCATCCTCTCTAAGTATGTTAAAAATTTACTATTACTGATCCCAAATGCAAATGCTATATAAGTCAAAGTCACACACCTAAAAGTCGCACCTCATTTACACTTGTTCTGTAATTAAAGTCAAGAGCAAGTTCAAAGAAAACACACACTATAGACCATCCTCTCGCCCTATAGTGTAATTCTTAATTACAGATTAAACTTTAAAGATTTATTCTCTGCAGTTTGGATTATTAATTATTATCATCCCACATTTGAGGTCAAGGTTCACACTCCCTCGTATAGTGCCGAAAAAACTAAATGATTCTTCACCTCTCACCTACGCACCGAAACGAAAACAATAACGACGCGGATGGAGGCCAAAAAGAAATATTATAAGAGACACACCCTAGAGCGGGATTTACATACACATGCCCTATTAGGACAAAAACAAAAACCGTCCCTCTCTTGAGTAACCATAACAGTACCCGGCCATTGTTACAGGTACTTTCTGCGCGATCTGCATTCGAAATGCAAACTCGAGAGAGCGAACGAGTTGAGCCGGGATGGGCACTATCATTTTGTTGGTGGTACCATTGATTTATTAGGAATAATATTATTGGAGAGTGAATAATTTATGTCAGATAAATTATTGTGTATAATGTTTTGCTTTTGGCAGATTTGTTCCGCAAAACTTTTAAAAGTAACAGAGCTATGTAGGTACCTTGTTTTAGACTTTTAAAGCTTTGTCGTGTTTTATAATTTTTTATATAATTTTAATCAGATTTATACATAGAAATCTTTGAAAAAAGGCCCTGAGAAAAATTGAAACATTCACACTACATTGCATATCAAGAGGTCACAGATGAGATGTATTGACGACCTCAAACTAAACGAAAGATGTCCCAAAATACATAATAGAATCTTCTACTGAGAATTGAAACTGAAAGAAAAGAAGAAGCAGAAATAGAAAAAAAAAGAAGAATAAGAAGAAAACGCAGGTTTTATAGTCTGAGGAAATTTGGATAAATGTTTAGTACCAATTTTTACTTTGGTTCATACAATTGAATGATTATTAGTATTAGAACGATGGGATTAAAAGATGGTCACTTCTGACTGACTTCCCCATGTCCATTTTGTTATAACATAAATGCCATATCAAGAAACTAATCCCAGGACATTCAATATTAGCGGACTGAACTCAAAAAATGATAATTGAATCCTGAAATAAAGTGTAAAACGTCTGATTGCTCAAAATACATTGAACTCAAATCGATCCTTCTTTTCGGCCTTTCAAAATGATGTTCGAGTATAGCCAAGCAACAAGAAAATTATCGAAGATATCCCTTTCTCGCGTAAAACCCAAAGCCCCATATTTATTACCATCGCCGGGTTTATATTTTAAAAGCCGTCTTAAAACACAATCCCTTAAGGCCAACAACCAATAATTGCTAAAACGGCACCACTGCTTTGGTTTCTTCGCTCTTTTAAATAGAATCCGCCTTCGGAACAACCTGTTAAGCGGTCGGTACCTGTTACCCTGGCGAAATAAGAGAAGAAGAAAAAAAAAAAACTGCATCGTTGGGCATTTCAAATTTTACGAAGCCGCGTCTTCTGCGTCCTCTTCTTCGTGTTGGTGGGGTCAGCAACCTTGAGAACCACCTGTTACCTACCTACGCGACGGGTACCTACCACCTTCGAAGATCGTCTAATCAAATTCTTTTCAGGTGGCAACTTTTTTGTTTTTTGATTCTTCGCCGTTATGCAGATTCGTGCACCATTTGGTTCGTATAAGTGAACATGGTACCTTGCTAGAACCCTAATGAAAATTGCGTTAACTGATGACTTCAATAACGTGATCGAAGTTGCTTCACATTCTAATTGAATCAAATACCTATATAGGTATATAATAAAAGAAATCCAATTTAAAATGATGACAATACTTTTATTTAAAAAAAAAGCCATTTTCAACCGATTTTCTTTTATATTATACAATGAAAGTGAAACATTACTCTAACGAGTCAGTATTGAACTGAATCAAAACTTTGTATAAGTAAATTGATTGAAAACTTTGCCCGCGCGTGGTATTTTGTTGTTGCTTATCAAAAGCGCATTCATAGAATTTAAATTAGAAAATGAGTCTGCGATTCTCTTTGTTTTATAAAAATATTGTATTGTGACGAAATCGAGGTACGACTTGCTAATAAGCGCAGGATACAATTCCAACATCAATTACGGGGTACCAATCTCACCTGACCCACACCGGCGACAAAAAAATTTAATGGAAATTTAAAACCTTTTTGCACAATGGTTCCTCGCACCGGCGCACCATAAATAATCATTAACCTTTGCCGACCCCGAAAACCATTCGAATTTATTTTTCCTTTTATTTTTTTTTTGGGGATGATAAACGACGATTTAAAAACACCGGCATAAACAACTTGTGTGTGTGCTGTATGGATTATACAGGGTGGCTCATACAAAAAGAGCTGTGTCTTATCGGTTCCGTTCCCATCTATTTATAAAAGCAGCAGTCAAAAATTAACTACCTACTGATCCCAATTGATTCAGCGGAATTAGCAAAAAAAATCAGCACTTTATATTTTAGGTTATCGAATCAATTTCTTGGTGACACATTGATTCTGCGCAATACAGAGGTTTTACAGGGTGTTCCACTAAGGTCGTCTAGGTACGCTGTAAGGTTTATGGTTTTGTTACGTTCAAATTTTGCCTTATAATACGTAACTGAGATTTCCAATAAATTCGGTAATTAATTCAGGTATTTGTGAGGGTATTTATGAAGCTGTATATCTGGGGATTAATATTTTTCAGTAATTGATAGGTCGCTCATTGAATTTTACTAGATTTTTACCTTTTTGTTTGGATGCGAAACAATATCTAGTTGTTGAACAAGGGTATATTTTTCGAGGTAATAATGAGTGAATTCCTTGTATTCAGATGACAGGGTAGTTTTAGGATAATAAAGCCCTCCTGTTAAGATGGGAATCCACTTTATTTAGCATTCAAAAGTTACCTAAAAGGCCCCAAAGGTCGATGAAAAGGTTTGTTTACTTCCAAATAAATATCAATTGGCAACACGATTCTCGTATTTTCCATTATTAGAAATTCTACAACAACACAAAACACTTTCACACTCTTTAAATCGCTTTTCCACCCCTATTTCCTCTATTTTTCGTATTTTCCAAATGTTTATTTTCTGCAGAATTAGTGGGGTTAAGTGACACTTGTTGATTCGTTTCAGGTTAGCACTGTTGCGTTCCTTGACCGCTGTGGGTAATAGAGTCACTGTAGTTGTGATCTCTAAAGAGTCACTGGTCATTTTGATAGTTTTTAGACTCAAGACTGGGTAGATGTTGATTAATAACTTCTATAAGTATTTAATTAGTGTTAATTGGTGTTAAGGGAGAAGATTTGATAACAACTTTGAGTTTTGTTGATCATCAATGTGGTTTGGAGTGTTCCGTTTCAAGCTGATTGTTCCGTTTTCCTGGTCAAGACCAAAAATCTGGCACCAGAGGGCATCTTGAAAAAAACTGGAATTCTAGAAAATTTTTCATATTGAAGCTCACCTAATAAATCGCTGAAAAGGAATCGTTCTCTTTTAAATTCGCAAGTTGAGCAAACAACAAGTTCTTTGGCAGATTTTACCAGCGGTCCTTCCTTGCTACGTTCCTTGGAACATCCACCTTTTTGTGAGATTTTGAAGGCGCTGGGAACTCAAAGTGGTTGCTGGCTTAAATTGGTTTTGGGGTGAAAGCTTTGGATTTGGTCGTAAGTCCCCGTGTTTGTAAGCCAACCACACAGAATTTTCAGGAAACGAAGTCTACGCCATTTTGTTGGTTTGTCGTGTGAAGCATCGAGCACGTTTTGTTCAACTAGCCCAAATTGTAACCAGGTAATTTTAAACGTTTTTATCATTCTTAAATTTACCTTTTCGTTATCAATATTTAGATTAACTTATCTGTATTTTTGTAAATATTTAGGATTCAATAAAAAAGGGAATTTGACCTCCACGAGGCCATGTTCAGTAAAAAACTCATTAATCGTTTTCCAAAAGGGGCATTAATGGGCTTATTAATTAAGAGGTTTTTTGTTTGAGATAACCTACAGGTTTCAGGAGATTTTGCCATTTGAATTCCAATAATTTATGTAACATTTGGGGTTGGGATTTTTCAATTTATAAGTATGAGGGAGTTCTAAGGCTTATTGTACTCTTTCAGGGTTTTTAGGTTTTCAGTTTGGATTTTACCTGTACCATTGGGTTTTTCCTCTTTGACGGTTTACTAATCTCGAAGTTGAGATGTCAAGAGTACCCACAACTCTGGATTGAAACTGAAATTCACATTTTCAAGAAGGGAGTCAATAGAAGTTGATGGGTCTGTTATCAGGGCTGTGAGGCTGTCAGGAGACAGTTATAGAAATGGGTATTTTGACTGCAGGGAGGACCAAAAAGGGGTGCTGTACCCGTAAATTTATTATTTGTTAACGTTTCTTTATTTTTATTTTTAAATATTATTAATGTTATTTCTGATATTTACTTGGTATATTTCCAAGGTTGTTTTACTGCCTTAATTATTACAATGGGTGTACAGGACAAATGATTTTCAATGTACCTACTCTATTTAAGGTGACATTTTGTACAAACCCGCCCCGGTATACCATGGTATAAGCGTGCACAGGTTTTAATTAATATTATTAACATCTTTAATAATTATTTGTTCTCTTTAACTCTTATTGAACTAAGGTAGTCAAACATTTATTTTGCGCAACAGTTTTATTACTATCGACTTTGCCGACCTTAGTGGGACACCCTATACAACCTCTGTATCATCCCCATTTACTGTATTCCTTTTATACATCGAGTTACACCGAACGTGTCGCTCTAGAGCTCCTCGGAGTCACTCCAAAACACATAATTCAGATATTATCATTATTCTTCAATATTAACATTACCTAAAAGGGCTTCTTGCACCCCCCGCAAATTTGGTGCATCAGGGAAAAGGGGGATGCACTATGGCGACTCTAACGCTTAACGCACTTTTAAAAGGAACGTTCACGCTTTTGACATTGAGCAGCTCTGAGTAACTCAACGGGTAAAAGGAATACAGTAATTGTTGATATAGGTAAGTGCAAATAACTTAAGTAAAACTTAAAGAATAATTTTTTTCAAGAATTTAATAACCCTCCTTGATAAACTATTATAGATGTTAGCAGGCAATTTCCCATAAAATACCGAGCATAAGCTTATTAGCATTAGGTCATGAAATAATAAGTTTATCTGCTAATTTTATTGTAAATTTTAGACAGGTTTTATTGTTGGCAATAAGGCAGACTGTTTTAATGGATAATAAAACCACACATTTTCCAGAAAAGTCGATAGCCAACAGTACATAAATATTGTCTTTGATTCTCTCGGTTCGTTGAATTGAATTTAAAAAAAGTTAATTCATCTGGCAAATCGGTACAATGCTATGGGAACCTCTCGGGAGAGAAAATATCGTTTGCAAAATTCCCGTAGGCAAAAAAATTAAAATCACAAATACCCGAAGCAAGTATCAAAAGGTGCACCTTTTTTGCCCTTCGACATAATTGTTTTTGTGTGTATCGATGTGAAAATATCAAGTAACACTCGAAACCGAATTTCGTATTAGCCGAACGGACAAGTACAATAAAAATCCTGGGGGGTTCTGTAAAAAAGTCATTTAATATGGGATTTAATTGATGCTACCCCTTTTTATTAAAGGAACATTTGTTGACAACCTGCTGGGTTTTGCCCTATACGATTGCCAGGGCCGATAAAGTTGTTCTGCAACTGTTACTGGTTTTGGGATAAGAGAAACAGGAAGTTATTTAGAAAAAAAAAATTGAGTCTGGAAGGAAGTTCAAAAGGTTAACGATGAATAGTGTTTCCTTTTGATTTTTTTGTTTTGTTGTGATTTCTTTATTATAATGTTATAGAAATGAAGGTTAAACATTTGGAACAATTGTGATCATTTCGTGTCCTTGTAAAAATTTGTTTTAATTTCGTGGGTTAGAGGACAGGACCAAAAAAAAAGAAACTATCAAGCTTTCGGCAACGTTTCGGAATATATTTTTCCTTTTTCAAGCCCTGGAAGAGGGAAATACAAGCACTTAGTACAACAATAAATATACTGTTGTGAGTTAATTACAACTTTTCAGCCAAAATAAATAAATACATTTAAAAAATTAAATAAATCGTTTCTTTCAGTACTTACTTAAACTATTGCTTCTGGAGTCCGTTCAGGATGGACAAAAGCACTTCTCATCATATTATTTTATCCTGAACGGACTCCAGAAGCAATAGTTTAAGTAAGTACTGAAAGAAACGGTTTATTTAATTTTTTAAATTTATTTATTTATTTTGGCTGAAAAGTTGTAATTAACTCACAACAGTATATTTATTGTTGTAGTAAGTGCTTGTATTTCCCTTTTCCAGGGCTTGAAAAAGGAAAAATATATTCCAAAACGTTGCCGAAAGCTTGATAGTTTTTTTTTTTGGTCCTGTCCTCTAACCCACGAAATTAAAACAAATTTGGAACAATTTTGGCCTATACATTTGTTGGGAAAATTTCCAAAATATTAGGAAAACAAGACATTCACCGGCACCAAAAATTAAACTAAAAGCAACAAGAGGTGGGGTTCTTTAAAATAACTTCTCCAAATATTCTTGTAATCTATCGTGGTCTATTTAAAAACAAGGTATAGAAATTTCGAATTCACTACAGGTGTTTATATATGAAATCAAGTTTCAAGAAAGATACAGCATATTCTATAGTAAATACATGACAGAAAACAACCAGAATGAGGCAAGTTAATCAAAAATGATTCTGAACTTCTTTAGAAAATATTGAGAACAAAAAACAAAAATACGAAGCTCGAAGACAAATTAGAAGGAACAAGAAGAGAAAGCCCGAAGACAAAAGAAAAAACAAAAACAGAAAACCAAAGTAAGAAAGAGAGGCAAGAGGAAGAAGAGTACAAAATTAAAAAAGTTAATATACAGTCGAAAAAAAAAAATAGAAAACTTCAAGTTGACAAACTACCAAAAACGTCTTATTCATCATCAGTATAGGTATATACATACTACCATATTAAGAAAAAATCGTGTTTCAACCTAAAAGATGTAATCTATAATTTCGCTATTACTCACCCATTGCTGGAACAATGCGTTAACAGGTGGCTGAGCTATTTTATAGTCTACGCATGTGTAGGCAAACACAATACTGTTGTGCAGAATAAATATCTACGGTTTCATGGGTGGTCCAAGTGCTGAAAATTTTCGGACGGATTAATGCATTATCTAGTTTTGGGCGTTTTGATCGATGCTCAAGACGTGCCTTATCGACGAAAAATATCTTTTTGCTTCGGCCACGAACAATAATTTCGAATGTAATTGGAAATCTGATCGACGCCGTATGTGTCCGGACGAACACCAGGACGGTTTTAGCATAGATATAGATCGTCACGTATGTCGGAATTTACATATTCTATTTGCTGAATCTTATCGGTTTTTACGTTATTGTTAAAGACCGTATTGTGTGTATGCCTCTGTCTTGTCATAGTATGGAGGCAGGTTAATAAACTTATAGGTTTTTTTCTCAATCTTTTCAAACGTATATTAAGCTCATAAGCTACTTGCCAATTATAATCAAGATTAAGATGTTTGAATTGTAACGGTATTTTGTCGATTTTTTTATTCCAATTCCGGATGTTTATCATTTGTTGTTGGCCTAAGTAAATACATAGTTTGCTAAGTCAAGTGATTATCATATAAAAAATTCAAATTGATATCTTACGGTATTAAACGGCTATGAATTTTATATGGAATTGTAAATTGATATTTATTTATATTTTTAATTATATTGATTAGAATCTATCCAATAGTTTCTCAACAATCCATTCAATAAAAGATGAGCTCGGTACCAAAGAGTCGAAGAAGGTACCCAATTAAAACAAAAACCACAGTGAGACTATCAGTATTCGATTCACTTCCTTTACGCTATATTTGTCCAAAGGCTGGACGGCCAACGGCTATCAGATGTTTTGCTTCAATTCTATAAGTTGATTATTTGCATGGGATGCCTACGAAATAAGCCAAAGTCAGTAGTGCATTTATTTTTCTTTTTTCCAAGCCCCAATGTAAATACCATATGGGTACGACTGATGCGGTACGACCGATATCTTAAATGTATTCAAGCCCGAGCGGCTTTTCCTGGGAAACAGGTAAAACGTAAACGGTCGGCGGGATCTCATCGCGGATGTTGGAGTACGATTTGTGAATTTTGTATGTGTGTATCTACGACATTTTTTTCTGATTACTCATGACTCAGTGATTTTTCTAAATAAAAATTTTAAAAGAATCTAAGTCTAAGAGAGAACAAAATTAGTGTTGGAGCTCTTCAGCTCAAAACATAATGGCGTACTGACAGTAGATTGCTGAAAGAAACTGGATGAAGAGAAACTATGGCAATGGTACATTCAGGAGATGATGAGAACAAGAGAAAATCTTTTTTGGATTTGTCCTGAAGAATCTCTGTTAAATCTGTCAAATGCATAGTTCCTCATTTTCAAAAAGATCGGCTTGTTGTTTTTCATTCGAAAAAATTTCTGTTGGATCTGTTCTATAGTTTCTAATCCTGAAAGATCTTTATTGGATCTCCTAGTTTTCGCATGAAAATCTCAAACCACTGAGGAAAACCACCCATTTAAAATATTATTTCTTGAAATCTTAACTTTCAAAAAAAAAGTTTACTGAATAAAAGTAAATGTTGCAACCATGTATGCGCCCTCAAGTTTAGGATTGAACGAGCGCGCCACAGGAAACGAAGGTACGGAAACCGAAGAGGATACAAGAGAATACGCAACTAGACTACAGAACGAGCTGGACTGGTCCCTTAGAAAACGTGTCGCGTGTCTAATTATTCATTATTCAATTTTCATTTCTATTTTGCATTAAAATTTATTGTTCAATCCAATTTGTTATTATTGTGTGTGTAAGGAGCGTTCACAGGTTAGTGGAATAAATGTTATTTTGTTTTTGAGAGTTCAATTTATGCAAGTTTTATGTTTTATGTATTTTTTGTTTGTTTATATCATTTTTTTAATAATATGTGCATTGTTCCTGTATTTAACAAAAATCGTTCCATACTGTAAACAACACAGATAAAGAAGTAAATTAGAACCTAAGAAATTATGTGCTGTTTTTTTGTCCTGAGATTTTGAATTTGTGGATTTAGAGCGTGCATTAGGGCCTTGTTGAATTTACTAACATTTTCCTACCGTGACGAGAGAATATCCTAACAAATTGAAATAATCAATCTAGAGGTATTGGGTCAAAAACAACTATAGCTGAGTAGCTTCCCGTATGGGACCTCAGTACCTGCTGGGAAACTAGCTAACTAATAAAAAAACTATTCAGTATTGAATATAGGTAATGTAGTGTGTGTAATTGAAATTTTAGCACAAAGACAAGGGATGGTACCTAATTTAAACTTTTATTGACTTAAATTATTGAATTATTAACTCACAATTATTATTAAAATGACACAGTATGTTTCGATTTTTGAGTAATGTTAGATCGAGGGTTTCTGTGCCGTGCTCTTTCCCCTCGTCAGTTCCAGGATGAGAACGGTACGATTTACTTTAATAATAAAGTAGACGTTTCACAAATTTTTTCTTTCTTTTACATATCACAACCTCCCTAAAATTTCCCAAATATTTACTATGTCGGGCGCATGTCCAGTAAGTAAAATTGAGTAAGTTTCCACAATGTAGGTCCTATTTGTTTTTAATTTCATTTTTCAGAAGATTTGTTGTTTAAAAGGTAATAAAAATTCACACCGTTCAACCTTACTGAACGAACCCGGATATGTTATACTTCACCACCAATACAACAGGTTGCTAAACTAAATAACCACATGCCCATGAGAAAGTCGAAAACTGTATAAGTTTCAAAAGCGAATTCCCTACTCCCAATAATAAGCACACCTGTGACACTACAAGGTTCCTGAATCTGTAGATGAACCCATAAATTAAGCACTGGAAAAACATTACAAGCAAGGGCTAAAGTATTTAAATTGTTGGGATCAAGTGACAGATTCATTTTAAAAACCTTATTCATGTAATCCGTTGACCCCAATAATTGAGGAAATTGCGACATCTTCTGTTGAATATAGTATATTATTCAACGAGCGGGTAATAATAGCTATTACTTACGAAAGATGAAGTTTGCACTACGAGCCGCAGGCGAGTAGTGTAATCATCCGAGTGAGTAATAGCCATTACCCACGAGTAGAATACTATACTATTTCTACGATTAATAGAAAATAGGCACGAGTTATGCGATTTTTTATTAGGCAATTTAATCCATCTGTCAAAAAGGAAAATTCAATATGACGTGGCGGCCAAGCAAGCTTGTTTTGAATATGTTTTTATGTGTATTTTGAATTATTTTGCTTAGAGTTTTGCTTATAACTTTGATTTTGATTATTTAATACGATATTAGTTAACTAGGTACCTAAACTATTAAATCGGGCAGAAACTAGATATTTTTTTGTGTTTTTTGGCCCATGTGTGGCCGCCACGCCATCTTGAGTGTCACGTGGTTTGAATTGCCTAATTTAATTTTCATAACAAAATTAATTGACAATTCTGACAGGTGGAGGACAAAGTGAGGTTAGGTTAGCACAAAAAACTCACTGTATGAGTAATCATTTACATTGATCAATAGAAAATTGATGTATATTGATCAATGTGATTGATTACTCATAGAGTGCGTTTTTTTTTCATTACTTAATTGTTTTCAACCAATGAAAATATCCTGATCTCATTACTCCACTATTTAAGAGCCAATCAGAAAATTCGACAAGTTGACAATATACCTACTTCAACTTTCCAATCGGCTATTTTGACAGCTTATTTGGACAAGATTTGTGTTAACCCCTAACCTCACTTTGTCCTCCAGCTGTCAAAATTATCAATTAATTTTGTTACGAAAATTAAATAAAAAACCGTATAACTCGTGCCTATTATGTGATAATCATATAAAAAGTATAGTATTCTACTCGTGAAAAATGGCTATTACTCACTCGGATGATTACACTACTCGCCTGCGGCTCGTAGTGCAAACTTCATCCTTCGTGAGTTATAGCCATCATTACCCGCTCGTTGAATAATATACTATTATCTCTTAGAAATAGCGGGGGCGGCATTTAGGTCAAGGTATCGAAATTACGCGAATTCTTGGTAGGACTAAAAGTATTTAAACAATCAAGTAGGTAGAGAGGACAGGATAAAGTCTAGAATCGATAGACAAATAATAAACAGTCATCGGTCCAATAATAGTTGTTTCTCATTCTTTTTCATTCTATTTTGGTTAGTTTTGTATGACTCTAGGAAATTAAATTTTCAATTGCGCATATTTACAAATAAAGTACCTAGGTAAAGTTTATTTCACCAGGGTTTGTACTTGCCACCAGCATTTGCCTTCCTTGTTTAACAAATAAAAATTGACTGAAACAAATCAATGACGTCAAAAACTACCATATATGTAATCTCGACATTACTGACTTTTTAAAAATTTGAAAGTGACACTTTACATGTGTCACTTCCCTCTTCGATTTCCCTCACCGATTTCCCTATTCGACTTCCCTCACCGATTTCTCTCACTCTAATTTATTTACCGTCAAAACAGTGAATAACACATTTTGGCATATTTGATTTATTTTTTTTATTATCAAAAAATGATATAACTAATTTTCAATTAATGGTGTGCTCGAGATTAATAGTCAATCTCGCTTCGCGTCTCGATTGACTATATAAATCTCTCGACAGTAATGAAACACTTCCCTACTCGGTATGTAATATACTATTGTCAAAAAAAATTAATGTGTTATATGAATTAATTAACGACAACCCTTTTTTCTCTAGTTTCAAGGTCAAGTATAAACCCTGGTGAAACGAACTTTATCACAGCCTCCTATAGTTAACAAGCCATGAAATTGGAAATGACGGCAACGTCGCGTATGGTGCTATTTTGTTATTGGGTTATGTGTTTCCGTGTATTGCTTTCATTGTGTATTGTTGCAATTTAGTATTTTTATGGGTATTATTGACGAAAAAGTGGATAGAAACACACCAATATATTGCCCATATTTAGTTGATACCTGTTCCTTTGTGCTTTGATTGCAAATTTTTAGCAAATGGGTACAGGAGCAAAAATGAAGGTAAGGTAAGGTAAAACAATAAAAACAATATTAATATTTGTCTGCAAGAGCATAGGTCTCGATATATTACCTAAGATATTTAAACTTGTTCCAGATGCCATGAAACTACTGTGTTCCTGGGTGCAAATCGAACTATTAGGAGTTCCTTAAAAACTGAAGAAATGCAAACATTTTTATTTCCAAAAAAAATTCTGAAGTGCAAAAAATGTGGATGAAAGCTAATACACCAAGATAATTATACCCGAGATTATACAATCACGAAAAATTCTGTGGTGTGTTGTAAACATTTTGAAGAAACCGAAATAATTAGATTTGAAACAAACAAGGATAAAGGCGTAGTTCGAGAGTTCAAACTAAAACGTCCAACTCTTAAAAGTAGGTACCTCTTATTTTCGAAAATCAGCTCAAGTATTTGAATGGACTTGCCTTCCGAAAAAATCCCGAAGAAAGAAAAAGTTAGATTTTCAAAAGACATACTGAAACATAGGCCTAACACTTTAGACTCTAGAAATATATTCATTTAAATCAATTATTTACTGTTCTTATTTACACAAATAGTTAAATTATTCATTGAATTACTGTTTTTGGCCCTTTAGTACAATAAATTATGTATTTTTTGTGATTCATATTAATAAAATAAAAAATATATATTTATACAAATAAACACCACCAGCACCACTTGGCGGTAAGATTGCGGTGTTGCCTTTTTAACTTCATGGCTTGTTAAATGTAGGGGGCTGTGACTTTATCCTCTTAAGATTGGAGAATCTTGATATGTAAAGGTAGAAGATTGGTTCTACAACGATGGAAACTAATCTTTTAGAAAATTAATTTTGCTCGTACGTCACAATTTATAACGCGTAATGACAAATCATCAATATCAATGGCGAGCCACTCTAGTATGCAAATGTCGGCTCGCTTTTAATTGAAGATATTTATCCACTCCAGAGTATAAATTGCAGCTTTAATAATCAAATATGCATTTCGCAGATTGAATCTTGGGCTCACATACGAAGAAATTGATGCGGATTGTTAACTACATAATTTACCTCATGCGTCCGATAAACATCTATTATGGGTGCGCGAACCCCAATTTACATACAATGGTATTTAAAATGCATTTACTTCCTCAAAATATTGGGTGGACAAAGACTCTATATCAGAGAGTATATGTTACATGATGTCTGCCGAATTCGGCTATCTGCCGAAATGAATATACCTACAATTTCGGTATTCGGAATAGTAATTATTGTGCTCATTTTCTAGAGTTGAGATTTTATTGTTTTGCTATGCCAGACGCCTCTCATTCAAAAACTATTATTATGTAAAGCAACAAGCAGCTCTTTAAAACAGTAGAGCATTAAGAGCTAGGTATATGTTTTTGAGTCCAAATGAGCTGAAATTTTCAGGGATTGTAGTCCTCTACTGGCATAAGAACCGCTGAAGATTTCAGCTCTAATAGCTCCAAATCTCGAAATAATTTAGTGTATGAAGTTCGGGGGATCCCGAAGAACCATTAGGACACAAAATCTCAACAAAAAAAAAAATTAAATTTCATCGTTTTAGTAAGAAGGTACCTTATGATTTAGATTTTGGAAAACTTTGGAGAGTCATAACTTTTTTCTATAAGAGAAAAAAAGCTGAAATTTTCAGCTATTCTTATTCCAGTAGCGGACTACAATTCCTGAAAATTTTAGCTCATTTGGACTTATAGGTTCCGAGAAAAAATCGCGTTAAGGAAATCTGCGGGTAATGGGCGGAAGCAAAATTTTCTGAGTGCCTTTTTTCATAGATAGTCCGGTCTGGTTTGTATTCCCGTGTGCTTTTTCGTTATGCAAGCAAGCGGTTTTTTTTTAAAGGAATTCTAATGCCCTAAGGTGTAACTGTTTTCAGTCGGAACGCTATAAAATGTGTCAGTGCCGCGCAGTCGACATAAATGTCATTACCTCATTTTCAATTTTTATTATTTTTTAAATATGGTTGTTTAGTGGTACCGTTGTTAGCTCTGTCCCTAATTTGTCTTTATTTATGTAGGAATATATCAAAAAAGAGAAGAAACATCCACGAGATAGATGATAGACTGCGCATGCGCATAATTTAAAGTTGAAAAGCAGTTATTCACAACATTTGAAATGTTTTAAAATATACAGGCATCTCTTCGTCTTCGTCATCGCTACTTGCTCCGCGATTTGAGTTATTGACAGATTCATTGTATTCACATTCATTTCCTTGACATGAAAAGAGTTTTGTATACAGGGTGTCCCAAATTCGAGGGTGAGCATTGAGATATCGGAAACTATTAGAGATACGAGGTTGGTTAAAAGTGGTTAAATTATGGCAAAGTTGTGCAATTTGATGACCAATGAAATGCCGTTTTGAAATTTGAAAAAATTCCGAACACTTCTGAAGATATTTGGGAAAAACCAAAATTTTGCAAAAAATCATTTTTCTTTTTTCCTGAGTCTATTTGAAGAGCAGTGTCACTTCATCATTGTCACTTTTTTCTTATTACAAGATGGTACCATCATATTTAAAATCTGACGTCTCCTCTTTGGGCCACCATCATCAACTTCATTTTTTTAAATACGGACCCTTATTTTTTATTTCAGCTCCTCGAGATTTCCTTATACCTTAAGGAAGCCTTGAGCGGTTAGAATTGACATCACCAACTTCTCAAATAGAAGCATATGTCCATTCTAAACTCAAGACCTCAAGGGAAGACTCTAGTTTTGATCGGTAAACGATGATTTATTTCCAAGAGATCCAAGAGCCAGTAAAACAGCATTCCAAAAGGCTATCTAAAATTTTTCTTACCCTTTTTATAGGAACTTATTCCTATGGTGATAAAGAAATAGTTCTTGAGTTCTCTCCTATTCCAGTGTAAAAATAAGTTTCGAATCCAAGTTTGTAGGATTTGTTTGTAAATTGAAGATTGCATTTTTGAAGTCGTTACATCTTGTTCCAGCCGCTCAAGCACTGCTTCCTTTCCAGATATTTTATGCGTGAATCTTCTGATTGAATTTTCTGTTGGTGGTTCCCAAGATCTACAGGAGTCTCTGTCTGATTTGCCTATTGTTTTTAGATGATATTTCAGCAAGCAGTGTCCAGGGAGCAGACCAACAACTGTTCTAATTTCTAATTTATCTTCTGTCCTTGTCAAGAAGTTGTTCAGATCTCCCTGCTGAGATGGATATGAACCTCGTTGCCTCTCTCAGACCCGGAATGGATCTCCAATGAGCTAGCGTTCGGTCCTTTTCCCCTCTGCTGATTTCTTCGGAGACGAAGCTTTTCATTAGTCCACAAAAAGGCTCTGGGACTTGAAAAGCGCTTTTAGGGTTAATTTGTTTCTCCCAGCCAACTGGCAACAAGTTGCTTAAGGATATTTTTACCCTGCTATACTAGCTGCGAATGCAATTGATTGCTCCTAGAGCCTTTAGAGCCGCTTGACTGCTGGACAGTATGTAAATGTGCTCTCTTGAAAGGCCTATTTTAGGGTTCTCTTGGGCACAGATGTTTATAGTCAGTACCTAGACTTGAAATATTGTGGGCGTTAAATCCTTTGCTAAGGAGAGTTTAAAGTTTTGTCCAGTTATTGCCAGACCGACTCCTTCCGTTAGGAGTGCATCTAAGGCTGCGGTCCTATTAGTTCCAGACTGATCATCCTTTGTGCTTTACGTAGACTATCCTGTGCATTTATTTGCATAGTTTTTGGCCATACCAACGAGACTTAGTTGATTGGGTCTGACAACCGTTTGGTAAATATACCATTTTTGGTCCTATCCCCCATGTTTTTCCCGCGGGTTTGCGGCATGTCCAAGTGGCGGCCGTAGCTCGTAATATTGTTTTATTCAGATGGTTGTTCCAAATAAGTTTGCGTCCAAGGTAACTCCATCATCCGACAGAGGTAATTGTGTGCCGCTCGCAGATCCAGTTTCCTTTTTTTTCGTGAACGGAACTAAGGATTTGCGTTTTGCCAAAACCAAAACGTCAGTATCGGGAGAAAATATGTATAATATTCACATATTTTGTATTGATAAATGCATAGCATCTAATATAAGCTTTGTCGCTTGCTCCTTCTTGATCAGAAAGCATAGTTCCATGATCGCGCGCTATGCTCATCTACGCATGTTCTACCGCTCATGGGCGTACGCATATATTTTCCAAAATTATGTAAAATGTTAGCAGTAATCATGATTTTGTATATTTTATGTCAAACATGAAATTAAAGTAAAATTAAAGTGAAACAAAGTGTAACGGCCTAATAAAATGCCTTTAAAACCGCTCAAAAAATCATTTGATCTTATTTCCCCGTACTGTACGCCTCTGACACATAAGCCGGCGTTCCGACTGGACTTGGTTATTCTTTACGATACAAATTTTAGTTTAAAAAAAAACCGCTCGCTTGCATACCAAAAAGGCACACGGGAAACCAATTTTGAACAGCTCATACCGGACTAAGAATCCTGTTCCAAATCTCGGAATAATTTAGTATATGAAGTTTGGGGGATCCCGAAGAACCATAAGGACACAAAATCTCAACAAAAAAAAATTGGACTTATAGGTTCCGAGAAAAAATCACGTTAAGGAAATTCGCGGGTAAGGAGCGGGAGCTGAGTGCCTTTTTCCATAGAATCCGGAGCTACCTTAGTACTTAAATGCAGGATTTGCCTATAAAAAGGCTTTTAAATTGAAAAAAAGAAAACAAAATTGAAACGACCCCGCCCGCACACTTCTTATAAGATTTTGGTTGAACGCGGAATTTAACCAAATTTTGGTATGTTGTATATTTCGACCTCCTGAGTAAAAGTTCTCATAGGTACAAACCTATCCTATGACTAGTTTCGGATATACAGGGGGTTTTCTAATACTACCTTAGCCAATAAAAGTACCTATGTAAGGGTCGAATTTATAGTCGCTCCTTGAGGTTTCCTCAGACCTTAAGAAAGCCTTGAACGTTTAGAATTGACATGACTAACTTGTCAAATAGTCGCAAGTGTCCATTCTAAATTCACGACCTTCAAGAAAGAGTCAAGAAACGACTATAAATTCGACCCTTACATAGGTACTGTGTAAATAGAGCGAAAAAACTTGCATTTATTGCTTCAAAAGTTGTTTATTTTATTTTATCTTTCCCTAACTAAAAATGTTTCGTAGGGGTTCGTAATGTTCCCTTTATCAGGGACGCTGAAAAACTATGGCTATTACCATGCTATTACTGCTAATGTTTAAAAGTGTGAAAAATTGTCTACTTGCAGGTATCTACATTTTGTGACTTTCTATCTCTCAATGAATTCCAGTTCTCGCTACGCTCTTGCTAAAAACTTTTTGCCTCGTGATCCCTTGGCCTAGGGTCTATTATATAGATATCAGGTCTGCGTACATTTGATGATGATTTGTTTGAAAAATCTAAACAGCCGTGGAAACAGGAACAATGAAAATTGTTTTTCCAAATGTCATATTTCACTTGGTAATCATGGAAACAGAACAGTGACTTTGTCAATAAGCGAATTGTCTTTTTTGTCACCTTTCTTGTGAAAATGGCATTTCGGGCAAGGTATACATGTGTAATTTATCACCTTTCAATGCTATTTGATAGGGAAAGGTGATAAATTTACCTGTACCTGTGGACATCGGATTGTGAATAGGATATACGTGTGCAATGAAGGATTAGAGTAAATAAAGCGACGAAACGAGTTAGGATTTGAGGATGAAAATCTTATTGTTGACAAGTCAAAGTATGTAGGTAGGTAGTTTGTCATACTCCTATTTGCGTTTGTTTTAAAAACACAAGGGCCCATCAAATAAGTACTTTCAAAAATACCCTCGTACATACACATACAGGGCACCATACCATTCAAAACAAAACAGACTAAATATCTGGTCACTTTTATTTTTTTCAAATCGCTCGTAAACATAATTTGATTGTGTTATCACTCCAAATAGAACAGGGGGTCAAATGATACCTGTTTTGAAAAAGCGTTCAATTTTCTTTCAAATGACATCAAATGAAAGATAATTGAACGCTATTTCAAAAGAGGTACCACTCGACCCCTTGTTCTATTTGAAATAGTAAGGGTTGGTCCCACTTCGCCTAAACGGTTAAAGTTGAAGTGCTAAAAATGGTTGCAGAAAACTTCCTTCCTTGGAAATTAAACTACGTGAACGAGCGATTTTTTAAAAAATAAACGTGGCATCTGATATTTTAACCTGGTTTCCTTTTAAATAGTACACCCTGTATATAGGCACCTAACAACATGCACCTATCTGTGAAAGGTCTAAACTTAATCAACATTTTCTAAAGCTACCTACCACAAATAAACGCAAAATGCATGAAAATTCAGTAGTTTCAGCGTTTCAGGTTGCCTGAGGTAGTATTAGAAAAACCACCATATTATTATATCCGAAACTAAAGTCATAGGATCGGTTTGTACCCATGAGAACTTCCGCGAAAATTCCGCGTTCAACCAAAATCCCATAAGAAGTGTGACTTTTTTCTGATTTAATTTTATGCTTGATGATTGTATAAAAAGGCTCTTTTTATACAATGATGATACTAATGATAGATATTTCTCCTTTCAAAGGACACTAGCATTTGCTTCATTTGGCATCGGCTCAACTGAATTTTCCAAGAAAAAAATCGAAACAGGACAATTTTCAGCAACAATGTAAAATCGTTTCGAGGCAAATTCTGACCGTTCGAAATTAATGATGCATCTCCGGTTAACGAAATTTTAAAATTGGGCGTGTGATTTTGGGGCTCGCAGGTGCCCGGGTAATAAAGCGGAGGTGTCGTTATGTATATTATTGGCACAACTCCGGGGATAATTACCCGCGAATATAATCAGCATAAACAATAATTTGACAGGCGGAGCGAAAACGATCGCTGTCAGCAGTTTTTAAAAAGATTGCAAAGGAAACGCTGCGCTGGGCTATTTTGGCGTATCGGTAATATTCATTATTACCGTAATGATTCATGCCTGAACAGTTACCGAAACTAAATTTATTGCATCGAACGTTTGCTTGTTAACCGTTAGGAAATAAGAAAATTGTTTCAATTAGCAATGAAAAATTGACAATTATTTTTTATAAATCGTCTACAGGGCACCATACGCAAAATTATTTAAGATCGAATAACTGAGTAGGTGGATTCTCGTATTACAATGGAAATTAATTTGAATGAACGCTTAAATTTTTTTTTAGCAGATTGGAATTTCATTGCCAATGAATTCAGCCTTAATTGTCTTCTGTCATATACTAATGGACATCAAGGAATTTGCTGAATGAAAAATTAAATAGCATAACCAAGAAGAAAATCGTTCCTGATCTGTATTTAAATTACTTCAGTGTCGACATTTTGATCTGATATTTCTATCCAAACAGAAATTCAATCTGGTATAAAAAACAATGTCGATTTGGATCAATATAAATGTGCGTACATTTTCAGAATCATCATGAGAAAATGCCTGGACCCTGAAAAAAAATTGTTTTATCTCCGGAACAAAGCCAATATTTGCGGGGCGGAATTTTATTAAGATGCTAATTGTGCTCTTTTTTTTTTAAATGTCTGCCTATTTCCAACCTGATGTAACTTATTTTTTTTGGGAATATCGATTGCTCGAAAATTTTGAATCGCGGTGCTGCCAGATCATGCAAAATTATTTCTATAACTTTTCCGCATCTTGTTGCATCACTGTTTTCACTTAGCTTTTCTTCTTTCGTGTTTCCTAGAACTTTAAACAACCTTGCTTTTTTCCGTACTTTCTCACGCTTCGTTTCTCCCTATCTTATTGTTAACCCCCTTTCTTTCCATCTTTTTGGGAAATCGTTCAAAAATCTTGCAGCACTGCTTGATGACTATAAGAAATTCTAAATTCTTGATTTTTCAATTTACAAATCCTCTTACGTAACAGTACCTGAAAAGTATTATTACCAAAATATCAAAAAAACTACAGCGTGCAAAAAATAATAATAATATTCTCCATTGGAAACAGCTCCATTAATTTATCAAGGCACAAACAAAATAAATTTGTCTAAAACGTTACGAAACGGGGACAAGTATAGTACCCAATACACCAGCAACGTACACCGAGCAATCGGCGGTACCGCACAAACAGAACAAAAGGCCTTACAGTTGCCGGGTAAGTAACGAGCATAAGTCAGAATCATATTTATAATTGGTCACACTATCCTTGTAGGTCTAAATCAATTTATATATTCAAATATAATCACATAAACACGGCGATTGGTGCACCAGGCCGCCATACAAACCGGATAATAGACTATGTGACTCATGTGTCACTCATTAAGGCTTGCATTATAGCATCCTTTGTGGCTCGGATCGTGAATTATCGTCGTGGATTTTGATTTTCATGTAAATAATATCTGTCGTTGGTGTTAATGGAAACGTTCGTTAAGGGGAAAGTTTTTGATTGGAGATTTATTGTTTGGTGTGGTTGGTTGCTTATATGCAATGGTTTTATGTTATTGTTTATTGTACTCCTTCTTCATATTTGTTGTCTCTTTGCCTATGCATGTGTTTGTTATTTTATATTTGCAGTCAAGAATAAGAGCAGCCCCATTTTTTGACAAATCAATACTAAGCAAATCAGACTTAAAAATTACAAGACCCAAAAGGCAATGATAATAGTCTGGGAGACGACCGCATTTTTCCTACCCCGATCGAGTTATGTGTGGACACTATTATCAATATATAGTATTATGTGCATCTATTAACCTGTATTCCTGCCTGAGAGCAAATGCTGCCGGAAATATCTTTTAACAAATTATTAACAAATTGAAAAAAACGTAACACTACCCCCATCGAGTTATGCCCTAAGTAGGGTATCAGATTGAAGGTCTCGATGTCCCCTATCTAAAAAGTCGATCCTGCCTCGTGAGAACTTGCCGGAAATGGGTGGCAGGACAGCTTATTGGGGTAAGGGCCCGCAGTCTCTGCTTTGACACCTATCAAGCTTTGCACTAAACGATGTGTCAAATTAAAGGTGTCAATAAGTTGATTTAAGGTCTGTTCGCACAGAAATCACAAACCAGTCAGAGCGAATTTCATTGGTTAGAATCAGTCAGGAAACTAGTTTCAAACAATGAAATTCACTTCTTCTGGTTTGGGATTTCTGTGTGAAGAGACCTTAAATCAACTTATGGGGTACATTCAGGCGGTCCCAGCGGCTTTTCCCAGCCTCTCAGCAGGAAATTTATTCTCGAAACCAAGGAACGGCGTTCTCATTGGAACGAAGGTTCTGTCTTTGTCGTTCGGCATAACACTGACAATGACAGAGTAATCGTTCCTATGAGAAGGCTGTTCCTTGGTTTCGAGAATAAAGTTCCTGCTGAGAGGCTGAGCTAAGCCACTGGGACCGCCTGAATGTACTCATTGACACCTTTAATTTGACACATCATTCAGCGCAAAACTTGATAGGTGTCAAAGCTGAAACCGCGGGCCCTTGCCCCAATAAGCTGCCCTGCCACCCTTTTCCGGCAAGTTCTCACGAGGCAGGATCGACTTTTTAGATAGGGGACATCGAGACCTTCAATCTGATACCCTACTTAGGGCATAACTCGATGGGGGTAGTGTTACGTTTTTTTCAATTTGTTAATAATTTGTTAAAAGATACTTCCGGCAGCATTTGCTCTCAGGCAGGAATACAGGTTAATAGATGCACATTATACTATTTATTGATAATAGTGTCGACACATAACTCGATCGGGGTAGGAAAAATGCAGTCGTCTCCCTAACTATAACGTCATCGTTGACGTAAAACAATTTTGTATCAACTCTATCGTTTATACCCAGTGTGAACGCACCTTAAACCTGTCTTCTATTCTTTGTAACCCAAGCAAGTGCAACGCGAGCCCAAAAAAAAAAATTGCTAAAGGAAGAGCCACACAGGCGTTTCAAAGTTAAGTGCACGTAGGTGCAGTCATTGAAATTGGTTGATTTTAATATTTTCAGTGCCCCATTGTCTTACCGCTAATGATGTCACAAGATAATAAGGTCAAGATTTCGAACAATACCATCCCGGACGGAAAATTGAGGAAGTAAATTGTTAACTGAGCCATACTCGATATGGATAATGGGTTTTAGTTTAAAACCTATGCGCGCTTGAAATTCAATGGGCCTCGATGATCCTAATAGATAATTAGCCATTCTTTGATCACCTAGTTATTAATGAGAAATCGGAAATATTTGCAAACATTTTCGCTGTCACACTAGTCCCCTTCATTGCAAACGGAAGTAATGATAAAGATAAACCAACGATATTAATATTTAAACATTTTTTTTTTGTATGTCAATGACACCTTTATATTCCTGTCGGTGTCAAAGATTGGGTCAGGTTCACCATTTCCAGGTTGATAAACTTTAAAGTAAATGATGACTTTGCGGGCTTCTTATCGAAGGGGTTTTCAGACACCCAATACAGAGCCGAACAGGGAATTATTCTTGTTTCGATAACCCATCATTTGGATGACCTATTCCGTCCCTGAATTCAGTTTCCGTGAGATATTGCAAATAAAATTTAACACACCATGAAATATTAATACGAATGCTAATATTTGTTCTTCGTGTGATAAATTTATTCAAGTTTAGGTTCATGGCCATTTATACGTCTTAAGACCGTTTTCCAGTCTTTATCAGATTTTATATCAGGCCAGAATTTATTTATTATTATCGAAAGCTGAAATTTTCAGCGATTCTTATCCCAGTAAAGGACTACAATCCCTGAAAATTTCAGCTCATTTCATTTGGGCTCATAGTTCCTGAGATAAAATCGTGTTAAGCAATTTGGGATTATTCATCAATTTTTCAATTTTTCTGAGTGCCTTTTTTCATAGAATCTGGCTTCAAATCTTTTGGATCTATAGTTTCAGAAATAAAATCATGTTAAGCAACTTGGGATTATTTATCAATTTTTCTGAGTGCCTTTTTTTCATAGATTTCGGCTTCAAATGTCAGAGTAATTTGGTGTGTGGACTACGGGGGATCCCAAAGTACCATTAAGACACAAAATCTCAACAAAAAAAATTAAGTAAGAAGATTATGATTTAAATTTTGGAAAACTTTGAAAGGTCATAACTTTTCTTCTATTAGAGATAGAAATCTGAAATTTTTAGCAATTATTATCCTAGTAGAGGACTACAATACCTGAAAATTTCAGACCATTTGGACTCATAGTTCCTGAGATAAAATCGTGTTAGCAATTTGGGGTGATTTATCAATTATTCAATTTTTCTGTGCCTTTCTTCATAGAATCTGAGAATAATTTAGTGTATGGAGTTTGGGGCATCCCAAATGACCATTAAGATACAAAATCTCAATAAAAAAAAAATTGAAATTTCATCGTTTTGAGTAAGAAGGTAGGTAGCTACCTTATGATTTGGATTTTGGAAAACTTTGAAAGGTCATAACTTTTTTTATAGTTCCTGAGATAAAATCGTGTTAAGCCACTTGGGGTGACTTATCAATTTTTCAATTTTTTTCAGTGCCTTCTTTCATAGAATCTGGCTCCAAATCCAGGGATGCTATCAGCATTAAAAAAATTGTACCAGAAAGTAAGGAATAATTGTACTAGATTGGCGACATTGTGTACTAACTAAGCGTCAAATTTTGAAATTTCAATACTAATGTAGGTTCTGTTAATTGGGGGTAAATATCACTGGTTTCAATGATAGAAATAATTGAATTTTTACATATTTAGTTATAAATCGACTACCGATTACCGTGATCGGCTGAATAACCGAATAATCCCCGATACATGACACATTCAAGTCACAAAATAAAAAAGTGCGTGTGCGTTCGAAACCATAGGCAATTTTTCGCGAGTATAATCAAGCATAATCTTATACTCACTGATCTCAAAAATAAATGGATAAACAAAAAACGCTTCTAATGCTGCTAATTTACGAGGTCCTGATGTAAACAACCGAGACAGCTGTGAGCGTGCGCAGTAGATACATTGTACTGTGTGTGCGCAAAATATTGTCAATGAAAATGAAGGATATTCCAAAATTTAGAACAGTTGTTCGAAAAATAACACACTGCGCGGGCGTCAGGCTGTTCCGTTGCACAACTGTTCGTAGAATATTGACCCCAAATTTTCGCACAAGTTTAGCCAATCAAGCCGTACGATTGTTTATCCATTATTTTTTGAGATCAGTGCTTATACTGGATTATGTGATATGTCAATTGTGTCATACGTCCAAGTGACATACTCCCCCAACAGTGTTGTCAACCGTACTATAATTATAGTATTTGTATTATAATTGAATGATTATGTACTATGTACTATCAAAGGTCATTATAGTACGCCTAAAATACTATAATTATGCATTATCAAATTATTTAGTTTTTTACTGGAAAATAATCTCTATTTTCCTAAACCTATTTTGTTGGCGTGCAAGCCCTTATGTCTAGTCACCTTTTTTCTTTTCTTTTTTTAGCTGAAGAGGCTCTGTCGTTTTATGGCGATTTCCATTTGTCAATCAGTGCGTACTGGGTGTATTCGCATCTTTTTCTAAAGCATGTGAAATTGAAGGATGGAGATACATTTTTTTGCACTAACACTACAAATGGAAATCGGTATTAGTATTGATAAAGCATGTATTTTTTGACGGTTGACATTTTAAATGTCAACTGTCAAAAGGTTAGTTCAGTGTTTTTCAAATGACTGGGTTTACACTGTCGATTGTCAATTTCATTGATTTTCTTAAGCGGATCCTTTTTTTATACCAAAAAAAAAATGTTATTGAACGCACTACTATTTAAATTTTAAAACTATTTTTAATTTTGTTGTTTTTCACGGGAAAAATTTGAAATTTTAGTGTGATGCGTCCCTGACTTTTCACAATTTTCCCTTGAATAGTTTTCCAGAAAAAAAAAAAAAATGTTAGATGGTGCATTTATGCCTAATTTAGTTGATTTTCATTAATTTCCAATGGGGTTATTTTCCACTGAAAAAATCTGAAATTTTACTATGATACGCCCCTGATTTTCTTCTTTTTTTCCAGAAAATATCATAATTTTCTCCTGGACAGTTTTCAAGAAAAAAAATAAAATGTAAGACGGTGCACTTATGTCTTATTTAGTTGATTTTCATTAATTTCCAATAGGTTTATTTTTCATTTGAAAAATTTGAAATTTTAGTATGATACGCCTCTAATTTTTCATTTTTTTTCCAGAAAATTTAATAATTTTTCCCTGGATAGTTTTCCAGAAAAAAAAATGTTAGATGATGCATTATGGCTAATTTAATTGATTTTCATTAATTTCCAATGCGGTCATTTTTCACTGGAAAAATTTGAAATTTTAGTATGATACGCCCTTGACTTTTCTCGTTTTGTCCAGAAAATTTCATAATTTTCCTTTGGATAGTTTTCCAGAAAAAAAATAAATAAATTAAATGGTGCATTTATGACTAATTTAGTTGATTTTCATTAATTTCCAATAAGTTTATTTTTCATTTGAAAAATTTCAAATTTTAGTATGATATGCCCCTGACTTTTCTCGTTTTGTCCAGAAAATTTCACAATTTTCCTTTGGATAGTTTTCTAGAAAAAAAATAAAATGTTAGATGGTGCATTTATGCCTAATTTGATTGATTTTTATTAATTTCCAGTGGGGTTTTTTTTCACTGGAAAAATTTGAAATTTTACTATGATACGTACCTGACTTTCCTCTTTTTCCAGAAAATATCATAATTTTCCCCTGAATAGTTTTCCAGAAGAAAAATAAAATGTTGGATGGTGCATTTATGCCTAATTTAGTTGATTTTCATTAATTTTCAATGGGATTATTTTCCACTGAAAAAATTTGAAACTTTACTATGATACGTCCCTGATTTTTTTTATTTTTTTTCCAGAAATTGTCATAATTTTCCCCTGAATAGTTTTTCAGAAGAAAAATTAAATATTGGATGGTGGATTTATGCCTAATTTAGTTGATTATTATTAGCTTCGAATGGGGTTATTTTCCACTAAAAAATCTGAAATTTTACTATGATACACCCCTGATTTTCTTCTTTTTTTCCAGAAAATGTCATAAAGTTCCCTTGAATAGTTTTTCAGAAAAAAAATAAAATGTTAGATGGTGCATTTTATTCCTAATTTAGTTGATATTTATTAATTTCCAATGGGGTTATTTTCCATTGGAAAAATTTGAAATTTTACTATGATACGCCCCTGATTTTCCTTTTTTTTTCCAGAAAATGTCATAATTTTCCCCTGAATAGTTTTCCATAAAAAAAAAAATGTTAGATGGTGCATTTATATCAGTTGATTTTCATTAATTTCCAATAGTTTTTTTTTATTATTTGAAAAATTTGAAATTTTAGTATGATACGCCCCTGATTTTTCTTTTTTTTTCCAGAAAATTTCATAATTTTCCCCTGGATAGTTTTCCAGAAAAAAAATAAAATGTCAGATGGTGCATTTATGTCTAATTTAGTTGATTTTCATTAATTTCCAATGGGGTTATTTTTCACTGGAAAAATTTGAAATACACGCCCCTGACTTTTCTTGTTTAATCCAAAAAATTTCATAATTTTCCTTTGGATAGTTTTCCAGAAAAAAAATAAAATATTAAATGGTGCATTTATGATTAATTTAGTTGATTTTCATTAATTTCCAATAGGTTTATTTTGCATTTGAAAAATTTGAAATTTTAGTATGATAATATACCCCTGACTTTTCTCGTTTTGTCCAGAAAATTTCATAATATTCCTTTGGATAGTTTTTCATAAAAAAAATTAAATGTTAGATGATGGATTTATGCCTAATTTAATTGATTTTCATTAATTTCCAATGGGGTTATTTTTCACTGGAAAAATTTGAAATTTTAGTATGATACGCCCCTGACTTTTCTCGTTTTGTCCAGAAAATTTCATAATAGTTCGATTTCGGTGTGTCCCACCAGGACAATTGGTGGTCATCTGTCTCCAGCAGGATACTTTAATTTGTACGTACTATAATTTCATAGCGTTCTATACTATAATAGCTGATCCGCAGTTGGCAACACTGTCCCCACCATCAAATTTTGAGATACCCAAGGATTAAGAACTTCTGTGAGGACAGACGGAAAATCACCTTTTCTACATGTGAAATCGATGGAAAAATTAAGTCACTAGCACAGCCTGAATCGCAAGCATTTCATAGATGTCTACGGCTGACGTGTCATCACTATAAGCTGCTGATAGTGACGTCACTCGCAGGCCCAGAATTTGATGAAGAGGGAGTTAGGGGAGTATGATACATTTGACACATCACATAACCCAGCATAATCAGATTAGGCTTAATTATCCTCGCGAAAAATTGTCTCATATTCGAAACGCAAAATCCTAGTATATAATTCTACTTGTCGTGATCCCAGCCCTAGAACGTGGAACGCAACACCCAACCCACCAGTAAACAGTAGAGCTCAGAACTCGAGTACGGTATTATTATACAGGGTGTCAATTTGAAAACTTCCCACCCCTATTATCTCGGAGTAGAAAAATTTTCGAAAAAATCCCTGAAACACGTCAACTATAATTTGAGGGGGGACGAGTTTTTATGCAAAATTCACCTCCTCCCTTTCAACCCCCCAGCCCCCAGAGCCAACCCCTAGAAAATACATCATTTTGGAGGGTTTTTGATTCCATACATTTTGGTACAAAATTTTAATCCCTAAGTTCAACTGTTTTGGAAATATTGACAGTTGAAAATTGACTTTTTTGCAACTTTGACAGGCTGTGAAACCTAAACGGTTAATTTTAGGAAAACCAATCTCACATTCTTGTCTTGGATTTTTATAAACTATCATTTGACAGCAACTTCGAATTTAATCCACGATCAAAAATTCCGGTTGAAAATTTAATCTCCGGTTGAATTCGAAAATGGTGTCAAATGATAGTTTATGAAAATCTAAGGTAAGAATGTATGATCGGTTTTCCTCTAAAATTAACCGTTTAGGTTTTACAGCCTGTCAAAGTAGCAAAAAAGTCAATTTTCAACTGTCAATATTTCCAAAACAGTTGAACTTAGGGACTAAAATGTAGCACTAAAATGTATGGAATTGAAAACCCTAGAAAATGATGTATCACTCGACCCCCCTTCCCATTTAAAATTTTCTAAAGGGTGGCTCTGGGGGCTGGGGGGTTGAAAGAGGGAAGGTGAATTTTGCATAAAAACTCATCCCCCTTCAAATTATAGTTGACGTGTTTCAGGGATTTTTTCGAAATTTTTTCTACTCCGAGATAATAGGGGTGGGAAGTTTTCAAATTGACACCCTGTATACAGAGCGAAGAGCGACACTCGACTCAATACCAGTAGCACGAAATGTAATCCAAATGGTACTAGATCTATGAGAGAGGTACTAGCGTACTAGGTAAAACGTGATTGTGCTAGATCTAGTACAATTGTACTAGAAATAGCATCCCTGTCCAAATCTGAGAATCATTAGTGTATGGAGTTTGGGGGATCCCAGAGGACCATTATGATACAAATTCTCGAAAAATTTGAAATTTCATCGTTTTAGTATGATTTAGATTTCGGAAAACTTTGAGATCATAACTTTTTTCTATTATAGATATTAGCTAATTTTCAATTTAAACTTTTGCGCAACCAACATTCATATTCGTGCTTTAATTATTAATATCGTTCCATTTACTCATCGGCTCGACGCACTCTTACATTTTTTTTTTTTCGTAAATTGAAAATCGTGTACATTTTATTACCGATTTGGTAATTTGTTTTAAGGTTGTCACTCCGTGCGATGCTAGAATTTTACTTTCTTCACGGAACCAATTCTGAGCGAATGTCTCACGATAAATTTGATGGGTAAATGGGCTAATTTTTTTTTTCTTGTTGCTCGCCAGTGATACATTTTGAAGGCACGATTTTTGTGTTTTTATTTAAACACCGATTTGTTAGAATAGAAGTCGTTTGAGTAACGGTGAGAAATCATCATTTTTAGAAGAATAATTGCCAATTGTAAACTACAAAAGTCATTTGTAACAAGTAATTGAATTAAATTAAAATTACCGTTTTAATACAAAATAATTCCCATATTGAATCTGCATTCTAATAAGTGTCTTTAAAGTTAAGCCGCATAAGCGCTCATAAATAGATCTTCAGTTCGTACGGCATTAGCAACCAGCAAACAACAAAAACGTTCATTTCTATTCCCAAGTTCCTGTATTACTTAAAATGTACTCCAATTAACCTTAAACTAAAGCTACCATATACGTCCATTTCAAAACAAAAGATCCTTAAACCAGCTCCATGCTACCGGAGCATTCATAAAGATGCTTTTTAAAAGGTGATTTGTTTTAGTTGCTGCAGAAAGATGCTCTCTTTTAATGAGGAATGCTTTATTTAGTCGTAAATAAAAGGAGTTTTATATTTATTCAAAACATGTCGTTCGATTTAAGTCGGAGAGACGGATGGATTTCTTATAATGTTTGAGATGCGTCTCTTTGGACAATGATTTAAATTATATCCCAGACCCATGTAAACCATTGCGTATTGTATGTCAGGAAAGGAAAATATTGAATTTATATAAAAAAAAAACTTGTTTTATGGTAAATTGTTTACCAGAGCATTCCATGAATAATTTAAATTATTCAGTTCACTAAAATGCATTCAATTTTAGTTTAGTTATTGGATTTTAGCAGAAGATGGCATATTCAAGTCTTTTTCCTTCTTCGTTGGTGTTTGACATCCGACTAAGGATCGCTGCTGTTTTGAGTCTCCTTTAATAGATTTGCCTGCGCAGATGCTGGGCGGCGCATGCGCAGATTGTATCGCACTGTTGCCAGATTATGTTTTTTGTCCCAGTTTCTTGTGGTGTTGCCTTGATTTTGGGACATAAGATATTTCTGATAAATACTGTTGGTTAGTTATAGTCACTGTGGTGTCATTAGCTTTTTCTGTATATTTCTTAGAATACTGGTTGGTTGGTTCTTGAAATCGTCCTCATATCGCTTATTATCCAACTCTTGTCAAAGTCGATGCTGTGACCTGTTTGTAGATGAAAGTGGTATATGGCAGAATTTGCTTGTCATTTTGTAACGGCAACTTTTGTGTCTAAATGGTCCTTTGGGAACCCCCAAACTCGATACAGTAAATTATTCTAAGATTTGGATTATATGAAAAAAGGCACTCAGAATAATTGATAAATCTTCCCAAATTGCTGAACACAATTTTACTTCTGGAATTATAAGTCCAAATGAGCTGAAATTTCCAGGGATTGCAGGTAGTCCTATACTGGGATAAGAATCGCTGAAAATTTTTGCTTTCTATTGAGGAAAACCATCTATTTTAAATATTAGGTGTGTTTCTGCTGAAATCACAAACCACTCAGAGTGAATTTTATTGGTTGAAATTAAATCAATGAAATTCGCTCTGGTTTGTGATTTCTGCAGAAACAGACCTAGTATTTCTTCAAATCTCAATTTTTTTAGAAAAAGCTTTCACTGAATAAAAGTAAATGGTAAATGTTGCAACCATGTTATGCGAGTCCGTTTCACCAGGGTTTGTACTTTTGAGATTGATTATGTCAAAACTTGGAAAAAAGGGTTTGTCGTAGATTAGTTCATATAAATTCAATAGCGTTCAAATTTTGTATTAAAGTTAGGCAATATCAAATAAGTATGTTCCCAAACGCTCTTTAGAGCACGTTCGAAATTATTGTCTTGTAATAAAATTTTTAATTTAAAATAGAGATCATTTGAGTTATCCGGAAAAACATATAAAAATTAATTGACTTCGGATAATAAATAGTATACTATATACCGCGGGACCGAAATAGTAATTTTAATCTCGAAGGTAAAGTTTATAATTTCCTTGGGTATTCTGGGATCTGCCATTTTCTCTACATGTCCGAACCAATTCAGTTGTTTGTCCTTTATATGTAGAGTTTGTTTATATTGTCTACTATTGTGTCTTACGTCCATAAATTTCCTAATTCGGATTTGTAATCCTTTCCATTCTTAACCTGCCTGCCGATTTCCTTCAAAAGTCTATTTCAGTTGCCTCCAGCATTTTTGCGGTTGTGTTCTTTAGTAACCAGACCTTTGAACTACATACATGTGATTATGCTTTCGACTATAGTGTTGTTTATTCTAGTTTTGTTGATATTTTGATTTTACAGTACTCCATTTAGTAGGGATATTGCGATATTGCCTTGCGTCCTTGTATTATCTTGTATATTCCGATCTTTATTTGCTTCATCTAGGATTTCCTCATTCCCAAATATTTCTTCTCCCTTTGGTACTAAATTTATCGACGAAAATTCTGGAGGGAGTAAAAATTACACTTTAGTATCTGTTATCAGGGAGTAAAATGTAACTTAACACCCGGACAGTGGCGTAACTACCATAAGACAAGTGACCGCAATGCGTTGGGGCCCCCAAGCTTGGGGGGCCCACTCGCTCAAAAAAAAAAATGCAAATATTTGAAGCAGTTCCTAATATTGTCGGTTTTTTTCTTTTAACTGAACCTAGGGACACTTTTCTGTCAAATATATATTTTTTTTAATTATGTTCTGCATACCTAATGAAAAGTTTGGCAACGTCTGCGTCGCGACGGCAGATTAGGATCTAATAGTTAGCTCCGGCTTCCGATTCGATTCGCACCAAAACCACTTTTTTGTGCTTCGGCGGTATTGCAAGCCTCACTACTTTCGGCTTGCAAACCTACCGCTTCAGCACAAAAAAGTAAAGCTTCTACTCCTCCTAATACAACAATATACTATTAAAGTTTTGTTTTTCTTCGATAAAAAGAAATATGTATTTTGTTGTAATATGTACGTAATATAAATAAACAAATTAAAGCTCATTGTTTTGTTTTTGTTTAGCATTTTGACTGGAAGGGGGGGCCTCCTTTCGTATTTTGCGTTGGGGCCAAAAAATTCTAGTTACGCCACTGCACCCGGAAGTGCGAAAAAGTGGTTTCATACATCTTGTTTAAGCAAAAATGCATCAACTATTCCCAGTTTTATGATACAACTTAAAAATGCACACAGTAATTTAATATGTGTTTTGTGTTTTTGATGAACTCGGTAAGGAACTTCATAACGATCGGTTTTGCTGAACTATACGCCATGATTTACGTAGCCCGTGCATTAGTAGTAGTCGAGTTTGGTGGATTAGTATAAATAGCGTCTATTCCACCTGCCAGCTATTGCACGGGCTACCTGAATCACCCTGTATAGTAATAAATAATACACCTAAATATGGAAGAAACAAAATAATAAACGGCATTTATCAGAAAAAAAACTCTCAGTAGAACGAAAATGAGAAAAAGTCAAGAATACAAACTATAAACTAATATAACATAAAATTCTGGTGCATAAAAATCGCTAAAAATTCAAAACACTTTCGTCATCACTGCAAGAGCTTGATGAATCTAAACCATTCAAGTTTATAATTATCGGGTGTCTATACAGCGATCTCTTTCCCAGACTGAGTGAATAAGGCTATTCGTATGGCGACAATAATGGGTCCATTTCTCAGGGGTCACCTATAGGAAAATGAGAATCACTGAAGAAAAGGTAATATTGTTAATTTAAAAACATCACTCTTTTGAGATCTTCATTCCATATGGTCAAAACCGCATCGGCAGTAACTGAAGTTACTGAACATATTCTGGAATCATAATAGCTTTTGCATTCTGACCATACCATTTCTATGGGATTAAATTGGCAATGATAAGGTGGAAGCCTTAGTACTCGGTTACCATATTGTAACGCCATTTCATCAAGTCTAAATGGGAAAAAATTACATTTTAATAATATCTATCATCTAGTAAAAATACAACCTACTGCTGAACTTACATATATTTTTTTTCTGGTAGAGACTTTTTAACTATATTCCATAAATCTATTTTCATGGGTATATTCGGATATTCAATATTTCTATCTTGTAGCCATCTTAAAAGGAGTTGTTTAGACCAACTTGAGTTTGGAATCTTCTCCAATCTCCAGCAGCCTGGAATGGTAGGGTGCGTTATCCATCACTATCAGGGAAGGCTCTTCTAAATTTGGGAGTAATTGTTCCTGGAACCATTTTTCGAAATTTTTAGCATTCATAGCGTCATGCTAATCACCGGACCCTGTGTCTGATCCAGCATGTAAAATAATGTATCTGACGCCTTCTGAACTTTTCTTTTTAATAGATTTATTTGAACCGTCTTGCCAACTATTTCTAAACGCTCCCTTGCTAATACAACAAAAATATATTTATATGGATTTTTAATTAAACCTTCCCAGAAACCTGTTTATCCACGTTTCATCAAAAAAAAAAACGGGTTTTAAAGCAAAACTACAGTTGAAATTATCTGTATATGCCCTCAAAAACCGAACTCTTTTCTCAACAACCTATGACTGTTCCATTAAATACTTCCTATTGGATAGGTATAGTATATCTTTCCGCCACTCAAAAATTAATGCTCGTAAACCTCTACATAGGGAAGCATTTGAATATTCCACATCGTCAAGATTTAGCAAATAAGTTTGGAGTGAAACTACTGTGACTTCTCCTGTGGAAGAATTTAGTTATATTTTTGTCAAAATGGAGTTAAATCAAGTTTATTTTGAATACCTATACCAAACATTGCGTATATTCTATTTCTAATGGTATGCTCGTGCGTCCACGAGATCTCTGAATTGCAGCTGTTGTGGATGCCTTATGATCCATATCACTCCTGATCTCATGCGCATTGATCTTTTTAACAGTGGTAATTCTAATTCCCAGGGCATCAGATACTCTCTACACAAGTCGAAGAAATAAAGTCAAACATTAAATTTTAATATGAATACAGATAGGTACCAAATTTTAGAAAAAAAATCACATCTAAAACACACTTAAATGGTAACAGGGGGTTTCCTGCCTCTCGCTTCTTTGTAAAGTAGGAAATAAGGCTTGAAATCATATTTTACTCACCTTCTGAATATCGTTGAGGCATTTTACACAATAATAGGCAAGTGGAATTAAAACGTGACGCGCCTATTGACAAAATCGATTTTTTTGACAAGTTTCAATATAAATAACTTCTGGTTTTAAGAACCGACGAACGTTTTTGACGTCATTAATTGGTTTCAGTCAATTTTCATTTATTAAACAAGGAAGGCAAATGCTGGTGGCAAGTACAAACCCTGGTGAAACAAACTTTACCTAATGTGTATATACTAGGCTAATCAATTTCATCTCCTAGTCATTCAAATGATTTTGACTGTGTTGAAATTATCACTGTTTTATTTTCTTTCTCGATATAGATGAAATATTATTGCTCCAAATCAATAAATTCGTTCTCGAGCTTAAAATATACCGTTGCAAAACATTCCATGACGTTGTTAAAAGCCTGAAAGTCAATTCAAGTAGCATTTTCTAAACCATATTCCGACGTGGGGTCACTTGATGATCGTGACGTCATATTAGTAATGCTCTCCGGCCCGATTTCTAGCCGGTCACGATTCCTCGACAACTCGTGTGTGCTAAAAGGTGGTAGTCGCTGCAGGTGCCTGGTTCTTTTTTTATACACTCCGAGGCCCCGTTTACCATTTCATCACGTTTTCGTTATTCGATCACAGGCTCAAAAAGAGAGTCCGCTCTTTTTTTTTCGGGCATTTTTATTTCTCCGGCGAGCTGCTGTTGCCGCTACAAACGTGCCATTTATTTTGTTCTTGTAAAGACCGTGGTCAATTTGGAATTTAACCTGTTATTTGCTGGGAATCTCCAGCGCGCCAGAAAACCGCGAAAGCTTCGTTTTTTTTTTGCCGGTAAAGCTCCACACTGACGGCCTTAGTTGAGAATTAGCTTGGATTTTTTGCTTATATAACGAGCATACCGTTTCTGGGTGATCATTATGAAGGTTAACTGGCTATCACTTTTCCTGACTGTTTTATAGAAAAGAAAACCGGCCTATTGATATTTTTTTTTACAAAAAACGACTGAAATCAGATTCATACAATAGCATTTGCATTGCAGCTCGAGAAAAGTTTGTAGGTAAAATTGTTCTCTTCTATTTCAGACTTTTAAAATTCCTTTATTTTTTATTCCTAGTTCTTGCATTTTCTTTATTTTCTGTTTAAAGTTTAGAACGTTTTTATAATTTATTCCAGGCTATTGTTTTGGACTTTTGATCTTTCCTAATTTCATTCCAGGCTGTTGAATTGATTTTATTTTTATTACTGGCTCTCGGGGACACCACTATCAATGTTCTGGTTAAGAGAGACTGTCCACAAGGTGGTGTGTTATCACCGATCACCGATCCTCTGGGACCTTGTGGTAGACAGCCTCCTACATAGCTTAAATGATGCGGGATTCCCTATATAGGTTACGCAGATGATTTGTGCATTCTGCTTACAGGTAAGGTTGATAGCGTTCTATGCAATCTCATGCAAACGGCTCTTAACCAAATTTCATCATGGTGTGACGAGCACTTCCTGACGGTGAATCCACTGAAAACGGAGTTGATCCTCTCCACCAGAAAAACAAAGCTAAGTGGTATGCAAATACCCAGGCTAAATAATACCAGTCTACAGCTGACTCCAGAGGTCAAGTACACTTGGCCAATCATAAAACTGGTAAATGGGTAAATCGACCTTTTTTATCACCATTTATCTTTGACATTGACAAAAACTGTCTGATCTAAGTTTTTCAGAACAGACTTTTTGTTGTTAAGCCTGACACACTAGGCAAATTTAACAAATATATAGGGGAGACTAGGGAGGGTTGATACCATGGGAGGATTGATACATTTTTAAATTTGCTGCTTCAAGCGTTGACTGCCTGGTAGATTTGGCAACACTGGAATGTTTTCGCGTGGTGAGCACATTTGCTATTTGTTTATCGCCGTTTGATGTGTCGTAAACATTTCACTGCAAAAAACTTGTTTTTGGTGGTAAATTTGTAAAATTTATCTAAGGTAAGTGTAACCGTTTTATTAATAATTAATACAAATTATCATTTTTATGGAATTTAAATTTGGTAGGGGTGGGTTCTAGCTATTATTCAATATAATATTCATTCCCGTAATGTGAGGTTAGTTTCTCGAAATTCGAAATAGTTTTAAATAAATCATATAAAGGAGGAATGATACACCCTAATTTGGGAGACTTGATACATGTATCAAACCTCCCGCAAGTCAGCAATAATAAATTTGTTTCCCTTTTTACATTTCAGAATGCCATTCAAGTGGACAAAAAGTCTATGCCAGAACGAATGAAGAAAGCGGTACAGGAAGTGTTGGATGGATGCAAACTGAGAACTACGGCTAAAAAATACAACATAGACAAAATGACCCTGAGAAGGTACGTTGCGAAGTTCAGAGAAAGTGGGGAGGAAACAAATTTTATTCCAAATTTTGCGAGTTCACAAATTTTTAATTCCGAAGAAGAAAAGATTCTAGCAGAATATTTGCTAACCGCGGCTAGAATTAATTTTGGGTTCACATCGAAAGAGACCAGAAAATTTGCATATTTGTATGCTAAGGAAAATAAAAATAAAATCCCTCAAAATTGGTTGAAAAATGAAAAAGCTTCATATGAATGGCTTCGGGGTTTTAAGGATAGGAACAATAAACTGTCCCTTCGAACCCCGGAACCAACAAGTCTTTCCCGTGGAACAGCTTTTAACCAGCACACCGTTGGTGAATTTTATAATTTACTTGGAGAAGTATTGGGTCGAGAGCAGTTTGAGCCAGAATCTATATATAACTGTGATGAGACCGGAGTTCAGACTGTCCACAAACCAGGCAAAATCATTTCAAGGAAAGGCCAAAAATAAGTTGCTAAAGCTACCTCAGGTGAAAGAGGACAGACAGTCACAGTCCTGTGTACCATTAGTGCCATAGGAAATTCAATCCAACCTTTTTTTGTTTTTCCGCGGGTTCGCCAACAAGACTAAGGGCCGAATTTATAGTCGCTCCTTGAGGTTTCCTCAGATCTTAAGGGAGCCTTGAACGTTTAGAATTGACTTGACTAACTTGTCAAATAGTAGCAAGTGTCCATTCTAAACTCACGACCTCCAAGGAAAACTCAAGGAGCGACTATAAATTTGGCCCTAAATGACGATTGGCACACCACCAGGATCTAAAGCTGCGACTCATCCAAGTGGTTGGATGACAGCTGACAACTTTGAACTATATCTGTCACATTTCATAAAGTTTGCAAAACCCACCAAAGATAAAAAGGCATTATTAATCTTCTGGCGTTTCCGATTGGTATATTCAGTGCGCACTGAGTGTATTTGTATCCTTTTATTCGACCTGTAGAAGAAAAAGACAGGAATTGAAAAAATTGCACTAGTTCTGCGCTAGATCTACCATTCGGAAACGCCATTAGACAATCACAGTAGCTATATATCTTCTAACGGTCTAGATATTTGCAAGCAAAATGGAATAGTTTTATTAACAATACCCCCACATACAAGCCACCGGTTACAACCACTGGATGTCGCCGTATATGGTCCATTTAAAGCATATTTTAATGAAGCTTGCGGTGATTTCATGGTAAAAAATCCTGGTCAAACTATTCCTTTGAAAGATATTGCAAAGCTCGTTGGTCTGGCATACCAGCGGGCTTTCACTCCACTGAATATCACAAAAAGATTTTCCAAAACTGGCATTTACCCCTACAACTCACACCTATTCACCGATGATGACTTTCTTGCTGCGAGAGTTACCGACCGTCCTGACCCTCAACAGCGCGAACCTTCACCCGATGCAACTCCAACACCTGCTGCTCATAGAGAACGGACACCGAAAGCAACCCCGGAACATATTCCTAAACCTTCTTGCTCCTACAAGACCCCTGAAGAAATAAGAGCATTGCCGCAGGCTCCACCAAGAAAAAAACAAGCATCAGGAAGAAGGGAAGAAATTAAAAATGATCACGAAAAAAGAGGAGAGCACAAGAACAAAAAACAATTTAAGAAAAACCTTATGGGCGAAATATCCACTGAAACAATCAATATGAAAAAGCCTGTAAAAAACAAGAAACGAAAAGCAATTGAGGAAGAATCTGAATCTGATAAATCTTTGTATAACTCATCCTCGTGTGAAGAAGTAACTGATATAGAAGACCAGATGAAAAATGAAAAAGAAGAAGAAAATTTTATTACAGGGTTAGTAAATGTGAACGATTATGTGCTGGTATGATTTGCCACCAAAAAAACTGTAACACACTACGTTGGAAAAGTTTTAGAAACAATAAATGGAGAACATTTATTAAATTTCATGCGGCAAAAGAAACCAGTATATCATTTTGTGTATCCTGACGTCGAAGATCAATCTTTGGTATCCGAAGAAGATGTTATGAAGTTGCCGCCTCCAAATTTTGTGGGTGGAACTGCCAGATCCACAAGAAAATTAACTTTTCCTGTAAAATTTCAAAAATTTGACAATATTAATTAGGTAGTTTGTAACGTTGTAATTTTGAAACTTTTGCGGAAATAAATGTTTTGAAAATATTTTGCAGTCTTTTAAATATTGTCTCAAGTCTCCCGTACACTGTATCAAACCTCCTTCACAATGGGAGACTTGATACACCTTACAGTTTTTTTAAAATATCTAATATCTCGTACCATGTCCTAAATTGCCTGACTTTATCTGTGCATAATTAATTGCAAATTAGTTAGGTATAAAGGGCACCACAAAGAGAATTTATAAAAGGTATACCTACAGTCTTTGTTCAATTTAAATATTAAGTGTATCAACCCTCCCTAGTCTCCCCTATTGCCTGTACCAGTTTTATGTTTGGCCAAGTGTACTTGGGAGTTGTGCTTGATCAAAAGTTCAGTTGGAAGAGACACATTGAGGTAAAAACGGAGAAAGCGAACATGGCCATGTGGCAGTGCCGCAGGGAGATGAGTCATGGGGCCTCACTCCCAAAATCGCCCTGTTTATATACACCGCTATCATAAGACCGATGGTTTGCTATGGAGCTATTGTCGGGTGGCTCAGAACCAGACAAGTAAAAACGAGGGCCCTGCTCGATAAAACGCAACGACTTATTGTTCGTCGATTTTTAACTGATACTTGCGGTATGAAAAGCGAGGGGGTGTTTCATATGAAAAAAACAGGTGTGACGTCAGGTAACCATTGGCGTTTTAATGTAGGGAGCCACCAGCTCACATTCCGTCCGAGTATCAGATTAAAATCGACGAACAATACGTGTATCGGGATCACGGGTGCTATGAGGACCAACCTGACGAAGGCAATTGAGGCGGTCTTGGATCTGCCACCTTTGCACTTGTATGTAGAGGACATTTTGACCGCCTGCAGATTAAACCCCTTGGGCTTGTGGCAGCACGGAAGCTGGATGGGGGGACACTGCCGCATACTAGCGGAAGGGTGCAGAAATGCACCCCTGCTGGGTGCGGCGGTGGATCGCACGATGCCCACACAGATAACAAAAAGATCCTACAGTGTCTATAAGTTGGGTGAGGCGCAGGCTACTCCAACGGTCTCAATATACACGGACGCATCGAAAACCAGTAGAGGAACAGGAGCGTGTGTTTTCTCACCTAAACTGAACCTCCCTTGGTGACCACACCACCGTCTTTCAGGCGGAATTGATCGCGGTCATCCAGGGAGCCAATAAGACACTGTAGACTAAATAAACATCTTTACACCTTGAGTGTTGTTGAGACCCCAATGTGTAGATGGTGCGACGCTGCAGACGAGACAGTTGACCATGTGCTTTATCACTGCCCAACCTTTTGTCAACAACGGCAGGCCATTCTGGGGGACATCTGGCCTAATATAGCCAGGTTGAGGCGCACCTCACCTGGAACTCTCCTGCAATTTATCCAACAGGTGCAATGTCTGCGGGAGACCCCCGGGGAGGAGAATGCGCCTTAACAAATGGAGGTGACACAAAGGGTGTCAGTGAGGTAACTCACCCTCCTTTGCAACTATCCAGATCCAGATCACTGGCTCTCCCTTTCAGTAGGTTTTTGTTTTGAAAAAGAAACTTCAAGAGCCTGGAATACACAAAAGTTGAAAGGGACCGGAACAAATAAAGAAAAATCAAAAAAATTCAACTACTATATTAACTCAAAACCAATAGTTTTATATCATGAATGTGATCACTATTTTATTGTGTGTATAATGTTTTTGGGTCAGTTAAAACTAGGCACCAAACTATACCGTCTAAAAAAAAGGTCACAGGAAAATTGGGCAACAAATTTTTTGGTGCCCAGTTTTTAAGCTCTTATAAAATGATGGTAATAATTCTCGAGGCAAATGACAACCCCTTTGCATCAGCAATAAAAGTGCATTTAAAACACCAAAAATTTGTTTAAACAAGTATTTATACGATCGTCCGATGCATGTATGGTAATGTATACTGTGTTGAATAGGTGGTCCTCAGTCATGCTGGCGCTGGAAATTCATTGCTTAACACGTTTAGCCAGACCCGAAAAAGAATTATTATCGGTTTCGTTGTTTGGTGCGTGTTTTTTTCTGTTTTGGGCTCCTTTTGTCTTGTCTTCGAAACCAAAAGACAACGAAATGAGGAAACCATCTTCTTCTCGCGAACGCAGATCAAGATTAAGTCTTGAAAGTATGGCACGCACCGAAAAAGGACCCGGCATCAGCTCCATGAAAATTTGTTGGATTTTTTGTTCAAGTCTATAAATTTTGTGAGAAATCTTGATAAATTGCAAATTTCTTTTGTTTTTTCTTCTAGATGCCGACAGGACGTTAAGTATCTTAAATTTACTGTATAAAGAGAAATTCTTATGCTAAATTCAGTCTGTAGGCACTGAAACCTAACCGTAATATTTATTTTTTTTCAACAAGAAAGGTGTGTTAATGATAACCCTACACATAAAAAAGTTTATCTATATCTTTCAAGAGGCCATTGTTAACATTCATTGGATCTGATCTAAACTGTTATCATTTCTTCAGGTTTTTGAATGAACTAAAAAGGTGTTACACATGCCTAGACCGGATATTGCCACCTGTTTTAGCCTTTGGGCGTCTGGTGTCTGAGATTTTTTGTGATTTAAGGGTGTGAGTGATATATGGGAACATTTTCTTATTACAAGGAAAAATATGTTGCATCATTCATCAAACAACAAAAACGGTAATACCTAATAATTGATAATCGACAGGAGGCTAAACTAATTTTAGCTATGTGGAAAATAATTATCTTTAATGCCGCACGAAGATATTTAAATAATCTCCTTATACGACGGACTACCGATTACAAAATATTTATGACAGGGTTTTAGTAGAGTTCGTAATGGACTGTTTTAATACAAAATAACACATTCCGGAGCGAGGAAATTAGTGTTATTTTAATAAGAAGAATCCGATTCCGAGCTTGGTGAGTTTGTGTGGGAAATATCTGCAAATTACATATGCCTTTCTAAGTATCGAAATTGGTACACAAAATAAGGCAGTTTATTCAAATTCTGGAAGTTATTTTCAATAAAATAAAAAGTACATTGAATATGAACAGCTGTGCATAGATAGGTAGGTATATATTTCTCTCATAGCTAATAATTAGGTTTTACTCTGAGATTTTCAATTTTTTTCGATAAAGTAGACAGACTACAGGGTGGTCCAATTTGGATACTTTCGATAGGAAACTTTAATATGTATCGTGATTTGGTAAAGTGAGAATCGGTTATTAGTCTAAATTTTAATCATAACCGGCTCAAGTCACGGTAAAAGTCAAATAGGGTCGTTACCTCCTGTTATTAAAATTATACTGACCATTATTTTTCGATATAGTGAGTCCTAGAACTTGGCCATGTCATATTGGTTTTATTGAAAATTGTTTCCTGGATTATTTAAATTAATTTAAAATTTAAACATTTTTTGTCCTTGTCGAATTGTTGGTCTCTTTCTCCCATGACGTCACTAGGCGGGCATACGCAAAGCAGTTGTAAACAAATCCATCAACATATGCAATTTTGTGAGGCTATGTTGTTTTGTTATTAGGCAATCCAACGACCTGTCCAAATGGCGCCTGGTTGGCAAACAATAAACAAAAAACATATGTTTTTATTTTGAAGGGATTAAGCCTAGTACTCATAACCGCGAAATTCGTTTTTTTTTTTTGACGTTTGATTCACACATAAAACGTCAAATTGTCGAAGCAATGTCAAAAAACAGCGAATTTCGCTGTTATGAGTAGGTACTAGGCTTTATCAATACTGACATCGTTGACATTGTAACAACCCGTATTCTAACCTCATAAAAATTTCAAAATGCCTGCTGGTTGGCAAAAGTCACGTGGTTTGGATTCCCTAATTATTTTGGAATGTCGTTGATCGTTTTTATATTTTCATTATTTTTTGAGTTTTTCAACGGTTTTTCCGAGGTTATAAGAAAAATATTTAAAAGAAACGTGTAATAAATTCAAGGTAAGTCATTGTTTTTCATTATTTGATGTTATTAAGGTCTCAAATAGCGCATGCATTCCAGTTTCAGTGTACCCACCTAAGTCCTACCTACTGTTCACTATTTGGCTATGGATTTTCGTAAATGTTTTGTTCCTTCTTGTAAAAACAGTAATCTAAATTCGAAGAAAATCTTTATAGCTGTTCCCAAAAATGAACAAAAAGAATAAATTAGTGTTTAGCTGTGGAAAGAGTTAATGTAGGTATTGTCTAGTATTTCTGGTGGAATTTATTGCTGTGAAGATCATTTCAATGTAAGTAAACTTAGTTGCCAAATTTCATTTTATAAACACCTATTTTCTGTTTTACATTATTTCAAAAATATGAACATTATATTATGTTTATAGATGGAACAAGATTGTGATAACTAGATGCAGTTTAGGATGACAAACTGCAAATTACTTATGAAGAAAAAAGTGGTTCCACATATTAATTCAGGCAGAATACGAGTTTGTGAAAAAGCTGAATAAAAGAATTGCCAGCTTACGAATCCATATTGAAAGAGTGATACAAAGATTGTGAGAATTAACAATACTCGAAGGACATTCCTGCATTGACCATCAGCTTGTGGCAAAAACTGATAATTTAATAATTATTGCTTGTGGAATAGTGAATTTGCCATTAATCAAATAAATTTTATGTCGAAGCTAGAAAAAAATGCTTTTTTGAATATATTGTATAAAAAAAATACCTGAATTTTTTACTGCCAAAATAGTACATTATACACCTAGAGACTAAAGTGGTACTTTTAATCCCGAAGTGAGGGCTATAATTTGTTGAGGGATTGAAAAACCCTTTAGTCCTGAAGTGTATATACTATCATATGCACTTTAGGGATTAAAAATTAAAAGGGTACTTTTGATCCCTCTAAAGTACATAAAATAGTCTATACATCTCAGGACTAAAGTGTTTTTTATTCCCTCAACTTTGGAGTACCCTTTTATTCCCCGTTCCATTTACTCCACGGGCAATGAAGTAAAAAGTTAATCCCTTGGGAAATAAAGTGAAATTTAATCCTGGGGATTGAAAGGGTACTTTTAATTTTAATGCATAAATAATGTAAAGAAGAAAACTACCAGACTCCCAAATCAATCATATATTTTTATTCAAAATGACTGAAAATACATTTTTCTTCCAAAATTCTTCAGCTGATTCAATAATAACTTTATTAAACCTAATTTTTAAGTCTAATTCAAAAATTGTCACTTAATTATCCTCTCCAAATTTGGGACTTGCCACACAAAACAGTCCTTTTTGTCTGTTACACAATAACATTTGTAACTGAAGACTGGCACATGTATTTCGTCATTATATTTCCATTTTCGTTAATGTAGTTTTTCACAGTCTCCTAGCAGCCTCCAGTTCTTCCTAGGACATTAAACTTCAATCACAAATTCTTTGCCTATTCCATCTGGCGATGCTCCTAACAGAGGATATTCTGCTGTCTCTTTTTAACTGCACATTAATGCACATAGCCAATAGCATTGTCACCATAACTGGCTCTCGCTGACCTAAAAATATATGAAACTATAAAACTGTTACCCTGCTACTAAAAATGTAATATAATAATGGACCAATGCTAAACCAATACAATAATTATGCCAATATTTCACTACCCACCTTTAGGTTTTGACCTCGGTTTTGACTCCTCTTATTTCTGCACTTAAATAAACCGTATTTTTGGCAAAAAACTCTTGCAACATCACATAATTTAGTTCAGGTAAATTTTCGCTGGAGGCTTTAAAAAATCCACTATCCATCTTCTCATATAAACCAACTGGTGAAATAAGTATTTATTTTTTATTTTATAAATCAACCAGATCAGACAGGCGAATCAAAATAAACAAAATAACTGACATAACCTCTAAAAGAAGACAGGAGATGAGCCAGTGGCATTGCAGCAAACTAGACAACTAGGAAATTTTGTCAGTGATGCAAACTTAAATTTAGAAATACAGTGCGCAAGCGCGCCTTGTGACGTCATTACAATTTAAAAAATAACGAACATTAGTAAAATTTCAAATTGAAATATCTCCTTTAATATTATTCTAAAAAATGCGGGAAAAAAAACCAAGAATAGATTTTGATGTGCCTAATTCAATGAAAAAATAAAAAAAAAATCATGACCCTATTGTGTTTATTATAAGCTCTTCATTGATCTAAATGACGTTTGTTCTATCAGCCAATGCAATGATCAAAAGCCGGAAATAATTCAATTTATGTTTATAACCGGCTCTTGATTTATTCGCCAATGATCAAGAGCCGGTGATAGTCCAAACTGTGTTTATTATATCATATAGGGTCTTGATCCTTGAGATTATTTTTCTAAACGCAATCAATCTTGATTTATTGGATAATTTTATCTGTACGATTCACTTTACTATTACGCACACTGAGCAGAAATTTCTTCTCGCTTTCTATGCAGAAGAAGAAAGTCCCACTTCCAAGAAAGTCATGCATATTCAAAAACGAAAAAAATTAATTATTCCAATCGAATTATCCTCATATTCCACCAACCAAACTGCGGGAGAGATTAGGAATGTTTATGTGTCGTTTGGAAGTAATTTCAACAATCGTTTGGCGTAGGCGTCACTTTATGAGGTGTCAAATTTACAACACGCGCGCTTATGGACGCGCGCGACAACCATTTGTTTATTCCCATACTAAAGTTCTATTTGACGATAAAATTCCTTTTCGCCTAGATTTATTTGGAGGTATTAAAACAGGTTGTAATGCCTGTGTGTATTGTTTGTGTTGAATGCAAATACTTTTTTGTCATTACAATCGTTTCGCAAGAGATTATTGTCTTTGACTATTATTATTATTGTAGTCGTACCATTGTGATTCAGTTTTTTTTTTTTTGAATTTGTTCAAACTTGCCAAGAGTTCCTTGATACTTTTTTAAAGTTAACTTCCCTTTTTTCCTACGCACTTTCTTTTGTGAAGCTTCCAGCGTTGAAAATGTAAACAATAACTTTACATTTTCAAACGGAAACAAGGAACCAAACGAAAACAAAAAATAGAAGATTGAATAAATCTAAATTTAGAATCCGATACAAGTCAGAGAAAGAAAATCAAATTTATTATGGAAGAAGACTGAACCTTAAATGTATTCATACGGTTTCGGTAGACGACGGTGTTAACATGATTTCAGGTTAAGCATAATTCTTTTGTGTTTTACAGGCCTTTTTAAATTCAAATTTCCAAACATTATGCGTTTCGAATAGAAGCACATTTACATAAGTTCATGGCTATGAATAACCTGCCCATCGGAAGGATTTTTTTTTTTTTGGACTGACACAATTCGAGTAAATAATAAAATAATTATTACTCATCGTATGAATGAAATATTAGTTTGACACCTCTGGTAATCACATATTTCAAAATTTAGTTTTGTGTAGGTTATTTAACCGTAGGAAGACACACCTTGTAGATTCATCATTTTACGGATTGTACTACCAGATGACCGATGTGTCTATGGTGGCCGCAGGTGTACTGAATATTAGATAGTTTTAGCAAAGTCTTTAGCAAGAATATACTCAAGGATTCTTGATTAGATTGTTCAGGTCGGAACAAGAACAGAAATATTGGAAGTTTAATGGATTTTTTTTTCAGACAAGACAAATTTTGGATCCAAATTTTAGGTATCTTCCATGAACCATTCCAATAAAAACCAAGATGATGATGATCTTTCATTTAATTTACATACGGTACCTACTTAGTCGTTGAAAAAAAGGTCAACACATAATATGTCCATTCTTCTAGTTCCCGAGACGTCAGTTCATGGGCAGAAGGAGCACCCAGGCGTGTGTGTAGACCTGGATGGATATGCAGGCATTCTAGAGGGAATTCATTTGAGATGTTAAAGGTATTGTGGATAGTTGGGATGATTTAGATGACATTGCGTGCAAATACATGGTTCTAAGAACTCTTAATGGCATGGTAACTACTTCTGGTATCCAGACAACATACAGTAGAGATCTTGGAGGATATCTTTGATGAATATCCACTACATACACTGGATATCCTGTAGGTATCTGATGGATATCCAAATGTCCGTCTATAGAAAATATCCATCAGATATCTATGGTGATATCCCAGTGGTTATCTAATAATATCTATACCTATGACGTCATAAATCATATAATTTTCTGACGTCGCTCAACTCAGTATATCTATATATGCAAAACCTAATATTTGTATAACTTTTTTCAATTTCCTACAGTCTGCAAGAAACAATAATCAATTTAATTTTTCATGCAATTTCCCTATTATAATATTTTTTCATAAGTTTCTCATAAATTCTTCTTTTGGTTTCCCACTCGAATCCTGCTGCGATTCTCTACTATTCAATTTTTGTTTCACCTTTGACTCTCGGTTGCAAATCTCGCCGGTGTATTCTGCACTAAAATGGTAAGTCATTAGAATTGGGTGGGCGTATCTCGCCGTATTACCTTTAATGCGTGTACTTCATCATTTTGCGAATGTAGGCATAACTGTTCATCGGCGTAATTAGCCTTATAGAAATTTTCATTTTGAGTAAATAAAAAAATTCTTATTGACATAAAAGTTTTTGATGCGTAGGCTGGAAAACGCTGATGTTGAAAGGAAAACATTCTTCACAATGGTGGTTAGTTAAGTTAATGAAACTTTCAAATTGTCTTTCAGTGGACCTGAAAAGGTCCAATCTTCTTCATGGATTGTTTGAGAAATAATGGCAGCATTTTTATGAAGTTTTTTTGGACTTTGAGCCTGTTGCAACTCATTGTGTTTCTGCTTTGAAATGGAAATGAGTATATTTCAGCATACTTGGAAGTTTTTTTCAGAATTAATTTATTTCCTCACATCTTCTACTCACGCACTATAACTCATCGTTCGTCTCTCAAAGAACCATTAGGACAAAAAATCTCAACAAAAAACCTTATGATTTAGATTTTGGAAAACCTTCATAGATAGAAAGCTGAAATTTTCAGCGATTCTTATCCCAGTAGAGAACTACAATCCCTGAAAATTTCAGCTCATCTTGACGAACAGTTTCAGAAATAAAATTGTGAAGCAATTTGAGATGGTTTATCAATTTTTCAATCTTTCTAAATGCCTTTTTTCATAGAATCCAGCTTCATATCTCAGAATAATTTAGTGTATGTAGTTTGGGCGGTCCCAAAGGACGATTAAGACACAAAATCTCAACTAAAAACCTTATGATTTAGATCCGGGAAAACTTTGAAATTTGAAAGGACTTTCAAAGGACATAACTGTTTTTCTATTATAGATAGTGTAGTATAACATACCCGGGTTCGTTCAGTAAGATTGAACGATGAGAATTTTTATTATCTTTTAAATAACAAATATTCTGAAAAACGAAATGAAAAACAAATAGGACCTACGTTGTGGAAACTTACTCAATTTTACTTACTGGACATGCGCTCGACATAGCAAATATTTGGGAAATATAAGGGAAGTTGTGATATGTAAAAGAAACGAAAAATTTGTGAAACGTCTACTTTATTATTAAAGTAAATCGTACCGTTCTCATCCTGGAACTAACGAAGGGAAAGAGCACGGCAGAGAAACCCTCAATCTAACATTTCTCAAAAATTGAAACATACTGTGTCATTTTAATAATAATTGTGAGTAATTAATTCAATAAAAGTTGAAACTAGGTACTGCTCCTGTTCTTGTGCTAAAATTTTAATTACACACACTACATTCAATCAACACTACCTATATTTAATACTGAAGAATTTTTGGTTAGTTAGCCCATCTGTGGCAGGTACTGAGGTCCCTGGTTACGGTAACTCACAGCTATAGTTGTTTTTGAGCCAATATCTCTAGATTGATTATTTCAATTTGTTAGGATATTTTCTCGTCAGGGTAGGAAAATATTAGTAAACTCAACAAGGCCATAATGCACGCTCTGAATACACAAAATCAAAATCTTAGCACAAAAAGACAGCACATAATTTCTTAGGTTTCAATTTACTTCTTTATCTGTGTTGTTTACAGTATGAAACGATTTTTGTTAAATACATGAACAATGCACATGTTATAAAAAAATGTTATAAACAAACAAAAAATACATAAAAATGAGCAAAATAATAGCAACTTGCATAAATTGAACTCTCAAAAACAAAATAACATTTAATCCACTAACCTGTGAACGCTCCTTACACACACACTAATAACATATTGGATTGAACAATCAATTTAAATGCAAAATAGAAATGAAAATTGAATAATGAATAATTACAGACACGCGTCTGAAGGAACAGTCTAGCTTCTTTTCTAGTCTAATGCCTCATCGCCTTTTTTCTTGTATCCTCTTCGGTTTTCGGTACCTTCGTTTTCTGTGGCGGGCTCGTTCAATCCTAAACTTCAGGGCGCATAGATGGTTGCAACATTTACTTTTATTCAGTAAACTTTGTTTTTAAAAGTTAAGATTCAAAGAAATTAATAATATTTCAAATAGGAGGTTTTTCTCAGTACCGTCAATCACCATTGTTTTTCAATGTAAAAATATTTGACGTATCCTTGACGGTACGGTGACGTGGCGGTGGTGCGTATAGTTGAAATCGCGCCTTAAAAGTCTGAATCTATTTGATGCATAGTTGTCTCTGTAAAATGTCAATACAGGCATCCCGGACCCTTATTCTCGAAACAGGGGAGCAGCGTTCCCATTAGAACGAAGGTTCTGTCTTAGTCGGTTCCTTGGTTTCGAGAATAGACACCCTGGAGTATTGACATATGACTTGTTTTTTGTCTGCTAGGTACGTTTGCTGGTATACCAATCGAAATAACTCACTTAGGACCGGTGTATCAGTAGATAGTTATTACTGATAAACCGTGTTACATTCAAATTTTGCATTAAGTACGGTACGTAACTGAGATTTCAAATAAATTCAGTAATTATTTCAGGTATTTGTGAGGGTATTTAGAAAGCTTTATACCTGAGGTTTAATATTTTTCAGTGATTGATATGATGATATTGGATTTTACTAGATTTCTACCTTTTTGTTTGAATTCGAAACAATATCTAGTTGTTGAACGAGGGTATATTTTTCGAGGTAATAATGAGTAAATTCTTTGTATTCAGATTACAGGGTAGTCTTAGGATAATAAAGCCCTACTGTTAGGATCGAAATCCACTTTATTTAGCATTCGAAAGTCACCTAAAAGGCCCTAAATGTCGATGAAAAGGTTTGTTTACTTTCAAATAAATATCAATTGTCAACACTGACGAGTCACGTAATTTCCATTATCACCACACATCACTTTTACAGCCTTTAAATTGCTTTTCCACCCTTATTTCTTCTATTTTTCACATTTTTCCCGGTTATTTATTTGCCGAATATGTGTGGTTATGGGACATTTGTTGATCCGTTTCAGGCAGCACTGTTGTCGAGGTTTCTTGACCACTGTGGGTAAAAGAGTCACTGTAGTTGTGACCCCTGAACAGTCACTGATCATTTTGATAGTTTTTAGACTGAAGATTAAGTAGATGTTGATTAATAACTACTATAAGTAATTAATTAGTGTTAATTGGTATTAGGGGAGAAAATATGATAACAACTTTGGGATTCGTTTGTCATCATTGTGATTTGGGTTGTTCCGTTTCAAGCTGATTGTTCCGTTTTCCTGGTCAAGACCGGAAATCTGGCACCAGAGGGCATCTTGAAAAAAAAAAAACTGGAATTCTAGAATTTTTTTCATATTGAGCTCACCTAATAAATCGCTGAAAAGGAATCGTTCTCTTTTAAAATTCGCACGTTGAGCAAACAACAAATGGCAGATTTTACCAACGGTCCGCTTGGCTACGTTCCTAGGAACATCCACCTTTTTGTGGGATTTTGGAGGCGTTGGGATCTCAAGTGGTTACTGTCTTAATTGGTTTTGGATGAAAGCTTTGGATTTGGTCGTAAGTCCCCGTATTTGTAAGCCATCCATACAGAATTTTCTGGAAATAAAGGTCTACGCCATTTTGTTGGTTTGTCGTGTGAGCACAGAGCACGTTTTGTTCAACTAGAAGCCCGAAATTGTAACCAGGGTTTTTGGATTAGATTGTACCTTTTCATTGGGTTTTTCTCTTTCAACGTTTTTGTGAGAGTCAGAGTACCCACAACACTGAATTTCGAACTTAAATATACCCTATTTAAGAAGGGAGTCAATAGAAATTGATGGGGTCTGTTATCCAGGCTGTGAGGCTGTCAAGAGACAGTTATAGAAATGGGTGTTTAGACTGCAGGGAGGACCACAAGGGGTGATGTATCCATAAATTAATTAATGTTTCTTAATTATTATTTTTAATTATTATTAATGGTATTTTTTATATTTACTTGGTATATTTCCAAGGTTGTTTTACTGCCTTAATTATTACAATGGCTGTACAGTACCAATGATTTTTAATGTACTATATTTAAGGTGACATTTTTGTACAAACCCGCCCCGGTATACCATGGTATAAGCATGCACAGGTTTTAAATAATACTATCAATTGCTTATTTGTTCTTTTGCACTCTCATTGGAGTAAGGTAGTCAAACTTTTATTGGTAACTTTTGAATATATTGGAGTGTCTTATTTAAGACCATTACAAATTGGTCCTTGCTACCTTTTGGTAATTTTTACTATTGCATTTAATAATAATTACTGTGGTACTATATATAATACATTGCCTCCTATTGGTCTTGTAAATTTCAGTTCTAAACATACACATTGAACCTACTCCCACACCACTGAGTAGCCGCGAGCCCTTTGTTGCGCTGGCCTTTCTTAAGGGTGTCTTACTGAACCTAGGCCTATTAGGATTTATTAATTCAAATTTAGTATTCAAACAGTTTAAGGGTACATTTTTGCGCAACAACCGATCCTTAGAAAGGGAAAGAAAATTGTTACCTCCACTTTCATAGTTGGAAATGGTCAAGAGGCTTAAAAAAAAAATTATACAGGGGGTAGTGGAGGGTTGATTTGAGGGATTGAAATAGTATATTACAATCCGAGACGGGAAATGTTTCATTGCTGATCGAGAGGTTATATAGTTTATCGAGAGGCGTAGCGTCGAGATAAACTGAACTTCTCTATGAACTGAACCTCCAGACAGCAATGAAGTTTGCCGTCAAGGTTTGTATACTATTTTATTTTTAACCATAATTTCTTGAAAAAAAAAAATAAATTCGTGAGAACCAAATGTCAACGGACGGAAAATGGAACAGGGAAATATTTCCCGTCCTCATTTCCCGTCCTGGGACAGGTAATGGACCAGGAAAATGAAAAGACAGAAATGTGACATTTTCAAATTTTTGAAAAGTCAGTAATGACAACATTTCATATATGGGTAAAATAATAGTATATTATATACCTAGGTAGAGAAGTTGGTCATTATATATACCGAGCGCTTTTATAAACCGAGGCGCGCAGCGCCGAGGTTTATAATGCTTGAGGTATATAATGACTCTCTCTACCGAGGAATATATAGAATTTTTTTTACTACTGCTAGTAGAAAATAAAAAATTTGTTTAAAATCTGTGTTCTAATTATTTTTTATGAACGCCCTCTTGAAAGTGCTGCCCTCTATCAACAGCTTATATAACTTCCTATGTACCTACAGAAACCTGTATTTTTTTTCAAATTGACGTATAAAATTGAAATTGAACCAATAGAAACATGACAATATCCTTGCGTCATGACGTCATTTTCATTATTGACCTAGGTATTTTTTCATTATTTTCATTATTAACCTAGGGGGAGAAATTCAATTTTTTCTTAGAAAAATAGATTGAATAATGTCTATTTCTCAGGTTAGTAGTAAAAAAAATAGTATTATTGCGATTTCCGTCATAATGTAATAGCCTCAAACTTACTATTCTAATACCAATAATAAAAATACGTACCTATACAATCAATTTCTCTGCCCTACAGTCTTGAATTTTATAAATTACAATAAACCATAAATTGCTGAAATTGTTCTGCGGCATTAAATCATTTTTTCTCCCATCGCATCATGCAAAACCCATGCAAATTTCGCTCTAAAATGATTTAATGCTTATCAATTCTCAATAACTTAATTTGAATAGAAATTGCATGTTTAATTTAAACGAAGCTAATCGTGCAGAAAATATATATCGATTCTTAACATTGGTTAGGACAAATTGCGTAATGTACTTTTTTTTTTAAAGGAAAACCTTGTAAGTGTTAATTAGATTAACATTTGTACGAATTAAAAAAGGTGCGGATTTGTAATTAAACCGGCGCAGTATGGAATTGAATTCAGAAAAAAGCTCTAGTACTGATTTGTAAATAACACTTATTTAAATAATTAGTGTTCTAGTGCAAAGCCTGATGCAAAATTATCTCACGTAATTCGAAGCTCACCCTATTTCCCATCGGTAAAACTTGAGAATCAGGTTGATGAGAATCTGGAGCAGGTACCCGAGAAAGAGATGGCCCTTATTTAGGGTTGTTAAAATGTGACAGTCTATTAAGGGTCAGACTGAGAGGTGATCGCACCCGATATAATCTCTCATGGGAAGAAATCGGAAATATAACGGAAGTTGCTGTGAGAAAAGATTTTTTTTTTTTTTGAATATTGATATAGTGACCTGAATAACCACTACAATCTGAAAGGATCATATTTTAATTAAAATAAATCCATTAATTCATCGAATTGATATAAAATGTTTATGTTGAACCTTATGACAAGCTCATACTTTTTGGCCAGGATGCATATGGGTTCTCGGACCCGAAGACAGACAACGATTTTTCTCAACATTTTAATTATAAGAGCTTTACAGTTACATTATAATTGCATAAAAAAAAATTGCAAAAGAAACGCACCTTTTTCCATCAAATAATAGACTGCTTGTTATAATGCGCTTTACTATATAATCCGTTAGCAACCTAAATCGTGCCTACAAATTAATGTCACTATTTAACAAAGAGATCTTTTTGCCAAATTATTTCGGTTTCAAGGATTATTGGATATTGATGTGGGCGCAAAACCTTTTTAAATATTATGACATGCATTTTTACTTCTAAATTAATTGGACATTATTACGGTTTACTAATATGCTTCTATAATAATATTCGCCTTCGAAAAAAAAATTATAATTGACAGATAGGGTCAAGCAAGAATAGGTAAATCCTTATTCGTGATTCATGTATTTATTTGTTCACTTTGTTTATTAGTTAATCAATCAAGCATCTTCGCATGTCTAATTTGCATTATAAAATTTTGAAAAAATAATTCAATTACACCATAAGAAACATGTCAATTACCGCACCAGCTTCCAGTCCATTAAAAAAAAAAATTACCATTGCATAATAAGCCCAGCGATGTTAACAAATCCAAAAGTAAAATTCGTCGGGCCTGGCGCCACTGCTATGGAATTTTATATGAATAAATTAGCATCTTTTATGGGGTTTAATAAAATATTAAGCTGCGACGACCAGTTGATACTAAATCAAAACAAATATTAGTAATAATAATAAATAGTGGTGACACAAAGTTGTGTTTTTTCAAATGACTCTCCCTATATATGATGACATTTCTGGATTCTGCGGAAAATTCTGGACATATTTCATATACGTCATATATACCTATCTCCAACTGTTTCGGTAATATTGAATTTTTTGCATCTTTGACAGACTGAAAATCCAAACGGTTGCTTTTACAGCAAAACCGTTTTCACAAATGATAATTTATGAAAAACTAAGCTAAGACTGAGATACGAATGTATGAGTTTTATTCATGTAAAATGAAGCATACACTCACTCACTCATGCTCGCTAGTAGATTCTCCATTTTTTTTCATATCACCCTGTGTTTCGAGAATGAGGGTCCGGGATGCTTGTATTGACATTTTACAGAGATAACTATGCATTACCGTCAAGGATACGTCAAATATTTTTACATTGAAAAACAATGGTGGTTGACGGTACGGTAACGTGACGGTACCGGTACGTATAGTATGAATCGAGCTTAAAATGATAGGGCTCAAAATTATTTTAACAGACCATCATCGTCTGTGTAGTTAACCCGATTATTATTCGTGGCGTTGATCCTAATGACCGGGGCCTCGATGAATTTTCGCTCAAAAAGTGCGACTAATTACGCTTTAAAGCCGGGTTCCCGTGATTGCGGTGTAATGAAGTGGGTGGTCACTAATTACCTAATTGGTTTGGACGAAGCGCCGGAGGGCGTCAGAAACGCATTTTTTTTTCCACTCTCGTGGGAAATAACGCATCAAATTTTGGTAATTTGCAATGATACGCTGGATTATTTTCACCGGAATGGGCTCAGAAGTGCAATAACAGCAATAATATAAACCGTTATAGCGTCTTAACTCCTCGTTCGTAAATTATGATGCACTTATTCGAATAAGTGGGGACTTAAAATCGGCTTTATGCCCAAATATTTCATAAATTTGTCTCGAAATAGGAGTCTTAAAATCCGGGTTGCAAAAGAAAAATTAACGTAAGCCAGGTAGCTAAAACGAGGCATTTATTATAATAATAATGCTATTCTCGAGCACCAAAGTTGACCAGAAAACAGGTCCTTAAATAAAATAAAAATCTGTTTTATAACACGCGCGCTTCCAACTTGTGGTGGTACCCAGTCGTAAATTGACGCAGTTTATTCCCAATTAAAATATAAACCAAAAGATGACTGTAATTTGAATATAATTATGAGAAGCTTAAAAGGATAACTAAGTCGCTTTTTATGCTTAATTAAAAAATAAAATGCTTCATTTTAATTTTGTAATTGGCATCAATGCAGAAATGAACTATTTAATAATTCTACCAAAAGAGTCTTGAACATCAAAACTTTTTCCAAATAGAATCATCGTCCTTTATGACATAATCCCTGCACGATTTTAACGCTCCAGTAAATAAATACTTCTTGCATTATCATCATCCAACAATACCCAAAAAATTCATCTTACGTAACAATATCGAAAAGTTATAATAATTTCTCTAGTTTTCGGCGAAAGTTCGGACATTCCAAAATGGAGTGAGAGCTTACCAGGAAAAAAAAAAGCTCACCCACGCACCGGATTTTTTCGAGCAACAATCGAACAATCGGAAATTTAAATAACCATTTTTACAAGGAAACGATCAGATATGGTCTAAAATTTGTATTTGGTAAACAATGTCTCCTGGGCGAGATAAGCATCGTGACCAAATGGGTTTTTCGATCTGCGGTTTGTTAGGCTTAGACCATAAGTCCATACACCTGTCGGAGCTTTCTAAAACAAAAATTATTTTTAAATAAATGACGCAATTGAGGTGCTCGAAATATTTTCACCGAATAGCGATTATGAAAATTGTGACTAGAATTTCGATATTTTAAAGGTATCATCATTGCAAACAAAAAAATTGTGTTGTTAAGTGATTGAAAGATCGTATGTCTGTGATAGCAGATATACCTTATCAAAGTACGTAGTTCCTGGCCTGGTTAAGCTATGCGTAGGAAATATCCGAGGAAATATTCCTACGTAGATTTTCTTGAATATCTCGAAAAATACTAATCCGATTCTGACGCTTTTGGGGTCCTTTGGTAGGTTTCGAACTCCAAAAAAATTTAAAATTTTATCGTTTTAGTACTGAGGTAGCTACCTTATGATTTAGATTTTGGAAAACTTTCCTATTAACCATGGGCCAATTGTTAGTAATTTCATAGTCATCGAAGAATTTAAATTTAGAAAAATGTTGACCTGTTAACAACGTGACAACATTGTCCAGATATTATCTCTGCCAAGATATAAAGGTAAATGAAACTGGTAAATTTGAAAGGTTTTTTTTGCAAGGAGTTTATTTATTTCTACCTGTTTATGTTGGGTCCTGCGAAACCATTAAAAAAATGGGGTACAACCTTTTCTATAGGTTCGGGAAAATCCCCGTACACGGCCTAAAGAAGAGAAAGGGTAAAGAGGAACCGAAGGAGCCCACCTCCTCGGAGTCCAAACCGGAGTTTCCTTCAGAAGAAGACGAAGGGAAAGTGGACGAAGGCCTTGAGGAGGGGGAGAAAACTCTCACTCCGGCAGAGGAAGTTCCCATCAGTGAGGAAGAAAAAATGCTTCTGGGCGATTAGGAGGTCATCACTCCACCACACCAGAAACAACAATAACAGGTAAGATGGAGAATTACACCACAATGAATAGCCTAGGTGCATCACGCTAAAGGAGCATTTGCTGTCATAGCGCGGTTGTTCACGTCGGCACATTTGGGAGCCGTACTAATCCAAGAACCTTGGATACACAAGGGGCAGATCAATGGTCTGTCAAGTAAAGGGGCAAAAATAATCTGGGACAGTCGGTGTAACGACCCCATTCTCCTGAATGAAAATATTAATCATCTATGTCTTTCAGAATTTACGTCGCGGGGCGTGGTTACGGTTCGGGTTAAACTTATCACTGACCCACCACACCGCGACCTAGTACTGGCATCAGGCTACTTCGCTGGAGATGCAGAAGAAGTACCTACAGAGACTAGTCGAGTCCTGCAACAGGAACAAACTACCGCTTCTAATTGGCTGTGACGCCAACGCCCACAACACTATTTGGGGAAGTACCGACACAAACCTAAGAGGTGAGGAACTGTTAGAATTTATCTTTCAAACAAACCTAAATATACTTAATGTAGGGAATACACCAACATTTGTTACTAGGGTTAGACAGGAGGTGTTAGACATAACACTTTGTAGTCCAAATATTGACCAAATGATCAGGACTTGGAGAGTCTCGAATAAACCCTCTCTCTCTGATCATAGAATCATAATATTTGAACTCAAAGGAGTGCAGGAACGAACTGCCTCGTATAGAAACCCTAGAAACACAAACTGGGAAAAATACACAAGCAAACTGCAACGCAACCTCAAACACAATAAGGTTAGCTGCAGGAACACACGTGAAGTAGAAGAAACCCTTCAAATCCTTAACGGAGCAATCATGGAGGCTTACGAATCCAGTTGTCCTGTGAAGGAACAAGTAAACAAAAAAGGTTGCCCATGGTGGAATAGTCACCTGTCACTCCGAGGTTCGCTGTCTCTTTAACAGAGCCAAACGGGACGGATAATGGCAGGGCTACACCGAAAGGTTGACTGAGTACAACAGAGAATTAAGGAAGGCCAAACGGAAAAACTTCCAGAACTTCTGTGAATCTATCACAGAAACACCATCAGCAGCCAGACTATACAAAACCCTGGCAAAAGGCAGGACGCAAGGACCATGGACACTTAAGAAACCAGACGGTAGTTATACAGAAAACGAAGCGCAACGAGCTGCTCTACTACTGGAAACCCATTTTCCAGGAATTATACCCAATAGTACTGAAGGCAGGCAAGAAAACTGGGAGGTTGCCAAGAACCTTTGCACTCCGCAGCGGCTGGCTTGGGCGATCGACTCATTTCAATCGTTCAAGTCACCTGGAGTAGACGGCATTTTTCCAGCCCTGTTGCAAAAAGGGCAAAATGAAATTATGCCGTATCTAATCAAACTCATTATAGATACAGCCTAGCGACCGGATACATACCCAGTCAATGGAGAAGAGCTAAAGTAACTTTCATCAAAAAGGCAGGGAGAAAGGATGCCATTCTACCGAAGTCGTTCAGATCTATATGTCTCACGTCGTTTTTACTGAAGACAGTTGAGAAAGTTGTAAATAACTATATCAGAACAAATATTCTAGAAGAGACGCCACTTTGAACTCACTGGCAGCATCCAAAACACACTGCTGAATAAAGAAGTAGCCATCTGCGCCTTCCTAGACATAGAGGGGGCTTTCGATAACACCTCTCATGAGTCAATAAAGAATGCGCTTGTCAGAAAAGGAGTGGACAAAACCACATCCACCTGGATGTGTGAACCGTTAGCCAACAGAACTGCAGGAACGGATGTGCGGGAACAAACCATACAAGTAACCATAACGAGAGGATGTCCACAGGGACCCTTGATGTGGAGTCTAGTAGTCGATGATCTACTAAATACACTGACAGACCAGGGCTTCAACTGCCTTGGTTACGCCGATGATATTGTCATCATAGCCAGAGGCAAACACGAAGGAATACTCTGTGACCTTATAGAAAAAGCACTCCGAACCACGAAGGAATGGTGTCAGACTGTGGGACTGAAACTTAAGTCATCAAAAACCACACTGGTAACATTTACAAAAAGAACGAAACTCCCATACCTGAGGAACATTCGCCTCGATAGAAGCAGGCTTCACTGGAAACAAGAAGTTAAATTCATAGGAATAACCCTAGACTCTAAACTCCTTTGGAACCGACACATAGAGAACATAACAAGCAAAGTAATTTCGGCACTCATGGTATGTAAAAACATTGCGGGCAAAACGTGGGGTTGTAACCCATCGATCCTACGATGGATGTATACCATAATAGTGAGACCTATCATCACCTACGGAGCGGTAGCCTGGTACAGCCGCTAGTAAGCTAGTAACGGCTAGGAAAACCCTAGGAAAGGTACTCGCATGTCTATGCATAACAGGAGCAATGAGAACATGCCCAACCGCGGCAATGGAAGTCATCCTAGACCTAACACCACTTCACGCAATAGTGAAGCGGGTTGCCAGTGAATCATGTCTAACAGCCGTATTCATAGTCAATCGCCACCAAGTCGCCAGCGAGTCGCCGTATTTGGCCCAGCACATGGCGACTCCCTGGCGACTCGCTGGCGATTGACTATGAATACGGCTGTAAGACTGGCGAAGATAAATCTACAAGGGAAAACGCACTTTGGCAGAGCTTTCCCTCTCCCAAACTGTGCACACCTCATTGACTTACCAAAAGACGCGATTGTTGATAAATTCAGTTTCGAGAAAAACTTTTCCATCGAACTAAGTACAAAGAACAGATGGAACATAGAATGTATCCAGTCCCGTAAAGCAAACACCATCAAATGATTCACAGACGGCTCCAAAACTGCTGAGGGGACAGGAGCCGGAGTATTCGGGCCACGAACCAGATACTCGGAGCCAATGGGCAAATCACCAAGCATATTCCAAGCCGAACTTCATGCGATCGGAAAATGCGTGCAGTTCAACCTGAACAGAAGGTACCGAAAACGAGAAATTGTAATAATGTCTGACAGCCAAGCAGCTATCAAAGCATTGAGCTCGCCGGTAATCAATTCTAAGATAGTATGGGAATGTCTACAGAAACTCAATGAGCTGGGGAAGGGCAACAAACTGGACACATAGGAGTCGAGGGCAATGAATGCGCAGACGAACTTGCAAAAACGGAAGCGACCACTCCCTTCACTGGGCCAGAACCATTCTGCGGCGTCGGAAATGCGCACCTGCAAGAAATCCTCAAAAAGGAAGAGAACCGGCTAAGGAACAAACAATGGCTAGACCAACCAGGACTACGACAGGCCAAAGATCTACTGGGTAGCTACAACCAAAAAAGATCTGAACTGCTGGTCAACCTTAGCAAGAAAAGTCTCAAAACTCTAACCGGGTTTCTCTCGGGACATTGCAGACTGAATAAGCACCTACATAATCTGGGGTTGGAAGCAGGTAACACTTGCAGATTCTGTGAAGACGTTGAAGAAACACCTCACCATCTTCTACTGAACTGCGATGCCGTAAGCCACTCAAGAATGAAGAACCTGGGAAGTCCCTTTATACAGCTGGAAGACATTCCAACGCTGGAACCGCTAGACATCCTAAAATTCCTAAAGGACCTAGGACTAGAGGGGTTGCTTTAAGCAGGAAACCCGAACTTAGCAGCAGAAGGAGGGGTACAATAGATCAACCTTGGTCGCAGTGCAACTGACACCTCCAACACATACATACATACATACACATAAGCAAAATATTTTTGAATCCATCGTTAAGAATGAATATTTGTTACTTGAGTAAAAGCTACTAAAACCTATACCACTTCCTATATACCTACGTTTTATTATTATGTTATTATCCTGCACATATAAAGACGAAATTACTTAAACTAAACGCGGTCACAGTAACCTTTTAATATAAACATAATATTGCAAATATAACGAAAATTGCACCTTAAAATTGCGGCTCCGATCGGCTAATTTGAATATTGAAAGGCTATTATGACAATAACTGATAATCAAACCAAATTGAAACCACCTTTCGATATATTTATATTTAGATATGATCGATAAGGAATTAATAATAATTTCACTTTAATACTCTATGTTTATGTGTGAAATTAAATTAAGTAATAGAAAATTGTATGGTAATTTAAGGAGAAGCCTCAAAGTGAAAAAATTCTCGACCTTATGACCCTCCAAGATTGTCCTTTAAGTGATGTCAGATTCGGCATGGTGGGCGATTTTTTATTGTTACAATCGAACTGCAACTTTAACAAATCGTTCACGACCGTACGAAAAGAATTTTTTGGAAAGTTGCTTCTCTTGATAACAATGCCTTACGAGGTTGCGTAAAGTCGGACAAGAATGCAAAACAATCATTTTAAAATCCAATAAACATCATTATTCCATAAATTAAATCTATTGTAAAAATTATAATAAAACTAAAATAAATGCATAGTGCAAAGCAGTAAATGCTATGATAATATTGAGTAATATGCCACCTGTGGAGAAATTTACGGTTATTTTATCTAATCTTGTAAATTAAGCCTAAAACTCCAGTGGGACGGAATGGTCCATAAAAACATTAGTTAACAATTTAGTACATTAGCTTCTTCACATTTTTTAATCGCATTAATGTTTTAGAGAATTTTTGTGGGCATATACTTCTTACGTAATTTTTCCCATGTCCATCACATAGTGACCCGAAGAAACACAAAAAGTTGCCGTCATTGTTTACCCCGAAACTGATGTAAAACAAGATAAACCGGGAGGCTGGCTAAACACAAACACTATGGGGATTATTAACCAGTAGCTGTCATTACTTGGAAAGATAAACAACCTTTTCGAAGTTTAGAGAGGCTATGAGCTAAGCGGTGAAGTTTTTGCTTTTTTTGTTTCGCTTTTGAGGAATCGTATAACAGGTAGAAACGAGTGCTTATTCTAATTATTAGTGATTGACTGGAACTTAGCAAACCAACTCCTATTATAATGAATTCAATTGAAGAATAAAAACACTGCTAATTAAAGTCTTGATACAATAAAGGAGAACCATGAAAACAATAATAAATACTCTTATTTTTTTCCTGTAGTTAGGCGAATCAATGTAGAAATAGTGTGTACTGATCATTCAGCACAGGAAAACATCCTGGAGGGAGTACGATGGACATTTTATGATCCGATGATCCTTTCAACATCGAAACGTCCGAGGACTAAAAAAAATATGTTCACAAAATGCTCACAAGCATAAGGTTCTGCAAAGAAAAAGTTCTGGAAACTTTGAAGATCGTCCAAAAGACCTTTCAAAAACGTTCAACGTTTATGTTTGAATTTGGATTAACGAAAAACATCTATTGGTTCTCAGTTGCCTACTTTAACTGACGTTTTTGTGCTTTTGGGGAAATGCCGCATAAGTATATGAGATTTCTCCCAAAGACCAAAAATAATCAAATCCTGAGTCCTAAAGAGCATTTGACACAAAATTATTCCACTTTGTATCAAAGTGAAAATCGCCTATCAGTGGTAAGTGTTGAGCACAAAAAAGGACCTGACGTAGGACTTGATGGTTCTACGAAGAGCCGCTCCTGAAAGCCGTGGCGCTGACCTCTTTGTAAGATAAAAAAATGTCTTCCCACGACGCGCGCCACAGTTCTATTGTTACAGTACTGTTTGTGTAAAACATATTTATTTTGCTTTATGATCCAATGGGCCTCGCTTTGATATTCCCACATGTACACGCGGATGTGCTACAAATTGATATTGATTTATGGCGATCTGTCTTTTAATGAATTAAATGGCCGTATCGAAAGTCCGTACCAGAAATGTTCTCTTTCCACCAGGTCCTCCTCCTCTCTCTCCCTCAGTATTATATCCGACAACTTGACATAAGTATCTCTTTGTTGTTTTTGATGTTTCAATATAACAAATACGATTCGAACCGGCTAACAAGCTTTATTATAACGGTTCATTTGCTTTGTGCATGCAAATGAATTTTGTTAGAAAACTAAGATTAGTCTTAATTTATTGCCGGTTAAGATTCGTTATAACAATTATCAAATAAATTCTTTCAGCCACGATAATATGTGTGTGCTGAAACCACAAAGAAGTTCTCAAAAGGAAAAATCAAATAATCGAACCACATCAACCACAAAGTGAATCGATTCGGTCGAGCAACTCTCCAAACGACAAATAAAATGAACACGTTCTTAATCGTTCGTATCCGATTAAAAATAACGAGCAGTTATACAAATCGCTCTTACGGGCAAAAAGCAGATCTACGTAATTGTTAATTGAATGTAAGTAATTTATAATTGTATATCGAATGAAGTCGTCTGGCCATTTTTCCGATTTCGTGATTGACTTGAACACGAAACTTTCCCACCATCAAAAAATCCTAGATGTCGGTCAAACCTCTCTGAAAATAAAGTCATCATAATTTCCTTTTGTGCCATATCTTTAACTCCCACAATCGGTCGGAATAATTTTAAATGTTATTTAATTTGGTACCCATCGAGCATCATAATGGTCACCTTTGAAAATCTGTCACATCTTGATAATAAACATCGTGTATGGAGTCCGAAATGGTAAAAAGGGTAGTGTGTAACCATGTATCTGTACCGATTCCCATAATGGTGGTCCATGATGCGATGGTTTTTGGCCACCGGATCTTTTGTTCGCGACAGGTAAGGATCAGTAAACGAACAGTGCAACTTGAGGATTTTTAAACCAGTGGTAGAACGAATGGGGACCAATATTTTTTGTTAAGATTTAGTTTTGAAATACCATTTAAGCTACCTTTTTGGATTTCCTTTGAATATTGTCCGACGTATACTTCTTTGGATTTCTCCAAACTTCCTCAATACTTTTAGCTTTATCTAGATCTATGACTTCTTCATCTCCATAAATTTTTTCTACCGCACTAAATTCTGCTTTTTTGAGTTGTTTTGATTCATATTGGATCCCTGACATGGAACTGTTATTTCAATTTCTCCATTTATATTAGTCTTTGATATTGTCAACTAGCTTCTTAGGAAAGGAGGACCCGGTATTCAACCTTATTAATTTAATTGCCGATTCGATCGGATGTTTATTGCAATTCAGCAATAAATTGATATAAATAGTTGGCCAAGCCAAGCAACAGGCAGACTTAAACCAGTGCAATTACCTCTCGTTGGGAAAGCCCCTCTGGAATTAAGTCTCCCCAGTGCAAGTACCTCTCGTTGGGAAAGCTCCTCTGGACAAGGCATAAGGGTGACGATAACTAACCGACAGTCCCCCAAGCACCGTTGACGTGTGGCTTCCTATAAGGACCCCAGTGTTGGAACGGTCATGCATCCTATAGGATTAGCGTAGGTATATGTAAGGGAATATTTGGGAAAATATCAACTTGAGCGAGTTTCTCTCCATCGACCTCCAAAGCTACAAACCCCCCATGTCACCCCCGTAAGGCGGGCAGTTTTGACAATATTTTCTGATCTTATTTCATTTCATCGTCTTTAGTTTAGGTTTATTAGCTTCTCTATAAGTTGACTAGTATCAGCATATTTTTGAATAGCTGAAGGTTCTTCTTCCTCTTGGAATTTTAAATTCAATAGTTGGAGTTGCCATTCTGATGGCCCTCCTTGTATCAGTTTTTACTTCAATTTAACTAATTGTGATTGCAAAGTGTCTGAGACAATTATTTCTCCAGAGAAAATTAGAAAAGTCTCTATTATTTAGTCCAAATCAAAGAGAACATACAAAAAATCTACCAACAAAGTATTTTCATAGAAAATAGAGAAAAAATAGATGTTCTGCCACTGTCTGCCTAGAGGCAGAAGAACTTAAAATAGCCCCGAAGGTGTGTATATTGGAATCAGGAAAAAAATCATAGCATGGGAAGGAAGTGCAAGTGCTGGTCCCACTCGAAGGAATTTTGTGACAAAATGGGCTTTATTTTAATAATGAGAGGCTTGAGGTTTTTTTTTTTTGCTACCTGAATTCAGCTCTTGCCTTGATTGAATTAAATAAAATAGATAATCGAGATTCCTACAAAAAATTATGTTTATATTATCAGCCGGCCTTCATTTAGTCAGGGAGCACGTATCAGGAGCCGCTTGAGTACAAGATTATATTGGTTTGAAATTATTCGGTTCGAATTGTTGTAAATAATATTTAGAATTATTTTTCAATTTTCTCAAAAGATCTTTCAAAGATTTAATGCAAGAAATTAAGTACTTTAATGGAATCCAGAACATAGCTCTTGGACTAAATTTATTCTTAACCCTTATCTGTAGAGTTTTTGCTGCGATTGTTTTTTATCGGGGCATCGCCAACAAAGAAATTATTTTTTGTAGGAATCTCAAATATCGGTGGCCGCGACTATACCTATTTTTACCTTTGATATTTAAAACAAAACAAAACAAAAAAACACTACAGTTATAAGCCTACAAGATTAAGTTGTAAGTATTATTAATTTTTTTAAATTATTCATACAGCATACAGATCGATGACTGAAAAAGAATTTCGATGTTATACAATTTTGTTTAATCTCTCAACTGGTAAAACAGCAGCACTGTCGCGATTATGTCAAAACATTTTTAATCTTTTAATGGAGTTTTTATCCTTAAAAGTATGACGATGTTTTACCAAGACATTAATTCCTGTAAATTTGTTGTTGTTCATAAAACCAACAAATTTACCTGAAATACACACACTTGTAGCATTCCAAACATTATTATATTTCATCTTTGCCATCACCGTAAATTTATTCATAATATGATCGAGGTACGGACATATCTTAGAACAATTTACATTGATTTGTGTCTTACTGATATGCGGAAATGCTGTCACACCCGCGGTATATGGGTGCACTACACCTTTTGTTGTGTTTATAGAGACAAGAATGGATAGATGAGTTCCTTGAAATGCGTTTTTGCATAATTGACATTAGGCATTTCGCCTATATAAGTAAAATTATAATTGTGTAACGCGAAATTGTTTTCTGGTTCATTGGTTGTCCGGCTCGTGAGAACAATACCATGATGGCGATACTCTATAAGAGACCGCAACAAATCAATAATAAGACTTCCGAGGTTCGGATTTACCGTGTTTGACCGAATTGACAGATGAAATTAATCGCCATATTAGATAAAAAATGCAAGGTAGTGACAACAGCACCTAGGTACTTTCTATTCTGTGAAGGTGTCGATTCTTCATCAAATAATCAATTTTCAAAGTATTTATTTGTTTTATTTTATCGTATCGACTTTCTCGAATATCTATAGATGCAAGATGCCATCTTTGAAATGCTTATTTTACTACTGCAAAACACACGAGGCACTTTTCATGTCCGACAACTATCCTACTACTTACTGCCTGAATTGCTTTATTCCTCCCTCCAGACCGTAAAGTACCTAACCTGTTTATAGCTTCTGGTGTAGGAAAGAAGAGAATTCAGGTTCTTGAGAGTGAATTTTTAGATTCCGGTAGCTATTTTTTCAATGTGCTATCATATTATGTAGTACCTAATGAGCTTGCTTCTACCAAGAATAGTTGTGGCTTAATACCAGGGAAATTCACGTAAAATCTACTTTGAAAATTCCTGAAAAATATTTCGGAGTATCGAATCCATTTCAAACTCCCAGGATTCATTAACCAGGAAGATTTCATCAAACAAGGCAAATTTGAAGTCATTCTGAAGCTCAGAAATAAAATTATGAGGTTTTTTCCAACTTAATACCAGAAAAAGTTGGAAAATTCACGTTAAATCACCTTTAAAAAATCCTGAAATAGTATATTACATGCGGAGGTGGAAAGTGTTTCATTATTGTCGAGAGATATAATTTGTTGACCGAGGTGCGAAGCGCCGAGGTCGACCAATTCTCGAGACAATAATGTGAAAACTTTCCACCGAAGTATGTATAATATTTTATTTTGAACCATTAATTATTGAAAAAAAAATAAGGTAAAAATTTGACAAAAATGGAATTTCGACTGTCTGACACCGACATTGACATCTTATGAAATTTCAACAATATAAACACATATGACATCTACTTCATAAATACAAACATTGCACCTGGATTTGTGTTTAGGTGTGAAAAAACTATTTATCAGGGCCGAAAGTGAGTTCTCCAGGCCGAAAGTGACAGGAGAACAGTCACTTTCGGCCTGCTTTAAAGTAAACAAAAGTAAAGTGACATTTTCGAACCTTCAAACCAGTAAGGAATGTAAAAAGTACATATAACGTTTAAAATAAAATACTTTTTTTTACTACTAATCTGGGAAATCGTCATTATTCAATCTATTTTTCTAGGAAAAAATTGAATTTCTCTCCCTAGGTGAATAATGAAAATAATGAAAAAATACCTAGGTCAATAATGAAAATTACGTCATCACGCAAGGATATTGTCATGTTTCTATTGGTTCAATTTCAATTTCAGACGTCAATTAAAAAAAAATACAGGTTTCTGTAGGTACATAGGAAGTTATCATAAGCTGTTGATAGAGGGCAGCACTTTCAAGAGGACGTTCAAAAAAAATAATTGGAGCATGGATTTAAACAAATTTTCTATTTTTTACTAGCAGTAGTAAAAAAAATTCTATATATTCCTCGGTAGAGAAAGTCATTATATACCTCAAGCATTATAAACCTCGGCGCTGCGCGCCTCGGTTTATAATAGCGCTCGGTATATAATGACCAACTTCTCTACCCGGTGGTATATAATATACTATTATTTTGAACCATATATGTAATTATTGCATTCCTTACTGGTTTGGAGGTTCGAAAATATCACTTTACTTTTGTTTACTTTAATGCAGGCCGAAAGTGACTGTTCTTCTGTCACTTTCGGCCTGGAGAACTCACTTTCGGCCCTGATAAATTGTTCTTTCACACCTAAACACAAATCCAGGTGCCATGTTTGTATTTAGAATTAGATGACACATGTGTTTATATTGTTGAAATTTCATAAGATGTCAATGCCGGTGTCAGACTGTCAGTCGAAATTCCATTTTTGTCATATTTTTACCTTAGTTTTTTCAATAATTAAGGTTCAAAATAAAATAGTAGATATACATAATTCGGTGGAAAGTTTTCACATTATTGTTTCGAGAATTGGTTGACCTCGGTGCTTCGCACCTCGGTCAACCTCTCGACAATAATGAAACGCTTTCCACCTCCGCATGTAATATACTATTTTCCATAGCCACTGGTAAAGTAGCCTTTAATCTACTAAAAATAGTAGATAAAGTAGTACTTTAACCGCAAGGGTAGATTAAGGATAGATAATAGCTATTTATATAACAAGTACATAAAGTAAGGCTTTATTGTACGAATAATAATAATAAATATAAAATAATAAATAATGAGTCAATAAAGCCTGTTTATGTAAGCGTTATATACATGATTTTATGTACGATTCTGACTGGTTTTTGTTAAAAATTAAAAAAAATTGATTGAAAAAAGTAAAATTCGCGTAGATATACCTGTTTCACCTTGGCAGGTTGTCAGGACCTGTTTCACTTTGGCAGGTTGTCAGGACATGTTTTACCTTATCAGGTAGTCCAGGTAGGCAATAAAGTAGCACTCTATTTTACTAGTACAATAAAGTGCTACTTTATTGACGCAGAACTGTTCTATAAATAGCACTTTATTGGTCAATCGGACATAAAGACGTTTATTTTATCAAAAATATATTTATAAAGTTTTTTTTTTTTTTAAAGATAAAAGTCAAAATGACATTATGTTGGCAATACAATGTAAAATTGTCAATGCTTTCAAATTTTTTATGTAGAAAAGGCTTGTGTTGCCAACATAGTTACTAAATTTTTGACTTAGGGAATTATCTTTAAAAAAAAAAACATATTTTATTTTGTTTTTTATTTATTTGTCAAACGAATTTCTACCTATGCAAAAGTGTTCGACTCAAATAATTTCTAAATATTTTTGATACTACAGGCGTCCATAATTAGGCTATGGAAAAAAAACTTTGTTTTACACACGACGATAAAATGCCATTATCGTCTCCCGGAATTAATTCACTCGCGATTCCGCTCGTGAATTAACTTTTCCGGTTAACGATAAACTACCATTTTATCGTCTTGTATAAAAAATAACTATGAAGTATCAGATCGACTTTAAACTTCCAGGATTCATTACCCAGTATCTTTTTATCAAACAAGGTAAATTAGAAGTCAATTTGAGGTTTAGTCATCATCATAAGAAAGAGTATTAAATTTTCTATAAGCCCTGTAAAATTGGTTATTGTAGCTGATGAGTTGTCAAGAAATTGAGCTTGAAATGTAACATGTATAGTCGACATCTTGTCCAAAACTTCATACTCGATTTTCTCAAAAACCGAGAAAGCTGCAATTTCTGAAAATTTTGTCCCAGTACCACTTGTGGTTACCAAGATATTGTGGTCTGAAAATTTGCAAATTAAAATCCAAAGAGGGTACCCTTAAGCAGAGCAAATAAAATTTTAATTTTCTCTAGGAAATGCAGTTTTCATATTTTTGACAAAAACCACTGGACATTTATTAAGTGCACTTTGATCACAGTGATCTACGAATGCGAGAATAAAACAGGGCACATAGAACATAGGTACAGAGTACAGAGATAAGTTAAAACTAGTCTAAACAAGACTGGCTAAGATTTTTCCGAAAAAATGATAATTGTAGTTTGAGCTTAAGTAGCTTGTTTTAGTAGCTAGCTAGTTTTCACAGTAGCTTATGAATACGTGGAACATATTACCAAAAGCTACAGCTACAAGCTACTTTTTTTTCAAAGTAGCTTGAATAAGTTATTAGCAATACCAAAAAAGTTGCTAAGTTAGTAGATTAACTACTTGGTAGCTAGCTACTGCCCAGCTCTGCCCTTAAGAAAAAGTGCAAAAAATTGAAAATTCCTATTTTTTAGTTTTTCTCAATTTTGATTTTTTAAATCGATAGAACGGGTCCAAATTAATCAGAAACATCTCTAGCATCAAATCACATTTGCATATTTCAATTGGAAAAAAAAAATCTAATAGGAAATATTTTTTTCGGCTCAGAAATTGTTTTGAAATCATGACACGCTCATGAATAATTGCTCATATCTTTATTGAGATTTGAGAAAATGGCTCACAATTATACATCATTGGAAAGAGTATTAAATTCCCTATTCCCTATAAGCCGTGCAAAATTGGTTATTGTAGCTTTTCTAGATAATATTTAAGATGAATTTACTCCAGACATGACAGAAATATATGAGAAGGCCAATTTGAATCTCTAAAATAAAAAGTAAAAATAATGTAGTACCTAAACTAAGTTATTGAAATGTCTCACTATTAATGCAGCATCGATATCATTAGGTCCAAAAGGTCCTATGTCCACAGTTAGCTCTCTTCTAGCACGCAATATGACCAACTTGAGCATTTGCTGAATCTTGACGTCTCGCTCGTACCAATTGCTCTCGTAAATGGCATCAGCAATGTTTGTACTCTAAAATGATGACTCAATGTCAGTCCATATTATCAAGAGCAGGTAGATAGTTCAAATTTTCATTATTACCGGTTCTTGAGTCACTTCTGTAGATATTCAATAGTCCAAGTTTTAATTGATGGTTTCCCAATTTTTCTAAATGCACTCAAGAGCCAGGAATAGTTCAAATTTTCATTATTATGGAGACATCGAATGCCAAAGTATACAGTGTGACTGAAATTCGAGACTCTTCATTGGGATCTCGCTTATTATGAGAAATACAGGGAGGAAAAGTTTCAAGAAATGTAATGCTTCTTTATATCCTGTCTTAATTAATTTTAAAGTCTGAAGTTAATGGTTTATGAATTATTGACAAAAAACACAATTGGTTATTTATAGTTTTTCTCGAATTTCTAGGAAACAGAAAACTTTGAAGCACATAAATAAGTATTGCATTTCCTAGCACTCTCCTAATTTGGATCACCCCATAATAAGCCAGATTCCAATATAGAGATCCGAATTTCGGACATAATTAAAATCAAATTTATATATATCACAATTTCAATCAGTCTTGTTCAATGAAAATCATACCTGTGTTTTAATTTCATGTGCATTCCAAGATAGCAAAAATAGTTGAAATGTTAGTATCAAGGCATGAGGGATATTGATTTCAATTTGATTTCTCTGAAATTAAGCAACTAATTTCCAATATTTTTCCATACAAGAAACTCACTTCTGTTATTTGCACAAACACTGAGGCCAGCATCACAGAAGAAACACTATACTCAATAAGCAACAGATATTTCATGCTGCTATTCAAATCTTGGGCAAATCTAAAAATATTTAATAAGCACTTGTATATTAATTAAATCCTTAATAACTTACTCAATCAATTCTTGATGCTTCCTAATACATGCTTGTAAATTATTCATCTCAGTTCCATTCCCCTTGTCAAAATTCCTGAAAAAATGCTGCAACATTTTCAGTTTAATGACAACGTAAACCATCATAGTGTTAAATAAGCCTTGCGTAGAAAAATTAAATGCTGAGCACGTGATAAGTATGAATATTTGCAATGCTATGGCCGAGTTAAAATGCTTTTGCAAATCGAACGGGAACCACATTAGAAGCAAATGAGTGGGTTTTTCTGTTATATTTGGATGATTGTACGTGTATTTGTAATACTCAACAAGACCCCCGTAAATGCTAAAATGTGCTGTTAATCCAAAAGTGTACGTGATTATAATTATATTTAAAATTGTTATTCGTTTTGTGTATTTTAGCACAATCCCTTGCATTTGATTATCATTATAAACATTATTTTTTAAATCTTCAATTGCCATCTTCAAAAGTTTTGTCATACGTTTGGCCATACATAAAATCAGTTTTAGGGTTATGCAAAGGTTGCTAATCGTTATTGCTAAAGATTCAACAGCTAAAAAAATAACTCAGCATTTTATTAATTAAAAACAAATATTATGAAATTACCTTTTCTATTATTCACACCTACGTTTACAATGAAATTAGCAGCAATAGCTAAATTGCAGCACAAATAATTAAATCTTAGAAAAAACTTGTAGGTTTTATAAGGCATTTTCAAATTATCTTCAACGTGCAATGTCCAAATTCCAGCTGCCATAAGCAGCCATTTGGTCATGTTGTAGAATTTGTTTCCGTCGTTGTTCATTTTGTAACAAATAAAACAATATTTTTTCTTTATATATGTTCACTTTGCTATATTTTATTAAAACTAAAATTACAGTTCTTTGAAGCTAAGTTTGTGAAACATATATCATGCCTGTGTGTAATAACATATAATTATGGTTAATAATATTGTAAAGAAAAACTACTATTGTAGTTAGGTATCTTTTATTTATAGTATCTTTAATTATTGCGGTTATTTCCAGACATTACGGATAAATAGGAATAAGCCACTTGCATGCGCTAAAAATATACAAACATTAAACAATCAAAAATGTAGGTACAAAAATATCCTTACAGTTTTAGCAGAATCAAGGGTAATCGGTCCGAAAGGTCCGATATCCATAGTCAGCTCTCTTCTGGCTCTCATTACTACCATTACAATTAATTTGCCCACTTTTGCGTTGTAATTGTACCAGTCGGATTTGTAAATCGCAAATGCAATGTCTCCACTCTGGAGGAAAATTGCATGCAAATTAGATTCGTGTTAAGTAATTGACGTTACTTGCCTGTGTTTTGATTTCGTCAGCTCGCCAAGATAAAAAGAAGAGCTGGAAAGTTAGTAGCATTGCGTATGGGATGTAAATCTCAATTTTGTTGCCCTAAAAATTTATGAATTTGCAGTTGATTTTATTCTAGTGCTATAATAATATTTTTCGCTTTGTAGATAATAGTTATTTATGATATAAGTAGGTGTAAGTGCTAAAAGTGACATTTTATTTTGTGAAAAGAAAAGTTTGGATCACGACTCCGAAGGCGGAGTGTTCCATGTGTAGTGATAGCAATACTTTACATACTCCAATTAGATAGTATACCATTATAGGTGACAACTTATGTTAACTAATGGGGACAACGAATGTCAACTAATTCCTACAAATTGGTGGCCCCGACAAGAAAATGCCCAGAGTTAGAGGACGCAGGGATACAGTCGAAGATCGAGAAGTGCCGAGGCCATTTGCCAGTCCTGTTAGAATTCCGGCGATCAACATAAAACTACCTCAGTTTTGGAGCCATGATTTGATGTTATGGTTTGTTCAAGTTGAAGTAGTTTTTTCAAACTATGGTATCACCGACTCGAAGATCAAATATAATCACATAATTTATGCTTTGCCGCCTGAAATTGCTAGCTATCTGATATTTTGGTAGATAATACCTAATACCTTTTCGAACTCATATGAAGATTTTAAGAATGAAATCATTAAGAGAATTACTCTATCTGACTCGGAGCGGATGCGACGTTTTATGCATTCGAAGTTTGAAGGAGAACGACCTTCAAGGATACTCAGTCAGATAAAATCACTTACAGACAAATTTCCTGCCCTAGATCAAACCTTCCTAAAGGAAATGTTTTTCCATTGGATATCATCAGAGAACTTGCAATAATGGGTGACAATATTTTTGAATCTTCTGATCAGCAATCAACAATATCTGCGAATGGAATTAATAAATCATCGAGATTCAATGAAAAATTTGACAAACTATCAAAGGAAGTAGCTGAGTTGAAGAAACTTGTTGAATCATCTAACAAGACAACCCAAAAGATCAGGCAATTCAACAAGTCTGACAGAAAACTCTATCTGTTGGTATCATAGTAATTATGGAAAGAAGGCAAAGAAGTGCGTTCAGCCATGCAGATGGCAGGAAAACGAGGGAAGCAGCAAGCAATAGGGGCGACTTGTTATGCTGCGAAAGAACTTTGTGGTCGCCTAATTTTCGTCAGAGACTCCATCAACAATATTTCGTTTTTGGTTGATACTGGAAGTGAAGTAAGTGTTTTACCACCAAAAAAAAAAAACATGATTTCATAAATGAAAATATGTTTTCGTTTATTTCTGCTGCAAATAGATCTAAAATTTCAATTTACGGTGATACAGACGACATTTTTTAATGGAAGTTCATCATAGCAAATGTCAAATATCCGATCCTTGGAGCAGACTTTTTGACACATTTTGATTTATTAATTAATATGCATAATTCTAATATACTTAGTTCATTTAGGTCAATAATTGAGAAAGGTACTCAATCAGACGTGAAGTCAATGAAATGTTCAATTGTCTTAACTGAAGTTCGCACTGACTTCCGACACATGTTATTCGAATACCCAGAGCTTTTGAGGCAGGACAAGACACCCTCAAAATTCAAACATAAAACTGTACATTTTATCGAAACAAGTGTTCCTCCTGTATTTTCAAAACCTCGCAGATTATCACCAGAGAAACTTGAAATTGTTAAAAAAGAATTCAGTCGACTTCTTGATTCAGGAATTATCAGACCATCATCAAGCAACTGGTCTTCTCCATTACATATGGTTCCTAAATCAAACGGAAGTTGCCTGATAGATACGGCATTCCTCATATTCATGATTTCAGTTTCCAGCTTCAAAGGAAGAATTTTTTTTCCAAAAAAGATTTGGTACGAGCATATCATCAAATTCCAATTAACCAAGCAGATATTCCAAAGACAGCTATTTGTACTCCATTTGGATTGTTCGAATATATATTACTATGCCATTTGGGCTAAAAAATTCTACTCAAACATTTCAACAACGGTTCTTGAATGAATTAACTCGTAACCTTCCATTTTTCTTCACATATTTTTGGATGACTGTTTAATTGCCAGTGAAACAATTGAGCAGCACAAAGAATATGTCCATTTGTTTCTGGAACAACTTAACAAATATGGTATATCCAGATGAGAAAAGAAGAATTGAGTGGTCAGAACATTTAGTTAATTCGTTTGAGGATATCAAGTTTGCTCTGTCAAGTCAATACATGTTACACTTTCCCAAACAAAATGCTGAAACTAACATCGTTGTTGATGCTTCCGATAACTGTGTTGGTGCTGTCTTGCAACAAAAGGTTGGTAATGATTGGTGTCCTTTCTCCAGGAGCGCCGACTACGTGGGTGCTCAGGGGCACGAGCACCCACGAGACGTAAACAGTGGGTGCGGAGCACCCACGGCACCCACGAGCATAGACATAAAAACTGATAATCCTCTCTAGTTCCTGGAAAACTGGTTAATTTTGTACCTCGGGTTCCTGAAATCTGGTTTACCAAATGTCAAAATAGTTACCGACCATCGGATGTCAGTTCTGTTGGTTTTATCAAGGTTTTATCTGTAACTTCTGTCAATTATGTTTTATTTCCATATTTGCGTTCCCTAAAGTAACCGGAATTTTCAGTAAACATCTGTTGGCGATTCGGTTACTTTAGCTCTGTTCCAGCAGTCATGAAAACCTTTCTAGAACGGTAATTTCCAGTGGATCAATCCATTTGTCAATTAGGAAAAACGTTCAACTTATTGAAAAATACGTGGAAAACTAAAAATTATTGGTTCTGGAATAGTGCTCATGTCTGTTGGAACAGAGCTAATGGTTAACGTTTGGTTATATTTGGACCATAGCCTTATATAGATTATGTTCCGATATCAACTCTGTCAGTACTGAATTCCTTTCCGATATTATTTTCAGCACACTGGATTCAGTCGATTCATTACTGAATGACCACAAGAGTACCCTGTTGAAATTGGAATGGCAAATGACAGTAAAATCAGCACAGTAAAACCAGTACTGGCAGTTGATATCGGAACATGGTGGTACTTTGTTTAGAAGAAGAAGAAGAAGATGAAGAAAATCAGAAATCTTTTATGGAGAACAGCGTAAAACGCAGATTTTCAGTACATGTTGCTTGAAAAAGAATATCTGCAGGAGAGTTTTCCACACTTTACAGTAGTGTTTTCACAGACCAATACCCACCTCTACCACGTAAAAACCCCCCTCCAATACAGCCATCATACCACTACCCACCTCCACTGTACCCCCTTCCGTGAAGCTCCTACCCTGAGGAGGCACTTTTTACCCACCTGCACTGTAAACCCTCTTCCGTAAAGCCCTCCATTAATCTATTTTCAAAAGGCTCTTACCCTGAGATGACACTTTATTATATCCCTTCACTTTCTTGAAAACTAAAGAATATTTAACCAATTATTCCATTTGTATTCGAATTCGTCAATTTTGGGGTTGGCCCGGGTCAAATCCCCAAAATTTCAGCTCAAAAGCGCCGCCGATCTAGAGATTTTCCCACGGTATCGAAAAACTTCCCAGGCTCAAGTGCCCCCGACTATCAGACCAATACCCACCTCTACTACGTAAGTGGTCCACCAGATTCGCAAGCAAAATATTATTATTGCAATAAAATTAATCTCCTGGAGTTTAGAACACTATTGACGAATACAAATGCTAGAATTGTTGAAATATGCTTTAGTTTTCAAGAAAGTGAAGGGATATGAAAAGAGGTACCTCTTCAGAGTAGAAGCTTTTTGACGTAGTGGAGGTGGGTATTGCTCTGATAGATGTGAGGTGGGCATTGGTCATAAACAGGTGCATTAATTTTATTGC